>JAMQGS010000012.1:3300000-3900000 GCA_028455905.1 Neoseiulus californicus
GCGACTCTTGACCGTCGCGATCCTGGAGCTTCGAGCTGACACTCCATCCGGCGATCCGGATCCCGGACTCATTACGACGAGCTTTTCTGCCAGTCAGGTTTCGTTGTTTCAAACTACTTCCGATCCCTGGTTCGCTTGCACTCCGAGCTGCGGGATCGAATGGAAGTGGACTCGTGAATTCGTGAAGTGAGCATGGCCCACCCGGATCGCTTCCAGTCGAGCAGCGCGATATTTTCTGAAAGAACGAGATGGACCGAAGATTCGCCAGAAAACTGAATTCTTGCGGGAAAAAAAACTGCCTCGCAATGATCACCACCACCCCAAGGCGACCTGGATACCGGTCTCACTGTGATGCAAGTTTGCAATGCTGTCCGGGTTTCGTTGTTTCAGAACTGCGGAGTCGATATTATCATAATTAGAACATATATTTTCAATCACTCATGCGGAGTTCTGAGCCCTGTAATGGTTGGAAATTTTTCCGGGTTCGTTATCTGCGGAATTTCATGGCTAGTATTTTCTCTCTTGTGAACCAATCTATACCTCCTTGGTGAAAAGAAAATCATTCGCCCTAGAGTCGCGCGTATAAGGAAGTCAGAGAAATCAGACGAACTTTCCACAAGAAGAACCTTGCGTAAGAAACTGCTCGCAAGGAAGGAACTCTACATTGGTGTCAGAAGTTTGTTATGCATGAAGTTCTCTTTACGAAAGGCTCGTCATACGTGAAGGCCCTCATGCGGGAGGTCCCGTTCAAAAGGCATTCTTGTTAGTTAGCTCGTGTTTAGGATACATCAGATGAATATGAGATCCTGAGGGTTTTGAGTCTGATATTTTCTCGGAGTCAAGGTCGTCTGGTTTGCATCATGTTTGATCAGCAGCGTGTGCTCGGTGGATAGGAGCGTCGTCGGTTTGATACGGTTCTGATAATTTTGTCTTGAGTCCGTAATACGAATACTCTGTAAACGATAACTCCATCGGAATAACCTGGAGCTTAACGAATGTCAGGACTCAATCGGTTCTGGCACCAACTTTCGTGTCACATTGAATTCTTGAAGAGCCAATGGAACTTGCTCCTGGCGGATGGCTTCGACCGATGGCCCAAGTCTCCTGACCAGCCGAAGCAGCGTGTCCTCGGCTCCGCGTTCCCGAATGAGTCGCTGTCGGAGATGAATCTTGGGGTGGATACCTGCTCGCGGACGCTCAATCAATCGAATGTTCCTTCATCCGCATAATATCTTTTATCAAACGAAATCACGGGAGTTGGGTTCCTCCCTGTGGGCCAAATATTCAAGAGCAAGACACAGGTGAAGCCCTGGGAGTGCTCTAGAAATCACATACCCCAAAATCCCGCGCATGGATAACCAATCGGATAGCGAACTTCGTATAACGAACCCCTCAGATAACGAACCTGGCAGATAGTCAGCCCGTCATATAACGAACCTGGCAAATAACGAACCTAGCCGATTGCTCGCTTTTCCGATGTGAGTGAATACCCCGATCTCTATGAGGGGAATCAACTGACCACCATGACTTTCCAATGATTCAAATCAGTTAACTGCATTCAATCATCCTGTTGTTAAGAGCTTGCATCAGAAGCCGCATCAAAGAATGCAAAACCCGAGTTTCGATGTATTCATCGCTGTGAACAGGGAAACGAAATCTGGGTGATGAAAGTCTCTTCTTGATGCGGCGCGATTCCGAAAAAGCAACACTCGATCGACTCCGCCAGGCATCCATCCACGGCTTCTTGACTGCAAATCGAGTTGATACGAGAAATCGGATCAGCTGAATTCGCTCGGCATATTCGTATCATGTCAGATACTATGTGCAGAATGTGCAGATATTCGATACCGGTCGACTCGTTCAACGATACATTATCGACCGAATTCATTCAAACTCCGCACTACAACAGCGCAGTTGCCCGTTCCCTCCCGAGCCCAAGAAGTTCTCTCTCTGTGTTCCATTGCGAACTTCGAAATCGGTGAGTTTCTGACTGTCTCCTTCCCAACTCCCAGCTCCATGGAATGGCAGAAATCCATCGTTGCGCTCTCTTTCGGAAGAAACTTTCCTGAAGTTGGAAAAATTATGGATTATTATTTGCCGCGTCGCGGTTTCATTGAACTCCCTTCTGATTCTGGATTCCGCCCGGATGCATCTGACAGAGAGAGTGACGCGGGCCTTGGAGAACAACTCCAGATTCAAGGCGATACCTGGCGGCCTTAGCGAAAATTGGCAACCGCTTGACCTCACGGTCAACAAAAGTTTCGGAAACAACCTCCGGAAGCTTTGGGCGGGATGGATGTTGAATGAGCATCCTGTCGTATAGTCATATTTAAGTTTTACCTCTGATGTCGGAGGTTTCTACCGCAGCGTGTCAAATCTTGGGGCGGTTCTGTCATGAACCCCCAACGAGAGACAGCGCATGCTTTCAAGAGGAAGCGCAACGCAACTCCTTGGGCAAGCAATCAGCGCAGAGGCTCTACATAGCGGCACGCGGGAATTCCCGAGCTGAAAATTCCTCCATTAGCCAAGCCCCTCGGCTTACAGAGGACGACTCACAGTTCACACATTCAAGGATGTTCCAAGACCGCGACAAGATTCGTCAGGATGCGTTCATCGCGACCCTCGTGAAAGAGTGAAACGACGGAGACTCAGATCCAAGAATGCCAGCAGCGGGTCGCTCGCGACGAAGTATACCATTCCGTTGTTAACGAACGTGGACAGGATGAAAGTTTGCGCGCACTCGTCGGATACTCCGGAAAGATTTTTCACATTCGCGAACGCCTTTTCGTGCTGTCTTCGGACATTTCCATGGATCTGGAGCTACGGTGGACATGTCGTGTTTGGAAAGGGAACTCGTATTTCATTCCTGCGGCATCGGCATCGGTGCACTCGTGTTTGCGGGTACTGAAAACTTGGTGAGTTTGCATCGCCTACGTTCGTGATCGGGGTTCCGGTTCGACATAGCTCCTCCAGAAAGGGACAGAGCCCTGACTTTCTTCGCGAGAGACCTTCTGCCGAGCTCGTGTGACAAGCTTTACTTCGCGAGACTACGGCGAATGCCGAGCAACAGGTGGCCCAGGGCCGTTCTGGACGCGACGGAAACTTGCAATATCTTCAGCGTTGTTTACAAGAGGATGCAGCATCTCCGCAAGCGGTATGGATGCGATTCGACGAGAACGCAGACACCTTCGGAAAAAAGTGGCAGCAGGAGAGCTTTGCGGAAAGATGTAGAAGAACACATCCGATCACTCACGGACGAGGAGTGGCGGGAAAGCATGGAAGGGAAATCAAGCCTGGAGAGATACAAGATTCGAAGGAGGTGATGGGAAGTGTGAAATGTGTGGTCATCACACAGAAACACTCGGAAACGTAGTGGTGGAATGCAACTAAAGTGAAGAAGACGATCCACATTGACTCATATGATCTACATGGCCACTGTCATACAACATGAGTCATATGAAATCATTCTGCGCAAATGGATCAGGTCTACGTTCCATGGAACAAATAGTCCGGAACGAAGTGAGCGAGAACAAGCAAAATTGATGCGATACGGTCGGCTTCTACTTGCGTTATTTCGTCACCATTCGCCAAGCATTCTGACTGATTTTGTCGACGGCCTGGTTCTTTGGCGTTCGTCTGAGCAGATCGACCTTTCTGTCGAAGGTACGTACTATGTGTACTGTTGTTAATGATGAGAACACAGCTGACTACACGGATTATATGCATCCTTGTTCATATTTATTCGTATTCATCGTTAAGATGTTGCTTTTTTAATTTTCAGTTCCAGAACTTTCGGCTCTCGGATTTTCGCTGCCAATCAGTCGTTCCAGACTGAGTGTGTTTGCATTGTCGGCAACGGCGCCAAACAACGTGTCCAGTATTGCCAATCCCGCAAGCTAGGACATCAGGCAATCAGTTGAAAGGTTAATTGTCCTTTTCGGCAATGAATCCAACGATGACGATGAACACCACCATCAATGACGATTTTCAAATCCTCTAGTCGATTTCTCGTTCTTAACCGTTGTGATATCCTTGTGTAAGCTGAATCGACGAAACAAATCTCAAATATGCCGCCATCCGGCGCTGAACAAATGTGAATAAAACTCCCCCTCGCCACAAGTGTGAACGAGATCTCGTACCGAGACGTGTTTTCCATCCGACCTTGAAATTTCCAGTCCAGGCAACGTAAAGAACCTGATACAAATCAGAAGCTAAAGTTTAACATGGTGCCGTGACGGAAGAACTCTGCCTGTGTTGGAAATCGTGTTGCCGAAAAGGAGACTCCGAAGAAAAGACGTTCATCCACCGACGAGCGTGCCGCCGACTGACCCGGCAACATCATGCCTCCGAGACGCGCAAACACCCCGAAAAAGACTTGGAAAGCCATCGCGACGCTCCGGGCGAGCCGAATCCGAATTCGTGCACAGATACAGGAAACCATCGACTCCATTGAAAACATCGATGAATCTGAACCAAAGTTCCCGCAAGGTCAGCAGCCAGCCGCCATTACCAACTTCATCAATGCCTTGTTCGAGAAAGTTTTGGAGCTAGATAACGAAATTCTCCATCATCCCGAGTTCAATGACGAGGATCAAGATGACCAGCAAGCTGAATGTGACGCCTTCGAGATCCGAGTTACCGTAAATCCTCCAATAGAGGCCCCGGCTTTTATTATTTCAAACTTCCGATTTGGGAGGCCTCTATTGGAGGGAGGCCACTATTGGGGGGAGGCCTTCAATAGAGGATTCACGGTAAGAGGGCTGTTGCTTCCCTGGATGCGGTTCGCCAGAGGCTGACCGACAACGCGAACCGATCCGCATTCTTCACCCCAGCCATGCCGCGAGTGCGCTTCGCCGGTGACCTTCCCCCCCGAGTTGACTGCAGACGAAGCTGGTTTCCCACAGCCGGCTGATCAGCGTCCCCAGCAGCCGATCGTCATCCGAAATTCCAAAGAACTCGACTCGGCTCAGAGGCCAGAGATTTTCAGCGGTGACCGGCTCAGGTTTCGCACATTCTTGAAACAGTTTGAGATTTTTGTCTCAAAGAATCCTCAGGCCACCGATTGCGAACGGTTGATCGCGCTCCGGAAGTTCCTGGCCGGTGAGCCGAAGCAACTCGTAGACGCCTTGGAGTTGTCAGATGAAAACTACCGCATCGCTCTATCGACTCTGGAAGACAACTACTCCAGAGTTGACGTTGACCGAGAGCGATTGCTGACAGAGCCGCGGAACCTGCCGAGGGTGTCGGAGAAGAGCGACATCGCCGATCTCCGAAGTTTGGTGATCAAGGTCAAAACCAACACAAAGATCCTCGAGAGTCTGGGTGTCAGACCCGGGTCTGTGGCTGTGCTGGTTGAATCTTCGTTGAACGCTTCCATTCCTCCTGAGCTTCGCCAGTTATTCGAGCAATGGCGGAGAATGGAGGCTACGCTAACACGACCTGATGGTGAGACGCGCCGCACCGCCACGACAGCAACTACATCAACACCCGCGAGATCTATTTTCTCCACGTCGATTCCGACTCCCGCGCAACGACTGTTCGACATGACCGCGGATCCCGTCGAAACGAAGCCTTTCCCGACTGCAATCGAGGATCCGGTTCAAGCGCTTCAAACTACGATTCGCCACCTGTTGCAACATATCCAGGACAGCGGATATCTCGAGAAAGCGCTCACCTCATCGGCCGCTACCAGAACCGACACGACGAGCAAGAAACCACCGAGTTATCTGAAGCAAGTCTCCACAGTGAATGCTGCTACGCCGAGCAGAAAGGCTAACAGTAGCGCCGTCCCCAGTCCGAGGCCGCTGCGACCATGTCTCTTCTGCAAAACCGACGACCACAACTCATCACGGTGCACGGCGTCGATCACAATAGAGAAACGTCGGGAGCTCCTGCGAGGACAGAAACGATGCGTTGACTGTTTCCGAACTCAACACGCGAGTCCAGAAGACTGCAGAGGACCCCGAGTGCCTTGCCGAATCTGCGAATCCAGTCGACATTATTCATCGATGCATGTCACAGACAACGCTCCATCCGGCTCGAGCGCTTCCCCGGGCTCAGATACTTCAGCAGTGCCAATCATCTCGAACGTTGTGGGAGCGGTCGGCGAACCAGACAGCCCCTTGATAATTCCATCGCTGCCGTCGCTGCCGAACTCGCAACCGTCGCTGCCGCTGGACCCGTCGTTGCCGAATCTGTTTCCGAGCCTCTTGCCGTCGCTGTCACTGAACCCATTGCTCTTGTTGCCAATATTGCGACCACTACTAGGAGATTTAATCCTTGTGTGCTATTTTTCACTGACGGTGGTCTTCGGAGATTAAAATTCGGCCCTAAGGAATTCGACATTTTTATCGGATATGCTGGCGATTTCACGTTTAGATGCTTTTCATGTTCCAATGCCATGAAAATTAGCCACGTGATTGACGGAACTCTCAAATATTTGAACGATCATCCGAATTCCACTGTTCATGTTGTGTGTCATGTTGGCAGGAACGATTTGATTGATCTCACCACAACAAGTGGATCGAATGTTGAGTCTCGTTCTCTGCCGGCGCCGGCGCCGCCGACGCCATCAAGTATCGATGATGAAGTTGCCAACAGAATCATCGGTCCTCTGGCGACACTCAAAGAGCGCCAACGCACAAGGATTCTTTCTGTCGCTTGGTGTACCATGGTCGAAGATAGAACTACTTCAAACCCGGTGGTCGATGCAAATTCGAAAATTCTATCATCGACAGCAATAACAAGCGGTAACGTTATTCCAATTGATTTGCGGAAACAATTGGATAACATCGATCCTGCGATGAATGTTGTTTTCAACGACATCAATGATCGTTTGAAGTTTTCCTTCGATCGTATCACTGGGTATATTAATAGAACAATGGAGTTCACTGAAAGCGACAAGCAAGAGATCTTGGCGAACAGATTGGTGGATTTTCCGAGGCCGGGGTATCCAGATTGCTTTTCTCAATAAATAAATGATCAACAATCATTTGCGATCGTCATTTTGAACGGGTACACTAAAATTACAGTGAACTATGTTGGCTGTTGAAAACGCGGTTTTCGATTTGTACCCAATGCCAGTTCGCCACATCGTCTTTCGATGTGTCTTGTGCTTTGTCGAAGACTTGTCTAGATGTTTGTCATCTTTTCAACCTATTTCGCATAAGAATCCGACCAGATCGTGCGCACTTTGCTGGCGCTCTTGCCCGCTTCGTAATGAAGCCAGCAAGAGCTTCGCAATGAACTTCATGATCTACGACCACAGCTCAGTTCTCTTACATCTATTCACGATCAATTGTGCAGTCAGATCAACTTCTTAGAGCAAGAAAGTCGAAAGCTCTACGACGAACGAAACAAGGAACGTAAAACACGCACGAAGCTAGAAACAAAGTGAAAGAACTCGAAACACTACTATCAATCGCCATCAATCACGCTCGAACTACGAAACAGGAATTGGAAGCAGCAAACTCATCGCTTCACAAACTTCGATCAAGCAAAGCATCTTCAACTGATGCTTCAACCCAAACCGATGACAACCAGACCCGTACCAGCGAGAACGAAGCCTTGGTAACCGAGAACAACTTTCTTGTTCGCCTTCAGGCAAAGTATTTCAACTTTTTGTAAGTCGCGACAACGCGCTAACAGAAACTCGCAGAGCACTAGAAAACCTCGAGGAAAGCTCCGCTGCAAAAATTAACGAACTCACAGCAGAAATTGACAGAATCGATAGATCGATTGGGCTGACTCTGCGTTTTATGGAACGAAATGTCCTGAGCGAAGTGACGAAGGAAATACATACAGTGGAACCCCGTTAGTGCAGACGCCATCAGTAGGGATTCCCCGTTAAGAGGGACGTGATGCTTCCCTGCCGGTCCCGTTCCCATACCCTCCATGATGATTTTACCCCGTTAATGCGGACACGCCACTGTCTACCCCGTTAGAAGGGACTCGCGCCCATCCGTGTCCAGCGTTGGAACTGGCCGAAACTGCGCACGAATCATGCCGGAAACAGCCACACATGTCCATCCGAGTGCCGGAGGTCTTTCGCGAACGAACCCGTGCTCGAGTTGCTTCAAGATTTGCGGCGGCATGGACGGGAGCCGGACGAGATTCCCGAGCATAGTACTGATAATATGCGCAAGTTCCACCTACAGCAGGGAGAGGTCGGACGGCAAACGGTGATTAAGGAGACTGTCGCACATATCATTTACCCAAATCTACCTCGATCACGGGCTCAGGATCGATTTCCCATCCATATTCGACCATTTCTAGGCGCCAGGCGCCCCTGGTTGTGAGTCCCTCTTAAGGGGGTACGACTGTCAAAACCCCGTTAGGATGGACTCGAGCCTCTGGTCCCGCTAAGTCCCCACTAACGGGGTTCCACTGTAGTTGGTGAGCTTTGTCCGAGTTATTACCGCATTGATGTGGCAAAACTCATTCCACAGAAACATCGGCTTCTCTTTCCACAAGGCATGTTTCGAGACATGTCATAGGCGTGAAAATTCCTCTCCGGGTCGGTCTGAGCCGACTTTCTGGAGCCTATGGAAAAATTCTGCTCACCGCTCACTCGACGAGTCGAGCCCATCCGATCTAGGGGTCGTAGATTGTCTGCGAGCGAAGTTTCTCTCGAGTTCAAACGCATTTTATTCACTCGAACGATGACACATCTCAGATCTGCCAATGGCGAACAAAACCAGATTTTGTGAGATGTACTCGGAGCTCACTCGCACAAGCGAGTTCCGGAATGACAGTCGAGTGGGTTTCGATGCTTACGAATGTATGATGGGATTGTACATAATTTATCGCAATCGAGCCCGCCCTGCTTCGAGTTCCATGCTGCGAATGTGGCAAAATGAAACATCAGAGTTCAAGAGGAAAATAACTTGTGCGGCAAGGGGCTTATCAGATCGACAAGGGAGGTCCTGAAGATGCCCCTCGTCGAAAAATCTGAAATTTGCGCTAAAAGACTTGCGACTACCCTCAGGATGAGGAGCTCGTTCCCGTGTATGGAAGCTTTGGCATTGATCGAGAATTCTTCACGTTCGAGAACATTTCAAGTGTTATTGCTCACTTGGAGAATCATCCGACGCATACCTGGGCGACTCTCCGAACGAAGTTAAGAAGATTGAAAGACAAGAGTTACATCAGACGCTTCCGTGAGTACCATCGTCAAATGGGAACATGGAAGGAGCGCTTGATTCCAGTGGCGCAACATACCAAAGAACAATCCGACTTCAAGCGTGCAAACTTGCTGGCAGTCCACGACGACGACCTCAGAAAGTGGGCCCTACAGAAAGCGCGAGAAGTCGAGTTGACGCGGTTCTCGGCTTCACATAATTGGCATGTCGTCAAGGAAAATCAACAAATCTACGACCTATAAACGCGAGCGCGAGGCGGAAGAGATCGAAAACTCCGCGGCTGAGCTCATTGTGGACTTCATTGATACGGCTCGTCTCCACTACCATCAACATTGGTTGATTGATGATTGGACAGTCGTGCAGTATTTTATAATTGTTGAGACATTTACCGTCCGGCTCGATCGACACTCGAAATGCGTGTCAGACATCTCGGAAGTTCATGTCGGGGAAGACCCACGTGCGCTGGACAATTCCGATTCTCAGATGAACATTGGAAAGAGGCTGTTGCGATGGCACTAATTACTAACAGTGAGTGGAAATGTGTCAGGTTTTCCATATTAGGTAGCTTTTCAAGGCAGGAAAAGTCATTGTGGCATTTTTCTGGACGTGTGGAGTGAGCGCGAGGTTCGCCTGTAAATTGAGGAATTTCACGGAAGCGGAAATGTAGTCCCGGCGCCTCTCGCACGCGTCTCGACACTTCGCTGATGTGAGAGGTGCTTCCTGGTCTCTTCTACCCACCCCATCTTGCTCACCCTGCGCTTCGCTGCGCCGACTGAGATATGAGGCTTTTTCCAGGCTCAACAATCAGCCTGCCGCGACGAGACTTCTTTGAGATCTGGGTTGCGGCTGACCGCTGCAGTGATCTTGAAAAGCTTTCCCGATGCGTGCCGGAGTCGGAGGCTGGAGTCGTGAGCTCTGTCTCGAATTGTACCGAGTTCAGAGACGCTCTGAGCCGAGCATCCGCAAAAATCCGGAAGAGGTATGAGGAAAACTTCCGCAAGCTCGAAAAATTTCTAGACAAGAGCCGCGATTGCACCAATGCTCGAGTTCGAGCCTGACAAACTCTTGTATGCCTCGCACCTCTCCCTACATGCTTTCGGCGACAGATTCAAGTCTAGAACAGCCACAGACATCCATAACAGACCCTCGTCATCGTTGTCCATCGCTTCTGACCCTCAAAGTAGCGTTTGTCCCAACTTGAGAGCGTTCACGCCGGAAGAGGCTGTGGCCTTATTCGTGGACTATCGCTTGACGGAGGCGTCGTACTGCAAGCGGAGGAAGCAGTCTTTTGAAAGGTCAAAGTCTCTTCCCACCGTATGACAAACTGCAGAAATCGAAAAGAGACTGCTGTGTTCCTGTGGATGATATACTCACGATGGAAACGCGGGTCGAAGTTCGCCTCCAAGCCGTATTAGATCTGACCTGTAGAAGATTGTGTGAATTTTGAGCGCCCGTCCTAGAGCAGCTTTTCTAGGAATGTCACGGAGTGTTTAATTCGTTGAACGAGTGGGGATGTGACGGGAGTGGGAATCAAAGGTTGTACGAGCAGAAATTTTCGGATCCTTCCCTCAAAGACGGTTCTGCTTTCATGTTCTCATTCGTACCCCTGGCAGAATGAGGCTGCAGGATCCACCCGATTCTGCCGTCCAATCAAGTTCTCGTTCCAAAAAGGGACGACCGAACCAGTAAGATCTCAAATCAAGGAGTTGAAGCTTACTTTATTGTCTGTAAATTGTTGTGGCATACAAATAACTCACGAGTTGCTCCTAACAATGATAGACGGCAAGGTGGAGCCTGGCAAGGACGAAGCCTGGATCAGGTCCCTCCAATGATGGCAACATGGCAAGGAGGTTCTTCGAGGTTCACGCTCTCGTGTCTCGCATGACTCGACTGAACAGTGATTTGATTAAACGCTTTCGAGTCATCTTACAAGCCCTTTCATCCAAATTCAAAATGGATGTCGACAAGTTTGAACGATATTCAAGGCACTAGAAAGATCTGTTGACAATCACATATCCATGGTATGGTATGACGCCAGCGGTTCACAGGATCCTTGAACATGGTGCCCAGGTCGTACGCCATCATGCGGTTCCAATCGGGCTGCTGACAAAAGAAGCTCAAGAGGCTAGACACAAGGAGTTCCGATTGTTCCGGCGGAGAAATCCCAGGAAAAACTCAAGACAAAATACCAATGCGGATGTTTTCGCAATGCTTCTTGTGTCGTCCGATCCGCTCGTAGGCTGGCTGAGGGAACCTCTCAGACGCCCGCCTCAGAGGTTAGATCCCGAAGTAACAGCTTTGGTGCGAGATACGCCACCAGCGCGGAGAGTTCAGCCAGTGACGAACGCCGCCCCACGAGCCAATGAACCTGGCAGCGAACTTTCGGACGATTCACGAGATAGCTCTGATAAAAGCCTAGATTCAATGTGAATCATTCAGAGAGGATGATCTCCTAACAATATGAAGAATGCTACAGTTTTGTTGCATGGTATTCTCATTCCAGGACACGAGGAACCTACTGGCAACATGGGAAAATGACACCCGAAGGATCTGCTGAGAATATTCGCCCCTGAATCAGGGTTGTATGATAGATTGTAAATACAATACATACAAAGATGAATAAACACCATAAACCATGGTTATATCCTCCGGAGATCGGCTCACGAGGAATCCCGCATCGACTTAAAAATCTCAACGATTCGCCAGAAGTATCCCGATTCCTCCGGAAAAAAATCTCGTGCCTTTCACTCGGGGAGTGAAAGCCCTAACGGAGAACTCCGTTTTTAACCATGGCGAAGCAAACTCGTGACAAAGGTTCCAGCGAAATACGCGGGTCTCAGCTGCGGATTCCGCAGGAGTTCGGCAGCAGATCCAACATCGGCAGAAAACTAGCTAAAGGGAGCACTCTGTGCATAGACTTTGAAAGCGATGGATCTAATCTCACTTGCTCCCCATTTGGAGGAAAGAATAAGAATCTAGTTCTCTTTCAGCAGCGGAACAAGCCGGGGAAGCCGTCTCGGCGGAAACTCGAGACGTGTATTTTTTTCAGAATCCATCTGTCAATCAAGTCCTCCGCAGCTACAAAGGCAATTCTATGAAGTTCACACAAGAACGAAAGCAATTGCTATTACTTGTGATTGCCTCGAATATGATGCTTCAATCCGAGTAAGGCACTCCTTTCGGCATCCTGGTATCCATTGAAAACTTTCGTCTCGGCCTCTTTATGCCAAATATTGTCATAGCGTTGCGAACATTCCTCACGATTGGTATCGGTGTGACATAATTTGAACAAAGCTCTTCGAAGCTGAAGTTGGTAAACAACAATTTCGGTCCACGATGTCAGAAGACTTCTTCTGAGCACATTAGGGGCTCTCCATGATACTTTGATTACGGGCGGAGGGGGGGCGGCGACGACGAAAGTATACTGACCCGCGCCGAGTGGCACTTTGAATGAGACGCCAGGGGTCGTGTAAGATGCGCGGAGCACTGGCAAGGCTTTTGCCACCTTTGTGATCCTGCGGCGGGCACGTTCATCCCTTCTCTGCTTTCCTTGCGCGCTTGCATCTTTGCTCTGAGGTGTTCAAAGGCCGCTGTTGTTCTTGGCAACATGCCGCCATTCCTTGTGCCGGACCACCATCCTTCAAATTCTTATTGAGTTATCGATTGGCCGCATGTGTCAAGTATGCTCTGCTGACGATAAACATAGAGTCAGATACGACCGTAGGACGGCCAAACCGTGGGACGGCGATTCCGAAAAATCTAACTGTTGTGCTTCTCCGACTACAGCATGGGTGCGAGTGTGTGCGCTCGGGCCGCTGCTGTTACTTTTCTCCATTGGTCCGAATTCAAACTGAATACGCGCGATTCCTGAGAACTTCTTTCACCTCGGATAGCTACAAATACGGTCGAGATTTGAACGAGTCATATTGTCAGCCCGAGTTAACAGACAACAACGTTAGCGGCGGATTTGATCGGTCAGCTACAGGCGACCTCGATGAGCGCATCGTTCGCGCGCCCTAAACACGCGACGAGGAACGCCGAATGGCAACGCAGGTGGAGAATCTCAATGAGATCATGTCGAGTTGTTCTAGAATTCTAGAGATTGTTGCTAAATAAACGTCATTAAGAATGAGAATACGACGCCGGCATGAGTAAGATCAAAAATTTCATGCACAATGCACACTGAGAATCATATTTGATATGCAGCGAAACATTACTCGCTCCAGCACATAGGGAATCGCAATCTCAGCATGTACCTTGGTGCCCGTGCATGTTGTTGACGGAGTGCTTGAGGCAATACGCAGGTATGCTTGCGATGTTCGAGAAGCTTGCGGCAGACCTTCAAGCGTAACATCGTCAGTTGCCGCAGGGTACAGCAGCTGCAGGCTGCCGCTTCACGGTAACGGCCGAGCCCAAATCGCGATGGACGCTACAGCCGCGCTGAGGGATCAGAGGCAGAGCATTGACTTTCGGCGACGTCGTGGACATACTCATTGTCAGGGATAACACGGACCAACGAGATTACTGTCTCTTCACTAGAAGGCGCTATTCGTTATTGGCTGCGCCGCCGGTGCAATCACCACCCTCGATTCGATCGGTATCCCTAATATAGTTAGTCATCGTCACCGATTACAGCAGTTACAGATTAGCTTCAATGGAGGACCCACGAGCCGGTGATGAATTCCGTGCCGATCGCTATCTCCAATTCACACCCGAACATTTACAAATATGGGTCGAAAAACCTGAGACGGTTGCGCTCATGCGGATCCTGGTCAGCAGTCTGGGAGCCTACACACTCGCCGGAATCATATTCCAAGATCATTGCTATTCATCGTACTGATGGTCTCGCAGGCAGTCTCATTTTTTTCCGATTCGGCTCGGGAACATTTCCGGGAAATCAGCGCCAAGGGACAGTTTCCGGTCATCCGAGCGATTTTGGTTAAGGGGACTTCCCTCGGAAACCGAATCAGTGGCCACGACCGTTGTGGGAACTGCGGACTCCCCCGACAAGCTGAAGGCCGCGCTCGACATCGGCACGCGCAGACTTCATAGCTCGATAATAATGAGTCATGAGGTAGATCAGAGACCAGAGTTCAGTCGCTTGTTTCGACTTTGTTCCGAGCTCTCAGCTCAATTGCCTGACTCAAATACGATTCCTAGAGTGATTAGGTCGAGGACATGCCGTTTCTTCTTTGTTTTGACGGCAGGAAACACGACTCAGCTTTTGCTCAGGTAGAGCAATTTTCCTAATGGCCAACTATCCAATTCCGGAATCGCATGTAAGCCGAACGGTTCGCAGGTCAACGTAGAACGCGGTGGTAGAAGGTGGTTCTCGGAATCCGTTGCTGGAAAGCCCTGTGATTGTTAACCCGTCGTGGGAGCGAACGAAACTTTTCTGCTTGGTTATTGCGATTGGTCTCGGAAAAGCTCGTAATAGACTGAAATGAATCGGCTCAATGCAGTGGTTTGCTTGCTTCTCTCGTTCGGCGTCAACTCGACTTCAGGCCGCAACAGGCGTGATCGAAATCCGCAAGACCTGTTACCGGAAGATCCCTTCCCGATGGAAGTGGCAGCCCTTGCTGAAAGTTCTGCGCTTCTGTTCGGCGTGGAGCCAACAGGACTGCTGATCCTCGATTTGGAGGAAGTGTTAGTCCGCGGCAGTTTGAGATCAAATTCAAGCATACTCTCCATGAGAGCGCCTAATTATCAACGCCCCCATTTCGAAACCGTCAACGTTGCCCTTTCCGATGCCCTGGCAGCGCCCTTAAAGGTGGTCTTGTTGGGCTCTCAAGACAAGTTATCCGGGAAACCCGGGTTTTATTATTCGCTAGATTTCGTTCAGAATATACGTCATAAGTTTCTGTTCATGATCGTGACCCGGAGAATTTCCGAGGACTCCTCCAACCCGGAACACCTGCTCCGGGTTCGAACAATCATTTGGGTGAACCATCGGGTGAAACGCTCCGCTTGTTTCGTAAACCAAGACAACTTATTCATGGAAAAGACCTCGAATTCGATCAGGTCTTGCGAGTTAGCTGTGAGGCCCTGCGCAGCAGGTTCCATGAGCGAGAGGATCGGGATGACTGCTCCCGTCAACTTCGAAATATCTCTCATGATGAAATGCAACGCAACATCCGCCGTAGTGCATTTGAGATTGGTCGGCAACGCGGGAGGAAGCGAATTCGTGAAGTTCCACATGACCAGGCGCTTCAAATTGTATGAAACCGATACGTCGGATTGTTACTCCTACATCTTGCTGGTGAACGTCGGCTTGACTGCGCTGATGGATGCTTTCGACATGGAAGTTTGGTTCACTGCTTTACTGAGTATGGTCATTGTAGCGGCTGCGTGGTCGTCGATGATGCGCCGATCGGCTCTTGCAACCTCATGCGAACTCTTACTGAGTTTTTTGGCGGCTCGGGACGTCGGAACTGCACCTCGAAATTATTCGACTCTGGTACTCGGTTGCTCGGCTCTCGCGCTCACCTTGTTCGTTGGGCGAATCTATTCGAACTCTATGATGTCTACCTTCCTGGATCCTACTCGACAGCATCCGGCCGACTTCATGCACGTCGACTGCCAGGTGTCAGGAAAGTGCCTCCGCGTGAGCTTCGTTGAAGAGTTCATGAAATCGGGTATTGTTTGTCATCTCCCTCATAACATACGAACGAGTATCCCGAAGCCTCTCAAGCGATATCCGCAGCGTCTCGTTAAGCCCGAAAGACAGCCAAAGTCTTTCGACCTTGGGATGGGCCTGGACCCCTCGTACCCGATAACAATTGTACCGCTGCCGCTGGTGCCAACCCAATCCAGTGAGACGGTAGGAAGGCTTCTGCAGCACGGCGTTGTCTCGTTTCGACGTATAGAAATTCTGCGAATCCAGAAAGATAAGGTTCAGGGCAGCAGTATGCGATTCACGACGTTGGAGCGCAGAGCATACCGGATGCATGCGAGACATTTCATACCAAAGCATACGAGGTACATGACCTACGAAACAACCCCGGGAGATTTCGATTTCGAAAGTTTCCTGAAAATCCAACCTCTGATCGGACTGTGCCTCATCATCGCCGCCAGTTCCATTTGCGCCGAGCTGTGTAGTTTCCGAAGGAATCCGGCGAGTGTTTCTTGCGAGGGTGGAGAAGTGAGATTGCAAGAATTGGGACCACTGTCCTCATCGACTCTCGAATCCACTAGAGAATCGGAGCATATCTCCCAACGGCTGATGTCTGGCATTCCTTCACCTTCGAGGGAGGGAATCGAATCACCAGAGAGTAACAATGACTGAGCTCGCGTCCTCTCCTATGCAGTCGTGGAAGTCGTCTGGGCGCCCCGCGTCAAGAAGCCCCTTCCGTTCGAGTGCAAGGTTGTCGGGTCCCCGATCAGGATTGGTAAGCCACTCATCTCACAGCAACATCATCACGACTACAGCACACATATGTACAAGGAGGGACGCTAATCTCAACCTCGACGCGCTCTGAGTTTTATGTAAATGCAAGATTGACCTATCGAGCTTTTGAGTGTTCTCTCGCCGCGCTCCCTCAAGTCCGGACGAAGCAGGAGATGACCCACCCCGCCGAATATGATTCATCGATACGAGACTTTGAATAAATTTCTCTCGAAAATCTGGTCAGTGGTGTCATAGAGAATATCCTTCTATTCTGCTGATCACTGAAGACAACTCATCGTTTCACATGCATCACCTTGATTCGTGTGAACAATTTCAGATGCTGAAATGAGCAAAACATATCCCCTAAAATCTGGCGTGCAAGGGATCCAGTTCTCAGGAAAACGGCCGTCGCATGAGGGACTTATGGTATAGGGATAGGAGATACATCGTATGAGGCTCTCCTGAAGCCGACCCAGGGATCACCTCCATGAACTCCGATAAGTATGGTCAGACCGAGTCCGAACCATCTCCATGGATTCACCTGGATGCCGCCCACCCACCTACCCAGACTGTCGAATACGTCCCATAGACAGCGAGGGCGTTCAGTGCCAATAGAGCCGTGCTCGAGAGCACACCAAAGGAGAGAAACATTTCGTCGGGTGCGAGCCGGAGCTCGAGAATGATTGTGAAAGGGGTCGGAAGAACCCGCAAGAAAGGGTCATTCGATGATTCATTCGATAGACCATTCAGGCAACCTCTGGTGAACTTCTGCATTCGTTCAAGATTATTTGACACGTCACAGAAGCAGCGCCAACAGGAGCAAAAAGCTCTGCGTCCCGCGATCGCCGCAGAGTGCAAGACCAAACAGGCCAGCCTTACGGGATCACTTGATCGGAAATGATGCCTCTCATTCTCGAGAAAACTCAGCCGAATTCCGTGGTTCTCGTCGAGAGCTCCTCGATGATTCCTGGTGCAAGCTGGAGTTATCCTATCCAGCATGCATTGCAGACCGGAGAAAAGAAAGAAATTGGAAGATAATTGGATAAGGACCAATCAGCCCGACCGTTGTTGAACCATTCGGAAAGATTCCGAGGGGAACGTCTGCTCGTTCGAATTCTCTCTTGGTACCCAAAGGTGGAGTGCTGCACAGAAGCGCGCCAGATGGCGGGAGCAACATTCCTATAGCGCAGGGGTGGGCAACCCGCGGCCCGCGGGCACTTTCTCTGCGGCCCCTCGCCGTATTATGTGTCCAGGGCCCTCTGGTCGATATTGAAGGAATCACGCATCTCATTCAGGCTTGAAGCTATAAATAATTTTCGCTGGGATGAAATATCTCACCACGATCCCCGACTTCCAAGAGAATACTTCAATGCATGAATTTCAAGCTTTCCGGCAGAGGTAGCTCCTCCTTTTTACTGATCCGTTTACAGTAGATGTTGTCGGAGCGCCGCAACCGGTTCAGTTGGAGCTCATGAACCTTCAGAACAGCTCCATCATTAGAACCAAACATAGGGAGAGCTCATTGTCTGAGATCTATAGGCCACTTGAGCACACCGATTTTCCCAACCTCTCAAACCACGCCATGCGTCAAATGTCCCTCTTCGGAAGCACCCACATGTGTGAGCAAACCTTCAGCCCCATGAACCTAAACAAGAGTAAGATGCGATCCAGGATCACAGACCTCAACTTGGAGAATATCCTCCGTCTTGCGACTGCCAGCCTTCAACCAAACATTGAAAAAAATTGTTAAAGATAAACAGTACAATAAATCTCATTGATCTGAAGTATCACTGGGGAGCTTGGTTTCTTGATATCACAGCGACACCATCTGAAACGCGATCTACCGTTTCTAAATCCATTTATGAATAGGAATCACGTCACAGACCCCTGTGAAGGACCACTGCGGCCCGCCATGGGTTTTGAGCGCAGCCAGCGGCCCCCCGGAGGTTCGAAGTTGCCCACCCCTGCTATAGCGGATATGGACTGCCTTCAAGATGTTCGTTCAGACTCTTCGTCGTGAGCTCTATCGGAGACTAGCTATTAAGAACGCGGATGGTGAGTGTCTGATTGTGAGTGAGGACTAGTCAGTTACCATGAAGCGGCACTGATCTGAGGGGTGGCCCATGACTGGACATGGGGTGGCCTACAACTGGTAACAAGGCGGCTCATAACTGGTAGGTGGCCCAAACCTTGTAGGTGGCCCATAACTGGTAACAGAGCCCATAACTGGTGGTTTCACCCTCCTTCACATGAGCATACTTCGTCCGAATCCACTTGTTCCTGAACCAAAGCCTGCACCCGCCCGGATGATCCACTCCTCGGGCAGAGGGTGGAGTTTGCTAAGTCACGGCATCTTTTGAAGCCCCGGTTTTGCGTTAACGCCGGTTTCGTTTTACGGTATCGTTCTCAGGTGTTTCGTTCTTTCTGAACGCCACTACTAGCAAGAGCGGAAGAGATTCCGCGTCGAAATCCTCGATAATGTTGAGCAAAGCTCCGTTTGCATCTATAAGGCCCCCGATGTTGTTCCTGAACGCAAACGCTCGATTTTACTACAAGAGCGTTGATCTGCGGCCATCATTTTCGCCGGAATGACAAGACTCCGACGTGGAACACTCTTTTGCCCTATACGAGAATCTGCTCACTGACCGCCGCCACGAATTCACTCTAAAGAATCTCGAGCGCTTCCTCTCAATTTAGTTCAACGTGGATCCACCCTATGTACATGAACAATAAATACGACATTTCCTTGTGTCATTGCTGAGAGTTCATTGTCCTCTTCTCGGGTCCGCTTCTGCACGGAATGTCCGTCCGCTCTGTATCCGATTTTGGTGAAAAAAATGTCCGCCTGAATAGGACCTCTACCCGGATGGACCTAAGTCTCGGATTGAGGCAGTTGTGGACCTTCTCTATTTTTAATGCATTTATTTTCGAACCGTCGAGACCCAGCTCGACTGAGCAAATATGTGACACCAATCGATACTTCACCATCCGCTTCACGGCAAGTCTCGACTCTTCACTTCAACACCATCTCCTCGATGATATCCGAACTTTGACTATTGAAGTACTGCTCCACGCTTCCCGTGAAGTTCGTGGTGAAAAATTCTCTAATGCCCTTATGGAACGTCTTCAAGACTGCGTTAAACGCTTTCTTCTCGGTTTCCTCTGTCCATTTCGTTGATCCATAGTCAAACGTGCAATTCAACGTAGGGAGCGTTTCCGCCACAGACACGAACTGAAACCCAACTCCGCAATTTCACTGAATACATTGTCTTCGGTTTTAGGCTTTACTCGCAAACCCCACGCTTCTGTGGGCTCGGCTCGGTGCCGTCGACGAACATCGATGAGACAACTCACCCCAAATTTCTCGATCGTCATATTTGAGAACTGTCCATCAAGTTTCCGTGGCAGCGCCATATCGAACCAGAATCGAAAACCTGGCATCAAGCATTTGATTCTGAAGCTTTCATCAAACCAGACGAAAAGAATCTTGTACCAAGCTTTCGCCGTCAACATGAGTCTGAATTCCCTGCAGTTGACCAGAGCGGTCACCAACGGTTCTGTATCTGCGGTCGATTACTGGTTATTGAGCCTGTCGGCTATTCGCGCGAGTTTCTTCCCCCACAAAACTCAAGTCGACAGCACTCTCTTGCGTCTTCCCACCTGCATTTTTGAGCGAGGCGTGGCCGAGTAACGTGTAGAGATCCTTGCCGAATACGATGGAAAGGGAATTGAAGCCAAAATCGTACTCGTCAACAGCCCGTATAATGTGATCCGAGTAGTATTGAAATTCCGCCTGGCCGAATTGTTCGAGAAACTTTCCGAGCAGGTTCTCGAACTTCTCGATTTCACCTGGAATGTACGGGAGAATTATTCCGCTAGATAAAGCTAGTTTAACCCGAGCCTGCGATTTTCTGCGCTGCTAGGCTACAACGGCTCCCGAGGAGAGCTCCTGGGTTTCCATAAAGTTCCACTCTTATAATCCACATAAAGAAGAAATCCGTACTTCGACCCTTGATATCACCCGTAACCGGCACGGGCATCGTTTCTAGAATAGCAAGAGCACTGGTCATAGGATTTTCCGCGGAAACAATCCATATAGATCGAGAATTCGATGGATCGAATAATGAGTCCGACGCTTCCGGATCCACGTACGCGGCGGTTCTTCGGTTCCTGAAATAATTCTTGGCTGATTCAATTGGTATCGAAGATATCCAACAGTTGGTAGATTCTTAGGCGATAAACTAATCGGCATGCAGAAATTGCAGATCTCAAAATCTACCTGGCGAAGGGGTATCTGGACGGTCTGGTCTGTCTTTTCTCAACAATAAATATACGACGAGAATAACCTGAATGGTGACGACGGCTAGCAAACAACCGGCCTTGGTGCCCGACTCTCGCATTGCATCTTTCAAGACCCACTGAGGTTCGGCCCGGAGAATCGATCTGGACAGAAGGGTGAGTTCCGCTGTAGAGCTTAGCGAGAGCGTGCTCGAATCGAGGTCCGCGGAAGGCTCTCCGTCCAATCTCGACGGGATTTCGGCGTCGAGGACATCTGGTCTTTCTTTGAAGGGAAAATTTCGACGGCTTCTTCAGAGAAATGCGAAATCTTGCGGAGAAATGCGGAAGCCGAAATGCCAAGAAGTAGGCACGGATGGAAGTTTGCGCCACAGAACAACCAGCCGCGTCACCCGCAAGTGTTTCCTGGGATCTTTGAGCGGCTGTGACTGCCTCCTTCCCTCCGTTCTCGAAAGAAATCAGCCATAGGAAAAACGAGCTCATCAGCTGCTACCCGAGCATGTGAGGCAGTTGAAATCCAGAAAGTGCGTGACGGGCTGCGTGCTGAGTGTCACACGTGGTGTGGAGCTGACTCGAAAATTTCGGCTTGAATCTCTCACAGATCAACAATTCTTATCTCCTCAATTATACACGGGCGTGGGTCGATTCAACGCCGAGCGAATCGAGCTTCGGAAAATATCTCGACAAACCACTAGCCCAATGATCCTACATATTGAGAAGTTTCGGTACGAGAGTTTGAAGATCGGAAGGCTACAGCAATTAAAAGTGACCGCTGGCGACGCGGCTGGGAACTACTCGACCAATGAGGGAAGCGGAAATCTGTTTCTGGCATTGTGTGGTAACAGCGAGGGTGACTTACTCTCCCGGGCTCCGAGCGATCCATCGAGCTGTGCGCAACTTTTGACCGTCGCGATCGTCGATGGTGTAGTAGATACTTTCGGCGTCGGTCCGGATTTTGGGCCCATCGCGCCAGGCTGCTCCTCTGCCAAGGTTTCGTTGTTTCGGCAGATAGAGTGAGTTAGACATCGACGTAATACGGGGCGGTATTTCGATATGACCCGCCTGATTAACGACTTAGCGAAGGGAGAATCACTGTTTCAGCTCCCCCCGCCCCTTCGACAAAAGTCTTCTATAGCATCCTGTTAAGCACTTGATTTCGGGCGGTCCAAGCTTGCGAACCTCCTCCGATTGATGATCGAATGCCGAGGAACCTCGGAATCCGCCGCTTGGCGCACGGATCAGGAATCTTGTCCCATCTGTTCACTGTGTACACTTCCCGGGCCTTGCAGAAATGCCTAAGGACCTCGCCTGAGAATGTGAAATGTAATGCGTGAATGTGAGCTTCGATCTGACGGCATCAGAAGATTGCCCCTTTCCCCGTAATTCTCTCATGTTGTTCCCTATATCGCTGAGTCCGGCGTATCGAGTCGCCCCCCAACCCCCCACACACGCAACAGAGCCATCGCTCCGAAGAAAATCCTGGATATACTATTGATGTCGACTCGCGCTTCGTTCAGTCCATACCCAGTTATCACCACAGAACAGCTCAATCACAGGTCCGAAGGACCATTTCAGAGTCCATCGACGACGTGACTGTCGGAGTTCTCGATTACCGAACGCGAAGTTGAACGCGATATTCCGGGAGGATGTATCTAAGAATTCATGTGGGATGAGAGTTTCCAGGCATCCTCCCTGAATCCTTCAATTCTGTGAATCCGCATGCTTGAGCAATCACCGCTTCCTCGAGCTGGAAATCGTAGAACCAATTTCAGCCTCGAGCTATTTTCTCACTAATTGTGATCTGGTCCGTTCTCTGGTGTTCAGAGGTGTCAGCTGGAACGCTCCCTTCCCAAATTTACGAAACTGCGGTTGTTGCAACCGTCAAGTGCAAAGAAGGGACAGAAGGACCGGTCGTGCACATCCCAGCCGGTTTGGTTGCACATGGTATGCAACGCCTGATAGGCGACTCAGGTATGATGCAATTTTCTAAGCAGTTTGCGGCGTCGATTTTCTCTCGCTTCAGAGACAAGAGAGCAGGTCCAATTAATATTCTAAGCGGATTTTCCTTTGCATGGAGTTCACGGAGCATCGTCGACGACTCCATCGTCTTCGGATGTTCAGGAGGGAAATACGAACAGTATGCAAGTACGGTCGTGATTAGGCTTCTCAAATACCCGCAAGTTTCGGGACCGCGGGTCTCGCGCGGGTTTTGACCCGTGGCGGGAAACCCGCGGGTAGAACCGCAAAATACCCGCAATCGTCCTGCCCGACTCGGGACCGTTCTCAAGCAGGGGCGATGTGCTTAATCGTCTCAGATCAACAAAAAAGCCCGCACATTTAGGAGCACAACTGATTTACTTTATCTAGGGAACGTTGATCTTACACTGAAGAGCACGCCGTATCACCAATATATATTGTTCAGAGTTTCAGCAGTGAGTCTGGCCCTCTTTTTTCCCAGTAGAGAGCGAACTGTACTAAAATCGCGCTCACACTGCACGGATGTAGGGGGCATGGCCTACAGAACTCGAATGCATTTTTTGAGCAACTCGCCGTAGCCTTCGCAGTTTTGGAATCGCACGAACTCTTCGCGCAAATCTTCTTTCGCGTTAGACTGGTGAACTTTCGTTATGTTATTCGACGACGTGGATGGGCAAAACACAGACCGCCACGAGAGTTCAGATTCTTCCACAGTCACGTTGACCTTGAGAGACCAGTCCTGTTCTATCAGCAAGTTCTTAAAGATGATTGAGAATGTTTCTCGATCTCGTCTGAAGCCAGTTAGGATAACGGATCCCCTTTTCATGGCAGTGCATAGTCGGCGCGTATCTTGCTCCCCTCTATGAGCTTCCCTCGATGACGGAGCTTCACTAGACCCGAGACGGATGATATATCTACGGAAATGTCTCACATTTTCACTTGCGGTTCTTTTGCGGTTTTTCCCGCAAGGGGACGCGGTTTTTCGCGGGTAAAACCCGCCGAAAAAACGCGGGTCCCGCGGTTTTTAACCGCGGTCCTGAGACCGCTGAGAAGCCTAGTCGTGATGCGTCCCGTCGGAGAAATGGAAAGTTATACTGTCTGTTAGCGACACATCGGGAAGTCACGGGTCAAGGCCCACAATGAAGAAACGGGAACGTATAAGTGAGGAAAATATTTATTCAAGACACACCATCTGGCATCACCAGTGTCTGCTCGACGAGTTCTACTATTAGGAACGGATCAGATTTGTTAACACCCCCAAAGATAACATCAGGGGCGGACCGTGGCTGAGTGCCGCCCGGGGCGGATCTCGAAAAATTTGGGAAACTCGGAAAATGCCGCCCCCTGGAAGCGCTTCCGATGCGGAGCGAAAGCAAAAAATGACCCGCTATTGGGCCTCAATCAGTTAGATCAGTAAATGCCGCCCCCTCGGGGCGTGCCGCCGGGACGGACAGCCCCGCACGGCCCGCCGCTGGACAACATTATCGATTCGAGAGGGAACGCATCGTTAACTTCCAAGGTTACAATGGAGTCATTAACGATTTACGCAGGGCTGAAAAGGATCATGATCAAAGCATTCTTCGCTCTGCTCAAGAAGCAAGAGGAATACAGGATATTGTTAAGCACCATGTGACAGCATACACGAGGAGTAGTCACACTCCTGGAAGGATCAAATGGGCACGAACGGTTTTGAGTTTTTGCCAAGGATGTGGATGATCCGTTTGGTTCCAGAATCATTCGTCTGATTTACGACGCACAGAGGTTTGATCGCGAATTACCGACATCCCTAGTTATTGCTCTTCGAAAGACATCACTGTCGCAGAATATCTTCAAAAACTCCCAAGACGAAGTTCACGCGGTCGTACTAAATTAGAGGCGCATTTCGTATCCGTTTTTTCTGTCGCTACTGAGTTTCGCAGTACGCATCTTGCGGCAGTCCGCACAACGGGGTCCCTACATGAGCTTCTGGCTGTATGATTCCAATGATCAAGTGAGATCAGCATTCTGAAGAGCGTCCGAAACCTTCCCCGATAATACAACTAACTCAATATAGGAATAAGCACTTAATTCTCGTGTCTTGAATCGCGGAGAACATATAACTGAAGAAATATTGGACACGAGCTGAGCGTAACATGAGAATTTCCTGACCTGATCCCAAAGCGCACTCATTTCAGCGCTAAAAACCGAAAATATTACGCTTTGATGCTCAGTTGTTGGGAGCAGCGAGCGGAGTAAATGAAAATCTCGAGAATTACAGAATGCCATGTTTCGCACAGCCGCATCTCTATCCGGAAACTTATAAAGATAGATTCTACCTAAGGATTCAGACAGATAGTAGTTCGTCATGTTCAAATGATGATAGTGATCATTCGTAAACGACACCGACGCTTGCACGTCGGCTTGTTCTCGCATTTTGTGCGACATAATCCCAAAACGCTTGTCAATGCAAAGCGAAGATTGTTGCCATCGTTGATGATGTTATTGGTTGTCTTGTCGACGACTCTGTGCGTTGGGAATCCCCCGTCTTGTTCAACTCAAGTTGAATCATTGTCTTGTCACTGAATGGATTTCACGAATCCTGGAATATCTCTGCGGAATTCCCGGTGTGATGGATTGGTAGAACGGTATCTGACGCTTCAATCTCACTCTCCTAGGTGATATATATGGTACTCATGAGGTATGCGATGCTGTGTGGGAAAGCCCGGCGTGCGGCTGCGTAGGATTCATTGAATGAACATCCGAATCGATTCTCATCTGGCAGGACTCGGGTCATATGATCCCGGGCTAGCACCAGAACGAGTGGAAGACATGATTGACTGCAGCACTTTTGGTAAAACTTCGTCGCGGAACTTCCGAAAACCTGAGGTATCGAACTATCATCCACGAGGCGAAGTACTTCGGATCTGATATTTACAATTTTCCTTCATACCGACGGCTATGTCGACAGCGCCTGAGGCGACCGGGGGATGCTTCCCTGGAAAATAATCCCCATGATAAACGGATGTTCCGTAGACGCGATCCAGGAGCGGTACTGAGTGATTCGGAGAGGTTTGTATCCATGTTTGACGACTTGATGTCCAACTCACCTCGAAAGCCTGGCGCTGGGGAGTGGGGCAGCCAACTGAGAGCGTTGGATGCCCAATCTGCACCATAAAGTATCCATGAAGACTAAGGTCGACTTTGAGAACGCTGAGGAAAATCAATCCGCTCATGGTTAGATTCACACTTTTTACTCCGCCAAGATGGGGATCGCGCACTGATTTGATGGGACATATAGAATGTACTCATCTCGAATTGACTTATTCCTATCGTCTGTAACTCCTTACCTAGGCTATAGGCTCATTCGTTGGGAGGGATCCCCAACGGAACTGCATTCCCTCCCGGGAAGCAGCTCACCGAGGGGAAGAACACGTAGCCTCGCATAGTTCGCCCACACGTCCGACCATCCCTGGAAAAGACAGGTTACTCGTCAAGAGGTCGATGCGTCTATTATGTTCATTCGAAACTAATGACATTCGATTTTCGAAGCTCTTTCTGAGCGGACGAGGCCGTTTGCGCGGTCATCGGCTACTGACTCCACGGAAGCGTCCCGTGGGGTTTGAGGACGGTCATTACAGCTGGATTGTCACGCGGCAGTCACGGAAATACGGAAGAAAGGGTTCATCCTCCAGACATTCTCTTTTTACCGCGTGTCAGCTCTGTGAGATGAATTTACGATTGAGTCGCTTTTTCTTGCGCTTGAGGTAATCCCAGCCCGCCAACGATATGGCATCGTTACGTTTAGGAACATTTAGAAGGCAACCCGCTTCGTCGGCCGTTTGAGAACCGAAACAGGCTGCGGAAAGCTCTGGATCGATTGTTGGTCTCAAGAAGAGACGATGAAAGCGACGGAGCAGAGTCTAAAGTTCTAAAGCAACCCCGAGCATCGACCCCTTTGCGTACGGTTGGACGAAAACATCGCAAATGCAGACGACTCACAGTTTCTGCAGATTTTGCCCTCATGGGCAAGGCCATCGCTAGCACTAACCACTAATCAACATCGTCACAAATGACTGAATTCCGTACCTCTAGCACGATCCGCCGGAAAATGGTTGTGAACCATTTCCGTAAGGATCCTCAACTCTGTTTTCACAACACGAGAGAGCTGTACCCGACACACGCTATCCAGACATGGCGGCGGCCGGCCGCTGATTTAGCGGTCAACCGCTGCTTGGGTCAGGGGGGCTTGTGCTGGCCCGGCCATTGTCGGGAGACCAGTTTCACCCCTAAACTGTCGGACCCGCGACAAACATCTATGTTTCTCTCCCGTGATGGCCCATCGCCAGCGCACACTGAAGATGTGAGGGGGCTATTGTAATTATGGCCTGCGCGTCCTGAGTCTGATCTCAGGAGAAGTAGAGCCTTCGTCTGACAGTCCCGAATCGGGAGTCATGAAATGGAAACTCCAATGAGTTTCCGTAGGACAATAATCCTCAAATCCGGAGAAGACATGATGAAACTCCGAGGAAAACTTGAGCGAATTCGGTCGTTATGGACATGAACTGGTAGACCGAGCAATTCTCTTTTCATGCCTGCGCTCGATGTCGCAACTTGGGCCTAAGATGATGATTCGTATTGGGATCTGGACGGGTTGGAGGATCCGTTGACCCATCGAATCAAACCAAGCTCGCAGAATCGGCAGTCTGTGTCTTTTCTTCTGAAAGATGTTTCAGGCCACAGTTCTAACAACGGCATTTGATGATCTCGAGCTCACCCACTAATTCTTGTGAAACATAGCAAGTTGTGTCCCATGATTGTTTGGTGAGAGCACCTTGTATCGCATGTATCGCGCAGGTTGCATCTTCCTGACTGGAAGTGGTGAATCCGGCAAGCTGGGATCCGTTGCTCGGGATTTCGAAGCTCTCATTCAGTCGCTGAGGCCGGAGCCTCTATTCCGAATGGGGATTTCTGAGATACAGGGACCGTATCTGAAAAGGGACACTTTGATAGAGTTCGAGGTGAATCAGCCGCGCGAGCCTAGACGGGAGGAACGCTTCACCGAATCTTCCAAAACTTCGATTGCTTCCTGGAAGCAGAGTAGGTATACGTTAGCTATCAGCTCGTTCAAGGGTGTCTCGTATTCTCAACGGGTCATCTATGTTTAGCAATTTTCCTCCTCTCGAACGAACGATACGTTTTCTTTGTTGCAGGTCAGACCTTGGTCTCTCTCTGTGTGATCGATACTGCGATGGACGATACTCCCTTCTTATCGGCGAGTAGTTCTTCTAGGTTGCCCAAAGCTCCGGAATTCACTGAACTTGCTCATTCCGAGCGCGGATATGGCCACGAAGCCGGCTGGGAGAGGGAACGACCTCTCATGTCTCTCGGGGGCATTGCATCCGACGGATGTCCGCTGCGTCAGGTCGGGAGTTCCAAACTACTCATGATGCCGTCTCCCAACACCACGCTGTCCGGCTACCACTGAATCTGATAATTGATAGTATTGGCTGTTCCATGTCGTGTTCAGAACTGATCAGGTGTTGCGAGCTCTTGCATGACTTAAGAGACCTAAACCAAGGCACTAGTTTGTGGGTGTGTTGATCAGAGGGGAGAGGGTCTTCGGTTCCATGCTCCCGAAAGCGCTCCGCGTTGAAACAAGCCTGTTTGATTCGGAATGGAGGAGACGAAGTCAGTTATGGGAACAGGAGTAGTCGTGGAGGCAGGTCGAAAACCGATTGTGGTCTGGAGTGGAGCGTCTGGAACTGCGCGAGCAGCCACCGCTATTATGCTCTAGCTCAGTGGTTCCCAAACTCTTTCACTCCGAGGACCCCTGACGTGGGTCCGTGGCAGACCCCTTCTCTGCTCTCGGTCTCAATTTCTCCCAGCTCATCTAAGCCTAGATTCTTAAGCTAGTTTCCGTGAAAAAAAAACGATTGGAATAGCGCTTTCTCGTGAATTTACCCTTATTGGAACAAGTTCCTTTCATTCGAAGCGGACTGCAACCAACGCTGAATTCCGCAGTTCGATCATATCTAATGAGAGCGCATACAGTTCAGGTCCAAAAGCTCACTCACAATGCTTAATCAGTGGGAAGGCTGAGCCTGAAGTTCTTCCACGATCGCGGCGAAGACTGGGGTTCTCTGCGGAATTTGAATAGAGGGAGATCGTTGCAAACTCGCTCCGTCGAACGACGAACAGCGAGATTGCACGTGTGGGTGGACAGTTTCTCTGACATCGTCAGCTGTTTGGAAGTTAAGACGCTGTGTCAAGGTGGGAAGAGTATGGAGAAGAAGCTCCATCGAACTGCGCTATCAGAGCTGTGGTTGGTGCGAGCTTCAGCTGATGCACGCAGTATTCTGTTCGTGGATCCCCGCGGACCCCGGAGAAAGCTCAACGGACCCTTCAGGGCTCGCAGACCCCAGATCGGGAACCACTGCTCTAGTTCACGGGTCCCGCCCGCGTTCGGTCGGTGGAACGAACGCCAGAATAGATTCGCTTGCTATCGAGGTTCCATCATGCGTTCACTGATCCCCAGAGATCACCCGCTCGGTGAGAGCAACACAATTCAGATTCAATTCAAAGGTTCCATTGAAGGTTTACTATGATCACTCAAAGGCAAATAAATTGGACCCCGTATGACCAGTATCCTCCGCAGAATGAGGTGTTGATGAAGAGAAGTTGACACGATCTGTTTTTTGTTCCAAAAGTTCACGAGTGGCCCTGATTTGGAGGGACTGACTCTGAAAGAGCAGAGCAGGTTCGATGGCGGGGGGGAAGGGGGACTTCCTCCGCCCCTAAGGTCTCTGAACGACAAGGTCTCCGCGGATAGTATTCCGCCAAGAAACATGCCGAGCAATGAAAATCGAAATTTTGGAATACAGTGAGAACCGCTGATCTGGCCAGTGGCCACTCGCTCGTTCGGTCACCCCGCTTCATCGGCCGAATTTCATTGGTCTCGCAAAATCATCATGCCAGCGATGTCGGTCGAAATACCGCTTGAACGACCGATGCCTCGATGCTGAAGGCAGATTGTCCCCCCAAACTTCCCAGAGAACGCGGAACAGACCAAGGACGTAGAGTCCAGCGTGGACCGGAAAACGGGAGAATTCGAGAAGGCAGAATCTCAGACGTCGTCGATGAACCAAGGACGTGGTAAGTGAGACGAACATCCTCACGTGTATGAGTTCATTCACACACTTCCCCCGCTCCGCTTCGCTCAGCGATGGAATATTTGAAGACCCACGCCGTTTCCGGATGCAAGAAGGCAATGAGAACAATTCCGGAAAACTCGATTCCTGATTGGACCCTCTCAAAGACACACTGTGAAACACAAAGAGACTCAAACAAGCTACTTCAGATGCACGGCCGGAGAAATGAGCCACAATTCCAACTAGTCACAGCTTTCAAGCATTGAAAATCAGAACCCGCTCAATCGGCCGAATCGACGCGGTCTCGAGGGTAGCCCATTAAGCGGGTTTCACTTTGCTGCCATCGCAGGATACCCTCGCTCCTTTATTCATTTCTTCGTATGGTAGAATTCTCGTTGTGAAATCCCTCTAGCCCTTTGCCATTTCGGGAGATATGGCTCGTGTCTCGGTGGGAAATCTACGAGTCGCCTTTGGAATCATCCCGTGACCACGGACTGTATTGAGACCTTGTTCGGCTAGAATTCGGTACGGATTCCATGCGAAGCTCGCAGGTTTCGAAGACACTTCCTGCAGCAACTTCATTCGAGTGGATCATCGAAATGATCTTCGGTCATGTGCAGGCGCGTAGCCAGGGGTGGGCTGAGGGGGCTGGGGACCCCTCCCCAGGACCCCTGGGTTCATACTATCCAAGTTGGCGTTTCTGGTCAAGCAACCGATTTTCGGAGAATTTCACAAGGGTGCCTCCTTGGAGAAAAAGTTCAGCCCCCCCCCCAGGGAAAATCCTGGCTACGCCCCTGGTCATGTGGGTCGTCCGTTTCCAAGTCATGTGAAGGATTATCTTCGGGCTGAGGTGAAGATTCCATGTGCCTATCGCAGTTCGCGCCAACATAGTTGTGGTCGGCCGCGAAGTCTCTGTTTCCGTGATTCTTCTTCCCATTATCGACAGAGCAAACACCCTACGCATTCGTCTGAGTTTGATCGACTCGCAAACGCTGTGCCATCGTATCCGGTGCTGAGTCCTTGACACTTCTTCTGGTAAGTCAACGAATTGTTCATCATTTACCTCCCTGAATGTGCGATCCTTTGAAATTGACTCCTGTGTCCAAACTTGATCGTATCGGACGCTCACGAGTTCACACTCTGGGAATGGTAAGCTGCATTTTGGGGAACTAAATCGGGAAGAAAATATCTTCCGCCTGGTCCTTTGAATTGATCTCTAATCTGCCGGGATGATGTTGGAAAAACCTGGAGGACCATCCGAACTGCCTTGATTTTGATGCTCCCGTCGGTTTTGCGAAATATTGAGACGGTTTTTCGAAGTCGAACCGGTCTCTCGGACTGAAAATTCCGCTATGGGAAACGAAATCACGGAACCGTTTTCTTCCAAATGGAACCCGGGAATTGAAAATTGTTTGCTTCCGTCGGTCTTGAGCCTATAGTCGCTTCAGGATCACCTCCCGAATCTTCAATCAGAAGCAAATCGGAGAAGATGGCAGGCCCTGCATCGCGTTTTTCGTCCCCGTCTCCGCGCACCTTTCCGTGTCAGAGCCGAACTCACGGTCTTGGAAAATATGTTCTATCGAGGGAATTTGTCGTGTTCGGTTTGTGTGGAAGAGTTTTCCACTGAGTGAGTGACGGTTGAGTAGTAGAGCCTTCTTCCAAGTCTTCCCCTCGGTCTCCCTGCTTCCCTTTCCCCTTGTAACAGAGCGCCTGCTCTACGGAACAAGACCGCAGACCGGGGTTTGGCGTCGAACACAGCCCTATGCGTGTCCGTCTTCAGAGGTAGTGAGTGAGTTTCTGAGGTGTTGTTCCCTGCAGGGCTTCACCATGTTTTGGTGTGTCACGTTGTGTGGCGCCCTGCTATCCGCCGCACACCTAGTGACAGCAGTGAATGTCGACGTCGACAATGTCCTCGTCCACAGTGGAACCGACGAATCTATGTTCGGCTTTTCGGTGGCGATGCACATCTCTAATGGAAGGCCAATGTGAGTTTGTGAATCTGTTTCTTGTGTCGAGTGACGAGAAGTGTCCAAGAAGAGTTCTGGAGAGACATCATCGGATACCCCTCGGTTTCGGAAGCTCAACAGTTGCTTCCCAAGCTCCGGTGGTCGCGCAGAAAAGTTTCCGCGCGATTTCGAATGCCCTTTCAAGTTCCGAAATCTAATTTTGCAACCTCTCCGGAGGGTTTTCCACTGTTGTTTTGTGACAGAGAAAAGTTTAGAGCATGACTGAAGTAACGCAAAACTCGTCCCGAGTCCTATATCCTGGAAAAATTCAGTAATGCGGTTTCCCACCGGGTGCTTCCTGTCCGAGTGATTGCTCAGGAGCCCGAATTCTCCAAAACCGTTCTAGAAGCAGTGTAAAATTTGTCTTCGAGTTCATCTCACGCAGTGGAATAAACGCAGTGGCCCGTTTCGTTCTTGGCCCCGGAGCCCTGAGTGAGCAACAGCCGCCTGCTAGGTAGAGAGCTAGTCATACTCAGACTCGGACACCGAGCAGCACCGCTGGGAGGAGCAGGAAGTCGCCGGCCGGTGCTCACGACACGAATTGAGCCTTTTAAGTCTTTTTTTTCTCTTCTTGTTGCTCTCGTACGTTTCGAAAACCCGTTACAAAGACCAAACTTCCAATGCGCTCGAATCCGTCCACTTATCATCGACAATCGCGCTCCGACGTGCGGGTCGGGGATAAGTAAAGCTCGACGATTGGAACGGGTTCATCCCGTGAGACCGAGAACGACGAAACTCATCCAAACGAATCCACCTTTCCAATTCGTCATTCGTTCCTCCGACCATTTCAAGATCCAAACGATACGAAACTTCGGTTTTTCGAAATCTTCTGTTTTCGCGGTGCCGCGCGGTTTGTGACAGCGGACCTGGCTGAGAGTGAACACTCGGTGCCGACTCCACACCGGGTTTGAATACCGCTCGGTCAACTCAAGGCCGGAAAAAACTGATCCGACGAGTGTCGCTCCGAGAGAAGAGCGGCTCGCGGTCTCGAATCCCCGGAAGCGTAACTGCCCGCATTCTAGCGGAACGACCCCAGATCCCATCGATCCCCTCTAGCTCGTTTAGAGAGCGGGTGCTCTGTGGTTTTCCGAAACGAAAATTGAAACCCGAACCGAGCCGCTGTGTTCAGCGACCTCCCTGGAGGGGGGATCGTCGAGAGCGTTTTTCAAAAAGACAGAAAAAAAAACCTGTCAGAATTCAAGCGAGAATCTGAGTAGGCAGCAGAAGCAGCCTCAGATTCGAGACAGAGCTGAAAATGATATCATTCGAGATGGATCAAACGTGGAAAACGGAGATTTCAATTAGAAAACTCCGGCTTGGAAAACTATGTAGAACGGGAACGGTTCGCTTTCGGGAAGTGAACGGGTTTGTCGAAACTGCATCCAGCGTTTTGTTCTCTACGATGACAGCTCGAAGTAGGCGGGTCGATAGAAGGTTGATGATCGGAGTCGTCGATACCGCAGTGCCTCCGCGCACACTTACGTCGGGAACGACTAATTGATACAAATGCTCGTCACTACTAAGCTTTGTCGCGGGTCGTCATCTAAAGCCCGAGCGAAGATGCATGACTGACAAACAGAGGACCCTTTGAAGCTTGAGGAACTAAACTCTTGAAATCTAGAAATTAAAACCAATATACTGTCGGGGCAACCTCGAGATCCGCTTTTAGACATTCTCGAGTTTCCCAGGCAGTTTTTTGTGAAATATCTGGAGGTTCTCCGGGGTAAATATTTTGCGAAACATTCCAGAATCGAGGAGAAAACTGCCCAAAGCGTGATTCCAAGCAAAAACCCACTCTTCGGCTGCATTTCTGAGTCATGTGATGTTTCAGATTGGTCGGATGGTGGCGCAGCAGCAACAACAATAATCTGGAATGTTGTTACCGGAAATTGCGCTCAAAGCAGGGAATACGAAGCGTAGCTAATGTCTTATGGTAGCGCATCCTTTCTTCGCGCATATCCTCGGAATCTTTGTCTTGACTAGCACAAAGCGTCCGATTCTGTCGCTTCCTATTGAGACCATGTGTTCCACGCTGTCACAGGGTTTTGGCCTCTGCCCAAAACACCATCAGCTCTTGGTGCCACCGCTGTTGCTGCCGGCCGCCAACTCGCCACAGCAGCGAGCGCGCTTAGTGTTCGGCTTCGAATCCAGACTTAAGACTCTTTCGGGACATGACGGTCCGCTGACACCTTCTTAGACCTCGCAGAAGTCGGTGAACGGGATTATTTAGTTTCGCGGCCTTGCATTTTCGGGAATCCCGAGTCCTTCACGACCTTGTATCATGAACGTACACTGACAGCCTAGGGGGCTTCTATCTTCGAGGTCCTTATTTTGTTGATTCTCTAGGTTTTGTCGAAATCCGGAGGTTTCGATGAGTTTTCACGAATCGATTTCAGTTTCCTTCTTCAGCTCGGCTCCCTCGGCGATGTGGAATCAGGTCTCGGTATGATCGAAGTTTCGGTGACCCTCTCAGTTGGTCACACAATGCTTCGACTCATCAGATTAGGATCTGGGCAAGGCTCTGGCCTTGTGATCGCGTAAATACGGTCATTGATACGATTGACCGAGTGTTGAGGAGAACCCACGACAGGATCGTTGAGTCAGACGCTCCAATCTTTCAAGAATCATAACAGAAGGACACAACGACATGTAATCTGGCAACGCTGAGGGCAATTTCTTAGTCAAACTTTCAGTCCGAGCTTTTGAATCTTGAATGGGAGAGTCGAGCAAATACGCTTGGCTGGAAAATTACTCGGCTTCGTCATGTCTGCGATCGGATCGCCCACCTGGAAGCAGGCGAAGGTTTGTAAGTAAGCCGCCTGCGTTAGGCTGACCCTAGCGAAGACAGCGAAAACGAATCAGAGACGGCATGCGTCATCGGTTCTCGGAGAAAATCTCATCGTGAAGAGATTTCGTGCTGTACCGTTCGGACCACGCCTCGAAAACGCTGATTCTTCAACGAGACTAGCAAGCACGGCGATATCTGCATAGTATGAAATTTTCCGGGAATGGATTACCTAGTTTCGGCGCACTGAGCTGTCTTCTCGGAGATAGCTCCAAAGCTCTGAGTTCACCACTCATTCATCATTGCATCGAGTCAGACCCTACTTTGCTTCAGAGTTCCGGTCAGGAGTATGGATGGGGAATTCATTCTGTTGTTGCATGACCCCGAAAGAAAGTTCCGCGCGCTCTCTTTGGGTTCGATCTGAGGATCGTCGAATGCGGTACATGTATGTTCGAGTTCAATCTCTGATATTGAGCTCCACGGAAGCGATGTCCCCCTAAGACCGCTACCACATCATTCATCTGTCGACGAGCGTCCGATCAGAATAAAGGATATTGCAATAAATGTATAACAGCGTACAGGACTCTGCTCTGGCATGAAACAAGTCCCCCGCAAGAGTCATAACTGAGCTGGTCGTTGCGCAGACAAGAACCCCCCTTGTGTCAGGGGCGCTGTATTCGGAGGAACATGCCAGACATGCTCCACTTTGTCATCAGATCATAAAGCCTCCACCACATGGCATAATACTAGATGAACCCGAATACGAAGAATTGAGGTGCAGTACTAAATCCGAAAGTATGATTAGCTGCTACAGATTGTATACTGGAAAAACAGCTTCAGAGTGTTTAGTATCACCCCCCAGTTCTGACGTTCGGTCAATCGGATCCCTTGATTCCGGTCCGGTCCCTGACGTGTATCCCACGGAGGCCAGCTCCTTATCTTTTGACTTCCAGAAAGTGTTGCGAAAGTCAAATCCTCGCGGCTTCCAGTTGAGGACATTCATGTGTGAGCTTCGTACCCTCCGGCGGCTCCTCCTCAGCTCACTGGCGAGACAATACGCCGTCATTTTCGCTCATTTTCCCCCCCGGGGGGTTGGCGACGTCATGATACCAGGATCATGAGAATGACAAATTCACGAGACAGCACGAGAGACGCGAACTTTGCTTTAGGAGAAAAAAATAGGTCATTTCTAATTACTGGTCGTTGAGTACTGGGTACGGCATCCAACTATCCATAAAAACATCCATCAGAGTGAACAAGGTTCCTTTACATCAAACCCTAGGCTTCCCCAGACTCCGAATTCATCGACTCCAACAAAACTGTCATTCCCACAACCCACCGCGCGAAGTCACGTTTCATAGTGGCCTGACGCCTGACCCACTATGACAGGTTGTCATCCTGAATCGTCACCATGCCTCTCTCAGTCAGCACCGGAACTCGTTCCGACCAATATCTCGAATTGCTCGAAGCACGATTCCGGGGCGAGTCGCGATTAGTTGCAAAATTTCGCGGTGTTGTTTATCGGAGAGCTCGTTGAGAACGTCGTTGAATCGAACGACGCTGATGATGGCGACGTGCAGTTGTTCTTTTTTCTAGGTCTCTGTGATTTCAGGGCTTTAGTCCGCTTGCAGCGCGCAGTGAAGCAGGCGGGCTAGTTGACTGCTGCTGCTGCCTCCTTCCTTCCTTCCTTCCTGCCTGCCTGCGTTGCTCGCTGCCACTCTGTTAGGGCATGCGTCCCACGCGGCGCCGCCAACGAAGGCCGTATGAAAGCGCCGTTCGCTCGTTCTTCGTGTTGGCCTAGCTGCTCGCCTGCCCGCCTGGCCAGCCAGTGAAAGCACGGCCACTGCAGTTCCGCAAGGCAGAAGAAGCTCTGAGCAAGAGCACCACCAGCAGCATGACCAACGGCAGCAAAGGTGCTGGTGGTGGTGGTGGCAGCCGCGCTACCCTTCCTCGGCGTGAGCGGGCAAGCAGGCAAGCGAGCGCGCGCAGAAAGTAAACATTAGCGCGACGACGTTGCCTCCGTACGCCCGATGTAGTTACCCATAGTCTGAGGTCGTCCCACCGACGCGATTGTGTCCAAACCTGATTTGTCTATCCGAGGTAGCTCACTGCTCACCACTTTCGCCTTGTATTTCGCTGCTCTGCGGCGGCGGGCTTGCCCGGCGGATGTCAATGCTTGGATAACGATTGCTCGCACGGCTGTTCTTGTCATCCCTTTCCTAAGACAAAAATACAGTCATATTAACATGATGGCAGTTTCAAGAAAAATTGAGCGATGATCAAACGAAAAAACGATCTTATGAGTCATCTCCTGAGGTGCTTCCCGCGCAAGTAGTGGGTCCCGCGTCTCGCAGCTCGCTCCTACTTCACGAAATCGTTTCTTGTAGAGATGTGGAGATATGCGTAAGAAACCGAGATGCTCATATTCGGGACGCCGCGGAAAATTCTGATGGAATTCCGGAGGCATTTGAGCCCCCGATGCGCTCCGCCGGAGTCCTGTTCGGGATTGCATGCTTTGCCATGAAAGGGTGCTGATGTAAAGCCGGAGCCAATCGGCACTTGACGGAGATGTTGTTGTTGATGAGCTGCGATTGACTTTCAGCATAAGGAAGCGTTCAGGCTGATCGCCGCGTGGAATGGTGCGTGGCCCAGATCAGTAAGGAATCCGATGGCACACACGTGACCCTTTGACGGAACCCACTCTGACATATTGGTGTCTCATAGACTCTCGATTGCTCGAGGACCGAATCAGCTGTTTCTGGCCCCGCCGGATGCTTCTCCGGTCCCAGGATGTAAGGCGTGAATTCCCGCCAAACACAACTAGATGAAGTTCCGTCGGGAAGGATCCTCTCAACAAATCTCGTCGGAACTTCCTTCGAGGACCATGATAGATGTATCTGGCGCATGGGCTGGGATGCATGAGCGAATCTGGATCGATCGAGCTTCAAAGAAAGAAATTCGTTCAAACATCGACGAAGCTTGCGATCTCGTCCCACGAGTCGATGCACTCTTCGTATGCTTGGTCTTCTATGGTCGAGAGCGCGAACACGTGACGAGACGCTTCCAGTGATTTGTGACAATGTGGGCATTGAGACTGAAGGCCCAGAAAGGTCAGCGGATCAGGAAAATTTCCGAAACTTAGTTTCACTGGATCAGCGTCAAGACTTCCTCCCACGCTCCAAGATCAACCGCCTGCGTTGCTCGTTGCGGATGCCCTCCTCTGTTTTGCGGAAATTTCCGCGTTTCTACTGTCATTGTTCTGCAAGCATCCCTCGAGATACGGTCTCCCTTTCCACGGTTCTGACGACCGCGTTAACGACGATCGTAACGAATTCTCGCCAATCATTCAATCATTGCGCGTTTCTGTCATATTATCGTTTGACTCTCACGATCGAGGGTACAAGCGTTGGGCCAGGTCAGAAGTCTCTGCTCTTTCTCTCTGTCTCTATTTTCGCTCGCTCGCTCGTCCATCCGTTCTCTCACCCGGCTCGACGAGGACCTCGTGTCAGACCTTAGGCGGGTGGTTCAAACTGACTGAGGCAATGTCGCCCACTGTCGGAGACTACAACAACGACCCAGTAGCGAACAGAAAGCCGAGCTGTAATAAAGATATTGGCTATAGCTGGGCCGCTTTCTCGCCACTCGCTTATGTCAGACGGGGGAGCTGACAGTTTATAAATTACCTCAAAATACTCAAAAACCGGAACACAGTTTGCTTTTGACCCCGTTGTTGTTATTTTAACATCATTTTGGGGATATGATTTTTGTATTCGGTGGCACCCGTCTGTATAGCTGGTTAGTGAATGGAGTCTCCCACTATCCGTGACCGCCGAGGATCGAGTCCGAAAATAAGGCTAGGTGAATCGAGATCGATCTTGGCCGCTGGACTCCACTACTCCGAGCTGGAGTAATGTTCGCGGCTGGTGATAATATTGACAAAGACTGTACTAAGGCTGGAAGTTAAATAAAGATGTATTTTGTTCGGATCCAAAAAAGCTGTTCCTGAATCGGATCGCTCCTAGCAAAAGTTCCTCATCCATTGGAGTGAATCGAGTCCCAAGGAGTTGGATCGCGGTGCTATCGAATCGATGAAGCAATCCAGGTTCTCTCCGACATATTGTCTCGATACAGGCTAATGACTTTAAAGGTTCAGATCAGGAAGTCTCGGAATAAGCGGAGCACTAGAAGATCAACCCGTGTGGCTCAGAGTCAATGTCAGATTGATGGTGATGGATGGCTGTGAAGTTTTGGTGGGTTTTGACCAGAGCCGGGAAGTTCACGTTTCGAAAATAAGGCCTGGGAAGAACACTCCTTGAACGCCTGGATCAGGAAGGCCAAATCCGGGTTTCCTGGGCGAAATTCGGGTTTTCTGGTCGAAGTTTAGGCTCCTGGGGGAGGGGGGAGGATACAGGTAAGCATCAAAGGCAGAACCGATCCAATTGGGCAGAATTAACGTTATTCAGGTTGAGCTCAACTTAATCTGGGCGTTTGGAGTGCGAAATTGGGTAGAACTTGGCCATTTCAGGCCGAACATGGGATGCTCCAGAAATTCGGGGTTTCAAGGCGTTTCAAGAACCTTGCCTGAACCTTTCAGCTCTAATCAAGAACTGTCTCAGGGTAGGAAGGTCGTCAACCGTTAACGAGCATGATGAAGTTTTCCGGAAACCGGAGGATTTCGGGCAATGGGGTGAATGTACCACTTAGGTACGGACCCCCGCCCGGCTGGATGATTGGTCAGGTAGTCGGGTTCCCTTGAGCTGTCACGATGCCGCTCGGTTTCGGACTCCTGGAGTCCCGTTTTGGCCGAAAAAAAAAGACGCAAACGAAGCAGTTCCTGAAGCTTCACCCAACGACGTAGTGGGGCCGCGCATTTACCTCCGTTTGACACGTGAACGATACATGAAACGATTGCCCCTTTCTAATGAACACAGCAGAGAGGCGAGTCCGCTATCTTCCGAACCAAACACCCCCCCACCCCCCCCCCCCCCCCCCCGGTCCGAAATTGGCAGGGAGTCCATACGTCGTTGACTGAAGAATTCTATTTGGAGTGAGAATAGTCATCCTCTGGAGCCCAGGAAGCTGAGTTTACCCCCTTGTGGTGAGCGAACGCGCGAGCATACGCAGTGGCCAGCGTTCGCAACACGAACCTTGAAACAATCGTTTGTTTTCGGTTAGATTAGCCCCGCCGATGATTACGATCAGGTTCGAGAGTCGGAACGGCTTGAAGGAAGTTGGCTCGGGAAGCCAATCGCTTTATGATTGGCGATGATTGACAGTGAACAGTTGTTTCTTTCGTAAACAGTAGCCAACGACAGCCACAAAGCAGGAGAATGTAACAACCGTGCTAAGAATGACCGTCGAGGGTGTGTACGAACACTCCACCCATTTTCGTCACTTTGAGACAATATTCTCAGGTGGCACGGAACACAATGAGCCTCGTAACGTCCGACGGGCCTATAAGCAGTTCGATTCGGCCGCATGGCAGCCAGTCGTTTGGTCCGGGTTCGAGTCGGTCACGTCAGGGGCGAAAATTTCTGCCTCATGGGCAGCGTGCAGAGCCCCCGCGGTCCCGGATGATCCGGAGGCACATAAGATGGCCGCGTATGGCAATAAATATCCATATCAATCCATTGTGCGGGACCGAATGCGATCCTGTTTAGGAGCGACAAACGATAAGAATCGATTATTCTTTGTCTGATTGTGAAAACATGGAATCGGCACAGCGGGCATTTTTGCTCCGGATAGCAATCTCATGCTCATTCCGACCTTCATCCTCCGAATTGATAACAGTTCTTCGATTATATTTTCCGCGGCAGCGAACTCTAAACTTGGTTTATGTTTACGAGAATCCATATCCTCCGCTGACATTTTCGAATGTCGGTAATTCCAGCGTTTTTTCCGAGAACAGAGAGACCAGAACTGGTTCTCTCGTCCCGACAGCCTCGAGTTCCGAGGCTCTATCGTGCGAGAGAGCATATGCCATAAGGTCATGGAGGAAATCATCCTGAGTTCGTGAGGCAAAAGGTTAAGCGGAATTCAGGATCCTTCGATGATTGATTACAGGTCAACGATTCGGCGAAACAGAGACTCCGTGGATTCTCCGAGGCGTGGGCGTCTACTCGGGCTCGGGAAACTCTCTTCCACCGTTTGTTTGGGAGAACGCTGGCTCCATTGTATTAATTTCTTAGCCCGTTCTCCGGCGGCTTTGTGGAGTGACTGTTTGTTTCGGTACGTCCGCTGATTGAAGATTGGCGCGTTTCCCACAACATCCACGGGCTCTGATTCGCGATTGATAACTCACCGGAACGAGGAGCGCTCTTTCCGCGAGAGCGGTTCCTTCTAGAGAACACAAGAGACCCGCTGTCTTTCTGGAACACAATCTCCACCGAAACGTTTTCGGGCTCTGAATTGATCTCCCGGCGAATTATTCTTCAACAAGCAATCACAGATCGCGGCTGATAATACGGATTCCCCCTGGAAAGTTTAGAAGACGTAAAACGTCGAGTTTGTCGTGAATAAACGGTGGAAAGGTCAATGACATTTTTGGTGATTTTTGTGGTGGAAGGTATCAGGGGTAGAAAGTGACTGGTGTGAGTATCGCGGCTAGAGCGCGGCTCGGATTCCATCTTTGGAAGAGTCTCGATGGCTTTTAACAGAAGTTTTAGTCAGAGCCGCGGTTTAGGAGCCTGCGTTTCCCAAAGTAGTGACGATCCATCGTCAAGGTAGCAGACCTTTTATGGAAGCCGAAGTGAACCGGATTGGAAGGCATAAATCCAATTGTCGCCCCAATCCATCTGCTAACTGTCACTGAGCGAGAGTTGTCAGAAATTGTCGTCAAGAAGAAAAACATTTCACGCGGTGACAAGCCGTGAAACCCAATCTCAACCGACCCCAGAAGATTCCTATTCTTCGAAGAAAGCAGCGCATGTTTTCAATAATCGACGTTCTCTCATGCTCCACTTTTCTCGTTTTGAATTCATCTTACTGCTGTTCGGGCAACATTCTGACTCTCGTGGGCCGGTCTATCATAGTATCATGCTATTCTGTCAGAGGACGGCTCCGAAGCTCGTTTGGTAAACCAAATAAAATTCCCAAATGCTTTGAGCTCTTCCTCCATTAAAAAGAATCCTTCGATTCTGGTTCCGGTTTTACGATTCCAAGATCACAATATCGTGTACGATTCGACTCCTTGCACATCTTCGTGTCGACAAACGGAACAAGAGAGTCCTCTTTCTGGGACGGGGACTTTCCTGTTCCGTTCCTGTCAAGAAGGAATCAAAGCCGGAATTCGTTCACTGCTTCACGTGGCTCTACCAGGACACCGGAAATGTTAAGGTTTCGCTCCGAAACTGAGGTCTCCGACCCAGGTTTCAGAAAGGGACACGCGTCAGGATCGATCTCCCCGGTGTCCTCTCGCTGGTTCTCTGTAGCACTCTGTAGCACGTAGCTCCAATACGGTTTAGAAGCTTGTTATGAATGAATTGAGTGACACCCGGAAAATGTTTGTTTTACTCGATTGAACTTCGAGAATACATAAACATCAGTTAACATCTCAACGTGGTTCAGTTCGTGTTTACCACTGTGTTGGCAGTGACACGGTTCTCCCCTTATCAATTTGTCCTCTGGTTGATCAGAACGTTCCACCCATTCGACCTTCGACCCGACTCGCGGGGGCAACATTTCAGGGTTCTCTCTCTTGGCCCTCAGATATTTCGGTGTCCTTGATTCTGGGGTCGAAACACCGTGGAACAGGAGATTGGGTACGGTCGATTCCCGTATTAGTTGATTGAACAACCGCCTTTTTTTTACAGGCTTCTCGTCGGGGCCCCCACTGCAGCGTCCGGCCGACCCGACTCGACGAATGGTGGCGCTGTGTTTAGTTGCTCAGTGAACGCGGAACAGTGCCAACGAGTGGAAATGGACACTGAGGGCATCCGACGGAATAAGTCAGGAGAAGCTCTCGAAACCAAGTCGCATCAATGGTTCGGGAGCACTCTCGTGAGCGGTGGCGAGGATGGTCATGTTTTGGTAAGTTTTTGATCACTTCATCGATCGTAGTGTATCGCTAATAGCGAAATGTCGTGGCGAGCTGGGGCTACCACCGTTGAAAGTCAGAACCTCCGTCGATCGATCGGAAGGAGCCAACGGAGGAATCTTTAGAACGATCAATGTAACGCGAGCACCACGTCACCTGCCAATCCGATGGTTCCAAACCTTCCTCGCTTCGCGAAACCCTGAGCGCTTTCGTTCCCACGCACTGCCCCCTCTGACAACGAAGGTGCACAACCTCAGAATGGAGACGTTCCAAAACACACTGGATGCTTGCCCAGAATCTTATAATTTGTCGTCAATTTGGCTTCTTCAAGGTGAAAACTCTTCGAATCGTTGAGGAGGATGATGTGTTGAAACGATATCTCGTAGGTGGCTCAGCCTGGGGTCCCGAAATATCCTGAGAAACTCTTTCTCCGCCCGTCCGACGGCATTCGAATTCCCGATTCCTTGCCGGTGGCCAGAAGTTAGTTTTTCATGATCGGGCTCTCCGCTTGGTCGGTCCACTACGACCCCGTCCGAAAACGGTCCAATAAAGCGAACTGTTGTGAAGAACCTTGGACTCTCCCGTCGTCGTACGGCCGCGATCGTCCTCAAAAATTTATGATGCCAGAACCCCCACACCATAAAGCGCTCCGTTTTTCCTTTCCTCATTCTTCCGATCGGCTCTTTACAACCGCGAGCTTGTTTTCTGGACACGGAGAGCTGGTGGAAGGAATCCAGCGCTTATTGAGGGATAAACATCGAGCCAGGCAGCTCCCACCGAAGAAATTCGACAGTTTGCGATCTCACGGACCTGACTTGACAAGGATCGAACTCCGTCAGAGAACTGAATCCACTACTTTGTGAAACGCCGCTTCGGGACCGTCGCAACACTTCCTAGTCTCTACGAGGCGTGAAGTATCGTACCGTTTCTAGGATGAGCTTAGAATGATCTCCGAGTCCGGGAAGTCTCGTTTCGCTGGACATCTGGTTATCCACTCTGGAAGTATATCCATTGAGATCTCTATATATCGACCGAACAAGAAGGCAAGCAGGCAGACAGGCAGCGTATCGACTGTTTGCATTACTGGCGTTCGGCACCCCAGACCCTGGTCGGCGGCTCTCCCCCAAACAATCGACAGTTTACAAAAGGACTGTTCAAACGAGTATAACTTGGCTGGCGTCGAGTATCCGCTCTTAATGCTCTCCGCCGAAGACAGCTGGATTCTGCAGTAAACTATTATATTTTTCCATGGCCGAAGCGGGCGATTTTTTTTTTTTTCAAAAACGGTCGCGCCGACTTCCGCCTTGGCTTCGAAATAATTGATCAGAGCATGGAACCGTTCTCAAGAGGAGACCGACCAAACCGGTCTCTTTCCTCTGACTTGGGAATCCATGGCTCGAGGATCTCTGATCGGAACCTGAAACACCCGATCGCAGGCTAGGTCGTTCATACAGTGTATGAAACATTGTTCGAACGCGGCAGCTGTTTGTTCTTGTTCGAGTGAATGGGACCGCGTAGCTGTGATTCAACGGTCTCGACAGTGTAGTCCGTCGAATGAATCAGCGTCGAATCGGCGCCGCGCCGGCGTCTGTGGTTGAGAGAAAACAACATAGATTTTCGTCGTTTCTTTCTGTTCGCAGTCGCCCTCACTTCTTGGTATTGACCTGGAGCCACGGCCTGATCGTGGAATACGGTACCTAGATCGCGGGTCAGAGTTTCCAAATACAAAACTGCCAACAATGGGCGAACATGGATCGAGAGAATGAGAAACCGATCTTCAGCTACACTCTCGTATGAAAGAAGCCCCGGGAGGTCCGAGTTCGCTGGAGGAACTTTGTCTGTCCATTGTTATGCACAATGACTGGAATGAACTTATCATTCCCAAAACCCCCGTGAACCATCTTGACAACCTCGTTTGACAACTCTCAGGTATCGGGACCTTGCCAACTCCGTTTCGGGCTCAGCAACGATCGGAGCTGCTGGTTGGCAATTGGTTGTTTTGTATTCGTAGTTTAGGCTCTCGCTTTCCGAGGCAACCGACCAACCGCCCGCCCGCTCGCGTCAACGACCACGGGGTTGACGACGACGCATTATGAACTGAACAAAGCAGATTGTGGCTGTTGGCGAGCAAAGCTGACTTCCACAGGAGTTGAGTAAAACCCACAGCCGTATGGCCAGTGTTCTCGACCGTCTGCTTAGGTGGCTGCTTGAGCCAGCCTGGGTACTTCCCTGCCTAGCTGCCTAGGTGCCGCCACCGCTAGTGCTCAACACCCGGTGCCTGCCCGACTGGCTGGCTAGCTTCAGCCTACGCTCTCACTGCTGTTTCAACACGGGCCGCTCGCCATTCTCAATGGCGACAACAACGACAACAACCATAAGACGACGACGACGACTCTCCGCTTCTTCCTCGTCTGGATCTTAACCACACGCGTAGTAGTCAAAGACGACAAGATGAGAGACCATCGAGACTCTGACTAAAAGAGAGCGCCAGACCGCTGCCGCCGCCGTCTTCTTCGTCACTTCTTCTTCTCACTCGAAAGTCATCATTTAGCGCTATGCAAGAACTTCCAGGAAATCTTGCGTAGTTTTGAAACGCGAGTCAGAGACCCTCAGTGGCTGTGGTATTTGTCAAACCAACTCCTACTCACTGACGATTCTCTGGAAGAAAGATCAACAATGACCACGACCGCTGGGAACTTTCTTTTCGAGTCTCCCTGTTGGCAGGGATCGGCGAAACCGCCAGACATTCGCCCGAGCGGTTACGAACAAACTTTTGGAAATCCTCCTCGTCTCGGAACCGAATCCAAGTTCCAGATATCTATCAAAGATTGATGGCTCGATTGAAATCCAAGTTCGAAAAATCTCCTCACCGCATCTCCCGGCGATTTTGGTGAAGTTTCCCGTGGTTTCCAGGGGTTATCAGGGTTAAAGAAAGGTCAAGATACAAAACTCAAAACTCAACTGTTCTTCGATCAATTTTCCAGGCCTGCGCAACCCGGTACCAGCATCACTACAACGGTGACAGCAATCTCTACCGGTTACCCATCGGAAACTGTTTTCTCTCGGACAGCGGTTTGAACCCCGTGACTCGGATATCGCCATGTGAAAACAAAACGCCCCACCACACGAGACTCGGCGCGTGCCAGGCAGGATTTTCAGCAGCTGTCGATAAGGTGTGATCTCGCAACGCCGTTAATCATGCTCAATCAGAGCTCGAATCCAGTACATGCACCCCTGACTCCAATCCGATCGGTTCGCGTCCTCTCTTAGAACCGTCAGCGACTCGCCGAACATGAGAAAAGCCGCCTCGAGAAGCGAAGAGTCTTTGTGGCTCAGAGCGGAACAATCTTAAATACTCCGAGAGCCGCTCTGGGTGCGTCGACTCAAACGGTTTCGGCTGACATGTGTTTCCCATTGCAGAAATCTGGTCAGGTTGTGCTCGGTGCGGTAGGCGCTTACCAATGGCAGGGCGCTGGTTACTCGTACGACATAAACGTAAACAGTTTGGCGGCAACCGAGAAGAAATCGACGGCTTTCGACGACAACTACATGGGATACGCCACGGCCATCGGGGAGTTCACCGGCGATGACCGGCCAGAAATCGTCCTCGGGATCCCGAAAGGCGCTCAATACAACGGAAGTGTGGAGTTCTACTCTCGAGAATCGGACAGACTTCGCAAACTGGGCTCAAACCTCATCGGACCTCAGCTCGGGTCCTACTTCGGTTCATCGTTGGCCGTGAGCGACTTGAACGGGGACGGCCTCCACGACCTGGTGGTCGGAGCTCCGCTCTTCAACTCAGATTACAAAGGACAAGGCAACCCTGGCGAGCAGGGTCAGGTGCACATTTTTTACCAGACCGGGAGACTGGAATTCAGAGAGGGAACTCCACTTGAAGGAACCATTCCAAAGGGTCGATTCGGCTTCGCGGTGGCAGCCATCGGGGACATAAACAAAGATGGCTATAATGGTGAGGTTTCCGTTCCGTTTTCTTTCTCTTCTTCGATTCTCCCGAGAATTTTCCGGAAATCGTGAAAAGAACTTTGAATTCCAACATTTCGGATCTGCAGATCTCGCTGTGGGCGCTCCATACGCCGGTGAAGGTCTCGTGTACATTTTCCATGGTGGTGCAAACGGTGTGAAATCAAAACCCGCTCAAATCTTCGGACCTGAACAACTCAATCGAAAACTACGGACGTTCGGCTTCTCAATCAGCGGTGGATTTGATCTCGACCGTAATGAATATCCTGATCTGTTGGTTGGAGCCTACGCGAGTGACAAAGCCGTTTTCTTGAGAAGTCGCCCGATTGTCAACATCGCTGTCGAGCTGAAACTCGACTCGAAGGCTATTCGTCTCGAAGACGAAGGTTGTGCGCTGCCTGACGGAACAAAGCTGCCGTGGTGAGTTGAGACGCGGGCGATTGCCCACGATTCCCCCAAGATCATTCTACAAAATAGCGCTTCAAACCAAACCTGAACCCTATTGAGTCGAGATAACCATGCGACAAGATCATCATCTGGAGCCACTATTGCGGAGTTCCGCCCAATATGAAAGATGAATCTCACTGCGAGCCGCTTTACAATTAGATTTGATCAGAAATGTTCACTTTGTGACCTGACAAGAACTGTTTTCGAATAGCGTCGGCATCCAACTGTGCTTCCAGTATGAGGGTCCAGTGAAAGCAGACAGCTTGGATATCGAGTATCAAATCGTGTTGGACACTGAAGCTCGGTGAGTTACTGAGGCTCAAAAGAAGTTCTCCAATCTTCCTGAACAGCTGATGATTCCTAATCGCTCAAACTAGTCGCGGCCTTATGGTTTTTCTTGATGTTTCCAATAGATCGTCTCGTGCTGTATTCGAGGATGGTCAGGACCGCGTGATCAACTCAACCGTCACTCTTGTGAAAGGTTCTCTTCAATGTGTAAATAAGAAAGCCGTCTTCAAGGTAGGCTATGATTCACAATACCGAGCCTGCCCGCTCGGTATGCTTCATGATAACCCCGAATCGATGATCGAAAACAGAGCAAACTCTGTCGCTTGGGGAGTTTCTTGAAGGGAACTAGAGCTTGTCCCCCGGAGATCTCATGTTGCGACACTTTTCAGCGGAATCCTGCCGATAAGCTCTCCCCGATCAAAATCAACGCGACATACGCTCTCGTTCAGAACCGTTACGCGCCATATCAAGTATGTGAACGCTTCGTCATTCTGTCACTGATCGAGCTCCGCGTTCTGGTCACGGAGGAATCGTTTATTCGATCGTTTGTTGACGCGTCCCATCATTCGTTCGTTTAGATTCGAGATTACTCTGCTGAGTTGAGTCCGGTACTCTCAAGTGTGGAACCACTAGAGGAGTCAATACAAATCAAGAAGAACTGCGGAGCCGATGACGTATGCATTCCGGACTTGCAGTTGGCCCTATCTCCGTGAGTATCCTCAAAAATAGCGTCGGCTCACCCGGAAATCCAATACCGTTCTCCATATCCGAATCTGGGCTTCATCTTTTCTTCGAATGTTGGGTTTTCTCTGCTCAGCAGGAGGTAGAAAGTTGCAGGGAGACAAATTGGTCTTTGCGCCAAAAAGCGAATCTCGCCGGATCCGTTATCATTCCTATTTGAATTTGTTCCAGCAATGTGACAGAGTACGAGGTCGGAAGTACTCGAACATTCGCGGTTGAAGTATCAGCTTCTAACGAAGGAGAAGATGCGTTCAACACGAAAATGCTCTTTACTTTCCACAACGATCTCTCTTTCGTCAAGGTGAGTCAACCTCCCCAGGAGGATGCTGAGCGGTCGGCATCAGCTTCTTTCACGAACATGCCCCAGAAAACCTGGATGATCAGAATACCGATAGACGTACCATTCGCTTTGCGACGGAGAGATCAATCTTCCAATGTTTTCTCTCTTCGTTCAGGTGGACAAGGACAACCGCGAAGATCCGGTAGTGTGCGAAGCGTCGAGATGGGTGTCCTCGTTCTATCAGCAGATCCTCTGCGATCTGGACAATCCGCTCAAAGCATCCGATACTGTGAGTACTCCACGAAGAAGATCCCGAAATCGATTTTCGAGCTGCATCCTCAAACAAGCGTCACCTCTCCCCCAGTTTGCCGCAAGAGTTCCGACCGTATATAGGATGGAACTGTTCACGGCTTCTCCATGTTGACATTCAGAAATGACGGATTAGGGCTCAAGATCTCTTCCATCCGATTTCCAGCTCAATTTCCGAATGGTGTTCGCTGCCAACGAACATGTTCCCTCCGTGACATCTCTTGATTTCGCTGCCGTGCTGAACTCGACGAACAAGGAGAGTGAGTCGACGAAAAAAGACAATGAGGCCTCATTCACACTGCCTGTTAAAGTCAAGATCAACATCTCCATCTCCGGGTAGGTCCTGTCGCGGCTCAACTCCCCGACAAGGGAACTTCGGAGTCTGTCTTGTTCCATTTTCAACGCAGTTTCCGTGTTTTCATCTATTATTATCATTATTCGTCCAGTTCATTCATTTCGTTCGATCTGGCCGATATTCGCCCGAAAAATTTGGCCAGACTGAAGGTTACTCGTTTCCCACGCTGTACTCGAGCCAAGCGATTCACGATTCGTTCTCGAAAACGATCGTCTCTCAAAGTTCCAACCACGAGTCGCTCTTTTTGTCTTGGCAGCAAATCAGAGCCGGCGGAAGTGTATTACAACTCGTCAGCGATCGACATGAATGAGGTGATCAACGTGGACTACAGAGTGGGGCCCCAGATTCAACATGTGTACCAGGTTACGAACAAAGGCCACCATCTCGATCTCGCAGATCTCTACCTGGTTTGGCCCACGCATAATAACGACAATGAGCCTCTGTTGTATATGTTCGGAAAACCGACGTTCAAACAATCGGGGCAGGCTGAGTTGAGTTGTGTTGCGCCGGAAAACTTCGAATTCAACGCCAATAAACGTGAGTTCAATAACTACCGTCAGCAACTACCGTCGTCCCGTACGCTTCTCATTTGCCCTCTGAACAGGAACTTGGTTCGCAAGTGTGACGCCACTGACGTCGTATGAATTATTCACAGTTTTCGTACCCTCAACGAACAAAACGCGGCGCATCCGAGATCTGAGTCGATTTCGCGCCGACATCGGCTGCGGTCAACTCTCCAAATGCGCTCAATTTCGATGCAGGGTGAGAATTTCTACAGAATACGATTTCCCCCATCGATCTCTCTGCCGCCATTCACATATTTGATCACCGTGTGGATAAGATATACACGGAGTTAACGTTCTCTTCTTCCAGATCCGGAACTTCACGTCTTCTGAAACAATAACCGTCACTGCCAATTCTCGATTGTGGCTTCAAAGCGTAGCGAAGGTGAGCTTCCAGCTCCGTGTGGAAGTTCCTCAGTATTTAGAAGAAACTTCGTCGCCGCAAGCTTTCTGAGATTTCAAAAACGTTGTCCAAACCAGTGATTCAAACTCAAACTGATTATCATTCTGTGTGCGGTATTTGTCCACCGAGGGAATTCAGGAGCTTGGAGGGGACTCTAATGTTGAAAACCTGCAATCGTTCCAGATGAAGCAAATGGAAACAAGCATAGCCTCGAAGCTTGTCGTCAATCCGGTCAAACTTCGATTCGACGTCCGCTCGGAATTGCCACATGAGATTCTTTATGTAGAAACAGTAGTGATAGATGAAGACTTACTGCCTCTGCCCACGATTCCCTGGTGGGTGATCGTGTTGGCGATAGTTATCGGAATTTTGTTGTTATCCCTGCTGATCTGGATACTCTACAAGGTGAGTTTGAATGATGGACGCTCTCGATTTCATCGATGAGTATGTTCCGATTCACGACACGAAATGCCCGCATCGCGACCGCAAAGCGAGCCGGTTTCCGCAGCACGTACTCTGGTAGCACCTGCGAAAAGCTCGCCATGCTGATGAACCGAACGTGTCGGAACCATTTCCAGAGTACAAGCTCATGATTCTGTGATTGCAGGCTGGCTTTTTCCGGCGGAAACGTCCCGGAGAACCGATTGACGAGAGAGGAACGAAGAACGGTTACCACACGGTGGAGCAAATTCCAAAGCAAGATCACTACTGAACGTTATTCTTCCAACACCCTTCACTCTTCTGAAAGTTTTTCACCCTTTTGTACATACGCCTGTTCAGGCTCTTTCCGATTTGATGCTCTCTGACTCAAGTAAGGCATAAGAAACAAGCAATCCGTAACCCATCATCTGGAGCTAGCAAGTGTTTATGTATTGTATGAAGCTTTGTAATAATTATTAATAACTTAATAAAAATAGACGGAGAGTTTCTTTCTTCTTTCTTTCCTCCCCGAGATTCGGACCCAGCATTCAAGTCCTCGGGTTGAACGCGAGAACTTCATGGAGCATCACTCCACGAACTTCGAGCTTCCGTCCAGTACAGAGAGACAACGATGGGCGGGTCTGGCTCCAAGTCGGCTTTCAGAGAGCACAGTAGCTACAAACTCTCTAGTGGATCAGGGAGAAAGTCGAAGAGAGACGAAAGTCGATACAGAAAGCGTCTCAAAAAAGTCGAGTTGGACTTCGCTCGAAGATATGTGAAATCATGCCCAAAGGAGAAAATAGAAAACTTCAGAGTTCTGGGGAAAGTTGGAACCGGTAGTTTTGGGCGCATTTTTGTGGTCAGGCACAAGAAGAGTAGCAAGACGTACGCGCTCAAAGCGTTGCGGAAGATAGAATACGACACCCCTGCGTTGCTAAAACTGTATAAAAGAGAAAGAGACTTGCATTATGCGACGAACAACAAGTTCATCGTTGACGCGTTCTATGCGTTCGAGGAGACGAGAAACTATTGCATAGTAATGGAGTACGCGAAATACGGTGCTTTCAATAGGCTCCTCAAGAATCCTCTTTCTGAAAGTTTGGTGAAAAAATGCGCAGCTCAACTCATCTTGGCACTGGAGTATCTGCATGAATGCAAGATTTTGTTCCGCGATCTGAAAACGGACAACGTCCTAATCGCCGACGACTTCTACCTCAAACTTGGAGATTTCGGCTGCGCTAAAAGAGCGACTCTGACCTCGAGCATCGCCGGTCCGATTTCGAACATGCCGCCAGAAGTCGTGCTAGAGAAAGATTACGGGAGAGAAATCGACTGGTGGACTCTGGGGATCTTCGTTTACGAGGCGACCTTCAGGCAACATCCGTTTTGTCCGAAAGTTTGGCACATCAGCCGACAGATAGACGCCATATTGCACGTGGACCTGACATTCCCTGTTAGCAACGCCCGGAACGCCGCGTTCCGCAGCTTCGTTTCGGCATTGTTGCGGAAAGACAGAGCCCGGCGATTAGGAATGCTCGCCGGTGGCGTAGAAGACATCAAGCAACATCATTGGTTCTACGACATCTCTTTTGTGGATATTTTCAATAAACGGGAGCCGATGCCCCTGAACCTCGAACCTATGACACCGGAGGCGACATCGGAAATTTGAAACAGACATGGACTTGTGAAAAACAAGGTCCGTATTCCGAGCCTTTCAATTTCGAATACTGAAAAGATGGACTTTTGAGGCTTTGTCCGGGCTTGAACTACGTACCTTTTCCTTGAGAACGCGTACCGGATGATTCTTCCTAGCCAAACTGCATAGGAGATCGAGAAAGCCATCAAATCTAGTCCCTGTGAACCGTCCTGAACATGGACTCCATGCCTCAGTGACTCCCAACCCCCTCCGCACAAGAACTTTACAAAGGACGTCGATACTACCGAAGGCATTCCGTTCAAGAGTTCGGAATGTTAATCAGGTTCTCAAAACACTCCATTCGAAGAAATCTGATGCTTCGAGTCAAATGAGCATAACCGCGAAATCTCGAAGACAACGAAGTTCAAAATCCGATTGAAGTTCACGGCGGCTCTCAAACAACACTTCGAGGGGCACTCACCCGCGTCTCCGCCGCTGTACCACTAATGGCGGCTCAAGGACAACCCGATCAGCAAGATGAAGAAATGATTGAGCTTGGCTGGGAACCGCCACGGGTCGTCCCGTTCCCAGCACGGGAAAGAGGCCATAATATGGCCGAGAATTGGCCAGACGCGATTTACAGCCAGAAGTACAGGAACTTTCTTGAGGCGGAGCGCGAAAATTTCCCTCAGAGATTGGCTGAGTTACCGTGCCCAAAGTTTGAGGCATGGCAGTTCGTGTATATTGGCCACTTGGGGAATTTCGGAAGAAAGTCGTTCCATCAAGTAAGGTGCAGGCTAACGGGGCATTGCGGCCAATTCAAGCAGGTTGCAAAAGATACGATTCGTGAGAGTGAAATTCCCGGTCTAATCCAGGAGAAGAAGTTATTGTTCAATATCGCATCCCAATTCGTGGTCCGCGCCTACGGAACGCTTCAGACCGCTACACGGATCTCCCTGTTCGTGACGTTCACGAAACTCGGCTCGATTCGTAGATTCAAAAAACGTGAACAAATACCGGCGAGTATTTTTCCGATAATCGCAGGCCAGATAGTGCTAGCCCTCGAGTACTTGCACGTGGTGAAAATCATCCACCGCGCTCTGTCGCAGGACAACGTCTACGTCTACGAGAATTACCATGTGAAACTCGGTGGTTTCAAAAATGCTGTTCGTGAGGGAGATTTTCTCGGCCCACCCTGTAGTACATATTTTCAAGCCCCGGAAAGTCTGAACATGGTTCTTCCCTTTGGACCCAGTGTCGACTGGTGGGGACTTGGAACCTTCTTATACGAGCTACATTTCGGTAAACACCCCTTCGGCTTATTGCCGAACCATTGTAACGCAAGGGCGGCCTACGGCAGGATCTTTTCTAAGAACCCGGAGTTCCCGATGCTCTGCCCCGCGCCAGTCCGAAATCTGATAGAAAGTTTGCTCGAGTTTCGCGCTATAAACCGTATTGGTTGCTTCGAGCGCGGCGCCGATGATGTGAAAGAGCACCAATATTTCAGCGAACTGAATTTCATCGATTTACTTAGAGGACGCACATCCAAGATACATCTCGATGCTGCACCTCGTGTACCGTACGATCGATTCCCTGCCGTACTGCTGCCTTTTATGTACGATCGATTAACCAATTGGGATTACGACCGTGCACGAGATCCGAACAACATTGCCGATTACTGATACTGTTCTAAACTGTCGAGCTGGCTTGATCGGTCACCGAAAGAACAGTTCTAGGCGCAGCTGAGCTTACCCGACCTTATCAAACCTACAAGGATGTCGAAGGAACGCGAATGTATGCAATCGAATTTCACACGGATCAAGTGCAAGCTCTTGAACTTCGAGAATAAATGACGACTCTGCCGATGGGTATTATGTTACGGATGCAATCATCATGTCAGAGGTCGTGTTGGAGATGCAATATATTCGTGTCGGCTGTTCTAAGATTGACCTCCGAGTTCATGGGTGCTTTTCCCGCAGGAGTCGTTCCACAGCCGTCCCAGTTTGTTGCGTTGTGACTCGAATCCCCGAGTTCCCGACAGAAGTGTGGCAAACTCTTCGGCGGATCGAATGGGGGTTCGCCTATTTTGGTTTTTCAGGGCCGAAAGTGCCTACCGTGCAAGTTTCCTTAGCGATTTTCGGCACTTCTGGGGGTTTTTGAGCTTCCACGGTGAACCCGAACTGATTCTATCGAAGATTCTGGTCTCCCGGAGTTTTCTCCCGAGCCCAGAGTTGCGTGATTGTAGCAAGAGCGCCTCGCCGGTTAGCGCTCGATATATATATAGTGTCTGTCGAAGCTTTTTGCACGTCGATGGCGATCATTCCTCACAGCGAACTCAACCCAATTTCGCTTTCACATTGGAAGGGGAGTTGGAATTATACGTCCTCAGAAGTCGCCCAGGACGAGCTTATCATGCCTTTCCCGCCTCTTTCCGGTGTCGTTTTCAGCAACTTTGTGTTCCTTTCCGCCTGCGTACTTGTCGATTTTTTAGTGCCTGAACTTCGCAGACCTAGTGATCACATATGTGGCTCCAATCGGTCGAATTTGCGGAGAAGTGTTCTTCGAGAATATTCTCCTACGGCTGAAGGTGAGGAGTATAACTTTGGAATCCGGAGGAGGGCTCCTAGACGTTTATTGTCGCAGCAAAGTCCAAAATCAATCTCTCGCCTCTGGCCTCGAGGGCATATTTCATTCAGACATGAATCTATGGAAATCGAAGGGCTTTGCAGTTCACGCAATGATCAGTCTTGAATTAGTGGACTGTCTGAGCTCGAATGCGACCAGATTATACGCCAGGCCAACAACAGTAGCGGATTGTTTCCACGCACAAGCTTCAATGAGCAACAAGGCTCGATGATTGATGATTGGTCATCGGTTTTTAGAATCCTGGTCACCGCGCAGGTTTGATGCGCTGTCGTGTGGATCATATCGGCAGTTTTTGAGAATGTGCAGGCAGACACAAGTTGTTCTCCGAGCGTTCATCCCAATTCTTATCCCATGCGTGATTCTGATCCTAAACACTTCCTCCAAACCTCCTTCGGATCCCAACTTCTTCCCACCAGCAAACCACTCCGGGGGTGCTGGAGGAATACAAACGTCTTCTTTCGAGCCATTCTTGCTTCTATCACTGCGCTGGAGTTACACCAACTCAGTCAGAGAAGCTCAGAGAACCCCGATGTTGACGGAATATTGAGAGATTCAGAGATGAGCAAGTGCACAATGCGAGAGCTCTCCTGCGCGGAGCCGAAGATCCTGCGGTCTTCCTCTGACGAAGTTGGTGACGACCATCCCTGCGCTTCTGGGTCACCAAGCGCCACGCGTTAAACTAAAATCAAGACTCCTTCAGTGCAGTGCAGAAGACGCACTATGCGGCGCGCTCTGTAGTTTGGGAACCGCTGCTCCAATGTCTTGAGCGGAGAGATAACGATGCACCAGGAGCCGGGTTCATCAACTTGGCGAGCATTGTTCCAGCGAAAGAGCAAAGCGCAATCAGAGGATCCACGAGAACGATACGACGCACGTCTAACGGCTGCGGAAGCAAAGCTAGACGAAAGAGTCAGAGCAAATGCATGTCCGGATGACAAACTCAACAATTACAAATTTTTCGGACGGCTGGGAAGAGGCGGATTCGCTTCGGTTTATCTGGTCACGCGCAAAAGTAAACCGAAACAGTACGCCCTGAAGATCATATCGAAAGAAACGCTCCAAGAGCTTAGGTATCCAAGTGCACTACGGGAGAAGAAACTCCAATACGCCTGCCAGTTCGATTTTATTTGCCAGGTCCATTTCGCATTCCAGGATTATAAACACCTCTTCATCACGATGGAATACGCGTCGAGAGGCAGTTTGCGTTGTTATCTCACAGAGAAGATGCGTATGCCGATATGGCCAACAAAAGCATATGCTGCCCAGGTTATTCTTGCTCTCCAGTATCTTCACGCGTGCAAGATTTTACACCGTGACGTGAAACCAGATAACCTCATAGTCTTCGAGGATGGGTATTTAAAGCTTTCGGACTTCGGACTCTCGAAGAAAAGCACAAAACGCACGTTCACCTTCTCCGGAACACCGGCGTACATGGCGCCGGAAATCCATGAGTCGAGGGGGTACGGAAAATTCGTCGACTGGTGGGCTTTAGGAGTCACTATCTATGAACTCTTGTACGGGTATCGCCCATTCGTCCCGGGCACAGGAATATACACACTCAAATTCCCCGCATACGCCGACACAAATTCACCGACGTGTTGTTTCCTCAAAGCCCTCCTCACCACAAACTTCGAAAAGCGATTGGGTTACCACGGAAATCGCGTGCAGAACATGATGAATCACGAGTGGTTCGAAAATCTCAATTTTTACGAGGTATTCTCGAAGAGCTATAAACTCGATTATAACTATGTACCCGATGGCCCATTAAAGGGTAAGCGGTATGATTTCTGCACGAAAGACCCAAAACGTGATCCCGCAATTCCATGGCTCGACAGTTTCTGATTCAGCATCCGATCTAGCTGAGCCGCATGCTCAGCATCGTCCAAGATTCGGAAAATACTCCGGTTCTGAAGACTTTTCGAAAGAATGAAATCTAGCGTGCGAAATCGTGGAATAATAAAAAGCTCGTGAATCAAAATTCGCGAGTACTTACCGTCTATCCGTAGCGTCTGTCTCGGGAGTCTAAAGTAGCGCGGGTCGATAATTTTTTTTTTTGATTGGTACTAGAGTTTATTGTGTTCATTTTTCTTTTTTTCTCTTGATACATCATTCAGTGGAGAAGGACCTGAAGCTTAAACTGTATTTCCTAGGAAATAATCGTAGTTCCGCTACAGCCCTTGTTGTGCGTCGTGTATTGGATCGAGCTTAGATTATATTAGAAGAATCGGATTCTATTATTATTAGTTTGGAGAAGATGTTCCTTGAGTTTTTTTCTAAATAGTGGAGTGGAGTCTATTGTTCGAATCTCTTTTGGGAGATTATTCCATATCTTTGCGACTTTGTTACAGAATGAATTACTTCCTACCAGCGATCTCTCTTTACCTAATCGGATTATTCTGGAGTTTTGAGCCCGCGTTCTTCTTCTTGAGCCCAGAAGATCAATGCCAAGTACTCCTGGCGCCTGTTTCGTGATTTGTTGGTGTAAGAATGTACAGTTACTGTATGTTAGTAGTAGAGGTAGTTCCAAGATGTGTAGTTCACGTAGCTGCTTCTTTGCTTTGTCCGCCGGTTGGCTTACTCGTCCTGCTCTTTTTTGTAGTCTGAAGAGTTTGTTCAGGCAGCTTTTCGAGGCCATGCCCCAAAATCCCGGACAGTAGTTCAGGTGGGACTGAACGTAGGCTTCGAGGGTGGGCTCGCCAACACTTGGTCCAGCTATTTCGCAAAGGTGTTTGATTATGTAGATTGCTTTGTTCAATTTCCTCACCATCTCTTCGATGTGCTGCTTCGCGTTCAGCTTTTCGTCGATTAGATTTATCTGAGATAATAGGAAACGAGTAAGACCGGATCTCAGGGCTCAGACAGTATGACCAAGGGTCTGCCGAAACATCTTTGAAACATCTCCTCCATTCTCTTACCGTCTTCGACTCGAAGATACTTGGGAGCGAGAGTAAGGAAGACAGCGCAACACCAATATCAGTTTTAAAGGTAGAGGCGAATCATGGGAATGTGGAGCGTTCTGAGCTCCCTGGGAAACGGAGACTGCGAGCGAAGCGAGAGCACTTCCATGACATGATCTCAACCCTTTCACAGGAGTTGCTCCGCATGATCAATCAGAGTATCGACAGAGATGTTGAGCATGGAAAATAACGATGAGCAAAATTTTCAACAAAGTCCGCAATCTCTTCAGAGCAGTTCGAGATAAGCCGGTCAAGGGTGAGCCGATCCCTGTTGAGCCCGGTGAAGCCGCCGAACCTCTCCCGGATGCGACAGCCAGCGGTCCAGTCTCTGCTTCGGCACCTGCTGCACCATCGACGGTTCAAGATAAGCCGGTTGAGGATAAACCGATCCCTATTGAACCCGGTGAAGCTGCCAAATCTGTCCCGGATGTCGGTGGCAGCGCTCCAGCATCTGCTGCGGCACTTGCTGAGCCATCGACGTCGAAGGTCGTCGTGGATTCCGCCCTGGAAACTGGCCCGGAATCGGCCCCAGACACTGGGACAGCTTCCGGCGGCCAAGCCGCTTCGCCAGCCACGGGAGAGCCTGCGCAGCTGGACCGAGCAGAAGAACGTCGGAAAAATAAACAATACAAAGAGAGTCTGTCGAGTGCGTGTATGTGGATGGAAACCCGATTCGAAGCCAACATGTGCCCGAGAGAAAAACTCTCAAGTTTCAAAATCTTGGGCAAGCTCGGCAAAGGTGGGAGCGCTGACGTGTTCAAGGTCGTGTATCGCCCGCAAGACAAATTATTCGCGCTCAAAGTCCAGAACAAACGCAAAATAGCTAAGAACAATGTCATCGATTGGGTGATTCGCGAGAAGAAATTCATACATGCCATGCAGTGTGAATTCGTGGTAAAACTGCACTATGCCTTCAAGGACGCCAGAAATCTCTATCTAGTGATGGATCACGCATCCAGGGGTGATCTAATGAGGTTCTTCGGGACGCGGCTACCGGAAAGAGCATTAAAATTGTACGCGGCCCAGATGGTCCTCGGACTCGAGTATATTCACAGTTGCAAAATTGCGCATCGCGACATAAAAGCCAGGAACATCTTCCTTTGTGATGATATGTACCTGAAAATCGGGGATTTCGGACTTGCCAAGCAGTTTCCCATCCGTACCTTTACTTCGGTCGGAACTTACCAGTACATGGCTCCGGAGATGTTCAGGCAAAGGGGGTACCGGAGAGGGATCGATTTCTGGGCAATGGGGATTATTTTTTACAGACTCGTTTACCATCGACATCCCTATGCCACTGACGAAATGACCAAAGAGGAAGTTAGAGAGCGCCTCGACAACACGGTTTGGAGCTACCCGGATGATGTCTACCCGGGATCCGCGGTAGGCTCGTTTTTGAGCGGCTTGCTTGACAAGAACATCCCCCGACGACTTGGTTTGATGGTTGGAGGCACCGACAAGATCAAGGAGCACGAGTGGTTCAGCGATGTTTCTTTCTCTGCTGTTTTGCAGAAATCCGAAAAGATGAGCGTGACTCTCGATCCCGCACAACCCGAGATACTCAAGGAATATGACTTCATTCCTGCTGAGGGAGAGGAGGATTTCAAACCGAAAGCCTTCGAAGAGTTCTGATGATCCGAAAAGAGCATTCAATATAAAGATATAATAAACTCACACCTTCCGGGCACATCCTTTCTTGGAAATTTTTGCACCGCCGCACAGTGGTCCAAAACGCAGAAAGTAGTGTCCGGGTTTTCCGGATTTGGATGCGTGAATGTACTGCCAAGTGGCTGTACAGTCGGGGACCATGTTGTTTTTGTCGATTGAAGACCTCGTTGGGAGAGGGGGGGGGGAGCGGGAAGCGCAACTCGAACGCGGGCGCGAATTGTTGTGGATCCAAGTGACAAAAACACATTCTGAAGCTTTTCCATTGGGAAAAAAAATCATGTGTGGTAAATGAGACCCATATTGGCTCCACACGTGGGGGGTTTCCGCCGTTTTCGAAGAGACTGGGCGCCGTCCTGGAGCCGTTCAGGGAGCGGGCTCGATTGTGCAAAAATCACCGATATTCATGAGGCTGGGAATATACTCTCCCCTTCTTCCCTCGTTTTGAAACTTTCGGTAATTGAGCACCAAGTTGCCTGCTATCATCCATGTTTTTCCTGACTCCCGCTTCCCAGCGCGCTCTGAGCTACAACGATATTTCCAGACATATAAGTAACAGTTGCCCGAAGACGTTTCTTTGGAATTTGGATCGCGGCCGATCACGGAAGAGCCATGGGAACGCTGTTGAAGGAGGTTCTGATCCAGGCGGATGTCGAGGAGACTCGGGTTCTCAACCTCCCCGCCCTCAGGAGAGCTTTGAGTCGCCACGCCGCAAAATTGCGCGAAATGTACGAGAAAATCGCCCATAGTCCGGAGATTTTCTTCTCGCAGCTCAGGCGGATTGGCTGGACCGAGAGCCGTTCACTTTCCTGGTTCGTTCGGAGCAGAGAGAAGCGTCTAAGAAGTCAGGTCGCCCGCGCAAGAGTTCCGCTGATTCCGGTGCCAAGTCGCGGAAGTCTATGGTGGTTTCGCTGCTTGAGTAAAAAATCGAGAATCTATTGTATGCGGCTTCTCTTTCGCTGTGTGACTCCGGCGATCGTCTCAAATCGCGATCGCTGAAGGAGCTCGCAGACACCCCGTCCTCCTCCTTGTCGAATTCTGCGAGGACAAGCTCATCTTGTTGCGTGAACGCAATGGTGACAGCCGTCGCGTCGGGTTCACTCGTTGTGCTGTTCCAACACACGTTTTCTTCAGCCACCGGTGTCCATATCGATCGAAACATGTCACTCTGTGTTCATGGCACTCGGTTCAGTCGAATGACTCGGGAGAATAATTTTTTCCACCGAAAAAGTCGTTTTGGACCAGTGTGCGCCGTCGGTGATCTCAAAAATTTGGATTTCAGTACCAAGCTGGAGCCAGTTTCAACTTGCGAGCTGACACGAACGAACGAATGGAATTATGAATCCCCCCTGAAGAGATTCTGATGGAAAAAAAAATCAGACGACCTACAGGAATGCGAAATGTAATCTGCCGCAGATGGGGCTTGAAGCAGCCCACGCTCCAAAACCTCACCTCTGAAATGATTGAGGAATTCTGCCTCACAACAAAAGATAACGATGGGCCAAATTGCATGCAAGTGTTTTGATTTCCTCGTAACCCGTCTCCGGGGTGGCTTCATCCTTGACGGATCCCAGGAAGAGCGCGAGCGGGAGCTACATGAAACTGAACAATACAATGACCAACTAAAGATATCAGAGGCCGAGCTGGATGAGAGAATCAGCAACAATGCATGCCCGAGCGCAGGTCCCGAGAATTTCCAAGTTTTGGGATTTCTTAAAGAAGGCGGATTTGGAAAGGTTTACAAGGTTACCGAAACAAGAGAAAAGAAGGATTTCGCTCTCAAAGTTCAGCCAAAATTTCTCTTCACCACCAGGGACACCAAGGAAATGGCGGTTTTCGAAAAACAACTCACTTTCGCGTTGCGACACGTTTTCGTCATCGAACTCTACTACGCTTTCAGAGACGCGTACAATCTCTACATGGTCTTGGAATACGCGAAATACGGCGAATTCAGTCAATTGACAAAAAAAAATGTTCCGGAGCAAACATCCAAGTTGTACGCAGCCCAAATTGTCTTGGGGATCGAATACCTCCACGCTTGCAACATTGTACACCGAGATCTGAAGCCGAAGAACATATTCGTCGTCGATGATTATTACATAAAGATCGGAGATTTCGGGACCGCGAAAAAAGTCACAGAGCGAACGTATACCGGAGTCGGAACGCCTGAATACATGGCCCCGGAGGTGGACGGAAACGTCGCGATCCGGAAAGCGATCGATTGGTGGTCTTTTGGCGTACTGCTCTACGAGTTAGTTTACGATGGGAACCCCTTCTGTAATCCCAAAGCGGATAATACGGAAACGATCAGAAGAAAAATCAAAACATACGAGCCGAAGTTCGACTACCTCTACGAGACAGATCCAGTGAGTGATCTCATAAGAGGATTGCTCGAAAAGAAACCTGATAAGCGAATCGGTGCCATGGAAGGTGGTACTCGCGACGTCAAGACGCATGTGTGGTTCAAAGACATCTCATTCATGAATGTCTTGCAAAAGAGGGTCAACATAAACGTTCACCTCGAGCCGGTGCAAGAGGAGCCGGCGAAGGGCTCTCCATTCCCAGCGCAACAGATCGCTTTTAACCCCGACGATGGATTTGAGGGATTCTGAAAATTGAAACTGATCTAGACAAGACAGCGAATCTCCTCGAAAAGGACTCTATAATTGGTGTTGACGCTCACAGCGGTAAAATGACGCACAGCTCGTGGGCTCTGAATTCAGTACATATCAATCTATCCAAACCGGTGGATTGGTAACCCCTCCCCGTTCTCGTCGCAAACTGCCTACAACGATCACACTTGAAGTCAAGATGTTTCGGGTGGTTCTTTGTGACGAGACTTATTCAGATTTCGCTGAAAAGAAAATCGAGACGAAAACCACTGCGCTGTCTATTCAGGGTCCGTTACTTGTTCCGCTAGGTTTTCGAGAGTTCTCAAAGTGCATCGGGAACACCATGAATCTCACGCGCAGTTCCATGATCTCATCCCGATCCTGATTCTAACAAACTGGATTCAATCAAACCGGCAGAGAATGATCAGCGCACCGGGTTCGACACCAACTTCAGGCTTTATACGGTGTTTCTTTTGTCCTGGTGACGATAGTGTGGAACGGTGTCCGGCTCGGTGGGAAGCGGAGCGGGCAGGTTTCCCGAAGAAATGAACTAGGGGAAAAACGGGACCAGATGTGATCTGCGCCAGACCATCTGCGCCTCGAACTCGATACGGAGGGTCTCGCAAAGTTTGTATACGAAGCTTGGCGAAGACATTGGGTGATTTGGAACGGAACCAACATGGGACGACGTTTTGCAGCAACTGGAAACGAGTCTCATTTGTTTTTCGGGGGGAAAAATCGAATTTCTTCGGAAATGTCTGAAGGGAAAAGATAACAATGTTGGATCGTGTATTCGATTATCTTGAAAGCAAACCACGCGGAGCAATTTATCAAGTGTGTGTCAGGAAAGATCGGTCTACGCCCGAGGAACGAGAACAGCGGAACGGACGTTACAAAGAAGACCTTGCGGATGCCTTGAGGCGATTCAACGAACTGTTCCGAGAGGACTCTTGTCCGAAAGAGAAACTCGATAGTTTCACAGTGCTCGGTCACCTGTACGACCGCGCTCTCGGAGCTGTTTTCCTCGTGAAACACCACAAGTTCATCGGTCGATATGCTCTCAGGGTACGATTCAAGCGGAGCTTCATTTCGCAATCATCCAAGGACCGGGCGGTCTATGAGAAGAAACTTCAGTACGCGTTGCGCAACGATTTCGTCATCAAAGCGCTCTTCGCTTTCCAAGATGTAGGAAAGATCTACACCGTGCTGGAGTTTGGGAAGTACGGCAGCCTCTCTCGATTTATGGATGGGACATTTTCGGAGAGGATGATCAAACTCATAGCCGCTCAGATTGTTTTGGCAGTCGAGTATTTGCACGCGTGCAACGTCATACATCGCGACTTGAGACCTGAACATATCTATGTGTGTGCCGATGGCTACTTGAAGATCGGGGACTTCGGATTCGCGAAAAAGTTCAATCGCAACACCTACAGCTGTCTCGGAAATCACCCGTACATGGCTCCCGAAGTGATCGATTGCAGGGGACATGGGACGGGGGTCGACTGGTGGTCTTTCGGTGTGATCTTGTTCAAGTTTCTGTATCGGAGGCATCCGTTCGAGTACCCAGGCTGGACGCGGAAACAAATCCTCGAAGGAATAACCACCGCCGAGATATATTTCCCTGAAAGCGTGAACATGGAATCTCCTGCGTGTCGCTTCGTCAAGGGATTACTTGAGAAGAACGTTCTCCGAAGGCTTGGTGAACTCCTAGATGGGATCGACGACATCAAGCAGCACGAATGGTTCGATGACGTTTCGTTTCTCGATGTTTTGGAGAAAAGAATCGTATTCAAAGTGAAGCTGGAGGCAGTGGAAGCTGAACCCAGTCCAGAACACGATCACTATCTCGAAAAGCTCGACGGGCGTCTCCGAGCGGATGGCTTTGAAGACTTCTGATGCACACCTTATACTTGACCTCGAGGCATCATATACATTGTCTGCTTGACGGTATCGTTCAATGGTATGGGCTCCGCTCTGTAATACGATGTAATTTTGGTTACACGAGACTAATGAATTGAATCCCACATGAATGTGCGTGTCGTGGTGGTATTTCGATGGAACGAACAAGCGTCTGTCTGGATTCAGAGTATTCTGATGAACGCTTGCCGATTGTTAGCTTTCTTGGGTTTCTTATTTACATGTTAGTATACGGGATCAAGGTCGCATACGTCACCTACGGAAGGAATAACCTCGGATTGCACGATAGCTGCGCGAAACGGATCCTTTAAGATGAAAGCCCTGTGGAGTCATGATGAATGAAACGGGGTTGCATGAATGCGGGGTGGCATGCTCAAACCTGACGTGGAACGTTTCCGAAATCCCAACGGGGCATTTTAGCACGACCGTGTCGAGCTACACCACGCGGGTCTTTGATCCTCACAAGCTTCGATATCGCAGCTGGTTTTGAATCGCGGCGACGAAACTTTGGGATCTCATTCGGATAGTGTAATCGATCAATAGAATCGGATATCCTCTCAAATTCCGTCGCTCTCGAATTTCCACATCCAGCTCAGAACGCAGCCCGAGCCATCTCAGGGTGCCATCTAGCTCCGCTCCAGGGAAGGCCAACTTGCCCCGAAAGCAATGTTCACCTTGATTCGCTCATATCTTCAAAGCTTCCACAGATGGGCAACTTCAGACTTCCCAGCGAAAAGACAGAAGTGGACTTCACGCATACACCATATTTGGCCGCGTTGCTTCATACCTATCTCTCGATTCTGGATGAACTTTCGATTCTAGAAGCCGTTGTCATTGGAGCGGAGTCTCTCTTGAGGGTACACACTTTCCCTTGAAACGCGTTCTTCAGGGTGCCTCCTTTTGCTCCCGAAGATCCCGAGCTCCTCGTTCAATACAGACTGCTCGTCTAAAGAGCTGCCTGACCGTCTATTAGAGACTGCCCGATTATTTGGGCGCGAAAGCGCCTTCAAGTTCATCACGGAGGGCGGTGGGTGGTGGGCGTGCGGTTCTCCTGTTTGGGGGGACTTGGAACTTGGAATCGGTGATGGAGGTAGGGGAAGGAAGGACGAAGGTTTCTGCGGAAGACTGAAGTTAGTGTCCAGGCCTTCTATGAATTCTCGGGGTCCTACGGGAGAGGACATAGGACTGATTGTGAGAGATTGGTAACGTCGTTATCGGTCGGGGGTATGAAGGAAGACGTTTTTCCATTCACAATAACGAAGTTCCATTCAGGGGTACCCTGAGTGAGAGAAACTCAACCAGTTGGTGAAAGTGAAAACCCGTTATGGCAGGAAAACGGAGTGACATCGGGCGATCGACCCGAAGCGCGAAGAGGAGAAGAATCGCCAGGCGATTGAAGGAGAGCGGACGGACGGGGGAGGTAGTCGAGGTTGGTTGTGACCACCGACTGGGGCAGCCTGGAGTAGGGCTTTCCACAGGTTAAAAGCCCCACTCCAGTCAGACCTGTTCCTGACTCACTACGACCCGAATCTTCCTTTGGTTGTCGCGGCCGACGCAAGCGAATACGGAATCGGGGCAGTACTATCACACAGGTTCCCGGATTCATCAGAGAAGGCGGTATTCCACGCCCGTCGTTCGTTGGCGCCCGCTGGGAAGAAGTGCTCGCAGATAGAGGAAGAAGCATTAGCCTTCATTTACGCGTGCAAAACGTTCCACAAGTTCATTTATGGCCGAAAGTTCCTGTTGCTGACTGATCACATGCCGCTGGTGTCAATTTTTGGAAACAAGACAGGGATCCCGGTGTACACTGCCAACCGGCTGCAGCGTTGGGCGACTATGTTGCTCGGTTACGATTTTACTATTGAATATCGTAGGACGACAGAGTTCGGACAAGCTGACGCTCTCTCCAGACTCATCGCTCAACAACACAACGATTAGGAGAAAGAAGGCGTGGTTATCGGGTCTATAGAAGCAGAGATGATGGCCGCACTGTATGAATGTACGCAGATTGTTCCGATTTCCAGTAAGGAGGTTCAGCATCTATCTGATCAAGACGACTTACTCAACCAAGTGAAAAGGTACATCCGGGGCAAGTGGCCGAAGAAAGTTCTCCGCGGTAGCCCACTGTGGAATTTCTACAATCGGCGCGACTCGTTATCCATCGTCCAGGAGTGCATCATGACTAGCGATCGAGTAGTGATCCCAAAACCACAGCGAGAGCGCGTTCTCCGAGAATTACACATGGGACATCCGGGTGTAGCTCGAATGAAACGTCTCGCTCGAAGTCTGCTCTACTGGCCAAGGATTGACAACGAGATCGAAGCGGTGGTGCGAAATTATTCGGCCTGCTCACAAGGGAGGTACCAGAACTGTTAAGGACCGATTCGGTCGAGCGAGAGCGGATCTTGTTGGTCCCACCGAGGGATGGAAAAAGGCTGATGAACCCCGTCCAGGTGGGCTCCTGTTTACGATTGATAGCCCTCTTGGAAATCGGGGTTTTTGAGGCTCTTGGATTCATTCGCCCGCTCGAATGTGCTGTAAAATCGCATCGGGACGAGCTAGGGGGTTGAATTTTGTGCCATTTCGTAGGTCTTTTCATTCGCTTCAAAATGACGTGAGATTGAACTCTCCAGCTCGTCCTGTTGAGATCCCAGGGTTGTTTGGAGTCGAAAGATGAAAAGTCGGGATTCCGCTGCAGAAATCGCCGAGTGAACTCCAAATACTGATATGTACATATGTTTATGCTTATATACTAAATCACCCATTCAATAAACGGATGTGAGTCCACTTCAAATACTACTCCAGGAAATGTTTCAAATGGATGTTCGCATACTCGCGCGGAATAATCCATTTGAATTGTTTAGCGAATCACTCGAACCATGGCGATTAGACTGGAAACTGCCTTGGTCGACAATCGACCACTTTGGCGCTCGGCAGTGAACGCGGAGCAGACGCTTTATTGATTGACAACGAAGATTGAAACCGATAACAACGGATGACGCGTCAAATTCAAATGAATGATTCCAATGGCGTATTCGAACATTCTTTTGAAACATTCTCTCGAGTGGTATTTGAGGTTAACTCGGAGATCTCTGCAGTGGAATCCCAATTTTCTATCTTCCGACTCCAAACGGCCCTGGGATCTCAACAGGACGAGCTGGAGAGTTCAATCTTACGTCATTTTGAAGCGAATAAGAAGAGCTACAAAAAGGCGCAAAATTCAACCCTCTACCTCGTCCCGATGCGATTTTACGGCCCATTCCAGCGGGCGAATGAATCCAAGAGCCTCGAAGACCCCGATTTTTGAGGGTGCCATTACTCGGAAACAGGAGCCCACCTGGACGGAGTTCATCAGCCGTTCTTCATCCCTCGGTGGAACCAACAAGATCCGCTCTCGCTCGACCAAATCGGTTCTTAACAGTTCTGGTACCTCCCTTGTCAGAGCTGAACCCAGATCCGAAAAGGGCCGTCCCGCATCCGTGGGAGCCAGCGACGATGCTCAAGACTTACAGGAGCACCCCTGGTTTACTTGTAAAGTCTCCTACCGAGTTGTTCCTCGGTCGAGCCCTACGGACCAAGTTATCGGTCTTGGAACCAGATGCAAGATGTGCGGATCTGGGATCCGCTGGAAGGCCTAGTTGTATGTGACAGGTGGCATAGAGTTCGCTCTGCCTTTCCGGGTGAAAGGAGTCCTCATGTGGCTCGTCGATGAAGTGCCATTAATAATCTTATCTGTGAGAAAAGAAGCCGTCTGCACATGGTGCGGAGGGAACTCACGTCTGAAACTGACGACTTTTGAGCCATCGATGAGGAAGCCCTGTGGAGAGCGCAGAACTCACAGTTTACATCGAAAGTGAATAAATTCAAACCGTTCCCCCCTCCCGTACTCGTTGAAACTGTGTGTATTCATCACTTTCTGTGTCTGATACTTTTGATCGTGGCATAATGCGAAAATACAATTCACGCCAAGATATTCCTTCAGATTTCGTTTTCAACATCGATAAGGCACTGTTGGGCTTGCAAGATATTTCAATGAAAAAGTGGGGCAGGGCGAAATCTAATTGGGAAACACTGCTCTAAGCCGATTGGAAATTGAATGCTCAGCCAAGATAATTCTCGTTCCGGTGTAATTGTTCTCCGCCCGAAAGTTTGCCAGTGAAGCCCGGCAGTCTTAGAGGAACGTTCTCGCAAAGAGTCTGATCCATCTGACAGAAGCACTGCGGTCGACCTGAGTTTTCACGCGTGAATGACGAAGATCAACAAGAAACTCTCGAGATTCTTTTCTCAGTGGAACTGACAGCTGAGTGATACAAGCTAAAGAGATTAACGATGGGAAACCGAGTAGGGAGACGAAGCGTACTAAAACTTACCGAAGACTCGCAACAGAGACGCTACCGGTCCAGAGAGGCTGCGGAATCGGTAGCGCGGGCCCGAGATTACGTTGCTGATCTGATAATACATAAGTTTTCGCTCGACTATAAATTGGGAAAGAACGACTGCCCGCGCGGGACACTTGCCGACTACACCATAGAGGGCGCATTGAATTCGGGTCGCTACGGTACGGTACTCCAGGTCGCGTACAGAGAGACCCCAGGGTATACGTATGCGCTGAGAGTCCAGGAAAAGGATAGGATAACCGGTGAACGAGATCCAGAACGAAGAGGAATAAACCAGGTCGCAGTAGAGAGAGCCATACTAGAGAAGAAGCTCTTGTGGGTTCTGGATAGTCCATTCGTCCTCAAGGCTGTGGCAGCGTTTCAAGACATAGATCACCTCTACCTGGTCACTCTCAAGGCAATCTACGGCGACCTCACGGCTCTGACCACCGAAACCCGTATGGATGAACAAACGGAGAAGTATATCATCGCGCAATTGGTTTTCGGTATTGAATACTTGCACGCCATGGGTATCGCCCACCGCGACATCAGGCCGGAGAACGTCCTTATTTTCGAGAGATTTTACATCAAGATCGCTGGCCTCGGACTCGCGAAGAGGCTCAACGGGCCGACTTTTACTTTCGTTGGCAGGCTCGAGTACCTAGCTCCTGAGGTAGGCCGTACTGCAGGCTACGGCAGGCCAGTTGACTGGTTTGCTCTGGGTTGCGTATCGTTTGAACTAGTATACAAAATTCACCCTTTTCGGCCTCCGAAAAAGGAGATAGACGAACTAATCCTGTGGGTCTTGTCGAACGGTTATCCGGTCGTCCCCGGTGACATAAATTTCAGTTCGCGCAAGAACAGGTTCATCTCCTCATTGCTCCAACGTGATCCTAATGTTCGGCTCGGAAGCCAAGGCGCTAACGCCGTCAAAAATCATGTGTGGTTCAGTGACATCGACTTCCTCGATGTCCTCGACAGGCTTGTAACCTTTGAGGGAACACTGCAGCCCATCGAGCCAAAGCCAGGTTCAGCAAAAGATTTCGAGTACCTCTACAAAACTGAAAGAGCTCCCGATGACGCTAACAACCCTTTCGCGGGGTTCTGATTGAGAAGAAGATGCTTCACCCGCCTGATGCGCTACATGACTCGCTTGCCTACTAATAGCACCATGAGATATTCGACACAGAGTATGTAGTACCCAACAGTACTGCCGTTCGACTGCGCGAGTTCCCCGGTTCTGGTGCAATATTTCAACAGCGACTCAAAATTAAATAAAGTATGTAGTTGTGTCCAAATCGATTATTTCGGGCACATGTATGCGAACTCTCTCCCAATGAATGCCCGATGACAGAATTCGGTCGCGTTCTCTGATTTCCTCACTGTCTTTTGCTTTGCAGTATCAGCAACCGAAAACTGTCGGGAAGACGCGAGGAGACCACGCAGGATCTTTTGTCCTTATTCGGAAACGAGGAATCATTGACTGAATCAGTCGCCCGATGGAGTACTCCCGGATGTCCCCGGTTTCGTGATACTGTTCCGTTGTTGAGATCTCGCCACCTATCTAGCGGAGGGAAACAACGATGGGAAATGAGTTCTCCGGCATCAGAGTCGCCGATCCGCCGGAGGATGCGCCGCCGCGGCCGATAGATGTTGCGGTGTGGAGAAAGCGGAACGATTCGTACACAAAATTTCTCGAGGGAGTGCGAAAGGTAGTAGATGATAGTGTGGAAGCGAACGAGTGCCCGAAGGCCGAAATGAGAGACTTCGAAATGGTCACCGTTCTCGGTTGGGGTGGATTCGGGAAGGTTTTCAAAGTGAAGCACAATCGAGACGGAAAACTTCTCGCAATGAAAGTTCAGGAGAAAAGGACGTTTCAAAAGCCCCAACTAATTGAAAGGGTGATACTAGAGAAGAAACTGCATTTTGCCGTAGACTTGCAATTCATTGCCGCTGCGCTGTATGCATTCCAGGACAGAGAGCATCTCTTCCTGGTTCTTCCTTACGCAGAGAAGGGTGACCTCTCTAATCTGACCGAAGGGAAGAAAGTGACGGAAAAGTGTGTGAAGTACATGGCGGCTCAAATGATTCTGGCCATCGAGTACCTGCATGCGGCTCAGATCATGCATCGAGATTTGAAACCGTGGAACATTCTCCTTTTCGATGACTTCTACTTGAAGGTCACCGATCTCGGACAGGCAACCAGGGTCAAGGAGCGAGCCTTCTCAGTTGTAGGCAGTCCGACTTACCATGCTCCAGAGGTGAAAAACTCAAGAGGGTACGGTAAAGTCATCGACTGGTACGCTCTTGGGGTCATTCTCCATGAGTTGATGTACAACGAGCTCCCTGTCCGCCGTGATTTTCCTGGTGGTGATGGCCGCGATGGAACTCATGGAATTATGGCCGACAGAACACTGACTGTGAACAAGTTCATCATGGGATTGCTAATGGATGATCCCGAAGCGCGCTTAGGTCAAGGAGGCGCCAAAGATGTGAAGAGTCATTTCTGGTTCATTGACATCAATTTTTACGATGTCATTGACCGGAGGATTCGATTCGAGGGCAACCTAGAGACCTATGAACTTCCAGTCACCTCTGATCATCGGAGACTCTACAACATCAGCCAAGTTCTCCCACCTGAAAACCCTTTCGAAGACTTCTGACGAGGCCTAGAGGCCTGAATTGCAGCTACCTCTTCGAATGGGATCGCTCGGGTATTGAATCACTGGTCGGTGGAATCAATGTCATTCGATTCACCAATCCGTCCGAACCGGGAGTATACAGGGTGGTAAGTAAAACGGTTTTTCGCGTTTTTCTAAGTGAAAAAAGCAATAAAAAGGAAAATTGTCAATGGAGACCCCCCTGGCATTTTGTTCTTCTCGGGAAGTTCTTCTCGGGAGTCCCTATAGTCTACTCCGTTCCACTTCCCCTCCGGGACTTTCTCCGAGCCCACCTCGTGCGTTTGTCGTTCATGTTCATGATTGTTAGGACAGAATCGCGAAGATTCCCGAGCGTCCCGCTGACAAGTTTGCAAACTGGGGCACAGGATGAAGCCATGAAAAAGTCTTGAACATGGAAAAAGGATGCATCGATTCAGACGGCCTTGCCTTATGAAGCTGGAGTTACGCGATTGTCGAGACGTCGAGTCGCGAAGGCGACATGGCGACAAGCAGGGACAGAGCGGTCGCGTGAACCAATCGGAATAACGATGTGGTTCCGATGGCTAGGCCGTGGAGCGATAGAAGTGAAGAAGGGAACCCTGAAACCCAAGTTGGACCATTCGGAGAAGTCATATCGAGAGTCAAAATACCAAGCGAGCCTCAGGGGGGCGGAAGCGGCGATGGACCTCCGCTTCAGCGAAAACTCTTGTCCGAAAGCAAGTCTCGGAAAGTTTGAAATCCTAGGTCAGATAGGTTCCGGGGGCTCTTCCGGGGTGTTCAAGGTCAGATATCGGGAGGACAACCGTATTTTCGCGCTCAAGGCTCAAAAAAAAGCGGGAGCGAGCCCCACCAAAGCCGAGGCGATTGTTCGGGAGAAGAAACTTTTATACGCGCTGCGGAGCGAATTCGTCGTGAAGCTCATCTTCGCGTTTCAAGACTCGGTGAAGTTGTATATGGTGCTTGAGTACGCAAAGTACGGCGATCTGGAGAGCTGCAAACAAAGTCTCTCAGAATTCACGCTGAAATTCGTCGCTGCTCAAATAGTCCTAGGCTTGGAATATTTGCACAAGTGCAACGTCGTGCACCGGGATGTGATGCCGAAGAACATTCTCATATTCGAGGACGGCTATCTCAAGCTCTCGGATTTTGGACACTCGAGAATACTTCGTGATCGCGCCCACTCGCTCAAAGGAACCTACGCATTCATGGCACCCGAGATGTTCGGGCCTGGAGGTTATGGCAAAGCGGTCGATTATTGGGCGTTGGGAGTCACTATTTTCAGGTTGATGTACGAAAAACACCCATATCCTCTCCCCAAGTGGGAAGATGGGAAATTCGTCCACGGTATCGGGGATGCCGGTCTGGATTTTCCTCCTAAAGTCGATAGAAGCTCACCTATCCGTAGTTTTCTCTCTGCCATCCTCGAGAAGGATGCCAACAAACGACTTGGAGGTCAGCAAGATGGAGCGTCGGAGATCCGGCAACATCATTGGTTTGCAGAGGTTTCGTTTTTCGATGTTTATGAGAAATCGGTGGGGTTCAAAACGAACCTCGCCGCAGCGAAAGTCAAATCCAAAAAGAAATATGACTTCCTCGTAAATGAGTCCATGCATTCACGGAGCATCTGTGCGAGTTTCTTTGACGATTTCTGAAGGAAATCCGATCGAGCCTTATCTCGGTTGGGGAGCACTGCACGTTCAACACGCAAACTGAATCTGTCTCGGGAGAGATTAGACATCGACAGATTAGAGTCGAATTAACAGCGTTTTTGCATATTCTGCAGCGAATTGAAATAAGCATAAAAATTCGATGTTTCGAGATGGACAAACGTAATTGCTTGCGAAGCACTACGCTTGAGAAACACCTCATCTAAAACAAGGACTTCAACGCTTGATGAGAGACTACTAACGGCCTGAGTGCGACCTTGACCCATCGGCGGGGCTTCCGACGTACTCAAAATCGATGCAGCGCAGAAGCACTAATGGAACTTCGAGTTTTATCCCCATAGTCTGGACTCACGAAACGGAGTCAGCTGCGACGATGACCTGCGGCGGTAAATCGCATATGTCATGGAACTTTGGGATGCGGGCAGATTCAATCCTGCCCCCTTCACTTCGGAGTTTGTCGAATACGCTACATATCTAGTCGTTCCGTAGCTTTATTGAGCGGCTCCGTCTCGACGACTCCAGTGGCGGATCCAGGAATGGCTCGAGGGGGGGGGCGGTTTCAGATTTTTTGGCGTCCCAAGCGTATTTTTCCACCCTAATCATGCGGTTTTATATTGAATTGTTTGTTCGATATTTTTTGAGTACAAATATTTATCTATTTCTGCAAACATTCATGAAATTCCCACTTCTGATTTGTTCGTTCCGCCTGGGGAACCCGACTCGAGGGGGGCGATCGCCCGGTCGCTCCCCCCTGGATCCGCCACTGGACGACTCTGACATGATTTGCTTGAATCGTGGAAAGTTTTCATGATCGCTGAGGAAAGCTGATTTGGGAATGAACTCGCTCAGGTTGCAAATGGGCAGACCGTTTCGGGTGCTCATCCGCAAATCAAGAGGATTTCACTAAAGAGAAAATCACGATGAAATTTCAGGACTGCTGGTAACCTGACATTATGATCATTGCGGAAGTAGGACCTGGAAATTCAGGCTCTTTGAGCTGACCCAAAAAGTCACCCGGTAGCATGATTAGGGCGAGTTTTCCAAAAACCCTGGAAATTCACTACAAACTCTGAGAGGTACGATATAACATATAAGACTTGACGTTTCGATTGCTCAGATTGGCTCGGCGCTTATTCCCGGGCAATTCCAACTTGTAGAGAGACCTTTTGTCTCGAATCCCACAATGACGGCTTTCGGAACGAACGTGTGTATCCGCCATATCGACTGCCGGGGAGAATAGACTGAAATTCCATAAACTCTGATAGCAATCGATTCAGTTGCACGACTTTCCTGAACTTGTTTCTGATACTCCTGTATTCCTGTTCTGTATTCCTCCAGCTTCGGAATCCTCGACCTACAAAACTACGACGAAACGCATCACTTCAATGCAGCAAGCTGAAACCCGATACTCGATGCCGAGGAGTTTTCGAGGTGATTCTTTATTTGCAACGAGCGAGCGGGATCACGCGTCCTTGAAACGCTAATCTGTTGAGTCCCAAGAACTTTCGAATGCGTCCCAGTATCTTTCGACGCGCCATCCATGTTCGGAATTGACCTTGCGAAGGATATGGTGGAATGTTCGCAAACGACCGATTCTACTGCTGAATTCCCAAGGATCGGACGTTAATTTGATTCAGCTGCCGTGCTGAAAGTGAATATTGCCTCCCAACTGATCGCGAGAATCGTTCGAGGAAGCTCAAAACGTGTTTCGATGCTCGATCGATTCCGCACACGGCTCGCAGAACAGAATTACTTAGCTGAGTCAAGCGAGCCTAATGAAATGAAAGTTCATTTCTGTTCGTGATCGCGACAATGCCAGACCAAGTTCAAGTTCCCGCACAATTCGCACTTCAAACGAAGAAAGAACAGGGAGAATTCATCCCAAAAGCAAGTTCACGGGAATCGGCACTACCTGAGAGGCCAAAACTCAAATCAATCGAGCTTCCCACTGACTAAGCTGAAGCCCGAAGTGGTCCGGCTGCCGTAATATTCGTCGAAGTTGTTCGTAAAACCGATGAACTCGGAAAATTGCATCCCTAGGGAACCTGAGGAGACTCTGAACCACTCCTGCATGTGTGGAGAAATCGGAAGCCGTTTTGGTTGGAGTCGCCGAGTTGCCCATCGAATCTCTTCGAGTCTTTTTGACTCTACAAGATCATCCGAGGGGTTGTATAGAGTCGTTCTAGGTTTGTCTCACGCGCGGTTCCCGATCGTTTGCGTCGGAATGAGCCAATATCAAGCTATCATTCCTGGGCTGTAACCGAAGTGAGCCCGAGCTTTTCGCCATCAGAGAGTCCACCATCGCTGTGTTAACTGGCGGAATTATTTTGATGAAAGCTCCCCGAGTCAACGAGGATGGTCAAGTGTTTGATGATCCTCTGCACCATAGCGGGTGTAGGCCCGCGGCTTAGCTGTTGGGAATTTCTATCCTCGGCTCCCTGACGCGTTCAACTACTTCTATAGCTCGGCCTCATGGTGAACGACAATGTCACTGACTGAGTAGGTTGCATCTAAGGCAGTGACTCGGGCGAAATATCATCACACCAGACTCCATAAAGTTCTCCTAGAGAATGTCGTCATGGTAGGCTGCCAGCCGGAGGTTTCCATTATGCCAACCCCAGGACAGCGAGCCGTCGGCACAGCTGGCTCGCGACAAAGTTCTGTCTAGCCTAGAGAGGCTTTTTGTGTGTCAGCAGCTCATGATGATATCCGCGGCGGCCAATAAAAACTTCGTGCGTTTCCTCGGGAGTGACGAGCATACTTGAGCTTCTCCTCGCGTATAGTGGCCGCTGTCATCTCTAATTTGGATGTTTGTCTTCGGCCATACCAGCTCTTTCTTCATCTATTCATATCCGATATTAGTCCGGTGGCTTTGTTGTAAAGCTCGTATTTCCAAGCGGTTCAATCCGGAAGCTTGAATGTGGACGAGTCTGTGCAGTGTCCCATGGACCGTTCTGAGGAGAGTCCGGATCCGGTCTGTCAGGCATGGATAATAAGCAGTGAGCCTCCGGAAGATCTTCTAATCTTCCAATCTTAATGAGTAGCAGCTGTTGGGCTCTAAAAAAAAGACTTGGCTCACCGCATGGCTTGCGGGATTTTCGTGACCTTCGTTTCTCGGGAATCATGAGCTAGGTTTCCCAGGCGTGCTCTGAATTCCATCGCGTGAATCTGAGTTTCGACCTTGGGCTTTACCAACATGGAACAAAAATGTTGCCCAGGGTATGAAATCTGTCGCTTGGGTTGACATTGTACGCAGGAACGCAAGAGGAAAGGGTTCTCATTAGAGGCCACGCCAGTATTCATTGAATTTGATAGCACCGCCAGATACGGAAAACGTGACTCCGAAAAATCAAGCTCTTCAGCTGTAGACGAGGTCCTGCGAAGTTTTCCGTGTTTACCCGAGTATATAAGGCTATGATATAAAACGTCTGATTGGTTTTCGGCGACAGGAGGATCACTCGAGTTGTTGTTCTGTCCCATGCTCGAGTCTGGAGTGCGTCATTCCAGCCGTACTTGAGCGCGGATTCCGGGTGCGAACGATTTCAGGGTCGAAAACATGTCATGCAAAATCTAAATCGAGTCAGCCGTAAATATTTGTAATGTTATTGTAGACTGTGGTCGGCGGGAAATCAATTTGAACCAGGAATCGAATCAGAGACGTAACGAATTATTCATCAGCTCTTCTCGATATGGGGCAGACTGGGAGAGTTTCAAGGAAAGCATCATGATTCCGTATTTTTCCGCGACAGCAAAAAAATACGGAATCTCGTGTGCGTCTCTTTTCGTGTACGTTTCCCCAGTTGTTTTTGTCGTCACGACTTTTTGCTGCAGTAGAGAGTCAATTAGAGTTTAGCCGTGTTCGTTTCAGGAGCTCTTTTCAGGTTGATATCTCGGAGGACGACAATGGTTATGGTCTTCGCGCATCTCATCCGAAGATGACCCTTTCACTTCAGGGGCGAGCAAGCTCTGCGGACACCGGTCACAGTTTTTGGGAGAGTGGACACCGTTGAACCCACTCTCGACTGACGCCTAATCGTGTCAGGCGATGCACACCTTGGACGCGCTCATGCACCTGATGCACGTCACATGTGATGCATCCCGGCAGCAGTCGAGATTCGAACCGCCGCCATCGAGTTTTTGGTTACGGGATCTGCACTGACAATCGGTCGTTTTGATCCCTTTCTCGGACACACGGGTTGAATCAACTCCAACCAACGGTGCCTAGGTGAGGGGAAGGTCCTTGCGGACACAACCCGACACCAGAGGGAACGATCCGAAATAGTCTTCTGTGCTCCTCGACCCCAAATCTCAGCCCCGCCGAAGCACGGTTACAGTCCCATGCCAAGGGGACCGGCCCCCAGTCGTGGGCTCCGGTCGGGAATCTGCATGGCGCCGACCATGACGGAACTTTCTCAATGGTTGCGATTCGGGGAAGGAGGGGAGGGATGCGCAGACAATGGGGGAGTCTCCGAATTCCCCCTATTAGACAGTTCGCGGTCAGCTGAATGGAATTGCAGGGGGTTCCATTACATTTGAAAACTGTGTCCGGCTTCGCGTCCAAACGGGCGCTTGTGATCATGGGGCTGCGGAATCGAACCGAATCATATCTCCGAAAGAGAATCGAATCAGACTCGGTTTGGAACCATCTAACAAAAGCATCCACACATTCGCAACACATCATTGTGGGTTTTCCGTGTTAGCGACGCGTCGAACGACGCAGAGTTAGTCAGACACAACGAGCTCGAACTTTAAATCGTAGAAATTCCGAGAAATATAAATTTGCACAACGGAATCACCGGAGCGGAAACGATGGAAGCTAGGTACAATCGTTTTGAATTTATGGTTAGGCACAGATTCTGTATCCGATTCACGTGTCTTCTTCCGACCTGAAATTTAAGAAAATGTACCTCAGAGAAGAGTTTTTCGTGAAAACTGCTAGAGAATGGTTTCGTGACGACACTTTGCGACTACATTGAAGACTTCACGCTTCGAAGGCCTGCAGGGTGTCCCACTTTCGTCAGGCTGACTGCGTAATTAGCGTCGACGTCATCTGAAAGACGTTATCCCACGTTAGATGACGAAGCGAGTGCTCAACGAGCGTGCAACCCGTTGTTGGATAACGTCGAATGACTCCTTTTGATTCTTGCTCCATATTGCGAGCCTTAAAGGCCACGTAGGATCACTGGATTCTCATCTTCCTCAGGTTTTCTTTTTACCACCACTTGAAGGTAATAAAGTTGCAGCCATTAGGACCCCGAATGAAATCTAGTGTCATCCAACATCGCTCTCAAAGAATAAGCCTACCCTTCCCCTTGATGCAGGACCTGAATCTGGACTTCTGACGGAATGGGATCGCGGGGTAATCAGACTACACTGTAGCTACTTTTTTTGGCCCGAAATCCGAGTTCCTTGATACTGCATTGAAACCAAAGTTCCTCCGCTCAATCGGACGAGAGTGGTGCCGTCCCGATGTGGCCAATCAGGCGGAGCCCGCTCTAACCACCAACTAATCAAGGTGACCTCGCATGGGGAATCTCGATCAGGTTTTCGACGGGGATACCGCGGAAGCTTCCAGGGGAGGCATCCACGGGAAAGCCGCAGTGACTCTGGCGCATGTCCTGCGCTAGTCCCAATGAAACCCTCAGGTAGCATGGAAGGTCTTTGGGGATCCGCAGCGGGAGTCCTGGTGGAAACCGATTTTTTCGCGATTCAAGGTCACAGCCAAAACCTCAGACAAAACTGACAAGTAAACATATGTTTTGGTAAAAAACAATTGCCGATCCCGCTATGATGGATGGAAAGGCCTTGGTCCAAGAAGTAATAACGACATAGCTAGCCGGCTATCAGGCCCTTCTTGATAGTTAAAACGGTCGAAAACTTCAGGAGAGACCTATATGAGCAATTTTCAAATGCATGCCATTTCGCTCTCGACGGGGCTACGAGCTGATTCTTCCACCATTTTCAAGGAATTTTGTCCTCTTTCAGATGGTTTTTTGTGGAACCTTCTACGATGGATACTCGCTTTTCTAGAGCACTTTGAAGGTATCGAATAAAACGTGAGAATTCCAATGGAAAACACACCGCACTGTGGCGTTTTCCAATGACGGCTAGTGCACGTTTTCCATTAGGGTTTCCACGTTTTTTTTTGGTATTTTCAAAGTGTTCCAGAGCAGCGAGTATTCGTCGTAGAAGGTTCATCAAAAATTCATCTGAAAGAGGACAAAATTCTCTTGAAAATGGTGGAAGAATCAGCTCGCTAGCCCCATCGAGAGCGGAATGGCATGCATTTGAAAATTGCTCATTTCAGGTCCCTCCTAGAGTTTTTTGACCTTTTGAACTATCAAGAAGGGCCTGATAGCCGGCTAGCTATGTCGTGTATTACTTCTTGGACCAAGGCCTTTCCATCCATCATAGCGGGATCGGCGATTGTTTTTTACCAAAACATATGTTTACTTGTGAGAGACTTTTCGATCTTTCACAACTCGTCTTTCACGGGAGATTCGGAATTTCTGGCGGAGATCCGAACCTCCCAGAACCATCGTATACCGGGGACCCCTTCTAGTTTTCCCCGTCTCTTGCAGTCGGTAGAAAACCACGGAGTAGCCGATCGTTCGACTCCTGGATTTCCAGAGGAAAATGCGCATTCAAAGCTTCCGCACAAGATCGGGCTGCGAAGTTGGAGAAAAGTTCGAGATTCGGCTCCCTTACAGCAACAGTGTCACTCGCAACACCGGTACGCGATGATTCGCACTGTGATGACACACAGTGAGCAAGTGGGTCGCAACGACTGAATAATCAGGGATGACAAACTAATTTAGATGACTTTCACTCTGGTTCGCGCGCGATCCGAGAAACATGATTTCCAGAGGAAACGATATGGATTTGGTGCCTTTTGGTCAATCATTCGTAGGTAGCAGAGCTGGCCAACACCTTCAGAACGCCCCATAGCTAACTTTTTTTTTCACCGTGATTGATTCCTCCGATCAGAGGTGCCGGATTTAGGAAAACTACCGGTGCCCGCGAAATAACGCACATCCTAAAATCATCGCCTCCTCAGATCAGAATTCATCTATACCATAATTCATTCCGTAATCGATGGAATTAGCGGCTACGCTCTAGTGCGCTGATGCGTCGAGCGTTCCGTCCGAAGTTGCGTCGCGAGGAGTTAAGAGTTGTCGTCTTCGCTCGAAGCGAACCGAACGACGATAAATGACTCGATGTAGCGTCATTTCGTCTGCACATGACGAAGGCATCTCCCAATGACGTACTCCTGATATCTAACAGCTCGTTGACGTGAACAGCCGATGAAGGCGGCGAGATGCAATCGGGAACGAACGCATCCCGCATCAACTCTACGGCGACAACAAACCCGCCGGAAGCTACAGTGCAGATTCCAGAGACAACAGCAATAAGATCAACCAGAACAACAACAAGACGGACTCTGCTCCGCCTCTGTTCTGTTTGTCCGCGGGTAGCGGAGTGTAAATCCAGCGGTTGGATACAAAATCTGATATCGTTTTCCGCTGCGCTTCAACTTTTGGGGACGGAGGCGGGAAGTTTTCGCCGGTCCCGCAAGTTGCAGTCCAAGTCCTCACGACGAGCCGATATATAATCATTGTCGGCGGAGTCAAACTTCACAGCAGCGGTGGTGAGAATTCTTCAATGTTTTGCTTCGGAAACACAGTCTTCAAGACTCGTTCGATGTCTGACGAGCCATCGTGCGAACAGAGCACAAACTATGCGAGGCAAGCAAAGACTCAAGAGCTTGATCGTGAAAGGCTGGAAAATTGAGCAACCGATCGGGTTGCACGCAGTGTTGGCGTCCGATTTCTAGCTGTGCGACTAAGCTCTGATTGACAGCGATAAATCATCTTCTTTCTTCTGCTCGCTATAACAACGCCGCCGTCCCCCAAAGCGCTAAGCCTCCATTGATCGTCGTGGGACAAAGTGGAAATTATGCGCAAAGACGCTGAGAGCTAAACTGAGGTTCCCTTTTGATTGATGATGGGCTCCGCGACGACGCGGGAATGCAGTTCGCTCCCAGGATATACCCAGTGAAGGCAAGTCAGCCGATCAACTTCGAGGAATTCTCTCGATAACGTCCTCAATCAAAGACTGGAACACCTGGAAACGCATCGGGTCCAGATTAATGGATCACTAATAAGAATCACAGTCCACGGCTTCCGGAATTCACTTGAGCAGCTTCAGATATCGAGGAATTCGGATGTGCAGCATTGGTATCCAACATAGGTTTCCCGTTGTATTGGTCTTGCAAGAAATCGCTCTTGATGGAGTTTTGTCTCTGGAATTGGTGCGGAATTCCGCTGAAGGTCGCCTTCAAGCTCCAGAGAACATGGAAATTTCGTTTTTATTGAAGACACGGTGCGGCAACAAATCTCGTTGTCATGGAAAGCGAATCAACTGCTCCGTTCATGATGGAATGCTATCCCAAGGAGTTTTCGTATCTTGGACGGGACCCGCTTGCTTTCCTCTGTCCTTGTGGATAAGGGAGAGGAGGGACCAACGGGAGCGGAACAAAATTCGAGGAGGAACTCGCCCGGTTCAGGGCAACGTGTGCAAGACTCTAGACTCGGTATGAAGCCGGAAAACAGGGTCTTCTACATACTCACGCGAATCCCCGTGTGCCTCGGGGTTGCAACCGGAACCGAGTCCAACGGTGGGGAGGGAGGGAAACAGAAAGGTTGCCCACCGTGACTTCCGGGGGTCACGCGTGGTTTCAAACCTAACAAACATCGCGCTTTCGACGAAAGCCTTTTACAACAGTTCTGATATCTTTATGATTTTCTCATGTTAATCCCCTTGATACCACCGAGCTTTGAACTGTCTGCTATCGTCCTATATGTAGTCGAAGGCTGAATCGTCATTTGACTCCGTGATGTTTTTCCTCTCGAGGCCGAAACCGTCTCGACGTTGACAGTAAGCACCGAAACCTCTCGAGACCTCTTGAACGAACCCAGCGACGGGCCCTACGATCTTGACTAGAAACGACCAGACTCGATTCGAAAACCTGGAACACGAGGCACGGAATCAAATGTCCATCACTGGACCAGGGGTCCCGTAGCCTGACAACAGATTGCCATCGGAAACATTGGTCTGGCCACGTGCTCCGTTTTCCACGAAGGAGAAGAGGGAACGCGGAAAACACAAAGAGAAAGCGAGAGAAAGAGAGGGAGAGACAAAGGTGGTCATCCACTGGAGGAGCGGTGCTTGGGAACCGTTTCTGCGCTTTGTTTCCGAGACAGACAGCACGTAAGCGACTCGAATACTGTCGAAAATATTTTTGTTGTCCTCAAGATTCTTAAGAATTTACGATTTTGGCAGAAACTGCGCTATACATATGTTGCGCGCTGACTCGAGTTGTAAACGTGCGGTACGGTAATTGCTTCCGAGTCAACGGAATTCCTCAGATGTGACAATTTTCCGGACCGAACGAGTTTGCGGGGTCTTCCACGACTTCCGACGCCTTGTTCAAGTCGGAGAGGAGGAGTAGGCAGCTTCATTGTTGGGGGTTTTCCATTGTTAATGACGATTGATTTCGGTTCATCTGGCTTCCGGAATCGGAGATGGTTTGCTTGAAACATTGTTTCTCGTTCTTCGATTGATAACGTACGTCTAGCGTTCTGGATCGACAGTAAACGGACAACGGGAACGCTCCCTTCTCACGTCGCGCCGTCTACACCGTCGCGACAGAAGCTTATCATCCATCTGCCAACCAGGAGACAATTTTCCAGTTTGGAATGCTCTTCCGAAAACACAGCTGGGCTTCGCGAAAAACGGAAGAGAATCTAATCGACTGATCATGGACATACAATCAATCAGTCAGCCGCATTTCGACCACGGCTTTTGGGAAGATAGTCTGCGAACCAAGGATTGGAAATGTCCACTGAAGGCGACAACGTCAAGAAAGAGAGCGCTATAAATAGAATCTGGTTCCTTGTTGAGGAATCTCAGGCGTTCCGCAGAAACGCCGCCGTTGAACAATGTGCCGATCGCGCTTCTCTCTACTTTTTCGCAACACTTCTCGGGAGCTCATTACCATTACTCTGGAGCAGACATTCCTAACTTCACTGCGAGTGGTTTTCGCCAAAAAAATTCTCTGCTCGCTTCGGCTACCGGCGGGGAATCAACTGAGTTCGGAGCTGGAGGAAGCGAACCCCAAGCCGATATTTCGGCGAAACGGAAGCGCAGGAAGAACTTTCTTTTCGGTCGAGAGCATCGTGGACGAGATTCCACCTACAGGCTTCAGGAAGTGTTTTTTCTTTTCGTTCGAGAATTGATTCCTACGGAACAGCATTTCCCTGCGTCAGGGCTCTCCAACCGCATAACAGACCACTTCCTCTTAGGATCGGCCGCCCTCGGTTCACTTTCTTCTAGAGCTTAGACTGGAGCTGTGAATTCGAGTTGAATCTCAAGGTAATCGCTGTTTCTGTCCAATTCTGCAAAAGAGGTGAATACGAACGTTGAACGTCCTCAATCAGATATTCATAAATCGGGAATCACACAGGAGATCGGTATGGAAGGGACGGTGGAATGAATTTCGACTGGATCTTCGGATCGGGGACCTCACAAAGACACAGCGGAGGGCGAAAATGATTCTCATTGAGTCACTTTCGACAACAGAATCTACGTGCTAACTCGACCCAAATCTTCCCGGATCCACATGCACTGCCTTGAGTTTCTTTGGACTCGTCGATAACAGATTTGTAGGCTATCACCCTTACGGGGATTCACAGACAGCGCGAGGAAGTGAATACATAGCGGAAAACAGATACTTGGTGGTTCGCGGATACGCGGATCTGTTGTGGATTAGTGCCCGGACGAGCAGAACCTCGGAATTTTGAGCTTGGAAATAGATCAAACTCGTGTTTTCCAGGACAACCGGGCCAATCCCCTTTACGCTGAACACTGCAAATAACCGAACTCTGTGACAACTCCGTTGCTCTTATCATCGCGGAACAGACGACCTGGGAGACCATTGTAAGCGCCCCGATTCTGTCAGAACCTCAGTTTTCCTCACCGGAACCTGACGCGGTTGCGATTCGACATTCACCAGGCTATCTAGAGAAATGTGAAATGATGCTTGAGCTCTCCGGCCAGATCGCAACTTCCTTCATATGAAATCTTTTCCCGGTGATAATTCCCCCCGTCTGTGGACCAACGGCGAGAAATACTCCCAGAGCAGATGAATCAATAGCGACAATGGCTAGTCAATGACTACGCAGTAAGTCTACCGTTAACAGCGAACAACGGCTCGCGCCATAGGAAGCGTTCATGGTGCTCTTCAGAACTCATGGCTCATGACGTCACCGACATGAGCACGGAATCCGGATCAGCGCCGGCTTTGGTCGGCCGTAACCGGCACCGGTTAGTCGCTCGGTGCTCACAGTCGTCGGCCGAATACACCTCCTCTGGTTCACCACGCGGTTCAAACGCAGCGCATGCGCTGGCCCACCGCCGCCACCGGCGTCGCCGGTCGCTCAGATGCTGTGGTTTGAAAGTTGGCGCTTCGGGTCCGATCTCGGGCCTCCTCTCCAGAAGCGTGGCTCGTCGACGATGCCGCACCACCACCACCATCACCAGGCAAGCCAGCCAGCCGAGGCTGGTGGTGGTGAGCTTCCCCGACTGGCCGCTGTGCGGCGACAGCGGCGGCGGCCGCGGCAAAGCCTGAGCGAGGGTGAAGATTTCAAACTGCCGAAGAGAGCTTTACTACCGTGGTTGGTGGTGGTGCATGAGAAGCGAACGAAACCTCAGCTGTGCTAGTGATGATGATGATGTCGATGCTGCTGGTGATGCCGTCCGATGCTGTTTTGTTGTTGCCGTTGTTGTTGTGGTTGTGATAAGCAGGAAAACATCAGCAGTGTATCATACTACCGTTGATATGTGACTTCGACGCGGCCATCTTGTAACGAACTTTACATCTGACCAAAATTGTTCGTTCCGACTGTTCAAGTGAGTGCGTGTGCCAACCTCACACTGGACCGCTGTGAGGTTGAGTCGTCGTCGTCGTCGTCGAACCCCGCTGCAACGAATGCCGGTCACCGTTTCATGAAATGAAACAACGATGAAAACCATGGACCCAAACTCGAACTATTCCGATCAATTCCGCGCCACAAAGGTATGGAACACGATCGTTGCCGCCGTCCGGCAGGAAATGCCGGTCGGGAAACGACGGAAAGGCCTCAAGTCGTTTGACAACTGTTTTTCGGGAGCTGAAGCCGTAACGTGGACGCTCGGCTACCTGAAACGGAACAAAGAGCTTCTGAGTCCGGGTCAGGAAGTCACCCGGGAGAAAGTGGTTCTGCTACTGCAGAAGTTCGTCGACCAGAAGATTTTGCAAGACGTTCGGAACCGAAACGTCTCGTTCAAAGACTCCAACACCCAACTGTACACTTTCAACAAGGAAAACGTCGCCCCTAAGCACATGCAGCAGCATTCCTCCGAGTTGGTCGTTAGAAGCGGCAACCGTCAAGTGAGTCAATCGAACGGAGCGAATCTCGCAGCGGTTCCTCCAAACCCAACCGCTTCGTCATCTCCCAAGAACCCGCTTCCCATGTCGGACCTACCTTCGCTTTCCCAACACCTGCTTTGGGCTCGAGTACAGCAGCTGTTCGCTTGTGGACTTGGCAACGCGCCGCTGTTCGGAACGCCGGACGTACTAAGTTCGTTCTCGCTGACCTTTTCAGATTTTTGCCCCATTGAGATTTGCCACAACATTTGTCAAGTCAGCGCTTCTGGAATCGTCTTGCCACGAACCAAAGGCGATGATGTACCGGCGTATGTCATGCAAGCTATGAAATGCTTGGCAAAATGGCCTCAATCCGCGCAGGGTTACCCGGCGTACCCGGGTTTTCTGACCGACGTTCTCAAAGTTGTCCTCGACTACTTTCGAGGTCGGCTTCTGCTGTCAACCCCGCTCTACGAGCTGTCCCTTACGGCGTTTGCGCCCATCATGGGATCACTGGAAGAGCCAGAAGTTCCCGTCTCGGTTCAGTACGAAACCGCCTTCGTCACTGCCAATCCTGAGACGAAGATCATGCCCCGCACCGCTCGGAAAACCCCTCTGCCGAGATACGTTTCTCAAACTCCGAGCACAATGCCCAGACCCTTCGATCGCTCGGAACGTCTCATCCAGACCTGCGTTCGCGCCGCGAGCGTTCGGCGGATCGGAAGCGCGGTCGGGTGCTACGTGAACTCGGCTTTCTCCGCGAGCTCTTCGAGCCTCAGCTCAGGGGTGAGCGCGATCTCCGACGCGAAAGCTCGTTCCTGCAAACAAGTGCAGAGCACAAAAGAGCTCGTCATCCGACAGCTTCAGCATCTTTATCTGCTTTTGTCGACGCGAAATCGACGAGCGATGCATCTTCTGCTTCGGTTCATGTACAAAGTCGGTCAGAACAGCTCACTTCTGCTCAAGAACCATAAGTCCAACCACGAAGTGTTGATAGACACGTTCAGTACGTGTCTCGTGGGAGCCTCGAGGTCGAGTCTCCAGCAGACGACGATGTTCATGACATTCCTGGTGGATAACTGCGACGTGATCTTCACAGTACCTGAGAGCCTCAAACAGGAGATTGACGCTGCTCTAGGACATAGGCTCTAGCAATAATCGTCGTAGCTTTTGATCTCGACAGGGAAAATGACGGAAATTAGTCCAGATGGTTCCAGATCTTCATATCGTATATTATTTGAACCTTGTATTGAAATCTATCGAAACTCGAGGTGATATGGGGAAATGGGGGTCGGACGATTTCTCCCCGACGGAAGAATGCTCAGATAGGTTGTGTTTGTTTCATTGCTCACTTGTAGGCCCACCGAAACTGTAGATATGTTCGTTGTGATTTAGAGGAGGGGATGCAAAAGTGAGCACGAGGATAACCGTTCAGGTCAGCAGGAGGTGTAAGTGACCCTGAAAATGTATTCTCAACGAGAGTGCCAACGTTTTCTGTAATTGTTCATGACCCACATACAAAGCTCATATAAGGTACTCAGGACTCGAAACCATTTTATGGTTTTGAACTTTTGAAAGAGTTTATGAACGGCAGTCTGCCGAACTTCAGTTGGACTTCGGTAGAAATGTTTTCGGAAGTTCCGATCGAAGAGAAACGCGCAAAATAACGAGCTAGAGTAGAGTGACGAAGAACTGACGAGAATTTATTCAGGAAACCCGTTCGGGTGAAATTTGTAATTAACGGCGTGAAGTAGAAAATGATTTAAGATAAATTTAGCGGAAGCGGGATCCGCGAAACCGCAGAGCCGCAATTTGAAAATTATTGGAGCCTAGCCGTAGATATGTATGATCGACGATGATTTATTTTCTCAAACAATAGTCGGTGTAATAAAACCGTCGGAAGTCATTCTTAGCGATTGGTGTCCGAATCGGATTGGGTCCCGAATCGTGGAAACCGACTTGACCCAAGATCTGAAATAAAGTCTGTGACTCGAAGAGAGGAGAAGAAATTTGTTTTCCGTCGAAGAATAAACCAATACCATGCTCGTGAAGTTTCATCTTTGGAACAAATATGAATAATGAAAAATTTGTCATCAATTAACACTCCATTCATCTGGGACCGGGGTGATCGATGAATCATCCATCATCCCATCAATCATTCATGCATATATCACCCGTCGAAGGTTGACGTGATCTCCTCCGGTCGGTGGAACGGAAATTTAAAGAAAAATGTTCTCCCGGATTTTCAGATAAGTTTCAGATGAGGAAAGCTTCAGGGTTCGTAGCTTCACGTTGGAGGTAGTTCAAGTGGGTTGCTACATTTGAGGCGTTCAATCCAATCGGCCGAAACCAACGATTCGGAGGGAGAAGCTGAAGTTTATTTTTATCGCGGGATTTACAACGTCTCGTCAGCATGTATATTGGTGAAGTTTTCTTTTTCAGCGCGAGTCCAACGTTGTTTACCGTTGGGTGCCTCCTGACTTGGCCCCCTGACTTCGATTCGGTTCAGTTTGATTCTCTTTCCTCCTCGAATTCGGTTTCAGAATGTGAAAAGCGTTTTCCCGTCCCTGACTCTTGTCGAGAGATGACAATCCCGAAAATTGGTGTGAGATATTTCGTGGCGGAAATCTTGTTCTTTCGCCGCGTTAAAGTTGTTCAGTGTAATAACTCAGGGCAGTGATCAGAGGCCAAGTATTTAGCATCCAATCTATTCGCGGCGAGGCAGGATCAATCGAATTTTCGTAGCTATTGTATGCACGACGGTCGCTTAGTCGCGCCGCAGGTTGTCTTCGAAGTGAATCTACGCTCTACGTCGAACCTTTCTACGTCATTCTGCCGCGAGCAGCTTCCTGACTCGAGTCAAGGGACCGAACTCTGCAGACACTGTGATAGCAGGACGCGCTCGCGGTCGACAAAAGAGACAGCATCATAACTCGTGTCATCACTGCTAGTTGACTGTTTTGGTCGCTCAACGTCGCCATCGCGTTCCGCCTACCTACATGCTGTCCCGTTGTCTCAGTTAGCAGAGCTCTGGCAAGGTTCTTGATGAATATTCAACTCATTGTTGATCGCATTCAGATCCAGCCGGACTAGATCAATCGAACCCGAAGAAATCAGGTCGCGATGCGGAAATAATATCACAAATTACGACGCGTAGCTGGTGGGAACTCACCGAAGCCCATCGAATTTGAGTTCCATAAACAGTCTACTCACTCGCGACAAAACTGAATGCAAAACATCGATCGATCGGATCCTTTCTCCTGCTCCATGATTCAGTGGAAGCGTCCCCGAAGCGCTGCTTGATCTGAACGAAGGCGAAGAAGATTCTGGAGAGAATGAAAGAGTCTCGAGCTTACAAAACGTTCGCGAGCGAGTCCCGGGGTTCGATATCGATGATGCGTTTGCTGATGTTTTCACCACAAATCATTGCTCAAACCGGGCGTTCTCATCAGGTTTCTCTTTTCCGATAAAACCGTTACGAGAAACTTGAGCTTTTTCAACTCATCGACGCAGACGGCTCCCCGAACGTTTTCATCGGCGAGCTGCCGGTGTTTGATGCACATGCCAGGCTCGACCCGGTGAAAAAAGTTGGAAAAATGCGTTTCCTTTCTCGATTTCAGTCGGATCTGGAGCAATCCGGGATATCGAAGTAGAGTGTTAGAAACCGTCTCTCTGCGGATGTCTTGCACTTTATCGTTTCTGCATTCGTGTACTAATCACAGGAAGCTCGGAGCGAATCTTTTCATTCAAACTGCATTCCCACGCAGCACAGTCACGATTCACTATTGAGGAAGCTGAAACCGCGTGTTCTGTTGAAAGTTCGGTACTCTGCGCCAGAGATCGTCGAAGAGGCGTCGAAGACATCTGCGCCGGGTTGTTCGAACGGGAGTTCGATCACGATTTTGTTTCAGAGGAATTTTGACCCAGTTCGATTTGAAGCGGTGCCGTGAAGCCACTTGTACATTCAGTCGTCTTCGCCGGGCTTGATAGTAGGCTCGGTAGCCGAAAGTCGTGCGGAATGTAGTCCAACTTCTTTTTTCATTCGCCGATATCATCAACCACAAAGAAATGGAATCGTTTTATCCCAGCGAACCGTCAGACCGGGATTCTGCTCAATCGCTTTTCGTCGGAAGGAGAACGAATGGTGATTGTATCGGAAAATCAAGCCTGAACGTCGCGTGTTGTGATGTACCGTCGACCGGGGTGATATTGGCTCGATTTTCACGTTTTTCCAGGAAAATTCATTTTTGACCTCGATTGCCAGGGTTCACCTCCTAAACTTAGATACTCCTATCCTTCGGCTAGCTCCCATTAAATTTTCAAAGAAAAAGAACGACGTTGGTACGAGTGGCATCGTCGCGAATGGTGGCCAATACCACCCCGGTACCCGGGGTGATATTGGCCACCTCCATTCCCGGTTCCTCAGAGCTCGGAATTCGATCCGTGTTCGGTTCCAATGATGCATAATGACGAGGGATCAATGCAGGATAGACTTGGCCTTCTTTCCGTCGACTTCAGGCCAAAGACTATAAATTTATTACGACAATGGTGGACTTTTCGTGGGTTTCCATCGCAGAACCATTGCCCGAGGGTCGAGATGTAAATTCTTGAAGTCAGCTAGAATCTCCTTCTCCAACATACGAGCCCGAGTACTGCCCACGTTCTCGCCGAATCGCTCTTTCTGATTCGGATGCCGTTTCAAGAATCTTGCCACCCAGTCGTCGCCAGGAATCCCACCTCTAGACTTGGCGATGTGTCGATTCCATCTCTCCAGAAATCCATGCACGATATCCTTGAGATCACTTCTGGTAACGGGAAACCCCCAATCCGCGCAGAAACCCACACATTTTTCCAGCGCAGCCTCCTCTTCTACAGAGAGGGCAGTCTGTCCTCCATACGGCTTGCGGCTTCCGATCTATGATTGCAATTGCAACGTCCCTCGCGGCACGGAATATTTCTCAGCGGCCTCGTTGAGGCTCAATTTCCCACTCCGCGCATCTGCCAGTGCCAACTCGAGCTGTTCGGGCTCATACTCCCGTCGGCGGGCCGATCCTTTAAGTTTCTGGTACTCTTTGAGCCTGGCCAATATCACCCCTGAGAATTGAGATTTTTTACAAAAGGTTCGAGAAAAGCAGAACCAGGCCTGCTCTCGAGATTCGGTCTACGGTACGGATTGACGGGACATAGCACTAGGGATGACAGAAATTTCAAAGCTTTCAGACCATCCAGGAGGGAGCTCCGAGGAAGACTGTTTCGAACTTTTAGAGAATACCGAAATGTTGGAATTTTTCAGATCACTGCAGAAAATCACTCACGGTGCCGAGGCTCCCGTCTATGTTGACGTCGTTGTTATCATGAGTCGAGGACTCGAGGACCGTGTTCAGATGTACCCACATCGTCGTCGTTCGAGAGCTAAATCGCGAAACGGGGCCGCCCATGGCCGCGGCCAATATCACCCCGGCCGGCCAATATCACCCCGGTCGACGGTATTTGGGAATGCGACGTTTCTGACCCTCTGCCATACCTCGCTGTTAGAAGCTGCAGGCCGATCCTCGACATTCCCTGAATGAGTTCAGAGCTGGGATGGATCCTTGGTGACGTTATCAGATGCTCAGTGGAGTGCAGCGGACTGATCTTAATCGTGATCTCTTTGGGGACTGAATTATCTTCGTCAAGAAAACCGTGACAATGGATTGATTAGCGTAATCTCTTGATTGGGATGAGCTTGAGTGATAAGCTCCGAGAACAGAGCTTTTCGAGCGTGAGAAGCGGAATGCCGATGGGAAAAAATCGGAGGTTCGCGATAGATTCTCGGAACGTTCTTCTGGTTCCAAAATTGCCCGCCGTTTCGGGGCCGTGGAAACTTCTTACAGTTAATCTAATAATTCCTTGAAATTTCAGGAGTGATCGGGTTGGTTTTAGTGGATGTTTGGATGGGAATAGATGTGCTTGGGGTCTATACTTGGTCGTCCTGAAGTTACCGTTGCGGGGGCCCAGAGGCTGGCGATCGGAGAAGCTCCCTCTCGTGGTTTTCGTGAAAATTCGGGCTGTGAATCGAACTCAGTCGTCGGGTCTGATCACTCCTGTATATCAATTAACTTCGGAACTTAGAAATCAAGTTTCAAATTTTGAGATTGCGGATCCTTGTTTTTCCTTCGTGGGTCTGCGGGAGGAAGGATGCGAAGCTGACTTAGCAATGAGTTACCTCGGATGGTTTGATCTGATGGGAATAATAATCAACCATGCGAGAAGTGCCAATCTTCTATAAATTCCAGATTAATCAACGCCACTGGAGCTGTTCGTCTGAGAATAACTGTCCACGAGCGATCAGCGACCAAAATCTCCGTAATAACCGGGTGAGACTTCGAAGGATCCGTTAAAACAACAAGAGCACATCTCATCCCAGTTTGAACATATGGTAAGTGAAGTCATAATCGATAACGTCGGGTTCTCATGCGAAGTAAAATTATCTCTGAATTGGATGAATCAGAAGAGTTGTTGATGATCCCTGTAAAGATCGGATCTGTCCGAGGTGATTCGACGCAGTGAGCTGGAAATCTGTCGCAATCCTCTCGATACTTGAGTGGAAAATGGCAGGAGATCGTAAGCTCCTCTCGGACACAGCTTTCGGAGCCGAAAGCGATAATCAGCTACGAGCTTAACCGCATCGGATGAGCCGATTGACGAGCGCAGTTCTCGACGAGAGCTTTTCGGGGCGTGCGGATCCCGCATCAGCGTCTGTTAGTTTGTCTCAACCGCCGGATCGTCCACTTTCCGCCTCAACCTCACGATCGGCCAACATTCCCACAACGTATTCACTGATTGCCTCTTCTTAGGCGGAGAAGATTTTTCGAAAACATCAGCAGTGTCTGTATTTGGGGAGATCGATCCCCACCCAGTCCCAGTTGGCTCAGGATGGAGAATATTGAGGCTGGTCAGTTCCGCATAGGCCACGGCAGAACGAAGCACAACGAGGAATCGTCGCAACGTAAAAACTTTCCTCTCTCACAATTAGCTTCATTGAGATCAGATCCGTGTGTCCAAGGCAGTGGCGTGCGGAGGTTGCGCAGCACAGTTTGCCACTCCGAGCAAATTGATACTCCCGCACCGGCTCTGACGACGGCCTGGGATAAAGTCAGAAATCGCTCGTTCCATCACTTCTCCACAGATTACTCTACAAAAACTTCCTTTCCTTGCAGTACACATAGTCATCGATGAAGTCAACATCTACTTGGATGGAACGACAGGCATATAATCAGCCACCATCAGGGGGAAAAACTCCTCCGAGAATTCTCTTCGTCTCGCGTGTAGCGATAAATCTGAAAATTCGCCCTGCATCCCGGATCCCTCGCTCTCGAATTTCCGGAATTTTTTCCTCCGCGGATCCGGAAGTTTTCTCGGAAACATCCCCTCTCTTGTGAGGCCTGAAAGGGCAGTGAGACGTGAGACTCGGATATAGTGAGCCTCTTTTCATTTCCTGCGGGGCTTCGGGGACAAGAGCATCCTAGAGGCGATATGGATCTAAGGAGATTCTGTTTTGGCGTTCCCCTCTTTGAGCTATTGTAAGAGTTCTCTCTCGACGCGGTCGGTCAGAGCATGTGAGAGAGGGTGTCTGTTCGTTGCGGAATCTCTTCACTATAGAACACGATTGCTTGACATTCGGAATTCTGACCTCTCTGAATCCCTGATTCTCTTAAGGACGGTGTCGTGTGAAAATATTGCAACCGCGGAGCCCCTTTCATTGCGTGAAGTCGATTCTCTTGAACCCGCGAAAGACGGCTCTCCGCGAATAAGTAGCCTCAATCATCCTCTCTGAGTTTTGAGGGTCAGCAAACCTTTCGCAGATTCTCTCGATGCAATCTGTTTACCCAGCTCTATATTGGTACCAGCACAGAGTTCAAGCCGACCATGTATGAACTCGAGCCGCAACAACATGCATTCAAGCTCAGCGAGTGACTCAGTTCGCGGCATGTGGACATCACGGGTGGTTTTCATCGCTGGTGGGAATAGCCTCGAAGGAGGTGAACGCATTCATCGGTCATGCAAACATGTATGCTCAATCCCCACTCGTCGAACTCTCCTGGAAACTCATCTCACACTGGTTTTGTGAACATAGGGACGGTATTCAAACAAGTCGGTCCCCTTGGCATGGGACTGTAACCGTGCTCCGGCGGGGCTGAGATTTGGGGTCGAGGAGCACAGATGGCAAATTCGGTTCGTTCCCTCAGGTGTCGGGTTGTGTCCGCAAGGACCTTCCCCTCACCTAGGCACCGTTGGTTGGAGTTGATTCAACCCATGTGTCCGAAAAAAGGATCAAAACGACCGATTGTCAGTGCATGTCCCGTAACCAAAAACTCGATGGCGGCGGTTCGAATCTCGACTGCTGCCGGGATGCATCACATGTGACGCGCAAGAGCGCGTCCAAGGTGTGCATCGACTGACACGATATGAGCGTCAGTCGAGAGTGGGTTCAACGGTGTCCACTCTCCCAAAAACTGTAACCGGCGTCCGCAGAGCTTGCTTGCCCCTGATGTGAAAGGGTCATCTTCGGATGAGACGCACTAATAACCATAACCATACCACGTGAAGCTTCCCTCATAGCCAATGGCTCGCACGAGAACCTTTTTCCAAGGGAGACATCGCAGCCTTAAACTATAGTTTATTCGCCGAACTCGTACAGAGTCAAGTAAATGATAGCTTTGTTAAGTTCAAGAAGAATACCGTTCCCTAGCTCAAGAGCTGGCGCGTCTCACTCAGTATCAATCAGGGCGCTTCTTTTGGTGATCTCTCGACGCTAAACTGCAGAAAATCCACAATATCAGTGGTGGGACACTGGCCCAGTGTGATCGTCGGTATCGGTCCAGGAAGCTACCACTGAAGGAAAGCTTTTGTTCCCATGACCGATTCCAGTTGTACGCCACACTTCCTGCGGATCGAAAACAGGGAAGAGGGAAGCAGGTTCCGGAAGCGGTACCTTGTCCTGGTGACTTGCTTTTCAAACTGGGTTGGGGAACCTCTTCCATCAAAACTCTCTCAGCAGCTTCCCTCAGAGTTCACTTTCTATTCGTTAATAACTTTTTTCACTCGCAGGGTTGGGGGACTTAGGATACATAACCGTGTTCTGGCTTAACCTGCCAGTGAGAACTTGATCCCTTTCTTGTACTCAGCCTCTGATGGAAAAATGTGGGCGAAAGGTTGGAAAAGAGAACATCATGGAACGATTTTGTGGGAACCTTGAGGGTTTAATTTCAAATTAAAATGTTCCATGAGCTCTACCAAGCGACGGGATCAGAGAGAATATTGCGTGTCGCGTCTGACCATGGACTTTTTGTGTTTCGGAAGTGCGCAGCGATCGCGAGCGCAAACATCGCTTTGTCGTGATGGATATCGGAGAATCATAGATCCGTTCTTCGAGAATTCTCCGAGACGCTGGATAGAAAGGATTCATCCGTCCTTGCAAAGGCAAATCATAAGGCTTCCGCGCTTTTCGGACGATGCTTTTCTGTCGAATTTCTTAATGCGTATCAAGTTGCTGACGGAGATGAATCGGGAGAAAGTACATGTTTATACGAGCGGGCGCTCGATTACTGCCCTGATCCGGATCAAGTTGCTCAAATCACCACTTTGTATCGTTCCATATGCGTCAGGCTCGTTCGGTGTCGAGCCAAAACATGAGCCGATTGGACGAGGTCGACGGACTCGTCGATGATACCATCCAATAAAGCCTAGCGTCTTGTTCGGCTCTTTCGCACGTTCCCGTGTCGAGCATTAGGACTCCGATTACGATAAATAATCGACATGTCGTGTCCTCGTTGGAGCTTCCTAGGGAGCTTGCTCCCCGATCATCTTGGCAATAACTTGGCAAAACGACGCCTCCTGCCTTATACGGAAGGACGCAACCACGTCAGGGAAATGTAATATCTGTTCGTTGGGAAGCTTTCGTAGTATATACCGATGTGTTTCTTTTTTGTGATTTGTGACCGCAATCGTGGTGGGGAACAGGAACACCTCAGACCGTCGATCGTGTTTCGACGAATCGTCACATACACTCCCCGAGGGCATGCGCTGAATCCACAATCAAACTAGGCTTCCTCGAATTTTCGACCTTCGATTATTGCGGGGCATATTCTGTTTTTTTGCTGCTGCGGCTCGTCGATCGCGATGACAACTCATCCAACAATTTCCGTGGAAGTAGACGAGGCAACGACAGGACGAGGGCAAAGGGAAAAATATCAGAAAGAAAACCTCGTTTCCATAAATTCGAGTAAGGTCTTCGGTTATGAACATCGGCGGCTTGAATTTCCTCAGAGTCAAAATTATTCATAAACCTCAGTGGAAGTGGTTTTTCGAACGCAGAGGAGAGGCATCTGACAAGCGCTCAGGAACCTGGGGAGGTACTTTGTATTGAGGCTTGGCGACTCCCGCGTTGATGCTCCGAGCTGCCCGACAAACAGCTCACTGCAAGGAACTCGTCCTCCCTCAGCATGGTTGGATGGAGGACACAGCTGTGAATAGCTCACTTGGAAGTCGGTCGTTTACGGGGCCTCAATTAGGCTCGACGAGAATTTTAATTATGAAAACACTAAGCCAAACATGACGCACTCGGACAAAATGTTTTAGTGGAACCCCCTCCGCGTCCTGTATGACTTCTGGAAGCACAATTGTTTGGCGCCCGGAACTTCGCGAGCTGCCCGATATCCGGTTATACATACGACTCCGTTTTCCGTTCGGAGTTCCAGTCCAAAACCCGCCTCTAGTGACTTTGTGACTCTCTGAGTGAATCAACGTCGGCATCTCGATATTCGTCGAGAGAATCGTCTCACTTGATTCCGGGAGCTCATACACGGTCGACCCGATTCCAGCCAAACTGGCAAAGATGTATGTACGTCATATCGGTTTCCGATAGAGGATCACCGACTGCTGTCCTTCTCTCAAGAGCCGCCAGTTCTTGAACTCTGAGGAGTTCAAGAATCGAAGTCGATTCAGGCACCTCCCGGTCCCGGTTCACTGTTTCAGGTCAGCCGGCGTCGCGTCGTTGCTGCTGAGAGTACATATCACAAACGAAACGTTGAGAATGAGCCGAAACGGTTTCTCTGATGGCTGACATCATGCTCTACAAAATCAGCCAGCTCACAACGAACATTGAGATCCAAATTCGATGCCAGACCATCATCTGCTCTCCAAATCCTACTCCCTGGAAGACTTCGCCGTCAGGATAGACAAGGAAACAGATTCGCTGTTTGCAGTTTGTCCTCTTGTCGATTCGGGAAACCGCTGTGTCTTCATTATTTAGTCTACTCTGCGACCCTTGGGATCCATCTTTTTTGCCTCGGTCGTTATCAACGCCTTCTCGGCTTTTTCAGCGGAGAAACCCTTCTAAAAGTCCAACCTCGATTCCCGCTTGGCCGTCTCGGCGGTTAGGCAACTTTCGTCCGCAGCTCGAGGAAGCTCCAGAACGCGAACCGCAAAACGCAGACCTAAGCTTCTCCCGTGCGGGATTTGGGCCACGAGAACGTCTTCAAGATCCAGTGATGAAAGTTGAGAGCGGAGACATTGATTTTCGTTGTACAGTTGAACGTCAATATTTAAGAATCGGTCGCCACAGCTATGTCTGTTCCTCCATGGAGGACGTCGGGCTCAACCTCAGATTAAGCGCTCATGGAACCGTCCTGAAGGTCAGGCGACGCGATTGAGATTTTAATCGAGGACGGAAGTCTGTTGGCGATGGATTGACGCTATTTTGCATCTAGACGTACGTCTACTCAAAGTTCGCGCCCGCAAGCCAGCGAATGGCGCGCTTTTTCTCATCAGCGTTATGACGTCGTTTCTTCGGTGTGGGACTGCGGAGCAACCCACGCTGATGTTTTTTTCTCATGTCAGGAACGAACGCTTACTCAAAGCTACTGCGATGGAGGGCAACTCACGCCCACATTAGCTTCGTTCGAAAAGAATCATCGCTCCGCAGCGTTGGGGACGCTCAAATGACATCGAAAGATGCGCTCAAGCGCGAAGGAAATAGCTCGATCTCACCCGAATCTCTCGAGATTCCAAGCGCAGGGGAAGTTCGAAACCGAACGACCTCCCTCGTCGAGGCTGACATCACTCCACAAACAAGATTGAAAGGAACCATTTCTTCGACGAGCTCGTCGATTCTCGTAGCAAAGGTTCTCACACGAACGCTTTGTTCCCGAGTCTTCCGGCTTTTGAAAATATTTCATTGTGTTAGTGAACTAGATTCACCCTGATATTGAATGTGACTCATCGGGAACTCCACGACTAACATTATGTAATGAAACGAGAGTCATGATGAACGACGGCGTAGAATCAAGGGGAATCCATCGAACCACGTCACCCCCCTATTTCTCCCGGCGAAGCGAATTAATGGCTCGAACCCGGGGCAAATTTCCGGCATCGAAAACAAGCTGACCTGTCGATCCAATTATGGGCTGGGAAAATCCAAGCTCCCGAACGGTCAATCGTTGAGCGTGGTGTTCATCCCGATGACTCTCCGCAACGCCTACGCCACTCTCTGTCTGGTTATGTCGAAACACATTGCTTAATGGACTCCGTGATGAAAGTTACCGATTAAGAGCAAATTGGAGAATCAGACGCAGACGTCTTACGTGATGTTCGTCTACTTTATGATTGCTCCATGCCCTGGCATCATTGGATCGTCAAACGAACGCAGCTTCGGGGGGAATGCAGGAGGGATTTTTATAGTCGAAAGATTACTCAATCAGTCTCTCGGTAGAGATTGCTGCCCTCGCTGTGTCTCTGACAATGTTTGATGGGAAAATAAGAAGTTCAACGAAGAAAAGAACCGTCAAGATTTTTTAGAAATTATACGTCCTCTCGCCTTTGCGCAGTTCCCGCTGTAATGACAGAGTACATCTACGTCCCGTGCTTCGGAGCGAAGTATGAAAATGAATGTGATCGGTAGATTGCTCAATTCATCCCAAGTCCTCAACTTTGGGATACCTCATCTGAGAGCGCGTGTGATGGCTGCGCTCCCTCAGGAATAATATTCACATCATCATCATCACCGATACATCCATTGAGAACTTGAAACATTGGGAACGGTTCCGAACACGTCTTCGAGCGAAGTAATCTTGGCAGAAGAGACACCCGGAGGGACTGACAATCGGAGAACTACCTACCTGGTGAAAAGGAGCAAGATTCCTCACGATTCCGTTTCCTTTTCGAGCCATTAGCGTATCTGGGCCAAAGTACCGCCCGGGGCGAAACTCGACAATTTTCAAAACGACAGCTCCTCCCGACCTTTGCCTACCTCCAACAATAACCGGAACACCAAGAGAGGACACGAGTGTGTCGCCCCCTGGAAATAACTCCACGGCGGACTGTTCCCGCACCCTTCCCGCCTAGGTACTGATCGCAATACCGTTCACAACGGACATTCAAAAATTTGCGGCAAAAACTTCTCGGGGTTTCCTGCCGTATTCCGCCCTCCATCTCTTTCCAGGCCTCCTGTGATCGAAGAATTGCGAGTAGCATGGCCTGACGAGCATGCAAAATGGATGCACACCCCAAATTACTCACGTGTTCCAAATATACATTCTGTTCCTTTGTCGGTCTCCGCGGAAAACGCAGCTTACGATTCAGATTTTGGGATGACTTCCCCAGTGATACCTTCTGAGAGCCGATCGAACAGATTCTTTTCGATCCGAATCCATTGTCTCCTGTTACACTGTTCCGGAAGGGTTCCACAAAGGGAATCGGAATCGTTCTTTCTCATCCCCATCGGATTCGAATGCTAATAAAAACCCGGAGAGGTTCATGCGTCGTACCGGAACTCCCCAAGACTGTAACGACGCAAAATACCGCGGAGGAACTCGGCCGGATCCTCTCCCGTAGGCTGCTGGTGAGTTGTGAACAGGTGAGGCGCCTCATCGAGGAATCGGATTCCATCCGAAACAATGGAAGTACGCATCGGCGAGTCCATATTTTCTTGAGATACTTCCGGGGGTTTTCTCCATCATCCTTACGTTCGGACGCGTACTCGGTTTCTACGAGTGCCTGGTTTCTGAATCAAAGGCGGAGAGTGAATATTGAACATGATTTTTGACTCATCAAAAGATCAGGAAAAAGGAGCAGACTCCCACCAGCTCCTCAACGTATGTTCGTCGTTTCAGACGAGCCTTCGAACAATAGCCGTAGGCTTCCGTATACTTTCTGAAGTCTATGTAGAGTAACTCAAGGTCAACGAAAACGCCGCGCCGCAGAGACTTCTCGAGGCTACAAAGTGTCTTCATGCAAAGATTGAATAAACGGGGAGCGCGATTTCATTACTCGGGTGTCCATTCACTCGCTGGAAACGTCTACAAAATATCCGTCTTCTTTAGCACTACGTAGGCGTTGTTCACGTGTCTTTGGAGCAACAGTTTCAACTCGACAATCACGGGATTTTCCGGATCGAGCTACGGCAGTTTCCTTCGAGTTTCACCGTATCCGCCCGAGACGATGCGTCGGATCACACACGCTCATAAACGCGTGGATCACGCACGCTAGTTGCGGATGCGTCAGAATACGCAACGAAGCTCATAACTTTTTACGATCACGAACATGCGTGCTCTATTAAATTCCAATATGTGCGCAGATTGCTCGAGCGGATAGTGCAATTATTGCTGCGAACAGTGGCGGATTTAAGGAAAAAGGCCCACTCGGCATCGTTCCGGGGGGGGGGCCCACCTCAGTGGTGCTCGGGGCCTGAGATTTGAATAAGGAGTCAGAGCCATTATTATGCAGTAAATTCACTCTTATTCTTTATTGACACGCGAGATATCTGATCAAGTCATTGTACCTTGAACCCGCGCCTGGCTTTCTGTTCGGAAAACACTTCAATCGCGTTGTCCAAATTCAATGAGTTGGCGACCCGTCGTTCTATGTACAGTATACAAAAATTGTTGAGCGTGGTGTCCGCTAAGGTGGCCCGACGATATTCCTTTACAATTTTCAAAGAGCTCATGACGCGTTCCGCGCTCGCCGATCCTACGGGCAGGGTCAGGAATAGACGAAACAAGCTGCAGCACTCCGGAAAGCTATCCATTATGTTGTTGTCGACCACAAAATCCAGGTAGCTGAGCGGCGTGTGCTCTGATGAATCACCCCTGTCGGGCGTGAAATACAGATCTTTGAAACTGATCAATTCAAACTTCAAATCTGTCGTGAAGAACTCGGGGTACGTTCTCATCAACGCATCCACGCTGCGTTGCAGATTACTCGCGTCGATGGTACTGAGCGTCTGGGGCAGCAAAAACCCGAACAATGAGAATATTGCTCGGAAACCCTTCTCGCGCTCTCGTAATTCACACGTCATTCCATCCAAAACTTCAAAATAGCATCGCCGATGTTTGGCGTAGCCGTCTAGTTCCGTATCTCCAGCCATTTCACCGGGCAAGCTCCTTATTTTCCGCCTCCTTACCGCTGGAAAATCTGCGTGTTCCCAGCCCATGTCACACCATTTCTCCTTCGCTTTTTGTACAAATTCGTTGTACGTGCTCTCTTTCCTCAGGTTCTCTAGTTTGGCGGCCGCTGCGGAAACGCACCTCTGAGCCATCATGAAATCCAACTCCTTCTTCTGGAGTTGAACTTGAGCAGAGTTTATCACGCCAAGAATTGAGTGCCACCACAGCAGATTCAGGAAGAACACCCAATTCATTGAGGAAAGAAGGGCTCGGGCGTTCATGATATCTTCTCCGGACGCTCCACTTCTTAGGGTTTCATCTTCCACGCAATTGATGATGCATTCAAAGTTTTGGATGGTTGCTTCCACGGCTTTCAGTCGCGAGGCCCAGCGAGTGACACTGAGGCCCTTCAGGTGAAGCACTCGCTCTCGTGACATATCCTCTGTATCTCGCTGAGCTAGATCTTCACCAGTTGAACCTCTCGGTCTGTGTATCTCGTCCCTCAGCTCGCGGAGTAGATTGATTCCGAAGCTTTTTGATGCTTGTGAGTTCTTCCGGCTTTCTTCTAGAATGGCGTCCCACCTTCGATGCGATTGCGAGAAATACTTGAATATAGTCTCGATCGTCGCGAAGAAAACTCTAATTGATGGACCAGCACTTTTTTCTGCGGCATGGACTAGAACCAAGTTCATTTGATGACTCAAGCAGTGGACGAAGGGTAAGAACGCTCCTTCGCCGACATAGTTTCTCATTCTTGCTTGAACTCCTCCGTCGATCCCGGACATCACGGCAGCGCCATCATAGCTTTGACCGCATAGATAGCGTTTTTGAAGTTTGTATTTATCAAACAAGATCGCCGTGATCTCATCGCAGATCGAGGCTGCATCTCCCCTCTTCAGTCGGACAAAACACAGAAAGCTCTCCTTGATGTAGACTTTACGGGATTCCCCATTTCCCCTTTGAACCACAACGTACCGTATCAAAATAGCCATTTGGTCCAAGTGGGCAACATCTGTTGTAGAGTCAGCAATCAACGAGAAGAATTTAGCCTCCTTGCACTCATTCAGTATGGCTCTGCAAGTTTCATCGGCCAATGTATTGAGCAACTCAAAAGTGATCGTTTCGCTCAAATATTTGATTCGATCTGGAGATTCGATGTGTGCCCGCAGGAGTGGATTGTGTCGAGAGATCAATTTGATGATCTCCAAATATATTCCGGGATCATCTCCAGACAGATCTTCTCTGTGCCCACGAAAGGCAACGCCCAATCCAGCCAGAGTCCGCACAGTGTCTAGAAGTGTATTCAGGATACACCGCCATTTCCGGGCTTCTTCGCTGATTTGCTTGGCCAGTTGATGATTGATACTCGACCGTTGAAGGAATGTTGACGCGGCGAGTGCACTGTTGAGATGAGCTTTGCTCCGACCATGAAAGACCGCCGATCCTGAAAAGTGCTTCCAGTCCACGAAGCCAGTGACCCACACACTCTTTCTGGTCACTCGATCTCCGAACAACCAGCAAAAATGACAGTAGGCGTAATTTGCCGAAGGAGAATAAGATATCCAGGGGCTGCGATCGTTTTTCATGAAGGGTCTCTGCGTGTTCAGTGAATAGAACGAGCTATTGAATCTGCGTTTGTCCTTTGTCTCTTTGAACCTTCCGTCAGGCATGTCTGAGCTGGACGGTTGACAAGGGCCTCTCAGGAGCAGGTTTTTGATCCGATCTTCTGTCCACGGAGAGCTCTCATCACAAAGACCTTTGTCATTCTCGACGAAGTTCTCGAATGTCGACTCTTGCTGCTGTGTATCTTCAACGGCGTATGGTGTTGGTATCAGAGCCTCGATCGGTGATGACCCGCAATCGGCTTGGTCGCTGCCATCAGGAGCTCCGGAAGAACAATCCCTGGAGTCCGCCGACTCTTCGTCCACATCGGAGGGGATACGCTCGTAGACCGGTTGGTCCACAGTCTGAACAATAGTTTCTTGCGGTTCTAGTACCTCTGCAGTTTCGGGGCGGAAGAAACGGGCAAGTTTGGCCTGATTCGGGTCATTCTGGGCTTCCTCCAATTTCCGTTTTTCTCTCTCCTTCCTCTTCAAGGATCCACTTTTATGTTTCTTGGCTTGATTCATATCCGGCGGACAGTTCAATTATTCTGCATGTAGGGTAAAAAGTTGTCAGCATGAGTTGACCTTAGCATCTCGCGCAGAAGATTGAATATCGAACTGCACGAAGTATGACAACTGAACAGGAGAGGTCCCCAATGTGAACTGTCCGATTCCGCTGAAACTTGGTTAGCGTGATGTTCTTGGCTTCTGACTGACGAGAACCTGATCAGGTTTTGTACGGAAATGCGCAGATTAGGTGATATGAGCATCTCAATGTCGCGTAACCTTCATAGATCGAAGCGCGTTAGCACCCGCATCAAGCGCGGCATATGAGGAATACGCGATTTTAGAAGAGTCATATAACCTGTTTCGCGCACCTGTTTCCGTACAAAAATCCGATGAGGTTTTCTTCAGTAGGTCATGAACTTCACGCCGACGAAGTTTCAGCGGAATCGGAGCGTTCACATCAGAGACCGCTGCCTGTGAGACATGTAGGATTAAAAAGGCACAGGTTCATTTGACCGAGTGTCGGAGAAACTAGAAAAGCATGTGGTTTCCAGAAATATGTTCACCTCCCGAGCTAATTGAGTCCAATGTGCGACACATCGAGGGGCTGCCGGCGGTGTGCTCATATCTCAGATCTCACGCTTTTCAAGTTTGCCCCGATAATCGGTCAAATGGACCTGTGCCCTTTCGATTCCACATGTCTCAACTGTTTAATGATTGAAGATGAAATCACACATACCTCGCCGCGAAAGTTTGAGTTGCTCTAGAGCAGTTACTGAGGGTGAGTTATTATCCGTGCTTCCACAAACCGTACAGCACTCAACCATCGGAGTATAACTATGCGAGAAGCTGGCGGCGAATCGCGCGCAAAGAAACGACGAAGTCGTCGGGCTTCGCGCTTTCTGTCTGTTAAGCGCAGGCTGCTCCTCTGTACTTGGAAGACCCCGGAGCGCGCGAACTTCGTGTTTCAAATGTCCATGTATGACAAGAGCCTTCTCCTGCATGTTCTCGGGCATGGGAAACCGTTGTCAACGAGGAGCAAAGTGGCAAAAAAAAAAATCGTCATATGCTCCCGCGAAGTCCCACAACCCGACAGAGAACCGTGAGCTCCACCAGTGTTCGAATATCATTTCAGCGACGAATTGGAACGGGCCCTGGGTAGTCCGATCTGTATAACGCGACATATTCAAGCCTCGTCGGGCCTCTCCGTGTGATGGAGTGAGGAGCGGATTCGGATTAAGTTTCAGCCCTTACACTGAGCTGGAGGGCCTGTAGCTCGCGGTAATTTCTCGGGCAGGGCAGTTGCGGACCGCTTACCGAGACCCCAGTTCCCTTTGTGTCATCCACCCGGAGGGGCCCACGACCAGTCCAGCAGGGGGGGGGCCCACTGGGCATTGTCCCTTTTGCCGACCGTTAAATCCGCCACTGGCTGCGAAAGTGAATCATCGAGTCAGGTCATCTGCGTAGCGGAGGATTGATCAGTGATCGCGGGCTCGCATCCGAGCTTCCTCGGATCTAGCGGGACTAGTGGCCAGCTTTCTAGATTTCATATCGCATTGTCCTCTCAATTTGCGATATAGCACTGAAAAATGTCAGACTAACTCTTTATCTGATGGTATGCCTTGTTCACATCCCTTTCACTAGTTATTGAGCGACAATGTGAGAATTTCGAGTTATCAGCATCACGGTCGAACCGGAGAAAGTTTCCTCCTAAACCTGAGTGAGTCCCGACTCCGAATGTTGTGCAGACGCTTCCGAAACTTCGCGACCGAGCTGTTGTTACGAACGAGTGTCGCTGAGAACGGTTCTGTGTCTGCATTAGAAACGCGCCGCGCCGTCGCGACGTGTCCATCTTACTAAGGAGGGTTTTAGTTAAAAGCCGAAACCCAATCGTCAGGCCTCAGCCATGTACGGGAAGCACGGACGCTCACTTATTCTGAGAAGAACTCCGTCACATCAAGTGGTGGTGGTGGTGGATTTGAGTCATTCTTTATTCGCTCTGCTCCTCCTCCAGCTACGCTTTTCTAGACAAACGATGGAAGTCTGGTTCCGACCGTCACGGCCGAATTCAGGCGCGATCCCCGGACTCGATGCGAGTTCTCTGCTTTCATGGAGAATAATCAACGACGCGGACGGTGCAAAGTCATCCAGGGTCGATGATTGAAGCTCATGTCAGCTAAGCTGCCTCCTTCTCGCATAGCGGAACGAGATGGTTATCATCGCTGATCTGCGCGACTTTGTCCTTTCGTTCGCTCGTTCGCTCAATGGGGATCTGGGAACTGTGGATTGTTCTCAATCCACCTCCAGTCAGGTGGGTAAGGATTCCTTCAGTGAGTACTCTTACCACCGTATCTGCCACCGCGAAAGAAGATTCTGAGGATTTACGGCTCCCAAATAGCTGAATGTCAAATGAGATGCATGGAAGTAAGGATCCGCGTAGGTCACGATGTATGGAAGTACTTCTGGCCTCGAAGGTGCGCGAACCCCGATGAATATTCACGGGCTGTGAATTCTTCATCTCGTGTTTTTATCTTCCGCCTCGCAGAATTAGCGCTTTTCACTCTACGCGGCTGATATCTGGAACGGTTTCGTTTAATTTCCGTCAGGAAACTCGTGGTGAATTATTCCAGAGATACTCTATCTCCTTCCTGAGCTACGGGAAATTCGAGCGAGACGGATTTCCGTTCGATTCACTCTGAATCTCACCGTGCAACAGTGTGCAGATCGGGTCTCACTCGTTCTGGTCCATTTGGGTACGCGAATCCACGAAAACAATGAGATTCAAAAGGGGAGATCTACGAATTCCGCAAGTCACCGCTACCTGAAAGCCTGGAGCACGATCACAAGACGATGCAATCAAGACTAGGCTCTATTTCTGAGCTCCTGCTTGAGCTACGTCACAGTCTACGCCAACAACAATCCACCGATATCCTGGCAACGGGTAATGGGCTCGTGGGGAGGACTGAAAAGGACAGTGCACAACCTCAACTCGGAGTTTCGCGGCCGGATTTGGTCAGAGACACGAGTTGGTTATACTGATATCAGGAGCGTCATCAAAAACGGCTGGATAAGTTAGGGAAAATTATCACCGCGTTACGAAGTTATTCAAAATCGACGATTCCGGACACTTCTCAGCTGAAAAGGCTGAAGTGGCTACGAATGATGAAATTCTCAGTTCGTATTCAGCGGATCTCGAACACGTTTCGAGTAAGAGGAACGTAAAACCATGAATTTTGGCTGTGGTGGTCCATGTGACGTCAGAATTCATCAACAGAGCATGTTTTCGCCCATCGAGTCCATGAAATACTCAGACTATCTCTGCATGAGAGAAGCGTTGCGTCGACCCTTTCGTGTGAGTCGGCATCAAAACATCGCGAATTTCAAATCCAACGATTCCAACAGACCGCAGCGTCCCGAACCCCCCGAACGAGGGACGAACCACACGGTCGGTCCACACGGCATCCGAGCTGCGAGAACGGCTTGAAGTTTCCAAACAGTGAGAGGCGTTTTGGAAACAGCCGAACCGTACACTTCTCCGGGAAACATCAAACGCTATTGTTTCAGCGTGGGGTCAAGCGTGAAAAGTCCGGGTATGGTTGCTCTTCGCCCTAGATACGACGTGTTCTTATCTACCTTGCAAGACGGACACATGAACCCTTCCTGTCGACGCTCCAGCACAGCATCGGTCCAGTTTCCTAGTGTCCCAGAGATTGTTCCCACGTTTGCAGTTGGTTCTAGGGTCAGGCATTTCTTCCAGGAAGCCGGGTCAGGGAGCATTCCTTCGTGCCCATGTCGGGCCGTTCAGCTTCTCCTCCCAACAACATCTTATTATTTACTGACAAGAGGCCCCCAGGACGAATCCTCGTGGTAAGCTTACCAAAAACGGTAAACCTGAGGTGGCGCATAATATTTTCGGCAGAAATTCGGGCCGAGGATATCAGGGGGCATATCATCGAGGTTGCACTCGATTTTCCACTCCAAAAGTTGGGAGGACGCGTTGAGGTGATGTCTCGAGGCGGAGGTACCACTTGTGTGCGTATTCCACCAAATCCGGCGGCTCGAAGCGGCGGGCTTGAGGGGTTACCGAGCGGAATTGATTCACTCGTCGTCGAGGTGGAGTTCTCGGATGCTCACGGGCATCGGTCTCTTTTTCCCTCGAAATCAACATGTTTGCTCGGCAAGAGCAGTGCGAAAAGCCGTTCGAGCAAACATTGTTGCTGGTTGTTGAACGCTTGATTGGACGATTAGAATGCTCACATTTGTCGGTGAGTGTGCGACCTCGCTCGTGTTTGCTCTGGAACGCGAGCACGACAGTGTGTACGCATCCGATAAATAAAAGAGTGACACTTGGTTTGATGGAAGTTCAAGCCGAACTTACAGATTCAGAAAAAGGTCACATTAGCATCAAGCTCTCCGCTATTTGTGCTCGGTAACATTGGGAAACGTCGTTTCGATCGCGGATGTGATTGATGGCATACTGCGAAAAGGCTGAATCGGACGGACTATGATTGAGTCGAGAGAGACGAGTTCAGACTAGGTGGGTATCACCCCCGTTTCTGACCGGAAACTGATACCGAAGAGCCGAAATGTGATTCCCGAAGTCTGAATGCGCGCTTGGGTTAGGTTCATGTCGGAGTATCTGTGTCCGCGATACCGATGGCATCAGGACAGGAATTCTCATCGCAAGCGAACATCAGACACTCGACTGCTGGCTGGAGATTATCAGTGGCCACTGCGGAGCAGGGCATTCCAGACGTTCGCTAATTGACTTACCTTGGCATTGCCACGCAACTTCTTGATTGGTCATCTTGCATCCCCGAGGCACTGGAGTGAAAAGCATTTGGAAGATTACAGGAAGCTGGAAGTCATACATGAGGCAATAACGAGGAAATTAATTCCTTCCCGTGCTGAATCTTTGGACAATGAGTCGATTGATTGCAAAATCTGCAGACTACTGCCCTTGTGAGTGTCGATGGATACAATGTCGTCGTCAGGCTCTCTATGTTTCATTGCGAAAGGTCGCACTAAATTGTAAGATCATAAGATCTCACACTAGATCTTATACTGGAACCTTCACGACCTTTTATCATTCGCACTTGACAAAATTGAGCTTGGAATTCTTTCCCCGTGTTGCCCACCGCCGCCCTACTCTGAGATGCACAATGCAGACTGCTGGATGGGAACTGTCCGTAAAGTTCGATAGAACCCGAAAACCAACTGAGACGCGAGAAAGCCAAATGCGAGGCGCGCGTGAAAAGGATTTCCGCCGGCACTCTCGACGCTGGCTCGGAAATGAAGCAAGGCCGTCGGGCCGAGACAGACTTCCCCGGCTGGAGCCAGGCGTTTCCTTGGAGCTTTGTCGTAAAAAAGGGACGTCGTGCTAATAACTTGACCAGAAGCTACAAAAGGCGAATCGAGAAGAGACCCAGTCCGGAAGCTGTCTGAGCTCCCGACGTTCACGAGTTCTGAATCCTAATCCGTCAGGTCCTACATTGTTGCCTTCAGATTCAAACTCGAAGATGGATCGGAACGTTTCAAGCGCTTTGTCCGCATATCGCCGCATGAACTGAATCCATATCATTGGTGCAGGTCACTCCGATTGATTCATCCGAGAGATCACAGCAAGAAGGTTGTGTGAGCCCGCGGTCTCAGATTTTTCGCGTTTCTCGAATCTTGATCGGGCTTGAACGCTTTGGGATGTTACCTGAACTTGTGGAATCATGGGAGACAGCACCCGGAAATGACTCCCGGAACGTGGGCAAAGCTCGGAAACGCAAGTTGTTTCCATCAAAACAAATTCTCACCCGAGAATATGAGTGGAGGAGAATCGGACGAGAGCCCTCAACCAAGACTCGAAGAGAGCCTCTGTTTGATCGCTTTCTCCACTTACTTAGGCGTAATCCCGAACTTCCTGTGTTGCTGCGTTCTGATGGTCACTGGGAGAGGTAAGCACACACTCTGATCCCATGTTGGGTTCAGCATTCGTCTCGCCGGGCTGCGAGACGAGCCGTAGAGTGACGCTTGCGGATTGGCGAGAGTGCCAAATCACAGGATCCATAACCTCCTCATTCCTGGGTCGAGCGTCAGCTCTAACGGATCGACGAAGCCGCGCATGGTGTTCCTCATTTGGTGAAACTGCCAGCTATTATAAGTTTGCGACACGACTACGGCCCCGACGTGAATGGCTATGAGCAAACAAAGGCGCATGTTTCTGACGCAAGTTGTGCGCTGTTACCGGGCCGTAGCAGCGACGTTTTGAAACTGTAAGAAACGAAAGAGGAGGAACAAAAGGACTCGCACGCGACGTTGTCTGTCCTGGCATATGGGCCCATATGGAACTCTGAAAACCAGCGATTTTAGGACGACGAGTGAATGCTCCCAATGACCCACAACAGTGTGCTCCGACGTTGCTCTTCGAAACTGTGCCGCGCCCCGGCGGACACTCGGAATAATTCACGAGTTGGAGGACGAAAATTCAAATTTTAGAGAAATTAGTGGCAACCGGGGGAAGGTTGGGGTCCTTGACCACGCATTCGCTCAGTCAGAGTTTCAGCGATCGTCTAGCGGTTGCCATCGAAATGGCGGTGCGAAAATTTCCTCGTTGCGTTGGGCGTTTGTGCCGAGGGATCTATGGTATGACGCGAGCCGACCGTGACTCGTCTGTGGGTGGGCGTTCGAAGGGACTCCCTTCAAGCGAGTGACGTTGAGGAGGATGTCCAAGAGACGGGTTGGAGGTTCTGGGCGCCGAACTTGGAGTCGGCTCGTCTGCGCCTTGAGCCTTACGTCGTATCTCCCGTAGTAAAGATCTCAAGGCTGCGGTTTCCACGGGGTTCAGAAGGCTTACCCAAGTCAGGTTTCGAGAATGGACGGCTTGAGGAGATCACTTCGCGAGGGTCTTGAGCGAAATTTGTATACCGTGTATATTTTAATTGATTTTATATTCCCGAATGGTCAGAGGTTGCCCGTCAAATAGAGATACGGGTCGGCGGTCGTGGCGACGTGCAAACGTGCCCGACTCCAGACATTTACATAGATCTTGGGTTCGATCCCCGCCCGAGGCATTTGTTCTTCCCAGGGGTCCGTCGACTGAAGCAATACCCAAACGGTAATCCCGGCGACGTTAAATAAAATTGGCTGAGAGGTTCAGCCAGGGGAAAGTTATAAATAGAGATACGGTCTACAGGTAGATGTATGGACCATCGGAGGAGTTCCGCCAAAGTTGCCACAAAATGCAATTCCTCCCGAAAAAGGGGACAGTTGCAGCGTCTCTGATTAGGCCATCTATCAGAAGTCTCGATTCCGCTTTTTCCACGTCGGTCAATGTATGAAAAACTCTCTGAAATCGTCCCGGAATGATCACAACAAATGGTTTCAGTTGTTTACGGGACGTGATGGCTTTCCGGAAACGCAGCAGCCAACCTGTCCGTCGGATAGAGCGCTATCGTCGTATTTGACCACCTTCCTTTGGGGTGCCCGTTTATTGGAGATCGCCCATCTATCGGAGGGGGCCCGTCTATTTTTTCGATCCTCAAAAACGTGCCCGTCAATTAGAATAAATACAGTATTTTCTGTATTTTTTTCCGTAAAAAAATTACTCTGAAGTGGAGTTTGATCTACCTTGAATTGGGATCACGTTTTGGCGAGTTTATGGCTCATGTTGAGCCTCTCCTTGTCCTGTCCCTTCCAGGTTATTGTCGGATATCCATAATTCCGATGTTTCAATGTGAGCTCTGTTTGTGTTGCGCGGCGTTGAACGAGTTGAAAATCTGTTCGAACATCTCTTGGATCGAGAAAAAGGGAAGAATTCCATTCCAACCTGTGAATTCATGCTACAGGGCAAATTCGAAGACTTTCTTCTCCTGATCTTGATTTGCAAATCCGTGTTCTGATTATTTTCGGTGCCACCGACGATGAAAAGACGAGTGTAGCGGACGACATCGAGCTTGATTCGGTTTTCAACTCCATTCCCGACATTGGAATTCAGCGTGGGATTTATTGAACATGTAAATGTAGGCTCGCGAGCACCAGGTCATGACCGTTTGTGGTTTCGAGTTGGGATCGTTTCCGATAACTCGAGTTTTCGTAGAGGGAACCCGCTGATTTTTCCCGAGGAAACCATCCCGTTGGTTTTCCACGAGAACTGGAATTCGAGGAGGGAGTCGGTTTTCCGATTTCTGGAGTCGGTTGCCAGCAAACGCATCTTCTATCGAGCTTCGCCCCTGCGTTCCATAGAGTCATCGTGATTTTTACGACAGCTCAATCGTGACAGTAGTTGACTGATGGAGCTCCACGGGCTCTCTTCCTCGAATTCCGAGTTTGATAGCTTATGATCATTTAGAAATGCCACCATTCAAACCTCTAAAAGATCGGTGGACACCAGTCGGTGTACCATGAAACGATCGCTTGCGGGACATCGACCTCGACGCCTTCAGCGGTTTTTTTTTGCCGCGCAAGTTCTTCGACACTAACTCCGCGGCCTGTCCTCCGCCACGGCACGTGTTTCGGATCGGGTTCAGAGAGAAGGAGGAACGACCTAAAACTCGGAACGTTTTCTCGGAATCGGAAATGCCTGGAGAGGTTCGAGAATACAACAACGACATACTTGCGGTAGCTGCTTCTCCGACATTTGCTTCCGACGTCGCATATCATCTGTTCACTCTCGAGGAGCTGATTCTTCAGTTAATGGATGAAGAGTCAGGTGGATTTCAAAAACAAGAATATCATCAGGAGGCGTACATTTACAGAGGATTTCGGAATGAGGAGCTTTCTATCAACCATCGGAGTCGGGAGAATGAGGAGCTTCGTCCTACACCATATATGTATATATGTATACATATACATAGCGTGATTCCGAGTCAGATCGTGCCTGGAACTCGCTTTGCATATTACGGGGAACATCACGCTCTTTGGGTGCCTGCATATTGGTCACTGCCGTCTCCGACATATCTCGTGGTTGCAGAACAGCGCTTGTTGTTTGTTTTCGCCTCATTCGCAACCCAAATCCAACCGAGAGATGGACTGTTGTTAAATAGAACACGCTCCGCGGTCGCCGGAACTGTCGTCACTCGGGGATGGTGTCGTGGAAATTGATGTCCCTCTCCGACGCTCAAGATCCGAAACCGGAGAATTCGGAGATGACTTCGGCGATCGGAAAACTCGAAGGATTTTTGTTCCGACTCGAGTTCCGACTGCCTCGGCATCGTTTCTGACTCACCGGCTTCTCGTGTGAAATTATTGAAAAGCCGAAATATATGACATGGGATCCTATGGAGCCGGGATCTGGAAACGGTCTCTTATACCCGGTTTTCTCTTATATCCGAGTCTCTTATAAGCGGGTTCGACTGTATTTCAAAACAGCCCGATCAGAATTGATTCTGCAGTCAGCTCTTGAATAACTTCCTGAGAAATGTTGATACTCCGAGACGCAACTTCTGAAGAATGAGCTCGTAAATTATGAATCAGCTTCGTGTGACGACCACATTAGCCGTCGCATTAGCGAGTGCTTGCCCACGGCCTCAAGTGGAAACGTTCAGAGATGATCGTCAATTATGTATCAACGCCCCCGAACATGATAAACCTATAAGGAAACCTTCTTTTCCATCCAGAATTCATGACAATGATCCTACTGACTGAATCGCAGACACGCTCTCTGATGTCGCGCTCCAGCTTCTTGGCAAGCTTCTGAATTAATTATACCTCGATTCACGGCTTTTCCTAGGAAACCCGACGACGTCGTCTGAAAACTCACAGAATACGAGACAGAATCTTCCCACTGTGAGCTGAGACTGTTCAACAAAGGTTCGAACCCGAGTGAATTTCATTTCCTGCTCACCTGTTGAGCAAGCAGCGGAAAGTTCTGGAAAGTTCTGGCTCTGTCGCTCGAGTCGCTCAGACGAATCCGCTGGCCGGTTTTGCGGACCATCGATCCGCCGCCCATCATCGATCACCCGCATCCATCGCCCTAATCCATTCATGCCAGCGTCTTATCGCGCACTGTTGAACTTAAACCACTCTGGCACTCGGGACTCGTCGAGGTCGCGAGCTCCTGCGATGCGGCGCATGGGGTCACCGAGGCGTAAAAGAGCCTCTGAAATTGGTCACTGCCACCCACTCAAAACTCGCCCCAATAGCCTCCGGATGCGGCCGCGGAAGAAGGCTCGAGTTCACTGGTGTCCAGAATTCTCCAGCATCGCTCTACCGAGGAAACTCTGCGGTTTTGGAAAGTCACGTCTCGAAATCCGACCGCTTCCGACCTGGAATTGAGAAAGAGCATTCAACAACGTCGATGCCTGTGCACGTGTCAGCATCTTCGATGCACGACCTGGCTGGTCTCAGACGCACAGATGCGAGCCTGATTCCAGGTTCCCGAACCTGGCTTTCCAGGCCAGGTTAGGTTTCTAGGTTTCCGGGTTTTCCGGGAAACTCTCGCGAGACGAGAAATCCTCGATGTTGGAACAAATCAAGCAAACAATGGATGTCGACGACTTCCGATAAAACATCGGCAGTCGGCGAACCGCCCGCCAATTGGAGCCCTGCAGGCCACCGGCGGTGTTCATGGGGCGGACGGGGAAACGATCCTCTTGGATCAATAGCCCTCCGGGCGACAGGTAAGTGATGACTCGCAGGAAGTGAGTCAGATCGGCTAGCCAACTACTTGTTGACCATTTTCGATACCGTTGGGCTGTAATGATGTATTGAGAAGGAGTAGAGGTTGCGAGTCAATCGCTTCGTAGCGGTTGTTCCGGAAGTGAGTCGTTGCGGAAACCTCTGAAGATTTCCGGGGGGGGCGAAAAAAAGTCCTGTTCGGAGGAAGCAGAGAAGGTTCGAGGGTTCCAGACCTCAGATATCGCTCCAGTGCCCGGTGTAATGGGTCCGAAACTCAGGCGATCGTTGGGGTCGGCATTTTTCCCGAAAACTTTCCAGGCACGTGTATGGGGAGTTCGAGCTCGGAGAATGAATGTTTTTGGTTCTGGAAATGAGCGAGGACTCATGTACGTTGGAAGCTCGTTTTCTTTGTCTTCCTCCGCGTTCCTCGAGGGAACTGCGTGCGGATTGACAATGTTTCTAATCTAGCCTCCGCCCTGGCCTCAAGGACGGCTCTCGGACTCCATGAATAGAGAGTCTGGTTGGCATTACTGGCTTGACGTCAGCTCACCTTTGGCTAGTCGATAATCCATGGTGACGAGTGACGAGTCGCAACCACCGAGCAATCTAGGCGTTCCCCGTGCTTTGCTGCTTTTGTCGTCATTATCACGTCCGATGATCAGCCCCTGATCCGAACGTTGTGAATCACAAGTTCTGTTTTCCGAGCAAAATACTCCTTATGCAGTTGATCCCGGGGTCCGAGATGACCTTCCTGGAATTCCTTGGGATGGAATGTCCATCAGGAAGCACCTGCTCAGAGTGAAACGTAGGCACTTGACGATCAATAACCCCCGTAGGGTCCATCTCCGCAGCGCGGAAGTGATTCACCGGAGCTACAGGAACACTATCGAAGACACGCGTATAGCAGAATACCGGAAACATCGGACTAATTCCGGATTTACTTCCGCATATTCACGAGGGTCTACGTCCAGAATGTTCATGGTGGAGGACTTGCATGGAAAGGCATCCTTATTTCTGCGAAGGTCCGCAATACTAGTTTTGGAGTTTTTCACTTTGGGAACTTCGGGAATAGAAGTGCCTCGGGGCAAAAGCCATTCTCTTACACGTGCTCACTCAGCCTCTTTGACACTGTTGACAATCACGTGCGGTAGTATTAATGAGTAGGGACGTTCGTTGGGGATTCGCCGTGTTGGCAAGGCGCACGTCAGCTGCGCATCTATAACGAGCAAGGTAATTCGAGCAATTGGGATCCTTGCTGAGTGAGGGCTGCCCGTTTTCTCAAAGGTTCACCCACGAAAGGCTTCAAGTGTCCTCGAGGAGTACTCAGGAGGAATTTAAGATCATTGGCAACTCTTCTTCGTTTCTTCGATTATACTTGTTCCCCAAGGACATGGAAGCAACATTGAACTTTCTCGCTTCAGATAGGAATACGACTCGTCGCGCAAGTTTTCGATGACCTCTGTTTCGGGCCATCCCTCGCTGTGGTGATCGTGCACCCCAGCTCGTCCTCCTGTTCCAAGGTTGGGAGCCAGGGCCGAGCAAAGAGAGCCTGAGACGAATTGAGTGCTAATAACGGAATTTAGAAGCATCCGGATCACTGTAACTCAGTAGTAGCTACAAGAGCCCTAATTTGCTTGGTTAACAACCCAATAAATGCTCAACATCACCTTGTATACCCGAACTAGGGCCACAGCAGCGTCTCTCGAAAGGCGACATGGGGATGTTTTGCTTCGCCGAACCGAACCGAGGAGCTTGAGCGCTGACGCCGATTCAGCTTCGGGTGCTGTTCACAAAGGAGCAGCTGGGGACAGACATTCGCTTGTTAAACTTTCAACACTATGAAATTCAGCCAGGAACGATATCTCTCGAACTATGAGTACATGCCGTTCCCCAAGAGTGCCAGTACGGTTGCTCGAGACTACAATGGCCCTGGAACAACGCCTTCGGTTTGAGCGTGGGCTGCGGTCGCGCATCATAAATTGAGTTTATCGCGAAGTTTCGTTTCTCTCGATCCATTCTCAGTTCCCATGAATCCCTATGATCGATTATTATTACTCATGAGTCATGAGGGAGGATCGGCTGGCGATTTCTCACAAGTTTCGTTGCGACCGTTGGGCTCCTCGTGAACGGAATCCAAGTCCAGTGTGTAGATGGTCAGCGTCTCCTTCCGACCGTGTATGTGTGCTTTTCCGAGAAAGAAAACGCAATGAGGCCGTGACTCACGGCGGAAACGAGTGGAGCTGCAAAACTCCGCTCGTTCTTCATGGAAAGACTATGAAAACAATTGATGACCATATCACTGTGACTGAGGACTGTTCGCGTCAACTTTGGATACTGGGTTGAATTAATAGATGTACTTCGGCGGAGGACCTTTTCTCATATCCCTCATGCCGATCGGGGCATACCCATTTCGTATCCGCCACGAAGACACCACGAGGGGAATCCATTAGCTGAATCGTCAGCGCGGATTCTTCCCGAGTAGCGACTTTTTCATGTCCCATCTCGGACGGCAAAAGCCAACTTCCTGAATCTTACCATTGTGATGCATACCCCAGGGTTTCGTACGGCTCCGGAAATCACGGTTCCCGGAGGCCGTCGATGAGAAAAGACGAATTGTATAAATCTTGTTGATAATCAATCATGTAGTGTTTATGGTGCCACATATGCTCATGGTTGCCCGATAGGTCGCATCAAACTTCGGAAGAGGGGTCTCATCCCAAATACCGCATCCTTGTGCCCACTTTGAGCTCCTGGCTCCATGGGTGAGCCTTGGAAGCATATGTTTCTTCGCCTAGCAGCAATCTCGATCTCCTGAAAGAGTTTTCGATGATTCGCAGAATAGGGTGACCACTTGGATCCTGAATCAGAAAACAAGGCGTTTCATGCGAAATAATATTTTTTATTCAAAATTCGAATCACATTCAAATAATATCTATCATCATCGGGGACAGCCGAATATCGATCCGACGATTGGGGCGCTCTCTTGTTCGATACTTTCCAACATTCACGCTGGGCAAGACAACTGCGGCCGATAGAACCATCTTTCTTCCGTCATAAGAAAATATTATCAACTCCCTCAGCAAATAATGTGTTCTGGTTCAAGTTGTACGCGTTGCATTCACAAGAATCCACAGCCATTACCCCTTTCAATCGCCTCGCTTCTATTTTGATGAAAATCATCATTTCCCTTTCTCTCTCTGTCTCTCTTTCGTCCTGTACAATTGATGCGTCGCGTCGTCTGCCAGGAACTTCCCCCGGATCTATTCAGAAAATTTTCTAGAACAATGAGCTTCTAAAATCAGAGGCTACCAACAAGAAGATGTACATACACCATAGACTGCTTACCGGGGATTACCAAACTTTTTCACGAATTCATCCATTTCCCCAAGTTTTACGGCAAACGCGACCTCACACTAGGCTCCGACAACGCTCCAAATCGATCCAGCGCATACGAAAAAGCTTCCTCTCAAGTCAATTTCTTCCGGACAATACGACGCAGCTGTGTGATGTGTACAAGTGCTGAGTAGAAAATACAGAAATGTCGAAAAACCATCCATTTCAATCCTCTGAAAAGCTTCCGCTATCCACCATAGAACACGAATCGTCAAAAAAAAAATATCTATGACCTTGTTCAACCACGATCGCTCGTATAACCTTTTGGAATCGAAATCCATTCCTCCGAACACTCTGTTTTGTTGACGGATCCCTAACAAAACACCTCCTTCACATTCGTGCTTGAATCCCCCCGCCCGAAAAGACTATTTTCAGTTTCTCGCGTTAGGATCGCGTCTCTTTCCGTGGCGACTAGGGCAGCAACAATAATAAAAAAACCAAAACAGCTTCAGGCACTCGCACCAAATGTGTTTCCTCTGCTTGTGGTCCTCAGAGTTGCACTTCTCGCTGAGCCTGGAAGCACCTATCGCATTCCGGGACTGAGGCCCGTATGCAATTGGTTCTCTCGGCTTGAACAGGTGGGTCCGGTGGGTACTTCCGGATGACCTGGAACAAACGAACAACAACCATGAGCAAAAACAAGGAAAGCCCTAGTATGCTCAAACATCGGCTGATACGATCCCGCGTCGAAGCGTGTTTTTTTCTTCTCGTGCGGGGATAACCAAGGCGAGAACGATCGCAAGTGCCTCTGGTGTCCATCGTCAATATTCTGGGTATTCCGGGCCGCGTTTCAAGTTTCCGATGTCCGTCCACTTCAATCGGAAACAAGAAAACTTCTTCCAACCTTTGTTCCGAGCCTCGCGTCTGCTCGAGCAAAGTGGACTTGGGATTCGCTTTTGAATCCAACAATCGATTTCACGCTCGGGGGGATCGCGTTCGGAAAAGATTGCTCAGCACAAGGCGGGAACGCAAGACCTCAAAACTGGGAGGAATATGAGTCAAGTCAATTTAGAACTCATTTCAAGGTAGAGTGGTTGTGCGAGGACGAGCTCGACGCCGGGAAATCGACGACCGGGTCAACCTGTTCGCTCGATTCTAGACGAGGAAGGAATAGAGTCATGGTTCGACGCTGGACCGAATAAGAGCGGATATTCAAATCACCGTTCACGTGACCTCACTGCTGCCTGTGCCGAAACCGCCCACACTCGGACTGCTCAGAGCTATCCTCGTGCGAGGTCGGAGCACGACGATGATATTCATAGCAAAATATGCTGTCGATAAGAGCGCCTCAAGGAAAATTCTCTTTAGCTGACATTGTCATGAGCATCTGCTTATCGACTGCGTGTGGATGGCCGGGCATTACCACACGAAGCGCGGGCAACGAATCTTCGACGCGGAAGGCAGATTGGATCTCGAGGTAAATGAGAAAATTACTTCCGAGGAAAAGCTGCCCGAAGCATGGGCCGACCATTTCCTAGCTCTCGCGTTTTCGTGAACCAAAGGAGACAGTGGAACAGAGGCCGTTTCCTTCCGACAACAAAGATGGGCAATGAGCCGCAATATGCGGAGGCGAGCCGGGGTGGCAGAAAGTTTCCGATCTCATGGCGGCGTAATTACCGTCAAGACTCGCAGGGAAGAAGTTTTTCGTATCTCACACCTCTTGGGTTTGAAGGTAATCTCGGCGTCATTCAGTCGCGAAAGAAAACTCTTCTCCTTCAGATTTCCCCCGTCTACCTGCCTCTTCCCCGCGACTCCTCAAGGTTCTTCAATGTATTGCGCGGAGAACTCTGCTTTCAAACGATAAGAATGTCAGATCACCGCAAAGCCCCTCAATCTGGCAAGTTTTCTCGAAAACCGGATTCATTCACGCAGAGCTCCAACAGGGAAGAGAGCGAAAAGGGCTTCATTACTACTGAACTCTGTATAAAAAGAAACCCGGTGTGACAAGCTAGATTTCTCTCAAAACTTTGGCGTTTCTGCAAACATCCAACGAAGCAAACTCGATCCTGCGGAGTCAACTTCTCCCGTGTCCCGAAACCCAAGTTGCGAGGATGCGTACTGGTATTCCTCAGAAAACTCACAGGACATGCCGATACGTCAAGTGAGGCTGAAACACAACACGCGATCGATCATATCGCGACCAAGCATTCGAGCTCTCACGGCGACTCGGAACTATTTTCGAAGTCTTGCATACTCCACTCCGAAACCACATCCATCCCGTTCCTCGTCGCCGCGAGTCCGAGGCACCGATATTTTTTTTCGTCGAAAGCAAAACCCTCCTTCTTTCGTTCCGAGGATATATTTTCCTCTTTTTTTTTATGGCGAAACCGGTTCCTGGGAGGCTCATGGCTTCCTGCGACACTTGTCTCTATTGGGTCTTCAGAACTCCAAATGCCGCGAACGGCCTCCCCGGATGATGATGCAAGCTCTTCCTTACGAGTCTTTGAGCTGCGTTCCGTCAAGCGAAGAAGCGCCCCCTCACATGTCGATTGAACTCTGAATTCTCTCCGACAAATGGTTAGATTGGAACCTGATTCGGCTGTTCGCTCACAGCACACATCAGCAACGTAAACTGAGGAGCAATTACAGACGGAATTGCTTTCGTGGATAATGAGTTCCGGTTCCTCAAGACGGGCGACACAAAACTCTGCGGCGAGACAGTCCCCCACCGTGAAGCGAAGAACTTCTGAGTCTTTGTCGCTGAAGTCGATCGCGATTGGATCGTTTTCTCGAGCTTTGCGAAGCTCGACGAGGCGATACCCCCGATGCCGAGTGCATGAAATCCGATAGTGTAGAAGTTTGGGTCCCGCTGATTCTGGCGCGGAAAACACGCGAATTCGAAAGTTCAGCGGATTCGTTTAACAAACGCTGAACGTGTGGGCGTGGATCGCAGGCAAAAACAGCAGCCCGCTTCCGCGTTTACGAGAAGGTGGAACTGTCTTTCGCCTGTGGCGCAACGATTAATGGGCAAGAGCCAAGAGCTTGCCATAATAGAGTGCAATTAACGGGGTGTACGCCCACCAGTGGGTCGCTAATCGACTTCTGACGGGATGCGGAATATCGAGAATAATGCTGGATATAGAGTGAAGAACGAAGGCAGGAAAATCTCTCTCGTTCCCTGACTTGAGGAACGAGAGGAAGCAAATGCCCTCAGATAAGCATACACAATGACCGAGCACTCTCTGGGTGGATAAGCGATCCCCTCAACCAAACAATTAGACGAGATGGGTCAGACGTAACACGTAACGGACGTTTCGAGCAACAATCTTATCCTGCAGCGGGTCCACATGGATTCACAAACCCGTAGTCGCCTCGAACCTCCACACGCGACTTTTCATCTCGGTTTTATTCACCGTCTGGAAGGAATCAGGAATGATCCTTATAGAACGTACCTTCAATTGATTCCGATTTTGACGATTGTTTTTGGTGTTGTTACTGAAGTGCGTGAGGTAGACCGAAGTTTGTGACTGCCCTCCACGAAGTAACGATCGCTGATTGGGATTACGTCGCAGCACAGCCCGTAGGTAAGCGTTTCGGATGCAAGCTTGCACCTGAAAATTCATGGATTCAGAGTTTTGTGAGATATGATTGTCGAAGAGTCGGATCAACGCGTACAGGGTACTTGCACAGTTTGGGGATGCTTACCTCGGAATTCATGAAGCAGTAGATTACGGACACAAAAATCCCCTGGAATAGGTGAAAACAAACCTCAGTTTCTTTTCCACGCATGTCCACATACAATACACACAGCTCGAGTATCCACCACGACGCCATTGTGGCGTTCGAAACACGAGTGAAACGCAGCGATCGTTCGAAGCCCTTCATCGGGGTTGTTGAGATCCAAAGATGCCTCCGGAAGGAACACAGAGCGCGACCTTGGAAGGCGACGAACTGAGGGACAGGGACGCACGGGCGCCGCGCACAGAAGCACACAATTGGGCGTTTGTGTGAAACGTCAACAGCCGTCTTCGTCAATAACACAGGATGGATTAAACTTCGAGCTCACAATCAGGCCGCTTTCTCCGTCATTGTACAATGTTTCAATCGAACTGAGGGGAGAGTTTCAACACTGGCTCTCAGAGTTAGCGAGGCTTTAGGGGTGTCAGATTTCAATAGCGACGGGAGCGAGCCCGTCGGGGATTCTATGAACGATACGATCGGATTCTGAATCTCCTGGATCGACTTTCCTTCGTCGCTGAAGGAATCCAGCTGATGCGGAATCCCTTTTGCATGATATATGCATTCGATTCATCTACTCACCTGCGAGGACTGCAGGGTGGCATTGGTGAGCATATACAAGTTCTTGAGACGAACATCGGCCTCTTGAGGATTGATGCAGAACAACAAATGCGTGAGCCCCAACAGTGGAAATAGAAGAATGGTCGCCTTGATCGCTTTCCTGGAATTAAACCTACTTCAGGTTACTTGTCATACAAAGCTTCGTCCTGGTATACCATAAATGATCGCACTCGTCGTGAAATTTTCGCCGTGCAGACTCGGGCGAGGAGTTTCCTAATATTCAACTTCCTCCCTCTCCCCAGAGTTTGAGCGCACGTTGTTCCGGTCGTTCATTGGCAGAGTGTGCAATAATGTGCAGGATACCGTTCCCCCGGGGCAAATGTGGTTGCGGGGGTTTTCACGGGGGAAGTCTGATTGGTTCGGGAACTGGGCTGTTATTTATTCAAGAGCTTGACAACAGGCGTGCGCGGCCACCTCGAGCAAGACTTGGAATCAGTAAGACGGCGCGCTATTTTGAATTGGTGGCGGGAAAAAGAGGACGCTCGGAAGTTCATTATAATGATAGGTGTGCTTCCATAATTGATCGGTGTCTCTGAACGATTCCTGTTGGAGGCGTCGCTGCATAGACACCGATGCCGCGCTCGAAGTGGCCTCAACCAGACGCTGTTCCATTACTTACGACGACGTCCTTGGAGAACTGCGTTCCAAACCATCAACAGGCCTCGAAGTTTTTTTTATAGGAAATCGATTGCAGGCACTCAACAGGAGTACCATCCGACACTCTCTACAGTAGAACGGCAGGAGAGGTTATTCAATCGTTTCCGCTCGGCGTGTACAGAATCTTCCGTCAGCAGTATTGCACCCGATGAGTCAAGATCAGTGATTCCCAACGTGGTCCATATGGACCCCCAGGGGTCCATGGCGACCGGCGAGAGGGTCCACGGGATCGGAAGTGATCGGACTGGCCGCGGACGAAGAGCTCAAAGCTCACTGAATGAGCTACCAGAAGCTTCGGCTCCGGAAAGAGACAGCGGAGGAATATCCTTCACTATGGACAGTGGCCAACAAGTTTTTCATTGCTTTCCCCTCGTCTTACCTTGTAGAAAGGGCTTCCAGTCACGTAACCAATCTCATCACCACGAAGAGGAATAAGTTAAACATCGTCCCTCGGGGAGATCTTCGTCTGAATCTAACCAAGTTCGAGCCCGATATCAAGCGCCTAACCTCAAAGCATCAGGCTCAGCCATCGCACTGAGTTCTTGTATCACTGCGTTCTTGTGCTGAATTCCCCTTTTATACGAAAATGATCTCGCAATATCCATCCATATTACATATTAGTTAGCATGAATAAAACCTCGAGTGAATCGCCGATCAACGCACGGCCTTGAAGAGTCGCGCGGGGATTGCCGCAGGCAGAATTCCAGCGAGGGGGTCCACGAGCTTGATTGAGTACGGCTGGGGGGTCCGCGGACAAAAAAAGGTTGGGAACCACTGGTCAAGATCAATCAGATCCTGCGGACCCTCTGGAACTTCCCCGGATCGAATGCGACTTGATTATAATGCAATTTCTCCCCGCATACCGGAATCAGAACTACATGTTTCCGGCATGAAACACGATCGATAAGAAGTAACTTGTTGATAACAAAATGAAAGCAGTACATATACGTCTTCTGCTGTCAGGAACAGTCTCTGTGTCAACGATGGAGTGCAACATGACCTCAAGGCCATGGTCAAGTACGGGCTTTGACTCTTGCTGTTTTTAGGATAATTTCTGCTGTTCGATGCGCTGTCTGAAATTGCTGGATGTTCCGTACTCGTTGCACGCCAGACAGCGATCGGGCGAGAACACCGTTGCTGTTGTACACCGTTGAACACCGCTGCTTCACCCCCGTCAGGGTGAAGCCCCTATGTTCCATTACTTGTCCACGACAGAACCTTAATCAGACAGATGTAGGATTCTCTTCCGAAACAGTCACAATTTGTTGGTGGATCGCACTGACACAAGCCACGAAACATGAAGCCCACACGGCTGTAATTATCCGGGACAAGAAAAATAGAAAAAAAAGGAGCACAAAACAACCTGACATGTGCTATCCCGAAGGGAAAACACTCGAAGACCACCTCCAAAAACTGGTCGGAGGCTGCTCGCTGACGGCACGTCAGTTAGTCTGACTTCTGGTTAAATCCATAGACTGCGCCTCGCGAGCAGTATCAGACCTCAAAATATGATATTCCTTCGCGTCCATGACACCATATATGCTCTGGTAAACAGGAGATCGCGGTGGACAAGACCAAAAGACTTTCCACACGGACTTTCATAGTTTGAAATTCAACCACAACCTCGTTGGAGCTCTCGAAACTCTCCATGATTCGTCTGTCATGAGTGCTTCTTCGAGTTCAGGGTAGCTAGCTATGTTGTTCACCCCATCTTGACGGGACAAGTGTTCAGAGTCGTCCACAAAGTCGTCTGAGGTCGAGTCCTCAGTGTGCATAGGCTGAGGCGTCGAGCCATTGTTGACTTGCAACTTATCAACTCCTTCCAGACCTTCTCCCAAATAGACGGTTTCGAAAAGAATCGGAAGGTCGTGCGTTCGTCGTCACCAGCGCCGAAAGTCGAGCGTCGGGACAGAATCTCGAAAAGTCAACTCTGCGATCCTGATGACGTAGTTCCCAAACATGACTCGAGACGAGAATGATTTTCGGGAACTATTACGTCGCGCTCCTCAGACAACTATATGTGAGTGCTAGTGCGAAGGCTGTTGAATGTCAAGGAAAATGATTCGTAGAATGAACTGTGCAAGAGTAATCGTTTGCGACTGGAATCGGAAGAGTGAGAGAGACCCGGTGGCGGAGCCATGATAGATCAGTCGCATGATCTATAAATTGAACGTCTCGAGGGACTTCTCTTCTTCGATATACTCGTCTGAATGTCAAAAGAATCAATATCCCGCTCCCCGGAGGAGCCATTGATCGCTTCTAGAAATATTCTGAGGTCTTATGTCGGCTAAATTCTGAGACAAGGAAATCTATTGAATTTCGACGGAGAGGATGTAGTGCATCCAGACGAAACAATCCATCGGCATCTCCCAAATCCAGAGTCCGCCTCTTCTGAGTGATTCGTCTACACTAATACCCTGCAAATCTTTGATACGCCTACTGAGCTTTGTAGGAGATTTTGCATCCGGAGAAGGTTTCTATGTCCATCAGATCGAGAGCACTAAATGCGATCGAATTCGTCGGGGTAAGAGCATATATCCTGCGATCTTTCCATGCGAAGAGCCATTTCTGAGCTGACCGAGTCTCAAACTTTGTCTCGCAGAACATGAGCTCCATAATAAGTACTAAAATGAGTTGCAATCCGGTACACACGCGGGGAAAAGGCTTGCTCTTGAATTCAACATACGTAGAAACCCATTCGTTCAGAAATTGCGCGGCTCAAATCTCAAGATGGGCCATTAATCAGTGATGCTCCAACTCGTCAAATGCGAGCTGCAGTTTTTCTCGTAATTTTCTTTCCCCGTATTCGATTTGACCGCAGTGTATCCAGAGGTCTAAACGACTTCTGAAGCTAGCGTTCAGCTCCGTAGCGATGCTCCCCAGATTTGGCATGAGCCGCACAGGAACGAGCTTGGAGCTTATACCAGGGTCTCTCGTTCACTGTTATTTTCGACGCTTCGGGGTTCTACCCTCTTGACGTGTTCGCAGCTCAGGGGAACACTTTCCGTCAGGGCGATGGGTTCATCGACACGTTCATAAACAGGCACTGTTTTCATTTCTTCTTGAACGGTTCGCACTCACTTGAATTGAGTATTCTCAACCGAGACGGCCTTCACGCGTGTGACCAAAATCCGGATGATGTTCACCAGAAACATAAAGTTTACCTGAAAAGAGGTCAACGTAACTACAAAGTAATCAAAGTGTTCAGTCCACCAGCTTCCATGCAATACCCCGGACTCTCTCTTTCGAGAAACCCAACGCAAACACGCGGGTACGCTCGTTTGATTTGTATTCCCTAGAGGGAATTCTCGCCCGTCAACAGAACTGTCGCTTGCGTGCGGAATTCCCGCCGCTCTCTGGGGTCCTTCTCATCGGGAACGCATAGACTCTCAAACGACTAGGGACGCACGTGGATCGAATCAACAATTTGCTTGAACGAATTGAATCGTTGAAGTTTGAGAAACATCTCTCAAAAGCGTTCGAGAGCGAAAACGTAAACAGATGCTCCCACTTCGAGGTTCTTTGATCTCAGGGGGAACAAGCGATCATCGCCATCCGATATATTCACGACCCTGAGGTTCTTCCCGAATTGAAATTCCGTGTGCGATAAGCTCATGCAATTCCACACTTTCGAAATTTCAGGCACATTCACATGTTGTTCTAATGACCTGTGAATGCGGATTTTGAAGAAATCTGGAAATTCAAGGCACGAGAGAATCAAAAATCCAAAGCGTCGAAATACATGTCACTCCGCCTAATTGGACCACAACGGGACAGGGTCGTCCTGGTCCGATTAAGAGGAGGGTCAGTTTGGGCGGAGGGAAAGCATTCCAATAATGACTTCGCTGGTGAGGCCAACATTCCCAGAGAGAACAAAGGTTGCGTGCGATTGAGATGAGGACAACTTACGGTGACGGCGGTCAGTCTTGGGGCGATGATAAGCCACAACCAGGGCGAATCGACGTATCCTTCCCAGCAGGTGGAGGAACCCATCTCCTCTTCCATCTGTAGAGCCCACGGCACGCAAAAAGCGAGAGGAACACCTGAGGGACAAAAACAGAAATCCTGATGAACGACCTGACTGTCATTGTCTCTTCGCTCATCACGGGAAAGAGACATTGTTCTCTAGATTGACCTGCCGCTTAGATACACTGTAGGAAAAAGTTCTCGGCCGAATGATTGGGGATTACGTCACGACTGCCGTTTGTTCTCCTCCGATGGACTCATATTGGACTTGGTAGCAACGAACATTCTCTCGAGGATTCCCGCGCTCGAGACCGAAGCTATCCGCTAGTCTGTGAGCGGTTGGGGGCTCGTGATTGATGAACTACCGATGAGCATCGGAATTCCGTGCCGACACCAAGGTCGGGCGATCTGTATCTGAGGATTTGAGGAGGGAACACTTACCCCATCCAATGAAGTGATAGAGTTTGAAAGGTGCAGGTTTGGTTTGGAAGATAGATGTTGTTATTCTTGAGTGAAGAAGAAGGCCTTCGACAAACATCCAATTGATTGTTGAAGATGATGAATACATTTTGAGCAGGAGAATGGTTTTACAGAACCATGGCTGAAATCGTGAAGCCGATCAATCGTGCGGTTTAGACAGAGTTGTTATGAAATCAGCCGCATCAGCTTCGGAAATACGCGAAAGGCTGACTTGGAGGACACAGGAACTCTGAGCGTCAGGCTTTCAATAGTTCTGGGGGAAAGCATCGATGCTTGGTTGAGTTTCTCTCCTTTGTGTTTCAAAGAAAAATACGCTTGTCTCATCAAAGTGCGGAAGTACAGGCGGTGCTCTTCGGATACGTTGTATGCTCTGGGCGCATCGGTGTAGAGTTCACCGAGGACGGCAACCAGATAAGAACACAGACACCTCGTACAGTAATAACACCGTATTTCTTCCCGAAGCGAGAAACTTTTCTGCTTAATGAGGCGCGCCCGGCGAGGTACGTCCTGAAGCGCCTCGAAACCCATGTCTGCGGAGGTTCACGGAATGATCGCCATACATCATCCTTTAAATCGTTTCTTACGACTTCTTATGGCACCTGGGAAGATCCACTTCCAATCACGGGAGGAACTCAATGGAACACCGAATTATCCTTTAACTCATGAGCCTCGGCGAGAAACTTGGAATCTTTAAAGAGTAGTATTCTCGGATTTCGGGAACTCAGCGTCATCAACAGCATTCATGTGAGACTGGATGCTCCACGTCGGACATAGGAAGTCAATATGTATGGGAAAACAAGGAACTCACCGTTTGGCGAATTAATGACCCAGCGTCCTCCTCATCACCACTATTGATTGCGATAGACATCGATAAAGATATCAGCATTATTGAGTTGATGATCAAAGACACGACCAAGTTGAGATGAACCCTGGTGCGACTACAATGTAACGACCTGAAGGAGAAGAAACGAATCATTGTTCACGATGTTAGACCTTGCACTGCCTCGAGCGGTTTATGCTATTAGTTCGACCGAATCCGAACGGGAGTCGTTGTACGCTGTCTGCGGGTTCGGAAGAAACGTCTCCTAATTGTGGCAACATGTCAATCAGTGCTGGGTGGGCAACCTAGGTATTGCCAGAGTTGTCGACACTGATCTTACGGTCTCGAGTTGGACGAACAGCGTGGGGCCGGACTGGCTCGACTGTTTTGATTAAGCTCACGTAAGTACGCGCGAAGCCGGAGCGGCCTGCTCTGATTTTGCCAGAGACACAGCGGGGTAGAAAGAGAGTGTTCAATCGACGAAGAAAATGAGGACGCATGTATGGCGGCCACATATTCGGATCAATATTGACTGGATGACAGCCTCCACTAGTTGCCACGACAGAATACGCGATCTTTGGAATCAGGAAGAATTTCATGTCTTTGTGGCTCCTCATCGTCCAAGCCTTCGATTGGGTTTTGTTCTAAGTTCAAAGAACCGCATTGCCGTAGCCCATTCAGCGTGCTCACCCTGTTCCCAACTTTTAACGTGCTATGTTCACAATCTCGTCGTCCAACCAGGGGCGAACCGAGCCTAAGTGCCGCCCGGTGCGGACGGAAATTTTGCCGCCCCCGAAAATGTGATTTTCCGCATTTTTGCACGCTAGATCACCAATTTTCTCCCTATCTCTCCCTCCGAACTTGTTATTTGGTAGTAAGAACATATCATCGGGATTTCGATTGAGAGAATCGCTTCTCGGGGGAAATTCCGGAAGTCGAAGCGGAGTAGATTCGATCCGATTATTGTTTTCTGGGTATCGCACGCCACGCGAGAAATTTTCGAAGTTGATTTGACTCTATGGAGCGCGGACGAGATGCGCCTGAATACATACATATGAGGAGCTCATTTTCGAACCGCGTTAAGTCCATTTGCGCCGATTTCCAGTTTTCAACGGGAACGGAGTCCCCCTTGCATTGTGACTCATGAAAGAATATCAATTCATGGGAACTCGCACGCGTTCCACTTCAAAATGACTGGGAAAATTTCAACTTCTGTATGCGCTCAATGGTTCATCGGTAGCAGAAACGCGATTTACTCGAAATCGAAAAAATGGACTTGACGCGATTCGAAAATGAGCTCCTCATATGTATATCAACCCCACACCGTAACCAGGCCCTCACAAATGCCGCCCCAACACCTGTGCCGCCCGGTGCGGGCCGCACCCCCCGCCCCCCCCTTGGTACGCCTCTGCGTCCAACCATCTAAAAATTTCATGGCCTTTGTAGGCTCTGAACGTGGAACGCTCACGAATGGGACGAGACGTAGCTATCAACAGTTCATTCCTGTACCAGAATCACAGGCGGAGCGCTAAAAACAGAATCTCCCAGCCTTTACGATGTACCAACTCGGAAGCACTGAGGTAGATTGTGCCCTTGAAAACCTCAGCGGTTTCCTCCTTTCGATTCCCTTGCGCTCCTATCTCGGTCTCAATGAAAACCAGTTGGCTTTCAAGGTCACGATTTCGAAGCTCAGTCTGGGGATTCCGTTTTGGGTCCTTTGAAGCGAGAAGCGCGTCGGTTGCTGCGCGGCTTGCTGGAGCGTGTGTGGAATCTCGCATGGCCGCCAGCTACGAGTGGAGTCAGGAATACACGGCGAAGCCTAATAACGTCGGTGGCTTGGAAATCCAGCAGCTTCATGTTGTCATCGAGAATCTGCAGCTCGGGCACTGCAAGGCTTCTCGGACCGGAATATTGTGGTCGAGGAGATGCAATCGTCACCAATACATAATCAGGAAGGCCGCGAGCTGCAGATCATGAGCAGATCCACAGACGCACTCATCACGAACAGCGCAGCGTTGTCCGATGTTGTGGTTGAACGACAACGTGTTTTCCGACTGTAACTGCAGACGGACGCTACGGAAGTGGCCGGATTCCAACATTTGGCACCGGCAGTTGGTCGCGATCTAGATAAATATAGAAACGCTTATTCTCGTCGAGGTCGAATTCCGTTCTACGAGCCGCGAAGAGATCCGCCGGGTGTTTCCCCCAACGTTCCGTGGTCTGGCAAGTAGTGAGATCTTAGAAAAACCAGTTTTCTCATCGAGCCGAGTTCAGTGGCGAATGGCCAGCTCAGGATACGACCGCAGCGGAATCCAAAGAGTTCGACCCGATCGAATAGTTTTGGAATCTGGAGGCCTCCACATCCAATTGAGGAAACCAAATCTGGGACGTTGTCACTGAACCGCCACCGTTCAGGAATTCGGACATTCGTGGAAGATTTTAGTTTTCTTCATGGTGTATTGAAAAATCATCATCAGGTGGATATCCTGCAAATGTTTCCCCCGGTTTCCCCGGGAAACGGAAAAGTGGAACGTCGACGATGTTTTGATCTGGCCGCTTCAAGGTCGCGGATGACACGGATTCTCTACAACACTAGCTGGATAGCCAAGGCGCTAAACTTTTCAAGTTTGGAGGGGTAGGTGATTCTGCTCGGCAGTTGTCATTTGGCTTCGAGTTTGAAAGCACAGGTTGTAACGCCGTTGTTCAATTCGTCCGACCCACGCCCTTGGTGGCTTCTGAAAGTTCGAGCTAGCTACGCGCGAACTTGCCCAAAATCTTGAGGGGGGTACGCTGTTGCACGGGAACAACAATTTCTGAGCGGAAAACGACGTCTCAAATTGTTCCGCTTCATCGATGGCTCGTAGTTACTTTGGTCAGAGTAACTCCTCACTGAAATGGCATCAGAAGGAGCTCTCATCGAAGATATCCGGCACCGCTTCCTCCCCAATTCATGAAGTCTTCACAGAAAGAGCGTGGAAAGTGTTCCATCCTGCGAAGGGCGAAGCAAAATCTCGCGTGAGGCTCTCGACAAGCATCACTTCTCACTGAATTCGAGCATAGGTTATTTTTGCTGCTTAGAAGTAGAGCGGATGCAGAATCGCAGGGACCGTACTTGAGTGTCGAGAATAGCGGAGAGAGTCTGCAGTTCTGAGACTCGCGATGACAGATATGGCGGGAACGAAAGCAATCGCTCGGAAGTTTCGCTGTCATAACCAGGAATTTCTTCCCAGTCCCTCTGGTCAGGTTGAACCTCAATTTCTGCGCTTCTGCTTCCTTTTCTTGGAGAACGATGCGATCCACTCATTTCGTAACCCTGAGTTTCGAACATTTCAGGGGACACCATGAATGCTCACACATCGGCCTGCTTTCTATTTGCCGAACGTGGCGTCGCCTCCCGTAGTGTTCTGCCTTCCGATTCATGCTGGTCCATATCATCGTGCTTTGTCCCAAGTGGAACCCGATCACTAATTGGCTCCCCTGAAGTTCTAGTTGTTTGGAGTTCCCGATTCGTATTCCTGATTGTCATCGGATTATGACCCCGTCCGGAGTCGAAACTTGCTCCCATCGTATACTTCCTATTTTGAAAAGGTATGATATATACACCGGTCAATTTTCGATTGTATGCTTTGCGAGTACGAAGATACACAAGCCTATAAATCCTTCTAGGTCTGGATGTAAACGAACGGACGCCTTCTGGCCGTCCGTTTCGTTCGACGTCGATAAATCAGAACAAACGAATCCGAGAGCTGATGTCTAGAGCTATGTATGTAACCGAGCGGAGCCGTCGTGTGCCTAGCAGACACCAAAAAGCCAACCGAAAGAGAAAACCAGTTCAATCCAGAAATCAGTTCTGCGAGAGACCGACGCCCGAGAAGTCGGGTTCTTTCCGAACGACCAAAAAGAGAGAGTTGCATCGATCGAACAGAACGGCCGAGGCCGTAGAACATCATCAGAGTGTGTCTGCTCTATCCGTCGTGCGATTCACAACCGTGTGGTGGCAGAAGTGATAATCGGCTACACCCGTTTCAACTCCGATGGAGACCCCAACCGCTACGACTGGGGCCCAAGCTCCAGCGGCACCCGGGCCACCAGGAGATGTGTCGACCGCCGCAAAAATCTGCAAGCACCTCATCACCCTCAAAATGGTCGATCCAGATGACCGGAGTTATCGAGCGAATGTTATCGCGTCAAAAGCTGTCACATCCACTATGCAGTGTCTCCGATCTCTTGCACACGAAGAACTCGACCGCGGTTCCAACGAGCCCAAAGCAATGGGTAAGCAGCCCAAAGCAATGGGTAAGCAGCCCAAACACTATGACACCGCCAAGGCGGTCTTTGACAAACTCAAAGAAGAGGGATACTCCCAGGCAGAAGACGCACTTCTATGTTGGAGAGACGTTGAACTCGCGACCTACACTGTAGAGAGGAGGGCGTCAGAGTTCACGATCAGGATCCGAGCCTTGCTGTATGGTGAGGAAAACAACAGGATGCGAGCTGCATCTCGAACATCGTGGATCAGAGCAGGTCTTGGAGTCAAGAGGCCACGTTTCTCATCACGGACGGCGGTTGTGAATGCTAGAGACATCGTCACTAGGTTTCCTACCGCGCCACATATGTCTGTTCGAGGGAGCCGGAAACAGCCCGGCCGAAAATCTACCGAGGTCAGCTCACATCGGCACGGGGACAGTAGCCATGATGTGGTACAACTCGCTAACCACTAGAGTGGCAACGAAAGAATGGCTCAATGAGCTCGAAAACCGCCTTTCCCACATTGGAATCACATCTGGAGACTTCAATGCCCTTCGGGTAAAAGATGTAAGCGCTGTCTTCCGAACCATAGGAGACATCCTCATCTTGGTAGGGGAGAGACGGGTAAGGGAATATGCTTACCCCTGTTGCCAGGCTATCAAACTGATGAGTGAATCAAACGATTTCAAGTCGTTCGTGAAATCCTCAGACATGAGAACAACTTCCGGAATGGTACACGCACGACAAATCTTAATGATGGCGGTGATGGGGCTGCACTACGCGAGCTTGGAGTCGATAGGTTTCCTCCTGGACATCGATTCCGTTTCCCGCTCCGCATTGGGTCTTCGAGGAGAAAGTCTGACACTCGAAATACTGGTTCATCCAACGAGACGAGCCATATCAACAAAAAGTTGAGCCGGAATCTACTGTGTTCTATATCCGCAACCTAGACCCAACCCTACTGACGAAATTGAGACCCATCCATTCACGAGTTTCATCGAAGGAGAATGGAGGGTTACAGACCGTGTGCGAGTCCAACAAGGCCATCATAACAGAGAATGGAGAAACGTTTCCCGACCCTGTGCCATCCGATAACAACTTTTTCCAGTAAGGAACGGGCGGAGGCCCACACAGGATTTGAGCGAGTCAGCTCTAACGCCGCGCCGGTAAAGGAGTTTATTAACCGGACTCATAAACATATATTAGGTTGTCAAAAACGTCCGTTCAGTTTTTGGGGTGAAATTGAAGAAATCGTAGGGCCGCAACAACATAACTCATTCGAATGAGCTATAGGCCGTTCTGTTCGATAAGCTTCGCCCACCGACGAAGCAGGTCAAGGATGCCCCTATTCCGAAATTCAGGATCTTGCTTTTGAAAACAGTTATCGAGGTGCTTTTCGATAGGAAATTCACTCTCAAATATTTTTCGCACTAGAGGTAACTCGTGGGGCCGGAAGAAATGGTAATCAGAAGGAGCGAGGTCAGTACCATGTGCAGGGTGAGGCGCAACATCCCAGGAAAACTCGATAATTTTTTTTTCTGGTGACCACAGATGATTAGGGATGGGCACTGTCGTCATGAAAGCTCACTCGTTTCCAAATGGCCAAATTCGAGCGCTTGTCCTGGATGCTTCTCCTCCAAGGTATCCTCATCCTTATTTGCCCCATTCCGAGGGATTGTTTTCCTTCTTTTTTCCAGTTGAAGATGAAATACACTCTGATGTACCATGTGGCCTCGGCAACTCTGTTCGATTGATGCTGCTTCCCATTTCTGGTCTCTCGGAAAGAATCCGGCTCCTCGGGCGCCAGTCTCCGGCAAACCTGATTCGTGGACTGAACCCGTTTTCTAAATATTTTGTTTTGCTTTGTGGTCTCTGCGAAGCAAACGACGGCTACGCTCAGTTGCATCGCTCAAGGGATCGGCTTTCGCCTTCCTCCATTTTGACTTTTCGATGTCAAACGAGACGGAGAATCGTTGAACCGCTGATCTTCATCCAGTTCTGCTACTGTACTTTGCCGCGTGAAGAGTCCTCTATTTCGGAAGGATTCTTCGCGAATGGGGTGAAATAACTTCCTTCGGTCGACTTCAAATGAGACTCACCTATTGGGAATCCCATGAGTTCCCAAATTACATGAAGCATGGAAACGAATCTACAAAGCTCAACGAAGAGCATGAAGGCGTTGCAGTGAATAGTCAAGGTCGAAGATTTGGGAATAATGCACAGCGTGTGGTAGAAGGGAGGTAGAAAGGGGAAGCGGGGAGCGCGAGGAAAGAACCCTGGACGGAGCCTCGCAGCTCGTTCTAATGAACGCCTAAAAATCCGATTTCCGAACTCGAGGTTTTATCGGATTCCCTCTTTTCCTCGACGTACATCTCGTTTTGTTCCAGAGAGTGGCAAACAACTGAGTGAATCAAATTCAAGTCACGGTTTAGCGTGCCCACTACCTACGTTCGAAGTGAACAGTCGAAACTCGTATAGAAGCGACTGACTGAGATAAGAGGAAACCTCGTAATGTGTACGAGCACTCTTGATGAATAGCTCCGTTTAGCTTCGCTGTTCTACAGAGCTTACGGCGGAGGTCTTCTTCGATTGGATGCGGCGGCGCGGGCAGAGCGCACGTTACGTTGGAAACTTCATGAATTCACGATCGTTCGATTCGCATTGATGCTGAGTCTCTTTCGGAAAAAAATTCAAACCGTCGTAATGAATGCTGTCATGCTGAACGAAAATCCTCGGCGGAAACGTTCGCAAGTTTCGATCGCTCCCTAGATTTTGATTCGCGGTCGAAGTGAGTGGGGGAAAAATCCAATTAGCCACTGACGCCATCGAGAATGCGACTCTTCCAAACCTCGGGTGCGTCTATGTATTCCGGAATCGCTCTGAGGCGACTTCGAGCGAGTGTGGCGTGCTAGCGACCGTCGTCAAAGTTGGACTCAGAAAAAAGCCGGAGTCGAATTGCCCCGAACGAAACGAATTCTGTATCAATTCACGTTCCCTGCCCCGAACCATCGACTCTTGATCCGCAACTTTTCCGATGCCGACAAGGCGTTACCATGCGTCCATTGCGACGCAAAAGTTCAACTTTTTCAAAGCCTCGCTCGTGTAGAGCGAGGAAACAAACCACACTGTATTCCGGATCGGTTCGGAACGAAGCGGAATTGAAAATCCGGCGTCAGGAGCAGAAACTCACGCACGAAGATTAGCACAAACCTGAAGTAGGTGAATATGAAGGCTGTTGCGGTTAAGAATATCAGCGATATGCACGAGAAGATGAGAAGTATACAGGTGACGGTCATGGCGAACGAAGGCGGCGCCGCTTCCGAGGGCTGCAGCGAGAAAACGGGGTTTGTTTTCATTGACTATGGGAAATGCTCAGAGAAGCGGCGGATCGAGATCGCTTCAGTTTGTTCCAGAGAGTTTCACAAGAAGTATGCGTGCATGGTTCGAGTTTGAAGTCCTGCGATCCGCCTTCCGCAACTTTGTTTGAAGTCGCTGCTTGAAACGAGTCGCGGCGAAAACTGTTGCCGAGACCTTTTCCATCATAGAATATTTCCCCGAGAAAACCCCAACATCTATGAGTTTCTATATCACCCACCAAGCCTGGGTGGGATCTTTCTCGATTCTCATTTTCACTGCATTCCTCTTCCTGCATAATTGTTTTCTCCTATCCAAGCGAAACAATAGGGCTCAGCACTTTGTGCGCAGCGCTGAGCAAGGCAAGCTAAATAAGAGTTGGTTAAAACAAAAACTCACATTCAGAAGCGCCACGCAAGCGTTATAATTTGTTTGGAAGTCCAACCAGCTGCCGTTCGGTCCGCATGTCTTGTAGGCGAGAGCATCTGCAATCACGAACATTTGGGAAGTCTTCTTTCGTTACAAGCGGTTCGTAACTCCATATTCGACAACTGCGGTTTTTCGTGTTACACAATTTCCGCACAATAAGCCCGCCATAAGATATTGGTTCTTTTGAACCTGTTCTATAGGTTAGTATCCAGGGTTTTCGGGGAAAGTGCCAGACAGCGCGCCTATGATAGAAGCAGTATCCCCAAATAGAAGTTCCGACCCTGTACCGTGATTGCCTCATCGTTAGTCGCGTGAGGGTCCCGGAATGAAGGCATCGATGGGCATCAGGGCCCATGCCGCCGGTCCTGCGTCATGACATGCATTACGGGCCGCAAACGCTTTCCCGATAATTCTCGATAATGTGGGGGATCACGCTGAAACGTTCTGACGCATCTCATCCTGAACCGACTGGACCTCAATTCCACTGTGACCTTCTCCGGAAGACCGTTTCCTGGCCTCGCACGATCAAATGAGATGAGAAGAAGGCGATCTGATAAGGGTTCCCCCCCGATACCCGTCGAACGTGAGACATCATGCTTTCCCGTCTTGGATTCACCCGATGAACGCCGTTCTGTGCCCGGAAACTCCGCAGATCTAGAACATCGTCCAGTCTTGTTCGCTGGAAACATTTCTGAAAACGTACCTGGATGCTCCTCGATCGCGGGGCCGAAGGTTTCGAAAATACTTTTGCACGACTTCGCCGCCGTACTCCCACTTTGCACTGGCGGCCAGCACGAAATCCCATCCCAGACTATAGGGCACCAGTCTGACGTTGAGGGCTCTGGAAATAAATTCCGTTTTACTCGATTAGTCCAGATTCTCAAACCGACACCGTTCATTGTGGCGAACAAAGACAAGAATCTGATCCGAAGCAGAAGTTTGCCAAACCAGTTGCAACAGAGTCGAGGTACTGATGGGGTTTCCGAGACAGGACTCCTGAGGAACTAGGTGATCCGAGATTACCGTGGCGACGCTCGAGAACAGGGGGTTCCCCCGTCTTGGTAATGTCTCTGATTGGGATTTGCCCAGCGATTGAACGGGGTAGAAGCCGCTTCCTGTGCTACACCGAACTTGCCTCATTTGGACATTGGCTTTCCGAAAATAGGAGGTTTGGGTCAGTGGAGAAGAGGGAATCAAGTTCCGACCCCTGACCTTGGGTCAATCCGGGATCATTATCGTTGGCACTGAGAGATCCTCTCGAGAAAAGGTAGAACATCGAGTTGTGCTGAACACGTTCGTCGAGAATTTGATTCTAGAGTCGGCGGTCGTGGCGACGTGCAAACGTGCTCGACTCAAGACATGTAGGTCCCGGGTTCGATCCCCGCCCGGGGCATTTGCGTTTCCTAAGGGGTCCGTCGACTGAAGCAATACCAAAAGGTGATCCCGGCGACGTTAAATAAAATTGGCTGAGAGGTTCAGCCAGGAAACATTTATCAGTGTTTGAGCCTGATCGATGAACAACCGATTCCGGCACACAAGCAGTCTGCGATACAGGATTACATCGGGATCGGACTGCTCTGGTCCGAATCAGCGTTTAGTCCGATTATACGGCGATCAGGATAATTGCAGTCTATAGTATTGAGGAAACCTGTTTGCGCCTTGAGGATGGTCGCGCGCACGTGGAGGAACTCTGGGACCCCCAAAGGGTTCATCGGGGTCACTGCGAGTTCCCTAAGAGAATTGGCTCAAACTTTGGGGTCTCGTTTGAGGTAAGAGCTTTTGTTTTGTTCTGCGTAGCATCGCGAGAGCATTCGATCCAATGTCTTTTGTGGGAGTTCTCCTCAGTAGTCTTTTGGAGACCTAAATTGAAGCTTCTACCAATCGTTGCAGGTTTCCCATTGGATTGGATGTGTGAATGAAATTTCTTTGAAATTTTTTTGAAAATTACGCTGCGTGATTTCCGCGTGGAAGAAGAAAAGTTCAGGAAAGACCACCAGAAAGCCAGTGCAATGGGCAGCTCGCTCTTACACTGGGTGTTTCTGAACCTCCAGCCAAACGAGAAGCTCGCCACAAGATGAGAAGTGTCTGACCCTTCTCAACCCCATAAACCCTTCCCGAGTCTCAATCAGGGTATGGAAAAGGATGAGGAGTATCACACAGTGTCAACAAGAACTCCTGCTCCGCCAAGTTCTCTTGAATTTCGTTCAGGGAGCATGAAAAAAGGGACGAAGTGGACATGCGATTCCGAACCGAATGCTCGAGCGTATTGTCGACTACGATGAATTTCTTTCCGGTGTCTAGGAAGTAAACAACACTGATATCGAACTACCATCGTGGCCCTAGCGGAGCCGCGCTGACTTGACCTTCTGCTAATCTCGTTCTCCTAGATAAGAGTCGGAGGCAGCTCACGATCAGGGCGGCGCTTTAGATAGGCGGAACAGTTTGATTAAGACATGTTGAGGGATGGCCAGATCCCGATATCTGCCTCCAATATGTGGGCTTTCGGCGCTCGCCCGGCGAGTGAAAGCTCGAGCCCAATTGAAACATTGAAACAGTTCTCGATGAATCCGGATACTGGGATCGAACCCGCCGCTCTGGAATTGGCCTCGGTCTTGGCAGTGTACTCACGCAAATCCGCCTAGTCGTTGCAATCCGTATCGGCAATCTGTTCATGTATTACAGAAGAAAGTTTCTATTAGTGGAGATCCGGTTTCGAGTATCCCGACGGCACAACAATCAATCCTCGGTTTCGCAAATTCAATTCTCGAGATGCGTCATCAGATGTTCCGGCTCCACGTGACTCAGTTATCCCACAAAGGCTCACGAAACTGTTTCGGAGGAATTGAATCGACCCTGCTGTCCACGCTCACTCGTGTCGCCTCACAGAATGTAACCGTCATACGTCACCGTCTACGATTTCTTCTGAGCTCTCATGCTAATGCCCTTGGTTTTCATCGTGCAGACTAACTATGCAATTTTCGCGTCACCGTTTTGAATCAAGTCACTCCGGAAACCTGCCCGTGAGGCGAATCCTCCAGGAGCACCACCAGGAAATCTTCTGCCTTCCCGCAACATGCGGAACGGGAGCTCCAAAATCGATTTTCCGCCTGTCATCGGACAGCAAGCCCGTCCAAGGACACGCCTCGTTCGCCCCACCATTCCTGTTTTCGGAACGTAGCTCTAACGTAGCTGGTCGTCTCCCCCCTCTCTGAACTCGAATCTTTTCCTCTCGGAAACGTTCCGTCCCATCGAGAGCTCAGAAGAATTCAGAAATTAGGAAATTCTCTTCCACGCAGCCGAACACGGCGTAGGGTCCCGTGCCAACTTGTTGATGTTCAACCATGCTCACTCTCCTGATGGACAAAGGAGCATAACCTCTCAGGAATCCATTCTACAACAACACAAATCTCGAGCTCGTATCCTTCGTTCCGACGTTTTTTGAGCTCGCACAGTGTTATTTGTCCTCAATGTCGCCTCGGGGGAACCGAAAACACTTCCGACCCAGAAAAACCAAGGTCAGAGCGTTTCTGAAGCCTCGCTTACTCTTCCTGAGCCGTCTAGCCCCTAGAGAGTCTCGGGACGACACTGGGAACGGATTTGTCAACAGTTCGTCGTGTTGCGCTTCTTGAGCTCCCCGGGACACTTCCAGGACGCCGCTTGAAACAAACAAACTCTGCACCTGATTAGCCGGCTTGCAAATCCCACCTCTCTGAATCGACGTGTTTGGCCGTGGGGAACGCGTTTGAAAATCTCAGTGGACACACTTCAGACTTGCCACGTGCCGTGCATCACGATTGATCAGACCACATCAGGGCAGGATTATTTTGATCCGATTAAACGGGTCCTTAAGTACTATGCGGTGGACCCAATAAGCGGAATCGCCTAAGATCAGACCCAGGAGAGATGCTCGCACGCTTCTCCGGCTCGTGAACTGGTGGGAATATTCCACACGTGGCATGTCGTCGGATTCGTCGCAAAGTAGGTACTAGGTACCACGTAACAGTCCCGTTGGGAACGTTCGTGTTCCCGTTTAGGAATTCGGTCGCGATGACACTCGCTGGAGCGCTTGCATAACCCACGCAAAACTACTTCTGTAGGGACGTTCCGCTCAAGACCTTGCGATTCTGTGACTGTTGTGCGCTACAGATTAAATTTTGATCCGTGCCCCGTGATGTTCGTTCCAAACCGAGTCTCCAAGCTCAGTTCATGCGTCGGGTTTCCTTCGGGAAGGGAATTCCGGGGCTTGACTTCAAATTCGCTCGCGAATTGTTCCCATAAGAAAAAGAATGACGTGCTCCCACGTCGCAGAGAGTTCACACTCGAATTGGAAATGCTGGTCGCACGGCACGAAATCGCAGCACGCACGTAGTAGGGCAGATGGCGCGACTATTCGCTTCGTCTACTTCGGACCCAAAAATTTGCGAGATAGACGAACTTTCGAGCTTCCGAAATCCGCCGCGATCCGAAACCGCCTCGAGAGGAACTTGATGGATGCATATCTAATCTGATATGAGACAGGCAATGAAAATCGGAAAAATTCTGATTCGCTCACTATTGTCGCAAGATTCGCTTAGTTTTCTGTCCGTTCATCGGCGGTTCGGTTTCACAGTGGGGCAAAGTTCTAGCGTTCGGACCCGTCATGAATTTTTCGTCCAAATTATCGGTCAGACCTTGGACCGCTCGTGATTTGCTCCGTCGATGCCAGGCACAGGAACACGAACGAACAATGACGACCGTCTCTTTGTTCAGATCGTTGGTACTGGCATCTGACTTCGGGAACGTCACCCGAGCGCCCGCGGGAGCAGAGTCATCCGAGGAATGTCGACTAAAAACCTCAGAACAAACAAACTCCATCCCTATGTATATTGGAATCGGGGAACATTCAGCTTCGAGGTATCGAATGCAGCCGGAGTTGCTTCCATATTTGGAACCAATCGAGGTCCAGGTCTTCTAGCATTCCCGCGTTGCTCCCGAAGCGAAATTCCCGCTTTGTCTGATGTTCTCAAGCCAAACATTCGACGAGTGTAAACAACCTTCCTTACCTCTACTCGAGTCAGAGAACGGTTCGCAAGCATATTATCCCATCGGAAGGGCCCGTAGCTAAAATAGCCACCAGTCTTCCTCCCGTGTTGACATAATATCGTCAATTCCCCTCGTGTTGACTCTAAGAGGCTCTGATGGCGTATTCGCACCGAACAGGTCTCTAGGCCGAGGAACGAGTCGGCCGATAGGACGTTCTGTCCTGCAAGGACGACCACTTACTCGAGCACAACCTGACCTCGATTGTTATTTTTCCTGCTCATTTTCGTCACCTTGCGCATCTCATTCCCTCGCTCTGTGCAGCCCTGCGCATCCTACTGAAGTCGAAAGAAGTTTCTGAATTTTTCAAATGCTCCAAAAAAGGGCTCTTGGGGAACTATGACTTTGTCCCGAGCTCATTTGTTTCACAATTTCAAGATGTGAGAGAACAGTGATCAAAGCAAGCCGAGATCCAGAAAGCGGAGCTCACTAATTACGCCGCCATATTTTCCGCGCAATAACAATTTCAATTTTATGTGAGTGGCCCTACTTTGTAGGAGCTGACGGCTGTACCAACTGATTAGTCCTGCCAACCGACAACAGCTGTCTTCCTTGGGGGCAGGACATGGAGAGCGAACACGTTTTTCCGTCTGAGGGTCTGATTAAAATCGTTTGAGCTTGACTTTCAGTTTCGCTCTACAGCACTCAACAGAGGATCAACTCTGTCCTCGTCTCCGACGGGTCTGAGTTCTTCCTCGCATTCGTCCACTGGGTTAATAGAATTCAGTGCTTGAAAGGGTTTTAGAATCCGCTGGATAAGAACTCGACTTCAACGCCCGCTTTGGGTGACTGTGGATTCAAGCATTATTCCGCTCCACTCGCGAACCTATTCCTGTCTCCAGCACTTCTCCACCGATCTGTCTCCGCAGTCTTCTCGCTCCCGTCCTCCTCCTTCTCCTCGTCTCACTTCCTCCCTTGTGTTTTTCCTCACCACCACTTCTTTTTCTTTTTTTTCCCGACGACTGGTTTTCCCACTTCCTGCCATCCCAGTTCCCGATGGTATAGTACACTGGGCTTATTTCCCTTCGCCCAAGGCAACACACTGCAAGAGCCCGGAGCGTTCCGAAGCACAACATAATGTTTTTATGTTTCGTTTATTTACGACTTAGTTCACTCTGAAGTTTCGTTTGCTTGTTCTAGCTCGACTCGTTAAGCAAGAGACGTGCTTCACACGATTTTGCTTCTCCTCACGCTTGTTCGACGTGAGGTGATACGACGGAGCACAAAAAGTCACCCCACGGAGAGTTAGTGTTCTCCCATCGAGAGGACTATAAATAGAGTGGCAGATTGAAGACACGGAGGGAGTCTGTCATAAAACAAGGGCGACGGCAACCTTGTAGCAAAATCTCCGCCCAACGACGCTGTGGAGGAATCCCTCCGAGCGGGAAACGGCGTTTTCCCTCATTCACTTCGTCGTTTTTTTTTCCAGTTTCCCGCGACATTGATTGCTATTCACGTAATTGAGGGCGGGTTCTAGTTCAAGCCCCAGACATGACGAACTTGATGACGCCCTGCTTCGGCGCCCCACTTCGGCTTCAGCTTTCTCATGTTTCAGTGTTGGACGAACCTTGACTCGGGAACCACAGGCTCAGATGACGCGGGAAACCCGCGGAACTAAGGTTTTAGCCCTTGTCCCGCAATCAAAACTACTGTTGGACTTCAGTTTCTCCGCGGTTTGACGTTCATCCTCCCGTTTTTGAGGATGTTTGTCCTGCGTGGGTTTGTGTACCGGAGGTACTCAAAGCTCGGAAGTCTATCAGTCTGCTAGGTGGTTTTGAGAAATCTCACCCAGCTGAACCATGCTGTCTTGGCTAATGTCAACACCTCGGTCGTACCGATGCCAAGAAGCGGGATCGTCGCTTCAAAGCTCCGACGCAATGTCAACGGCGGTGACGAACTCTGAGACGAAGTATTTGCGGGAACAGGTCGTCAATGTATTCTCCCACCGCATGATGGACTCATGCACATCCAGCTGCGGGAAAAATTTGACTCGGTTCGGCAGGAACCCAACGTTGAGAAATTCGAAGGTCCATCCCCGTCATGACCAGTTGCTTACGGACTTGAGATTCGATGGGCCCCACGGGAGCGAGGGGAGATGTAAATCTTCGCTTAGGTTGTAAATTGCCGACAGCATTTAGATAGTTGCGCGCTCAATGAGCCCTGACACATTCACGAAGTTTCCGAGGGGACTCGCCGAAAGTTTCGGAACAGCAAATGATCGATCGACTTTATACCCCGGCAGAGATATGAACGTTCATGAGGACGATCCCGAGCGAGGGGACTGCGGGGACGTTTTACTGCTTGGAATCCCAGACCTCGACGATATCAAAAATCATCAGAGGTAGTGTGGGTACACTACCGTCAGGGGTTCCGCGAAAGCGTCTGTGTTGGTGGACGGGTGATGAGATACTTCCAGGGGTGATATCGTGTGTGGAGACCGATATGACTTGGGGTGATAATCGAAAATCTAGAATGATGGGATCTGCTATGGACAGTAGACAGTACCACAATTTTTTTTCGTTTTTTTTTTATAATGAGATCCTCGAACACTTGGTTATACCATAATGCTTGTAAAGCGGGGTTTTGACCAAGACCAATAACCATTTCTTGACATTGGCTCTGGTCATTCAGCCACTGAGATACGAAGATTTGTGTATCAAGTTTCGTTTCAAGTTCACATTGAATGAATAATCGTCGTCAAGAGATCGTGGTAGACTCTCCACCATTGTCTCGACGTCGACGGGCACGTTTATGACCTGACCAAAAATTCCATAGCAACCAATACGACGCAATCCCTGGATTCTCATAAAAGGAATTCGCGGGGAACGAGTCGCCCTGTGAGGGTATCTAACTTAGGCAAATCAGGCGGTCTCGGTGGGTATTTGTAACAATTGCTTCTACTCATCGATGGAATTCTGTTGCTCCGAGAAGTTTTGACGCAATCACCACACAAGTGAAACACCGAGGTATCCTCATCTTGGAAACACCTTCTCAGGAAATCGGCGATCTAGATAGCTGCTAGTTTCAGATCTAGCCGAAACCAAATTCGATCACAAACGTGACATTTGTGCCCGAAATCGTTTCCAGTGAATATCCGTTGGAATCCTAGACTAGCTTGCGGCCATGAACGACTGTATCGAACACCTCTTGTTTCACAAACATCGGTGGGAATAACAACCGATACCGTTGGATTCATGGTCCGGGTATTCTCTACCTGGTCGGATGTGTCGGTTGTCAGGGAGCAAGTCAACTCACTTCAAAGATTACGGCGGCGTTCCCGGTATGCTTGAGAACGCTCCGTGGTCGTTCTGGGCTCTTTCGCTAGCCCTGGTTCACTCCCACCTGCTTTACGTTTCCTCTGCTCAAAACTTCGGCTCTTCGGACGTGCCATTATAATTCAGTTCAGCTGACCCTGTACAATTTCGTTGTTCTGACCATCGATCCACGGGAGGAACTCATGATACAGGTTTTCGATATGAAAATATGTGAATTCTAAAGCGATTTTGTCGAGGGATACTCCCAAACCTAAAAAGCTGCTTTACGGTAGAAATGTACAGCGCAAAGTCGGGTGTACCGTTGCCAGTTGAATTTCTTGTGTACAGCACGGTTAGTCGGTGAATTCACGGTGATTTTCACGGGATCGAACGTTTTCCACACGGCCAGTGAGATATCCCAGATCGGGTCCGCAAGCCCCCTTCGTTCGCCGAAAACCCGTCTTCTCTACACCTCTTTGAAACCGAATAAAACGATTATTTATACGACTTCGGCAGATTCCACGGGGGGGTCCATGAATCTTCAACGGAGACCCCCTTCCCGAGTTCAGAACGCCACAGAAATGGGAACGGAGAATCTCCCGTAAATTTAACACCCGTCTGAGGAAACCGGGACGTATTCAGTCCACTCTGGACGTTGTTTGAGGCTTTTACTTTGTTACAAGTTCGTGACGATAGATGACGAAGTACTAGCTTTCGGTACCCTCAGCAGAGACGCTTTCGCGTCAAAATGACGACATCTAGCGGCTGTAACTTCGTAGATGATACTTTCCACTGCACACTATCGTGTGTTCGTCCTCAAGCAGCGGTTGGGGCTACATTTGCCGGTAGGTTACCTCGAGCCCATTTCTCGCTCCGCCAACGGGTTGGTAGAAGGGGTCACTTGCCCATGACATGATCGTCATATATAATATCGTGAACTCATCTGTCAAAGAGGCCTATCTCATGGATTCCTGGCGATAGGTCTGACAAGATTGGTTCCCGATAGGGACGGGCCTGACCCTCAGGAGCCGTGGCCCGTGAATAATTTCCCGTGATCGATGTTAGCGTATGCCACGTTTCCGGCGAATCATTTATCGCGATTTCACTTCCTCATCACGGAAACTCTTCGTGATTCGAAAAGTTGGATGTGAATGGGCCGCCTAGTTACATGTGAAAGCGTGCGTACATAGGAACTGTGAACCAAATCATTGCACCGAACCAAATCATCGTGCGGAAGGAGAAAGTTTTGTTGAGGTTACTTTGTACTTCGAGCATTATAACCAGAGTGCGTACTTTTATGCATTAAAGAAAACGAAGTTAAAACTCCAATAGCGATTGGAGCTAGACAGAATTGAGAAGAACGAAGTTGAAACAGTGACTGTCAACTTCATTCGTTTTGTGACAACTTCGTTGTTTCGAAACTTTCCTCCTACTTGCGGTAACGGAATAAAATTTTAACTTCGTTCTTTTAATGCATGAAAGTACGCACTCTAATTATAACTCAGAACTGCGGCGATGGGATACGAGAATGCCCGTGTGTCGGGCGTCTGATATGGTATCGCGAGGGACATTTGTGCGGCCGTGCATCTCTATGAGTCAGTGTGGCGGAAGTTTAACCTGGTTAGTGTCGCTAAGTGCTCCGGTCTTCGACTTTGTGGTCATTTGCGCATTTTGCCCTGAGATCATTCTGAGGCCGCTGTTCTTCAGCTAACTACCGGTCACCCTTCAGGTTGGAGTCAGGTGCTCAAGGGACATGATTGAGAAAATCGAGTTGACCGTTGTCCCAAGAAGTGTCACCGTTTTTGAGAGAGCTGGAAAACTATCGAAAAATCCGAACATCAGATTTCGATCGGTGATCGAGTTTTCTTTGATTGATGCACTGATTGGAAATATTTTACGAGGAGGTTGGAGGCGGCTCAATCCGATGAAAAATGAGATTTGAGAAATTCGGAGGAAAGCGATATGATAAGCTCTCCGAAACGAGGTCCTGGGGACCTTTTCCCGCCTCCGCCGAAAAATACCGCTGAGTCTGTCGCTCGCTCCACCGCGGACATTCCGGAAATGGCGACTGGCTCCGATTCCAGTTTGGATTCCTGACGTGCACACGTATCGACATTCGTGTCCAAAGCATGAAATTCAACACTGGAACGAGCGTGTCCTGGCGTCCGAGAATAGTCACTGAGCTGGAAAGAAGTTCCCGACAGTGGACAGCAGAAAAATACAAAGACGACGCCGACGCGTGGCAGAACCATATCCGCAGTGCTCGGCTTGCGACTTGAGGTCCGATTTTTTTCGAGATCCGACATCTCCGCAAAATTCGAAGCCAGTGACGATCTCCGCCCACATGACTTGGGTACGAATATTTACATGCGGCGGAATTCCTCGGAGATTCTTTTATAATTCACCACCTACCTCCGTTCTCTCCCAGAAGATTTCTTACCACGCTCACAAGGTTTTTGAAAAGTTTTGTTTGCGCTGACCACTCAGAACAGTGTCTGAGAGCGATCTTTTCCGAATCAGCCTTCGTTCTGGACCTGCGACGCTCCAACACAGCTGCGTATTGCACCCTGGAGGTTTGCGATCGTGAATGGTAGGATTGTTCAATCATTCTTTGATCGCTACAGCGAGCCGAAATCAATTTTGAGATGATCCGATGGATTCTGATCGTTGATCTGGCGCGGAGATACATCGAACTGTTCCAAAAAGTTTTTGGAGCGATTCGACTCGTCGAAGGCCGATTGTGGAAGCTTTGCCTACGTCCAGGCGTCCCGGTGCATGTACTATACCAAGTTGACGTCAGACTTTGAGGTTCTTGTTTTTATTCCTCGAACGGAAGGTGTCTTCGTCGAAGGGCAGTCAAGAGCAACACGCAAGCATGAGTAAACTGCGAAACAGAGCGGAACGGACGATGTAGTATTCCGTGGGACGAGCCGCGTGCGGATGCGCATCGAAAATGTCTGTTGCTTTCGTGGGTATTTGATTGCTCGTTCTCCCCCTCCACGCATGAACCAATATTCCGAAGCGAGAAGGTTTCCGAGGAACGTGGGAAAACATTGAAGAAATTGTCGAAGACGTAATCACGTAATGCAACAGCTTCGAATTCACGTTCGCGGGTTGAAAGGGAGGACATGGCGACCAGGAGTGACGAGTGTTTCGAGCCTGCAATGCTCGTTGAACACAAAATAGAAATGTAAGGAGGGTCTTCATCAACAATTCGTGCTCAGAGAGAACGAGAGAATTTTCCCAAAGGAGATGCGGAAAACGTTCTCCTCCCTTACTTTCCCCCAATACTCCCCGAAGCTTTCTTTTCTCTAAATGGGGAGCCCGGCCGACAGGCAAGTCATTACTTCAGGGCCTCATACCTAAGACCCACATTTTGATGGGGTCGGAGGGGTCCAGCTTCTTTTCGGATACTTCAGAGAGAAAGTCGCCCGAAGGAATTCAGATCCCACGTCCTCCCGATCGAGATGGCGTCAGCAACGGCTATGCGAACGTGCATACAAATGCACGCCGCTCGACCATCACGTCGGTTCCGAAGCTTATAACCGTCCCGTCTTGCGCCGCACATGCCCTGTTGTCTAATGACATCCCGAAAAATACATGGGAGGTTTGTATCAAGTCCCGCCAGAATACGTCCTCCGTTCTGCGGCGTATTTTCGGATTTTCACGGGAACAATTCAATCGCTGCGACGGGCCTTTTCAGACATTTAAAAGGTTTGCCCGAGTAACATTGCATCGCCTAGGGCATCCTGACATTTTCGACGGCATCTCTCGCGCATCGAACTCCGATGTCCGGATGTTCCGAACCGTCCGCCTAGAGATAAATTGCCACAAATGCTTCTCGCAACGGAGATTCAACAGAAACTCCAATTTCTCAAGGGTTGTTGCCTTATTTTGAAGAAATTCTCTTGTCGCGTGAGGGACTCGACATGAGGGACGCATCGAGCTGGACGGATGCATAACTCGATTTCCAGCCAACAATCCGCTCGATAGCAAACCGAACACATGTGATTTTTCATGTAGCCAACCTTCCGGATGACCGACCCCCGGGACTAAAGATGGCGATTTTGACCACGCATCTCCCCGGGGAGTTCATCGTCCGCTAAACTCGTCCCCCTGCTTACTTTTAGTTCTTCATCTTCAAGATCTGTTGTCTGTTAAGCTGTTTCTCCGTCTCGTTCGTTGACCGGGTCATCGTCTGGAAGATCCGTCCCTTGACACGATTTCCGTAAAAAAGTTCGAGGGAGGAAAGTTTGTCACCTTGGGTCTTGGGGGATTATCTCTGCAAAGATCCCACCTCCTAAATTACTCTCTGTAGCTGATCTTCTTCCACGTTGCGAAGAACAATGAGTGACCCAGGCACAATTCTGAATCGCGTCAACGTATTTGGAAGTTTTGAGCTGCGGTCGAAACGTGTCGGCTGAAAGATGATCACAGCTCGTGCCAGGTGATATGCTTGGAGTGGATTGCCGACGTTGAACGTTAACCTTCAGATTTCGATTAGCCATGTGATCACTACAGTTTTCGATCGGCCTGACAATGAGTAGGCTGGGCATCGGTTCATGATCTCCCGCCGTGTCGAAACCTTCTGCTGTACAAGTTCGCGATTCAGCTCTCTAATCATCTGGAGGAATCACTGCCACTGGTGTACGGAGCCTACGGTAGCGTAGGCGGAACGGAAAATGGGAACGCCCAACGCGGACCTTTGTCAGCGTCCCAAGTACTTAGTTTCCAAGAGCGAATGTTTTTCTGTTCCGCAAAAATTTCCGCAGGCTCCCATGGAATGACTTCGTCTTCTGCAATTCAATCTGGAGGCTGCGGTCGTGCACGAGAGAATCATTCCGCCCCCACAGAAGAATGAGACTTGCTGGAAGAACTTTACTCAGAGAAATAGTAGAGGCAAATGAGAGCGCAGCGATGACTCTCGCTCCCTACAAAGTTCATGGAGGTCAAAGTGCTTTCTTGCGAGACCACGAGGTCGGGACAGAAGGATTGGACAAACGATTCCCTCTCTGCAGTGGAAAGGAATCTCAACGAATTCTGAGATGAAAGACGGAGAGACACTATCATTATGCTCAGGATGATTTTTCACAGCGTAGCGGTACCCATATCTGACAAGACGAGGCTTAAATTGCCTCTGAGAAGATTCCATACCGGCAAGGGAACCTCTTCGGTCACTTTGCGGAGTGCGGTGTCGGGATACACTTTGCGTGGAAATTTTCCCGATGAATTCTATGATAGTTTGCCTCTAGATAATTTTTCGGAGGAACAACGCTTGAGCATGAACAACGTGTAGTTCTGTGCATCGTTGGGGAGATTGACACTGACCACAAAACAGAGAGATTTGTCTCTTGCTGTCTGGGGCGGTGCTGCCCGTGGTCGGTTATCACAAACCCCAATCACGACGGAATCTTCCTTTCCGATGCCCTGAATTTCGACAAAGAAACGGTTCACCAGAGTTCCGAGAGCGCCTTAATCGAGATGGTTCTTTCGGCAGTTTCGGGTTGGGAAAACTTGGTCAGCGTCTATCCGGATCGAAACTTCAGTGCTTCAAGTCGGGCAGGTGGAGTTGAAGTCTCCCAAACAGGCAAACTTCGGTGGGAAATTGATGAGCCTCACGATTCTTCGGAATACTCCTCGGTGCGAACTCTCACTCCTGGGAAAGTCCGCCTCTCGATGAGCGGAAGAGAGCATGCCTGAGTTCGCTCAGGCTAAGATTCGAGACATTCCTAACGCGTGAAACATGGTGGGAACTATCTAATTGTGATTTTGAAATGAACTTCACAGTGAGGGATAGCAATCGAGATCTAGGCAAGCTAATCACTTCAAACTTGAGGAACCACAAGCCATCATCAGAGAAAATTCCCCTGAAAAGTGACCCTGGCGTCGTGGTCTCTATCCCTCGACTCTCTTTCCGCGTTCAGTTTCTCTGGACTTCGAAGAACGCAGAGCACTTCCCGCAGCAGCTCATTAAAGCTTTCAAATTTTTTCCGATGATCTCGTGGGAGACGCGGTCGCCCTCCATGACGCGTGCGGTCTTTGCCGGCTCCGCGGACGTGTTCTGGTGAAACTTCCAATTATCCACTTGCCTCCCACAATCACTTTAAGTCCACTCTCCGAGGCTCTCGTGGGAAGTGACGGGATAATCTCAATCGGTCACAGCGATAAGGTTTTGACAGGCCTTGAGACCGGAGCGTCAAACACTCCGTCCAAAGCTTTTGAATCTGCCCCGGGACTCTCGCTCAACTTTGCCTCGTTCCTTAATCTCAGCTCTATCCTCCCTCGCTTCTCTTTTAAGCCTCACAAGTCCTATCCCGTCGGTCCTTCTCCACTTTTCCCTTCGATTCCGGCCATTCCTCATTCCGCTCGTTCGATGATCCCGCGATTCCTTTCTTTCCAAGTTCCTCCCACGGGTTCGATTCAACAATTTGGACATTATCGGTGGATTTACGACGAGGAACATCCACCGCGAACATCCGAACTGGCGAATCACCGACTCAGGTTGGGGGCACGAGCATTTCGTATGTCTCGGTAGAGTTCTGTGCAAACAGCGGACTCGCGTGATCAGCTCCACTGCCTTAGACAAACTATACTGCTTGCCCTCGCGGTCAACCAGCAAACCACACATTCCCAGCTCATTTCAACCATCTCCCAGAAATGGGAACAATCTCAATGGGATCCCTCAAGGGGAATTAAAAATCGGATGATGATTGCGCTGAAAAGGGAATCGGTGGACCGAGAGCCCAACGAAAACCCAAACAGACGACAATCAAACAGAAAACCAACGTTCAGCGAAGCGTGGTGGATTCGCTGATTGTTTGAAGTTGTATCTGAAGTTCTTTGGTTGAAGTCGGATGAATTCCCGCCGCTTGCTCGTGAGACGTTTCCCCACAGTCCCAGCTCACCAAGAGACCTTAGAGACGCGCAGAATACGAAATTTCCGATGGTCGCCGGACGTGACGACAGCTTGGTAGCTGGAGTCAAGCCGAGGGAGGCACCTTCGCCAAGCACGCCACAGGTTTCGAGAAGCTGGACATCGCTCAGCTCATTTCGACTCAAAAGACTCTCGTTCGGGGGAAGATGCATCAGAGATACTTGAACTCAGGGAACGGAGCTGTGGAACGATTTATTCACCTTCTGCCGCCATTTGTAGCCGTATGATACCGTTTTTTGGTTGTTTGATCATGCGATGGCCAGGTCGTGATGCGACTCGTAATCGATATCATCCAAAGAACGCTTGCGGTAGGTTGGTAAATGATTCAAACGCTTCTTGCCATTCGGCCAGCGTCTTGCACTGACCCCGGCTGAATTTTCATCCAAGTCAAACTTGATTGCTCCCGTCTAGGCTACGGGATCTTTTCTCAAACCACTCTACGAATCCAATCTTCTGAGTCGAGGTTCAACTGTCCGCGAAACCGGACCTCTGATCTGGTCTCATGTTAGGGAACTGAGGGAAACGAAGTTCCCAAGTTACCTGGAGCTTTCGGAGCGAAAACGTTCGTTGTTTGAGAACTACAGCCACTGAGGACACCCATTGGCATTGCGAAACATTTCCAAAGCGTTTCCGCGAGCCTGCCGATTCTACGGAATTCCTACGATGCAACTTTCCAGAGACTTCTAGGAGTCGGAATCCGGACCAAAGGCGATTGCTGTTCGACGGACAATCGAAGGTATCTTGATTCAGTTGCTTGTCGATCATTCGTTCATCGAGACTCCGTTGAAAGAGGTGGGTATGGAATGCGCTGTCCCCTGCCCCCCTCCTCCCCCACCCACCCCCCTTGCAACCACTGGAGGTGAAAGTTGAGAACATAGAAAAGAGCAGTGGGTCGATACGGAGAGTTTCCAGTTGTACATAGTACAGGGACCGTATGTACGATGAATGATGTATCGACGAAGAGATCAGGCGGCATAGGAGCGGTCTATTATTGTCTACTTCATGATTGGAGAACAAGCGAGTGCAACTCGTTCTCGGCATTCGGGATTCACAGCCGAAGAAACATCGATACTAAAATAAAGAACCGAAACGCTCCGCAACATCATCGCAACGAGGCGGAACCAAAGTGGGTCTTACCTCGACGTCGAAGCTCCTTGGCTTCGCATCCGATCGGAGCTAAACTCCGAGCGGTATCGAACGTGAAAGACGATTCTTCGAAAAAGAGCTTCTTGGAGCTAGAAAGCTGTCGAGGAACGGGAATCCGCTCAGTGCGTTTTTCCCCAACTCAGCAACAATGAAACGCTCCAGATGAAACAAGCGGCTGCCGTACGGCTTCGGATCGTATGCGCTGCGAGCTGCTGGAGATCAGGAGTGCAGCTTTGTTTCTGATGTCGGGCACGAGCAAGGTCAAGACGTTTACTCCGCATCCTTTCCAGGAACTGGTCTCGATTTTTCAAGCGCTTCCATTGTCGTTGTTCTTCCCACGCACTTCAGGTTCTCCAGGATGTCCCTCCGGAAAGATCCATTGTGGATCAAAAAGGACTCGAGCGTGCGCAAGACCTCTCATTTCCCGGTCTGTTAGCGTGGAAAACAAGCCCATAACCCGAAATTCAGCTCCTCTCAAACAAAATCGCCGGTCGTGGCCTGCTAGGTATTGTTTCCATGGATCGAGAACAGATTTCTGCTCGCTTCAAATCGGGAAATATCATGCATCAGGCTCAACAGCTCTGATAACAAGCTGCCGATGACACGGCTGAGCTTCAGGCGTTTCGACCAAAGGTTGGTTCAGATTGGATTAGACGAGCTCAGTACACTTTTTGTGCCGGTCGTTGATGTTTTGACACAGCTCAGCATGAGGAAACCGCGCGGAGAGTGGAAAAACTTCCTTTGCGGAATTTGCGCGTATTGATCGACGCAAGACCGAAAAAATCGCGAGCCACCACCCTTCTGGAATAAGTTGGGAAGGTGTGAAACGACCAACTCAAAGACGATCCTCCATGAAGATCGCCTCCAACACGATGATTTGGCCCCCCGCGGCAATACGTGGAACTTTTCGGGACCTCAAGACCTTCCAAAGAGCTCCTCGATAAGGGTTCCCATTGCTCTGCAAGTTTCCTTCCAGGATTGCATCCGAATTGAAATCGATCGTACCGACATTGTACGCGCCTGAACACCAAGCCGCTCCCTCTGGGTCGCCGCTTCGGGGTCGTCCACATTGTGAGTTGAGGTAAGAGACTTCCTTTCTGGACCGATGGAAACTTTCGTGTCATTGTAGACGGAGACAGATTGTGTCTACTCATATCTGGGTGGTTTATCTCGAGTCTGTGTTAGAACACAAAAGAAGGGGAGAGGAAAGTATGAAGTCTTCGGGCGACCCGGGACAACTTTGGAAGCTCGATCCGTGGTCTGGAAGCAAGCTTGAGCTCAGAGATACCGCGAGTTGCGGCATCTTATCGCTTCCCTGAACTTTTTGATGGGAAACCTTCGTTCATGGTGTCAGACGATTTATTGAGAGCCCGGAACTTCTCGCCCTGATTACGGATTTTCCACATCGCGGTAACCGGTCCAAATATTCAGCATCGGCCGCCTGCCGCATTCGAGAACTCGGGGTCACCTAACCTTTTTGTTTCCAGAACTGCAGCGCAATTCCACATTCTTCCTTGGTCATGTAAGAGAAACGTTCATCAACTTCTAGTCTGGCCACCTTCAGCGCCTCCGTAGTCGCCGGCACAATGTTGTCGACGGTGGGCTTAGTTGTTGGAGTCAATATCTTCATTGCGAACGGAAGCACTGAACTTTTTGTGGTTAGCACTTTTGTCACGTGTAGGAATCAAGTCATATTCGCGCCAAACTCGAGTAAATGAATGAAGTTCTCGTGGAGTTTCTGTGAACATCTCACCACCGACCCTTTCCGAAAGCTGCCTGAGCGCCCTCGTCGGACCTTACTTGAACTCCGCGCAACTCAGGACTGCATGTTTGCAACATAGTAGAGTTTTGTCAGCCATTCAGTGACTCGACGGCTCTGACATCAGTCTAAGGAGCAGTCCAATGACGCTCCGAAAAAGTTATTCCTCTCAGGCGGGGGAGCAGGGGGGCTCAATCAGGCCGGCAGATCATACGATTCCGGGAGGGCAGCATGAGGCAAGTCGATACCGCCGATTGTTTTTATGGAGATTCTCCCTTCATTCACTGGGAAACTTCGCCACTTCTAAAAAACTCCGGAACTCAGTGAGGCGGAAGTCTGAGCGTTTCCAGAAACATAGTCGTCTCGTTATTCAAACATTTAAATTTGGTGCCGAAAAACATGTTCATCGTAATGGTTCAATGTTCCTCGGCCTCCAGCTTAACGGTAACCTCAGTTTGCGCTCCTATCTCAACAGCATCATGCCGAACAGGTACGTCCTCCTCCATCATCGCTCGCCTACGACCGACGTCCCCGAGAGAATTGCATCCCGGTTAGGGGTCTAATAACAATCTACGGAGCACTCCCCAGTTATGGTCCAACCATACCGGACGGGGCTTACAAATCCGTCAACAACTAACGAGCAAACTGTCTGAGCTTATGATTAGGGCCGTCTTCGGAGTATGACGTGGCCACTCGGTAGCCTATTTCGATCTCGAACATGAATTGTGCCGATTAGAACAATGTGCACCACACTTCATGTAGCTCGACCTGCTCACGAAATTTTCCACCACTCGATTCCCATATGAATAGGCTTTCCGATAACTGCTAGGTCCGAACTCTCCGAGCGTCATGCACACCATTCACCGCCTGGAGTTTCTCCAGAAATAATTCCTCTGGAGACTGCCTCATTGCATTCACTATAGGGGTTACATCGGATCGGGAAAAATTGATCTATTTCAGCTGTCCTCAGAGAGCTCCTGAAACGGCTATGAAACGGCGGTTCGAGTGAGAACGCGATGTCTGAGCTGGCATCTCTGGATCGTCGTTTACCACGAGGTCACGAATTCTGCCCCAGCAACAAGGACCGCCTCGGTCGAACCAGGGCTGTGATACCGAATTTCGAAGCAGGAAGAAGCAGCGACTTCCGAGCTTCCCGGGTTTCCAATGTATTTGTACCATGTACATATGTTTCGTGTAGCTTCGCGGGATAAGGATGCGGAGGTACGGGAATGGCAAGTGAGCGAGGACCCCTGCGAAAGCCAGGCTGTCTTAGTTTGAGTTTGAGAGGTCAGTGGCGTGAATTCGTTCAGCGTGTATGACGGGAGACACTTCGAACTTGGAAGCGTCGCGTTTTACCACGTCAGTTCCGAGAACACACCAATTACTTAGTGATCCCAAGGAGATAGAGAAAGCGAGAGGAAGTGTGTACACATGATGACGTTATCGTCGCAAGCTCAGAACACAATGCTTCTCTTGGTCCGTATTAGGCCACTTGGCTGATTGACGCTTCATGGCAAGGAGAATACCAAGGTCAAGGACGCACACAAGGCCCCCTGTCTGGGAATGCGACCATCTGGATCAGAGTCTGATCGACGTCTCTCAACAGAGCTCTAATATAGGAACTCATACACTTCCCGATGCGAGACAAGAATTTCTTTTGTCATTTCCAGGCCGATCCATCATTGGAAACAATCCATCAATCATTTTTCACTTTGCAAATGAATTGCTCATTTCCAGGTCTACCTGTAGATCCATCGTGACCCAATCGTTCTGATACCAGCAATATGAGGCGCCTCGAATCTCCCTCTGACTGACTGCGATTAACGCAGAGTCGCGTCGTCGCAATGACCACACACGCACAATCAGCTTCCTTCCACAAAAGCTCAAAACACCGAGCGCAAAGCTCTCGGCGTCGATGTGAACACGTCAGCAAATCACACGTATGCTACGAGGCACAGCAGTGGGCGAAGAAAAAGCATGTACTCCTTGAATCCATGACTCCTGGAGGCGCATTTCGATTTATCCGGATTGTTCTGGAAAGTAAGCGGTCATCAAATCGAAAACATTTCACGGAGTTGACATCTCGAGTTGATGATTTGGCCCCACTTCCCCACAGGAGCCAGGTGACATGACAGGAACTTCTTCGGAATCGAACGACGAAGCTCGGGTGGTTCCTGAATGCCCTCGAGCTTGACCAACCATTCTCTCAAATTTTTGCAGTAAACCTTTGACACTCCAAGAATTCTTCTTCCTGTCGTTACCTGCGCGCAAAATGGCTCTGCTATGGACATCATGGCCACATATGGAAAACTGTCCCTGGAAGGTCCGAAAAGCGCATCATCGTGGCTTCGACAGTCTTAATTCGAGCCTCGAATCTGATCGCAAAGGTCGCAGCCTTATTATCTCATGGAGTCCCCATAAAGAAATCTGAACGAAGGGCTGGAGTGTGCTGAAACGATCACACAGCTCCTTCGAATTCTCCGGCGCCACATCCAAGGTGCCCTGATGGAATTCCCCTCTAAATGCAAATTCTGATTCAATGTCGTCTGACACCTGAGATGTTCGTAAAATTGAAGTTGGAACAAGCATCAGAGATGTGGAGTCCGTAATCTACTTTTTCGGACCCTGTTACGTTCCCGAACCCATGAATTTCTCAGACTTCCTGTTCAATGTCACTCACTCAGGATATAGACAGAGACGGCAGAGAAGTTCTCGAAGCTTCATGGCTTCATCGCGAAAAACGGAGAGAAAACTGAGTTGGCTATCAGTCTCCAACAAGTCCGAGGTCATCCTGTGTGATTCAACAAGATAATGACTCATCAGCGACTGGGATCGACATCTGAGCCGTCTATCCCTAACTATGATCTTTTCTGCTGGGATGCTCCGATGCGAAGGACAATCGTTTCTCCGCATCATTAGAGAGCTGAGCTGGTCCATCCTGATCTCGCTAAATACAATTGCGATGCGAGACATCTTCCCCAAGCCGACAAGGCACGCATAACCAAATCGACTCGCTCGGAAATGCGGCCGCAACCGAAAACCGAAAGCTTCATAAATGTCCTTTGATTGTGAGATCGAGAATTATCTGTCTCCTCGGCTCAGCCCCGCGCGTATGCCCTCTTGAAAGGAGATGCATCGGCACCGAGGACGTCAATGGAAAACACTCGAGCCGGAATGTCCACCTTCAGCTACTTTGTCGTCGAGGATCATAAGCTTTCAGACAAATATTTGGATTTGATTTGCCATCCTTCGCGCGAGCCCGATATAGCGATACTTTCACTCAATTGGAGCGAACCTCAGGCCTGTTGAGATTTTGCCTTATTCAGGTGTTGCAACACCTATTCGGGCATGCAAAATGAATGAACGATGGTTACGACACCAAACGAACAATGATCGTATGCTGAGACATTCTGAGCACTTCTGACGCGCAAATATCGAATCAGATCAGCCTCAACCCAATGTTACGTCGGTAAGCGTCGAAGTTTGGCCCGTAGACAAATGACGCTGCCGAACTCTACATAGACGACAAGAGAACCGTGAAGTGCTACATGAGCGCACTCAGATTCCTGAACGGCTTTGAGTTCGAATAACGAGTCCTACTTATTGTTAGTTAGTGTCGGCGAAAACGTTTGTCGTCGCCTGCTCAGATTTGTGTTATGCGGCTGCTACACGCACAAAACCGGAGGAAAATCATCCTGATGGCATGATGCATATGAGGTAGGTATGCGAACTGCTGGTGCAACATACGATGGCGGCGGTTTTCGTAACGAATATGCGTGATTTCTCATGCCCTACATAGAGCACAGATTAGCAGTTTGATCATGGCCAGTGACCAAGAAAACGCGAATCACGGCGCGGCGCGTCGCCAATGCTCTGACCCGCCGTGAGATTTCCTAAAATCTCCGCCCTCGCTGAGCCTCGAAGTCTCACGATAATATGTATCTGCAGCACGCGACAGTATCCTTGTGTGGTTAGCGAGGCCTGTTAAGGAGTTGAATCGAAGCCAGCTACGGCAGAGGAGATCGGCTTGTTGTCATTAGCCATTAGCTGTGGTTCCCGAGCACGAACTGTTGACCGGGAAGAGCCACAATCACCCCTAGCGTGAGTGTCCCGATGACGGGAACGGCACAAGAAGATAACTTTTGTTATCAGTGGTTGTCAGCTGCAGGTATCGATGTTGATAGGATATGGAAATCAGAAGCGGGCAAGATATCGCAGGTATGGAACGAATGGAAAGGAACTGAGTTTTTCCATCATGTTGCATAGGAACCACACGGAGATGATATCCATAGAACACCCACGTTCCGAGGTATAAGGATTCGCGTAAGTTGTTTTGTTGCTACGTGAGACACGCCGAAATGGAAAACTGGAACGACTGGATCCGTATGTAAATCCTCGTTGAACAGGAGGATTCGGAGATTGCGGAGTGACGGGCTTGTCATAGAACCCGAAAGTACGAGGAGAAATACACGCTGTACCTCCCTCAGACACCCCGCGACACCAGAAAAAGATACCTGTTATCGGGAGCTGAACACGTGGAGGATTTCTCCTCGGGATATCCTTCGGATCCCAGACTATTACTCCGAGAGTCCCCAGATCCGCTATTTTCTTCCGTTTAGGCAAGCATTGTCACGGACCTAAAGGCCCGTGACAAAGGGCCCGAACAACTCTCAACAAGATTCAGCTCTGACGGGAACTTGTCAGAGGTAAACTGGAAGTGATAGAATTCACCGCGATTCTCAGAGAGCGGAGTCCCGAACAGGCAGAAGCTTCAATTGATTCAATTATTCCGCCTCCCCTCGTAAACTGAAAACTCACCGAACCGTTTTGGGCGAATTGTTTCGGGGGAGCGAATCTGTTTTTCCCGCCCGGCAGGAACTTCGAGACGTTGCGGAAAAGCAATCTGAGGTAGAAATCTCGGAGAACACAGAGTCAACAGTGGAACACAAGCACCCTCATCATAAGCTTAACACGAAAACAAAGGTCGTCCCTCACAGGTCAATGTTTCCGTCGTTCCAATCACCGTTATTACGAAGCGGAATGAGGGTGAGCTTGACCGCAACTGCTGATCCTCCCGAGACGCTCAACTATTTCGTGCGGATGAGCTATGCCAAAGCTGCGCCGACTTCTCTTACTGCCGTTCAACCCTCAGATTGAACGGCGATGAACTCACGAAGTTTCCGAACAGATGCGAATCCTCCTCCAACGGAAACTTGGCTCACGCGTTCTGATGAGTGACTGCGAGAATCTTTGGGCTGAGAATTTTTGCGTCGAAAGTAGATCGGATTCCTCATATCCTTTATGCTCGATTCGGGGGGCTTCAAATTTTAGACTGGGCGCTGACGAATTTCAAATCGAAAACATAAGGCCGCCCAATATTCGCCTCAGATTCGCTTGCATCAGCAAGACGCGTAGAGAAGCCGGCCCACGTCCCGAATAAATCAGAATTCAGCAGCTTTCGAGGACATGACGAGATAAACCGACAAGACGGACACTCCGAATGGTTGCAGATGCGATGTACTGAGCAAGAATATGATTTTGAAAAAAAAATGTTCTGGATGATGCTCATGGGAGCCGTGGACCCGTTCCCGTGTCTCAATGTCCTCTTCGTGTCGGCCGCAACGCCCATCCGGGGGACGAGTCTGAGCTCGTTAGTTTCAACGAACGACCGCATTTCCAATGAACAGCCACTTCCATCTCGGCGTCAGGTTGAATTGATCACGTTCGGTGTACGATCCCGCAGGGTCCTCAAAGAGATTCGGCCACCCTACGCGAAGTTGGTTTCTTCATATCTGCGGAATTATGTATTTCCAATATCCGTGGATGCTCGCTTCACCTCGCAGCAAAGCATCCCCGACTGCTGACGCAATAGTTCGGCTTGAAAGTAAGATCGAAAGCCTTGAGAGGATGCAACATCAGAGATCGACCTTCATCAGCTAAATAAATGGTCTGGAAAATCTCTTGTAACTCTTGCGGCGGCTGATTACATCCGACCTGACTGCTAACTAAGCGTCGTGTCATCTAATATTTGGAAATTCGATTCTGTTGCGTCATGGGCAGAGCCATAAGGAGTAGGGAGACGCCACGTGGACACAGGAACGAGTCGGGCTCTGAAATTGGACTGATCTGTCCTCGGGGCGTAACATAGTATCCAGAGAAAAGAAGACATCGTCCTTGATCGATTCAACCACGAGTGAATCAGCCATCGGCCCTGTGAAAGACATGTTCGTTCGTGACACAAAATTACCCGAGGATTCCCACCAGAGTATTTTTGGAACAATGAACAAGGCCGGTGTCGGAACAGCTGAACGAAGTTCTTGGAAAGATCTCAGAAAAGAACCGCAAGCAGCGGTCTAAGTAAACTTGCCCGGCAGCGGCGGATCCCTGCAGATAGGAATCTATGCCCCCCTCCCCTCCCCCTGTCGAAGGACAAGGGGAAGCCGTTGCGGTGTAATTTATAATCGACCCACAATAATGACAGCAGCGATGATCACTGTGTTTCGAGTTTCCCCGTCGGGAAGTTTCCCTCCGTAGGACGGCTTGTGTGACAGGGAAGGTCTCCTTTGGAGGAATCGAAGTTGGTCCCCTCGGTACTGGGCTGTCAGCGTGCTCCGGAGCACCGATGAGTGTCAGTTGAAAACGGCTCAACGATCTCCACTCTTTCGGCAACAACTTGGTGAGAACTCATCCTTCGCAAGAATGAGTGCTCACCAAGCATATACCAAGCGCGAAACGGGCCAACAAGGCTGATTGGCGGTAGCTCGCGAAATTCATATTTTTGTTACATGGAAGTGTTCTCTGGTTGGACTATGAAAACAGATTGCCTCCGGTATGCAAAGCCGAACATGTTATCGCAATAACGGCTAAACACGACAATGGATGAGAAACAAGAGTCGCGTTACGACATCTGTTCAGATAGAGAGCGTTCGATTTTCCGTCCTGGTTACCAAAACACGCTCCGACTCTCGTGAATCAGCTTCAGGCTATTTTCGGGCTCCGCAGACAGGGACGGAGCTAATCCGTGGGCGTGACATCCGGTGGGTACACTTCCCTCAACAAACGCCTCGAAACAGTTCCGTCGACCTAACCGTAGGCAGGAGCGTTTGTTTCGCTCGGTAAGCTTAGGTCCAACTCAGAGTCCCGTCTGTTGTCACTTTTGCCCGGCCGGCCTTTCGTTGTCCTCCACTTCATTCGAGTGCGAGAGGTAGTGAGCGCGACTAGTGGAATTGTTGGAATTTGCAAACCCGAGCTCGGACTCAAAGCAATCAATTACGAATGCCACCTAATTTGACCGAGAGAGCAGACTGCTTCGCGACTTACCGTGGCTGTTCCCCACTTGCAATCTGTTACCATTTCGCTTTGCGTCGGCAGCATGGAGGTTGACGGCCTTTGTAGGAGAGACCACCATCTCGAACGGAGAGCGTCTCGAGCGACGTGCGGATTGCAGCCGTAAACTGAACTCTGGGAGCGGATAGAACGTGAAAATCGGGGCAAAATCGGGGTGAGCATTGGTTCACATGGATTCGCCGGATTTCTTGGTAAGCGGTGTCCTTCGGAATGTTTAGGAGTAGAGTATGTGCAAGCGCAGACGAGATTTTGTGGAATTCGATATTTTTCTCAACATATTAAATGCAACCCTGTGAAATTAAGGGTGATTTCCTCAAAAAGAAACACTGCTCCTCGATCACTCGTTGAATTGACGAACTCAGTAAGCCTGATAAGAAGCCCGATAAGGAGCCATCGCAGCCTTGATCCCGACCGGCTTTGCTTAGCTAGGCTTAGTCGGACAGTGTCTTTCGAAGTGACCTTGGTGATATAGAAGAGACGTCACAGAACATTTACTAGTTGAATGTATCAACTACGACGAAATTCGTTCAATTCCTTGTTTATTTCGAGATCTTTCCTTAGCGACAGTGCGACTTTTTACGTTTCATCGACTCAAACCAACGACTATAGCGAGCTCACATGAGCTTCCCACTGACTTCACGTCGTTGTCAAAACCTCCAAGCTTCGAACAAAAGTTCCGTGAGACTCGGAAACTTCTGCCGAAAAAGGCTGCTAAAACGCAGCTACAACCCAATTGCATGGAGGCAAAACCTACAGTCTTGCATTTCGATTCGTCGCAATAAATAAAATTTGTTTAACTCCGAAAACCTAAGCAGAGTTTCATGTTCTCGCTGCACGTCACTGCCACGAAAGAAGCATCTTCTTACGTCACCGCAGCGATGTCACAAGCGCTCCTGCTCAACATGTGGCCACGCCGGCGCCGTTGACGCGGCAGAAATTTTCGACGAGGTCTGATGAGAATCGAAGCCAAAAGGTCCACAGAACTGATACACCAGACGTTGAGCACGCTCGGTTTTCTTCATGATACCTGGAAACAAATCGAATAGAATATTCGAGTCGAGTCGACGAAAGAATGAAATGCCCGGAGATTTCTCGAGGGGTGAAATTCTCCGACGAATTACATTCGTTGTTCCCTTGACAAGTCGCTCAAATGCAGAATTGTGGTCACCGATGGTCAGCGCGTCGGAAGCTCACCTTTGCGATAGTATTGACGAATAGACCTCGAGAGCTTGTCATAATTCATAGCCGGTCGATTCTTGCGCTGACCCCAAAGCTTCGCAACGCGCACGGAATTCTCGATTTTGAAGATGTTTCTCTTCCTATCGACCCAGCGGATGCAATCTCGGTGCTGAGGACTAGAAAGCAGCTGGCGCAGGAACTGCCACAAGTGAATATGTTGTCCAGATGAGGTTCGAACCGGTTTCGACGAATCTTCTGGAAATTTGCATAATAATCTTGTCTTATTCACTTATCTTCTTTCAAATTCGAAATGTACAAAACTATCGGATTTCGCCGCTCTCCTGCTGCCGCATCGATTTTCGGCTCCTACCAGAACTCACCATCGCTGGCTTCAGAAGAACCCGTTGAAGACGGTCGCCGGGGCGCGTGGTAAACCATCTCGGAAGAGATCGGGAGATCATCGCGCGTGAAATGGCCGTGCGCATTCTGTCCGAACTCAAGGTTGAACTCATCTGCTTCCTCGAAATGTGGACTCTGGATCACTGGAAGTTTCCACAAAATATGTCAACGCTCGAACTTGGCTCCTTGTTTGCTCCACACGAGTGAGTGGTAAGAAGTACTTCAGGAGTGAGTATGCGAACGCCGGCTCATGAACTTTGGAGCACGGCATGGCTCATGATGTAGAATACATGAATTGTTGCAAACCTGATCTCCAAATGTCAAGGTTGGCCACGATTTTGTCCATGACAAGGATATGCACCGACTGCAGCTTGACCAGATTTATCCATGTTTGCGGTCTCTCGCAGAATGCGATCAGCTCCGAACCAGTTGTCTGCAAGATGCAAGTTCAAAAACTTAGATGAGAGGGAAGTTTGGGCCGCAAGACACCGCGTCGCGACGCGTGGTTGGGACCATGAAAGGTCAGGAACTCACCTTCATGAGAAAATCGAGGGTTTTCCAACAGCTGTCAATTTTACGCTCGTTCGAGAGCCATTGGAGCCAGTTCTGGACATCAATGGTATTCCATCTATGTGGGTCTGGAAAACCAGAAACGGCTGCTGTCAGTTGCTGATTCATGCTTTCATGCTCCTGAATGTGCAGGATGAACTCAGACTCCCAGGAGTTCAAATTCCGACGACAGATGGAGGGAACTAAAGCTCGCTTCGGATGACCGGAGCACGCGCGAACGTCATTTTGGCGGAGGTCAGGATCTTTTCAAACTCCTCGTGGTTTTGACTGGATTTCGAAGTTTCAACTCAAGACCCGTTATACACTCAAAGTTCACTCTTAAAATTGGAGGCGAGTCTTTGCACACCCCAAGTGTGTTTGCTCGCTATTGGAGAAGAGACCCGAAAGAACGTCAAAATCAGGTCGGTGACACATGCCGTTGTGGACATTTCTATGTGGCGTGTGGCGCGAGTATAATTTCGAATTCAGGTGGAAATGAAGTTGAGCATACATACTTGATGAGATGCAAAGCTGTCGACAGGCTCTTTGAACATCACTGGCGGCTTGTTGAAGGCAGAGTGCTCTTAGGTGTTCGAGAGTGTCATTCATCGAAGGATGCTCCGAACTCTTAATTGGGCCTGTTTCAGGTGTTTGCCACGAAGAATCTTGCTCTGTTTCAAAATCTAATGAATTGCCGTCGGTGAAACAGTGCGGCTCACTTTTTATGAAGCTGTCAGGCAGCCATTGCGAGGCAAAGTTCATCTTCACTTCTGCAACATCAAAAGAATCCCTGAGCTAGGTGTTCCAACTCTTCGCGCCGAGCGCGTCGCCGAGTCAGAAGCTTCGAGTCGCTCCTGAGACTCCTGAAATCATCTTCCTCACCGCGTCCTCTCCGAACTTTCTGACATTGATTGGTTTCGATCAATAAACTCCACTTTGCTCGGTGTGCTCGATGTCAAGGATCTCCGAACGCCGCCGCACTACTTGCCTGTGGTAAGACGTCTTCAAAATGTCACTTCTGTTTTATGGAGACAGAGAACCTCGATTTGAGCACGAGAAACTAAAACCGATCGAAACCGCTCCGTCACCGTCGTCAAACGTGGGCACTGGGTGGACTGAGTCCAAACTGAACACTGTGAAAAGTTTGCCACGGAGTCCTTCGGGAGTGCGATTTTTTGGATTAATCGCCGATGAATACTTTGAACCCAAAACCCTTTCCTAGGTTGAAGGTCTTTACGATTGACCAAAGGTCGATTGATGGTCTCATCGTAACGAGCACTTATGCTTGGCCGTCGGCGACCTGAGGTTGTTGCCAGAAATAGCTGTTGGCTTTCAATTACATTTGATGATGCTTGCCCGCGACGAGTGATGGTACATAGCCATTATAGTGCTATGCCACACCACGGAATGGAGCGTATCGCTGCGGGAGTCGACAAACTTTATCGCGAGATTATTGCAGTCCCCATATCTAATCTCTGTTTTCGTCAAAGTGACCAGAAGAATCAGCGAATCTGTCGATAGTCATCGGGGAACGTCTGGACTAGGCCTATTCCATTTTCGTGGAATCGGAATCGCTATCGCGTCAACAAGATCTCCGTTGTTATCATCCTTGAAATTGTTTCAATTCAGTGTGAGGTCATGGGAATCTCGGTTCACCCGCCCACGGGAGCGTGAATCAGGCAACATTCAATCTTGATTCGAAAATCTTCCTTCCCACTCGACTTGTTTCGAGTGACGTTGATCTTGACCGCCATAATTTTTTTTTTCAAGATCCAGAATTATGGGAAATATAGTTCTTCGCTAGTAAACCCGAACTTTCCCACAACAGATCAGCTGATCTCCTTTAAAATCTCGTGATCAGTTGCATTGTTAGAAACTTTATGAGGAGTTCGCTTTCAGAAACGACGAGAGACCCTCCCGAAGAATCTGGTCTTGAGTTTCTAGCTACGAGCACAAACTCCTGTACAGATTGCCAAATTCCAGACCACTGCGTGAGTTTGAAGCAAACCAGACTCGCACACCGGCAGAAATCGGGCTTTTCGATCAGGAAGTCAAGCCCTAATTGAAAAACCTCGGAAGTTTAGAAAAGCCAGCGCCGCCAATGACCAGATCGGAGCTAAATGGTATCTGAGGATAGCTCCGACATTTTCGCGTTTGCTGGGGACGGATTTATTCCAAGTCGACCCTGGAAGTCCTACGGGGAAGCGTTGCGTGCGCCTAGCCTTACTCGCTCCCGAACCTTGCTGATACTGCGGCGAAGCACGCGCTCAAATCATAGTGTAAGACGCGCCAGGTAGCTCGATTTTTCGATCTCACTGCAACGCTGAGAGCAGAGAATATTCCCCAGGAGCATGAGCGTTACGGCTCCCTCGAACCGCAGCAGGCTGAAGTCGATGTCCGCGAGCTGAAAGTCTCCGCTGTGAAAATGCCCTATGTCTCCTTTGGGTCAAGTTCGGTGAGCTATTCTTCCGGTGACTCTGTTTGCGGTTCCCGTGGTTTTTACCCGCAAAAATCTTGCGGTTCCTTGCTGGTAAGACCCACAAAATTCTTGCGGTTCTGTGGTTCCGGAACCGCGGTTCTGAAACCGCTGGAGGGCCTACTCAAGAGTAAAGTTCCGCAGCATCGTTCCGCAGATTCCATGTCATCATCTGACCGCGACTAAAAATTTCATGCTGCGATACTGTGGACAGCTCACGCTTCCGCAAAGCATCGGTATTGTAAACATACCATATTTGGGCAGCTCGATGGGTCCTCGTTGCTCATCTACACAAAACTCAACCATCGATGACGCTAGACATATATTTTTTTCTCGGATTATCGCCAATCCTGGGACATAGCTGGATCAGTAATCAACTATGGGACGGACCATGACCATAATGGGACAGGTTTGAAACGTCGAGATTCCTACGAAGATGACGTCCACGACCGATCGTACCCATTGGCATCTGCGAATGAGGAAACGAATGAGTCATCGACTTTGAAGATGTCCACGTGAAGCGTTGTGGCCCATCTCTCCGTTCAGTGCATTAAAGTCCGCGTCAGGATAAGGGACGTCCCGAAAGGCGGCGGCTTTCTTCTCATCTTCAGACTTTCTACAGTTCAGGTTCTGTGATCAGATCGAGTTTCGGGGCAGCTCAACCTAGGCATGATTAACTCGCTCCCAATGGATGCGTACAGGAAGGCGAAAACCCTCGAGGACTCTTGCACAAAGCTCAAAATTCCAGTTGAACCAAACAAGTTGTTGAGGCTGCGTTAGAAACCGTTGAATGGGCTCGGGAAGCTACACGATTTGGAAATCAAAACAGTGGCCGCGATCAAGCGACCCGAGCACGGAGCAGACAGCATCGTCTCAGAACTGGTCAGCCTGCCGAAATCGTTTCGAGACCTTGATTTTGATTTGATCTTGTCTACGGTTCATTCGAATGGAGGCTGCAATCGATTCGATGCTCGAGCCCTTGATGAAAAAAATAGGATAATGGAGCTTTCAGACTGATCCCGACGATCTAATCCCAACGGGCACAGAGTTCCAAACGCTAGGCGAGCGAGAACCAAGGAACTGTCTGACAAAATCCTTTTAGGAGTTCGGCACCTCGTGAAAGGTCTCCTTCTGGCAGATCCGTACCTCCGGGAATCGATTTGGAAGCGAATGGAAGCTACAGAAATCAAGCCCTCGACTGATGTCATGACCGCGAGTTCGGATCTAACCATGAGTCAGCTGATCGATGGAATGCTCTTCCTCTTAACTCTAAATCATGTGTTTGACACTGGTCCATCGTTTGATACTGGTGCTGGCTCTGATTGCGTATTTTCGAATAACTTGTGGCGGTCTTCGAGATTTTTGAGAGCGTCCTCCCCAGGGCGCGGGAGGGGGAATGTTCTAAGTAGAAGTGTTTTTGCTCATCGAAGTGATAGCCCGTAGTGTCGACCGCAAACGAACGAGCAGCTGTTCCTCTTGTTCTCAGGAATGCGAAAAAGTGTCCAAAAAAAGTTTCGAGAGAGTATGAGTTTTCCAAAGTATCTAATAGTTTTCGTCCAGGATGGCCTTGCTCATCGAGGCGCACATGTTTTGAAGCTGATTTTGGTCTTGCTCGATGCTACCGGCGATGATCGCGCGATGGCTCGTGAGTTGAATTAAGGTAGAACGCACTCGCAGCAAGCCACACGCCTTAAGCCTTTATTCCTCTTGTTGACGAGAGCTCGATAAGACTTTTGAGTAAACACGCGTCCATTGCGTCGAGATTGACGAACCAATAGCTATTTATACGAACGCCCTGTCTAGACTCTGAGGAGGATTAGAGCGAATTCAGCGATGCAACATTGCCAAAAAGAGGCACTGCATTGCAGCCAATCTTTACGACCATCCCCGAGATTTGGTTGCACCATTCCTGCTTCCGGGATGGTGTTTCCATCGACGATGTGGGCAGAAATGGAGAGACAAAGAGACGCCAACAGGAATTGAAGTCGAATTTCATCCAAACTTCCCACGTTCCGGACTCAATACAGGCGAAACGCAAAGCATCGGAGGACTAGGGATTACCGATAAGCCTGAATGTCCCCCCCCCCAATGTCCCCCCGTGCCATTCCCCAGTGCCAATGAAACCGGAATAGAACGAACGCGAAAGACCATCTTTGTTGTTGCCAAAGTAATATTAGATCTCTGGGTACGATCTTGCGCGTGCCGACTTTCCAGGGGATTGCTCTCCCGATTCCCATTGCTGGGATCCGCAATCACTGGCTCATGATCCGGTGAGTGGACTCGACAGAATTCCTTTGAAATTCGAGGGTAAGAGAGGAAACGCAGAAGGATCGGGAGCTTTCAAAGTATGGAGCGTGCCGATGAAATGTCCTCAATGGCCGTAATCCACGCTTTGCTTTGTGCCCGATTACTTCCGCAGTATCTCCAAGTATCAATCGAGTATACAGCCAATAAGCCACCGGGACTAGCACTTCCGGCGCTTATCTTCGAGATAATCGCAGGTGGGCGATTCTGGGATTACGTTCGTCTGCTGAGGGAGAATTTTGTGTCACGAAAAATCTGTCGCGGTCAGAAATACCCTTCCAGAGTCGCGGTCCTAGTAATCGGTGATAAAAATGGAACATCGACTCGTTACTGTCTGGGAATGTTCCTAATCTGTAGAGAACAAAGGTCGAGTAGGCCCCTAATATGTCTCACAATCAGTACAGAGTGCAGCGATGCTTGGAATCCGCTCGAGAGCAGCGAACAATTTTGCCCCAGACCGAGAGTTCTGACGAGAGTTCAAGCGACCTTTCATCTCGTTAGGGAGCATAATCTCATGAATTCTGCAACTTCAATTATTTTTAGCACCGGATAATGCGCTTAAGATTTGTTAGGGAGCCATGCACGGTTTCACTTTGTTCTCATCTACTGGATGAGATTACGGTGCTCTGTGATTGATTGGAACCTGAGCCGCGACGAAAATATCCTCTTCCGCAGAATGAACAAGGTGTGGAAGAACTTTGAATGCGTCCTAAATTGCGCCGGAGATCCTGAGTCCATTCTCCTGGCCGCACCGTGGGTATCGAAAGACGGAGGAGCTGTTGCAACGTGGAGTTTGTTGTCGATTTATAAATGCTCATCGATATTGTCGACTGACAGAAAAACGGAATCTAGTGGAGTCTAAACGCTCTGAAATAATTGGACGATTGCGAAGATGGCAGAATGAATGGAACCGGGCAGAACCCGTTTCGCGAGGTCTCCAACTGCTTCATCGTTTTGGACCAATACATAGAATGACGAGCCACGTGTCCAGAAACGCTCCTGGAATGTCTTGATATATGTACGATCGCAGCCTGTTCCACTCTCGATCCTTTCCCAGGGAGCGAAAAGCCTTGTTCTCCTGCTCTACTTCCAATAACAGGACAATCGAAGTTCCGTCGAAAAAAAACTCAGGGATTTTCAGCCAAAGAATTCCGAGCTTCTCGTCTTGACCCTCCGAAATTGGTTTACGTATGCTTGGTCACAGTTTCCGTTCACAGTAACCAAAGACCAGGCAGCAGGCCTCGGGCATGGATTCGACCTTAGGAATTCAATGATACAAGCCGGCGTTCTATTCTATCGTGACAATCCGCCCGGAATCAGGGGATGCCTCGGCTTCTAGGAAAATATTGTAGTCTGGAAGTGCAACCGGAATTTCCGCCACTTGCATTCGGGGTGGATGTTTACCGAGATATCGAGCAAGAATATTTCTGGGATTTTCACGACGTGGTTCCTCGAACTATCGAGGTACTTGGGGCATGAATGTAGATGTGATTGTGAGCAGCAAGTCTTAGCGAATAAGGAGATGGGTTGCATCTCCCCGAGAAACTCGGCCAATGTGCTCAAGAAAGAAACCGATGATATTGAGTCGTCGGGAATGTGAAGACTTGGAGCTCGCTGAATACGTTTAATCATGTCGACATGAAAATCTCCCCAGCGAGGAGGTTTCCCACTCAATTGGCAGTTTGGGATTGCCGAAAAAAAAAAACAATTCCCGCCCTAGCTAGGATCGTTCTGCCCTCATCGCTGGCTATTTGAGGATGTCACTCAAGACAAATGAATCTGCGCTCGGAATCGTAGTGTCTAATGGAGCGGAAACTCCGAAAACGATCCAGGTTCGGCCGGAAATCGATGAAGCTCGAAACTTTCGTTTCAATTCGATCACTCCCTCGCTCCATTCTTTCTGTTTCTATCTCTCTCTCGCTTTCCGAACAGACACTGTCCATTATGACACAGCCTTGCGAACTACCGCTTCATAGGGAACGCCTTCTGAGCTCGTTTACGTCGACTCTGACTTTCAGAGGAGCGGTAGTTTCGAAACGCTTCTAAAGAAATTTATTCCGGTGGCGTAATGGGGGGGCCATGCCCCCCCCCCCCCAAAATTTTTGTCCGGCCCATAGAGCTCGATGTTGAAGCTCATCATCATCTTCTGTTGGCCCCCCCCCCAAACTGGGGCGAAAATGATCTTGCCCCCCCCCCCCCCCCCCGAAAAAAAATCCTGTGTACGCCCCTGGCCACGGGTCGTAACACCATGCGAAATGCATGAAATGCAAAAAATGGGTTTTTGCGTTTTATTCGCGGGAACCATAGGTCGGATTATGTTTTCAAGGTGAAATTTTCACAGTCTTGAGTTCGAGCAGAGTCCGCGCAGGAGTTACCGAGACTACCCTGAGAGGCTATCGACGTGAGTCACACACTCGAAAACAGGCGGATTCGCCAACAACTTTTCCAAGAATCAATTACATTTATCTGTGATCATCGTCGTGTCGAGGGCGAATGATAAAGCAGTGCTTCGAGTTGACACCAGCTAATCGAAGCGAAGAGACATTGTTGCGGACGCGGACAATCGAAAAGCAATGTGATCGAAAGCGTCGTCACGGGTGTGAAAGGTTTAGTTAATCCCCCGGAATAGTCAGGCTAATCGCTGGCCGCTGATATAATTTCGGACATCATGATAGTGCGACTCGATGCGGCAGCGTGAGGGGACTCCTTTGATGGGAGTTTCCTTTGACCAAACGCGCAACTCCGATCACTATGTTGCAGACTCTCCACCTCTGAGACTCCTGTGCAGTGGATGTGGATCCTGAAATCTCGAGAAGTCATCACGCCGCGCCGTTCTTTACGAGCGGGAGTTCATGGCTCCCGACCCAGACAACTCTCGATTTCTTTGGAGATCGCAGAAGCTACTGAGCTGAAATCAGAGTCCGGCTTCCGAGCGCTCCTTCCTGGGTTTTTCTTCTTCAATCGAGCGAGAGTCTTCCTAAAAAGGGAAAAAGTCTCGAGCATCTAAATTCCTCTCCCCATCTAAATTCAACGCAGAGATCCGATGGAGGACAGCTTGGTGAGGGTCGATTATTAACGCAGAACCACCGAAAGAGCCATCGGGCAGCTGTCCATGGTCTGAGAATAGCCAGGACGCGTCATTCTGCTCCACGTCAACCTTGAACATCTATCAAAAAGAAACAGATGAGAAGCTACTATCTGAGCGAAACAGCAATGGAGCGCTATAACGCACGCCGTCACAAAAAAAAGGCTCCAAGCTGGACAAAATCACGAGGTCAGCCCAATGTCCTCGAGAACTGATCGAGGAAACATCGGGTGACGCGATTTGAAGCTCCATCCTGGAAATATGTCCGTCGATTTCTCAAAACCCAGCGTTCTCTTTCACGGATAGGGAACTCCACAGTTATCGCGATACTTTTTCAAGCCTTAACGATCCTCCGATTTCTAAGGTCGAGAGTCTCTGAGGGCGACGGTTGAGGAAGGCTGAATTGAAGAATTTCCGGAGTAATTTCTCCTTCCCCCCCCCCCCCCCCCCACCTTCATCTCTCAGCGGAGTGCTGAGAACAAGCATTCGAGTCATCTCCATGAGGAATAGATGGCCTCCAACGAAGACACAGGCCCTAGGAAAATATATTCTTCATGCTCAGAAGTTTCGAAGGAAAAAGAGGGCGGGGGACGCCTTAGAGCGGGTTGTCTCAAAAGACGTTGGAAAAATCCTCCATGAATGTCGAGAAAACGTTGACCTCGCTTTGGGAAAGATTCTTCATCATCTGGAACAGTTTTCCCCTTCGAGCGAGTTTTCGAAAGGGAAAAATTTATTCCCCTCCCCCTCTTATCTTGATTTTGCTGCAACCATGAGGGGAAGCGATAGCTCGGAGGACCCTCGTCGAGGAGCCATAAATTGTTCCGTAACAGCATAAGCAGCATTCAGAGGACCACTTTTTCATTGCCTTCGACTCTGTTGATACTTCCGTCGTCACTAACTGACAATTAGAGAACAAGAGTCGTTACTTCGCGAAACTGTTTCCGAATGTACCGAATGTGTAAAGTATAGCACAGTTCGATTGACTGCTCGTCACCATTCTACTCGTCTGCTATCAGCTTGCAACTCTCAGTCTCTCATCTTTGTTTCTCTCCTTTCTCCCCGCTTCGCTTCTGTAGCCACATAGCTGAACTTCCATCATTTCCAACTGCGACACGTATCTGTGGTCTCCAATGACGCCGCCGTAACAATCTGGATGATTTCCTACCTTCTGCTGCAGAATTCGGACAAATCAGACTGGATCCGAACGAACATTGTTCCAGTCAGCAAGCTTGAATGTCCCGATCTGGCGGCTATTTCTAGAAATTCCTCAATCAGACTCGTGGGATCCATGCGCTCTGAATTCATCCCACAACGGCTCTCACGAGACGACCTAGTCCGCCCATTCTCAGGTTACCACAACAGGAGCGATCGTTGGAGACTTCACTGATAAGCTTTTGTTTTCTCTCCTTGCCCGTGGTGGGTGCTCCCGAGGAATCTCCTCGGAGCCGTTACTGCCCCTCCCCGCTTTCGGGCGAGGTAGAACTAATCGAGTGAGCGCAAAACTTCCCAAAGCGACTCGGGTCAAGGTCGCTGCCATGTCGGTCGCACCATAATGCTATGCCTACTTTCCTCAATTGCAGGGCACGTTCGAATACTTTCGTTCGAATATTTAGGAAAAGCTAGCGTTCTTCAAGTCCGTCGGGAAGAAGTTCGTGACGCAACAGGGCGTGGAATGGAGCAGTTATCAATGAAGGAGGACAGACCCGTCAAAAATTGTTCGAAGTTACGAGAGAATTCCCCTGCGCTCAACTTCATCGCGGCGCCACACGGTCGCGGCTTCCCTCGTTGAGCGGAGCTCAAAAGGTTCATAGGACGGCGAGTGTCAGGAAATTTTCATCGCGTCCTTCAAAGTTTTCCTTGACGTCGAGCTATATTCGTCGTCCCTCGGTCAGCTGACCCTACGCGTGAAGTTCGGTGCAGAAAAAAAAAGACTCCGGACCGATCAAGCGCTCGCTAGTATCGCTCGCTGTAGTTTATCACCTACTTCGGAGGAGAATCATGACCGCGATCAAAGACTTGAGGCCTTCGATGATGGGTCGTGCGTTTGTCTCCTGACGCCTTTTGGTGAGGCACAATGCTCTGTTAGTAACACTTGTAGCCTTCAAGTCCCGAGTCCTGAGGACTCGGGACAAGTGTGTCGTTCCACGCTACCGTTCATCACCGCAATTACACAGCCAGCTACAGCTCGCTATTCGTTCTAGGAGTGAATGCTGCCTCGAATTTACGAGCGGTACTGGGGACAACGCACATTACGGTGACGGTCGAGCTGTATATCCGATGGCAGACCGGGCGGAATAACTTCCCAACGCCTAATTTCGAAGTCTTCCATCTCCCTTACACTGAAGTAACTGTGCGCCGCTCCTGGGGGCGAATTCGCGGCGCATGCTTTTCTTTCTGTCCAGTAGTTCTCTCGAAACACTTTGTCTGTCGCCCCCAGCAAAAACCGCTGGATCAGACGACCGCATGGTATTGTCGTATCTTGCAAGAATAAGCGTCGCCTCGACTCTTCATGGGTTATTCCTCCGGGTCTATCTTCCCAACATCATTCTCCCGACGGAGTTCAAGCGAGTCTTCAGTTTCAAAGTTCAGCAACATCAACCAGGAGTACTACTTTTCAGACTCTGCGTGACGCGAGCACTTGTCCAAAGAGGCGGGGTCAGCTGACCAACAAGTGGGAGGCTTTTCCTTGACCGTGACGGCATGTTGCGCCGAGCAATGAATCGTCGAGCGCCCATCGATCTTTCCGCTCGGAAACAGAAGCTCGCGAAATCAGGATTCCCGAAAACGCCAACGTTTTCTCTGCTGTTCCTTCTCTCGTGCCTCCCTAATCATATCTTTTCGCCGAGAGTCTGTCACGGGTGCCGACCCCCGAAGATGGAGAGGGAAGATGACCAAGAGGGACTCCCGTCCACTTTGGCATCACTCCTTCAAATAGAAATCATTCATTGAGCGATGATTTCGCCGCATCGCCGCTTCTCACCGAGCGATTGAAGACGAAATGAAACTTTCTCCACGTGCTTGCCATTCATGCGCCGATGATGCTTGTGAGCTGCTTTTGATGTCGCCCAACTGGATACAGAAGAAGACGAAAATCATCTTGCTGGGGTACTCCGCGACAATTTCAGAGAGAAAGCGAGCGTCTCATTTCCACTCTTGTGGAAGGTTATTGAAGTTTCCAGCCTGAAGATTGAACACAGTTGATTGTATGGATCCGATGCCATGCATCTGGGCAGATCTCACCGCCGCCAATTTTGTCAGGCGGAGTGGAACACCTTCATTTTGAACGGGCTCGCGGGAGACCAAGAAGCGACTTGTTGTTCGCTGACCTCAAGTGAATCGAGAGACCCTGAATACGGTCGGTTCCGCTTGATAGGACCATCTCAAGACCGGAGGATTACGGAGTTGTTAGTATCACAGTGAACCAGAAAACGCGAGAGTTACTTTCCAGACTTCGTGTTGGTAATCCGGCAGACTACAGTGAGTATTCTCGAGCGATATTCCGAGCTTTGACTGCATTGAGACTTCCTCAGCCCAATCGGGTCTTCCTTGGAGTCGACAACAAATCATTCCTGGTCCTGAAAGCACTGTTAAAGGAAGAGTTCTAGAAACGAGTTGCGTGTGAGTGGTAGTGAATTGTTTCAGATAATCGAGAGTCGGTGGAAAGGTAATCATTCATTTCATTGACACCTATGTTATAACTACGTAATAATTATCTAGGACAGGGGTTCTCGAACTTTTCTGGTAGCGGCACCCCGCGGCACCTCCAGCATGGGATGCCGCAGGACATGCGGGCGTGGCACCACGAGTGCCGCGGCACTCCGCGGCAGTTGGGTGCCGGCGGCACAGAGTTTGAGAACCCCTGATCTAGGATCTGCAATTGCCGTCTTGAGAACATCATCCGGAAGCTCCCTGTCAGCCAGAATCTGCAATTCATCTACAATGCTGATAGCACGTCCCTGTCGCTTAACTCTCGTTGCATTCGTAGCTTTTTCGACTCCTGGTCACTTCAAGACACACACTCGATGGAGCTCCCAACGCTTCTGCCGGCAGTCGTTGACAACTCCAAGGAATCTCGAACGTACTTAGTGCGACCGGAAAGAATGTGTGACCACGTTCGTATCCTGTTCGGATTGCAGTCGCTACCGAGAACGCGACGAATCCACCCAAAGAGGTGCGAAGAGACGCCAAGAAGCAGTGGCGATCGACTTCAACGAAATATTGATTGGGCTGGGGAAGTCTGAATTCATGAAGAGCTCAAAGTATCGCTCGAGATTGCTCACTGTAGTCTCCCGGACCATCAACACCAAGTCTGGAAAGGAATTCTGGCGTATTCTGGCCGTTCCCCGTTTTGTACGGTGAAATTCGTTCCATGCGGATACGGAAACCGCATAAAACGGGGGTTCGCTGTATATCTGCTCGGAGAATACCGTAAAATCTCTAATAGACGAGCAGTCTCCAATAGACGGGCAGGCCCTAATTAACGGGCAGGTTTATGAAGTTCCAAAAAAATAAACGGGCAGTCTCTATTAGACGGGCATGTATTGGACAAGGAGCTTGGGATCATCTGGAGCAAGGGAACGCCCCATGATGAACACGTTTCAAGCGGGAATTTGTGCCCTAAATAGGAACTTCGTACGAGTATTAACGGCTTCTAGAATCGAAAGCTCTGTGAGAGAAAAGCTTCAGGGATTTTGGCACGCGAGAGTTTCTGTGGGCATAAATTTGCGCGGGAGAAGAGGTCCTCTCTTCTTCAATCGGCGGAGAGTCTGACGGGTGACACCTGGCCAGCTGACATCAAGAGACCGCGCGCACAGTGGAATGTGAAGCCTGATTGGGACCGTTCGAGACGGTTCTGAGATTATGAAAGTAGCAAGTCGGGAGAAACCGTCGAAAAAATAGACGAGCAGTCTCCAATAGACGGGCAGGCTCTAATAAACGGGCAGGTTTTTGAAGTTTGAAAAAATAGACGGGCTGTCCGTGTATTAGAGATTTTACGGTATTCGTCGACGTCTGACCCATAGTTTGGGTTTGTGTATACCCGAACGACCTTGAATAAGCAACCTCGAAGTGGGATTGCGATGCTCTTGATCTAGATGGGGAAATAACATGGGGGGCGAGAAAATCACAACACCAAAACATGCAGGCTCTCGAAGTTCGCATTCTCCAGCTATCACCCCAATTCTGGCGGCCGAGCGGAGTTTTCCCGAAATTCGTTCGTTGGGCACGGCATTGTAGAAGGGGAGTAGATCCAGAAACACTGTTATAACGTGAGCAGGTGGAGTTGTTCGTGAAATTCTCAGGCGTTGAACAAGCTGTATCATTGTTCGGATCAGTATTATTCCACAACAGGTTCTTCTCGGACGCGGGATTTCGGACGGATCAAGGAGGATCGCGCGGCAGGGTTGTGGCGGTGTTCAAGTGAAGAGTTCAGATTGTGTTTCAAGTGGGTTCACCGGTCGGGTTCATGACGCCCGCCGACTCGTTCACGTCTACTTAAGACGACATGTTTCTTCTTTTCGTTCATTCTTCTTTTCTACTTTTGTCGCGTACGACCGTCACGTGTCGTCACTCAAAAGCCAACATTCATCTCTCCGCAGCTGATGTTCCGTCGACAGCCACCGTCGCGTCGCTGCGCGGCGGAGAAACGTTGCAAAGTGAGCGAAATCGCTTTCCACTCAGATGACGACGTCCTCCCACTACAAATCAGAACAGCAAACATCGTTCTGCGGAACGAGCTTCAGATTTGTATTCAAGTCCGCGCGGCCCGCCGCCGCCTAAATATTGGAGAAGCAACTCGACAACTTTTTCCGCGCGCCGTGGTCACATTCTATACGAAGGCGATCGATCGAGAGCTGACTGATTGCTCAACGCGGTTCACTATGAAAATTCTTCCCCCGATCCTTGAATTATTCCGGAGGCGAATTTCGATAATTTTTGAGTGAGAAATTCTCGTTCAGGTTTTTTTCTTGTTTTCCGAAGGCCGGACCATTAGCCGGGAGACGTCGGGGGTCATCGTGAAAAATAGTAGGATTGTCGGCGAACCGGTGCTGTCACTGGATCAGCATTCGCGTAAACATTTTCCGATTCTCGTGGTTGAATCCCACACGTGAGCGCACCCAACCCTTGGGCTTTGCTTTGAGACGCCACTCATACCGATGCTACGCCGCGCCGCCGCGTAACGCACGAACCTGACAAACAGAATGGTGACTCCGCTGGATATTGATTTCGGTTCCTTTCCAAAATTGATCTTTCAGGGATTGATTTTCAGATTTGAGTTTTGGATTTCAACTTTCCAGGTAATTTCTGGTAATCGATCAAAATTCTGTCGACGGTATATCAATCGATCGAGAACAGTGTTTGCAGTCCTGCCGTAGCCTCATCCAGGCATGATTATTTGAAAGTTCGGACCCTCAATGGACCAGCTCCGGCAGGAGTCGTTGGAATCTCTAGTCACAGCAGTCGTAGGAATCGTCGGATGTTCCGCCGCAAGCGTTAAACAAGCCTTCCACGTGTTATTTGAGTTTTACCCCGTTGCTCCGTACCCCGATTGCGAGTCGGAAAGGCCAACGTTGACCTGGTTTCTCACGCAAATTGTATCATGCAGAATCATTTTCGATCAACAAGGATGTCGGGGCGGCCATGGAGTGACCTACGCAAGATACGCTGGTTCGCAAGTATAATTAAACGAATGAATAGCGACAAGCGGTGACCCAAGTGATATCAGTCTGTTGGACGCGATATAACGCTCGTGTATTTCCGATCAGCCCAGGCGACGCATAGCACGAAAATGACCGTTGACACGATAGACTCACATGATGTGCCCCTGTATGTAGAGCAAGCCAGTCGAAACTTCAGGTGCTACATCAGAGTTGGATACTTTCGGGCGTATATGATTTCAGGATTTCGATCAGAGGTCCTCCGAAACGGAAATTCGAAAATAGGAGGGGTGACCCTTGTAGTTACATGTAGTTCGAATCTACAAAGCTCGACTTCGAGCTCCTCGGCTCCTCGGAGAGAATGAACTTGTTTCGGACCCATTCAGAGGAGGGCATCACTCGCTCATGGTGTGGAAAATTTGGAGGAAAACGCTTTCCAATCGGATACGTGCAAATGCGCAATCCTCGAATCGCAATCCCCAAACCTTAACTAACTCTTGTTAGGATTCGATCCAATGAAAGTCGGCAGGGAACCTGTTGGGCGCTCGGTTCCCATACCCAGAGTTGCGGACGACCCATGGTCCCGTGGACTCGTCAATAAAACTTTGGAGAAATGGGGTGAAGATAATAGAGAAACATAAAGAGGCTGGATGAGGGACGATAGGTTCAGTCCGTCGTTCATGCATTCGTTTTCTACAGAAAATATTCAGCAACGCACGAAATGGGCCCTTCCGCAAAGCTGATTCCGTGCGTTGTCTCCCCGCTGAACACTGAAGCAAGCGGTAAGGGTTACAGAGTGCAAGCCACCGACAGCGAACACCGGTGAGGCGGGCGAGGATGCTTTAGTGTTGATCCAGATGAAGACTTGCGGACTTCTGAAAGACCGAGTCAACGAAGCGACCCACCAGCTGACGGACTGACTTAGTGAGCGAGTGGATTGTACGTTGGGAACTTCGAACGTAAGTACTGTTTCGGTCGTCCTCAATCAGCCTAAGAACAGTCGGTTGCGATCATGATTGTGAATATGCCGTAGTGACGAGTTAACGAGTCGGAATTGATGGATAGCTCCAGTGAGAACTGTGAACAAAGAAATTGACAACGCATGCGCTCCCTCTCTGTGGACCAACAATTGGCCTGAAAGCGTGACACGACTCCTCGGATACATTGAGACCAGCTCCTCAGGGACGATTCTCCTGAAACCCATTACCTGAGCGCCACCTCGGGTCAGATAGCTCAGTTTATCGTCTATATGTAGGCACGGTAGTTATTAGAAATCTTTTCGCGAGGTTTTTCGCCGAGAATATTCAAACGGAGAGACGGAGAGTCGATTGCGACCCGGCATTAGGGAAACTCGATAACCGGTTTGGCTTCACTCCGTGTAACCTTCTAGCTTCGAGATCAAGCGACGACCAGTCGATTCCGGGTGGACACGGCTCCGGAGTTGGTCCCCCTGAGGACCGCGATCACTAAAACTTTCGAGCAATGAAGTTATGATTCAGCGCTCCTCGAAACTGTAAAAGTGGCTCGTTGAAGCCTGCCGTCAGAATCTTCTAGTTACTTCTGATGGCAAGGGCGATGAGTTTGAAGGCTCAGGTTGAGGCTTGAAGATCATGAGCATGTATAGCCTCCGAAAACGTCTTTGTGCGTCTCATGTATTTTTCCTGCTGTCTGGAGTGCTGTTTTTTTTTTTCATTTCTTTGCTTCAGGAAAACATAGACATTCTCTTGTACGATTCTCCATCATGTGTACCTTGATCAGAGCTTGGAAATGACACAGGAAAAACGGCGATTGATCATCTCCACCATAATTGCGCACATTGAGTACTGATGAACTCTTGAAACAGTGATTCAATCTCGAAATCTCGATTGTCGAGGTCGGACTGGGTCCTCAACGCATGTCTTTTCCTCTTAGCATGCGAAGTCAATTGTTTGTCGATATCTTCTGACAGGATCGCGAATTTCTGGTGCTTCGATTCGTCGAGCATCCTCCCACTCACGATACAGATTTTACAGCGCGGCGCTTTTCACGCTCGTTTACAGAGTCATAATCCACCGAACATATTCAATTCCTCAAAATTTTAATTTGTGTCGCTCGCCTTCGTGATACAGCGTTGGATGACCTTGACGGGTGGATGCCCCAGCCGCGTGGGAGGCGATCGTTGGTTCTTGGCTCTGGACCCTCTCGACGATGAAATCATTCTAAATACACCCGATGTGAATGTTTCGCGACAAGCAGAATTCCGCCCATTTGCATGAAACGAGCTCAGAACCCGAACGTCGCGATTCAAGTCGCTCGGATCCCGCGATTTCTGTGGATTTCGGCAAACCTTAGGACCGAGTAGTCTCGACAAACGGGAAATCCGGATCAATCATCGGAACATTCGTTCACCCAGTCCCGGTCGAGAACTCGCGGACCTGAGAGTTTGTTGGAAGTTTTTTGACCATAGGAAATCCCGCACGAATTGATTTCTGGAGAGTCAGCGAAAATTCTCAAGACAGCAGACAAATTCTCTAGCTGCTCGATTTTTCAGTGTCTCCAAACTTTGGCACCATCGATTCAGAATCTTGCTCAGTATCGTTTGCTCCTTCTATCCGACGCCGATTCGCTGATTTGCAATGATGAAACTCTTCGAAATCGAAAGCTCGGGTATTCCATGAGGTGTCACCGGTGTCTCTGCCAGAAATCATTCGAATCGGAATTCCTGACCGAGCATAAGTGCCTTCGCGCAGACGGTGCTGTAGGAGCCACAGTAGGGGCTCGAGTCGGCAGCACAGCAGTGGATCCCAGGCGTGTGATGCTGAATATATTGTATAATATGATATGCAAGGCTTTTCGCAACGGCCTTATTCCTGTCTGGCCTCTCGGTCTGGCCTGGTGAAGCCAAGTCCTGAAAGGCCACGCGCGGACAGTTACGAGGTGATTGATTTGTGAACGGGCGTTCGATACATTGTGACAGATCCGTGTTGATTACAAGCGATCCTTTTGCCGCTCAAGTACGTATTTATACAACAAAGGGATCATGTAATTTTTGTCAGTGCCCTTCACGCATAACAGCCGATGTTCGAATTGAGATTTCTTTGTGAATTCGGGAATTCCGGATGCTTATTACGAGCGAAAGAGAGGATGTTCTTCGTTGCAAGCTGGGACCATGGTTGCTACTTGACCGTGAAATAGTTACGTCGCACTAATCTGCGAGTATGGCTAGGATTCACTTGAAAAGATACGACCAAGGCGTCAATGCGGCTTCTCACATCTAGACCGACGGGATGGCGCAGTGGAAACACGGCGGCCTCTCGAGCGGGAGTTTCCGGGTTCGAATCCCAGAGCCGGCTGCCTCAAGAGAGGTTTCTATGGTTCCCTCTCTTCTCGGGTGAATACCGAAGTAGATATTAGGCCATAGCCGACCCGACCGCAGACAGGGCGCAGCCCTAGTGGCCTCCCAGGGGCCTGGCCCCCGGGGGAGATAGTGGGTTGGAAAAAAATCACCTCGTCAGCCGTCTGGTCGGAAGTATAGTTTTAGTGACGTGACCCTGGAGTTATCTTTTAGTCGATATTTTCGAATTTTGTGTTTCGCTTGGACACATTTGTTGTTGTTGATAGTATGTCTTCGTTCCCCTCATACGTAGTGCTACGCTTCGAAAAGTACTATCTTGAATTTTTCAGGATGCCAACGATTGTTCCGGCAGACAGCGTGTCGTCCCTGACGAGTCGAAGCTTGGGAGATCCGTTCCTTGAAATCGCCTGGCTCTCCACCGTCACTCTAGAACAATATGAAAGACTCATCGAGAGAGATGATTCGTTTGCGCATTGTGTATTGGCTTGGCTCAGGGGATGGTTCTCTCAAAACGCGAAAGCTCTGCGATCCGAAGAAGACTGTGAGTGAAATTTTCGGAAGCGTGGGCGGATGAGACATTAGTCGCGAAAACTGGGTTGCTTACACAATCTCTGAGAAAACGCTTTGTCCAGAAAAACTGAGGGAAAAAAATCGCAGCTCCGACCAAACATTTTCATATGGGATTGATTACGCCGAATATTCCGATTTCCCAAGCTGGAGAATACGCTGGACTTCTGGAATACTTCTCTGAAGAATATCGGAGAGAGTTGTGACCTGCATTCCTCCATGGAAGTTGGGATTGTTGATGGAAAATGACAAAATATTCACTGCAGTTCTCCGTGGGATCACCTTGGAAAACTTCATGGAGAAACTCGAGACAGGGGTCATACTCTGCCGTTTAGCTGAGCTCATCGTTGCGCAGTCGAGGGATTTGGGGAGACCGATCCTTACCAAAGTGAGTATGGTCGGATTTCAAGCTTTGGCAAGTTGTCTCCTTCAAATCTAATCATTAGACATCGGAAGTGACCGTGGTCTCACCCAGAGAGAGTTAGCAAGAAATTAACGCAAATCAATAGCTATCAACGCCATCGAAAGCATCCAGATGAGAGATCATCGATCCCTGATTAGAGTGTTTAACGAGGCATTTCTGGCGAGCTTCGTTGGTTGAAAGGTGGACCATCGAGAGGTTTCACCACGTTTTAGACGATGATTTTGAACTAGTCTGATGCTGCGCTAGAGCGAGCCTCTCTCCGGAAAGTATGAGCGTATGCACTGCCTTGAATCTAAACGGCTTACTTAGTCAGATGCTCTCCACCGTGTTTTGCCTATCTGTTGTTTTATCCAACGATCCCGTCCGTCGTTCGCCTGTGGGAAGCTAGTTCAGTCAGTCAGTCAATTCTAGAAACCTGAAGCTATAGATGCGATTCTTTCGGCCACCTAAAATAAGCCATTCGGCATTTGACCAAAGGGTCTCGGACAAATCGGCCCTCACTCCGAAACGGGACCGGAGTTAATTGGATCGTGTAGCCCGGTCAAGAAGGGGAGCAACAGTCCAATCAGACTGGTCGAGATCGCCGCCCGGAGGTGGATATCGAGACAAGTGTTAAAGAGACGGTCGATCTCCATCTGCTACGTTCGATAACTCTATCTCCCGCAATTACCGTTATGCTCCAAAAGTTAGTCAGTCTTTAGAAGACGGGAAAACGCCGATATACGGGCGCCGGCGGAACATATATGTACATACAGGAAAAGAAACGTGCAGCCTATCCCGTCAACGCACAATGGTTGCGTTTCCGAACCGTTTGTGGAGTTCGTTGGAGCATCTCCCTCGTCGGATAGAGATCTATGAAATTATCTGATCGCTACTTCGCAAATTGACAGTCGACCCCCACTGTGGTGACGAAAACTTTGAAGCTTTCAACTTTTCGCAGTGCGTGCCGGTATTCAACTTCAAACCATGGGAGAACGCCAAACCAAAGAGTTTCTACGCCAGAGACAATGTTGAGAATTTCACGAGATGGTGCCGAAGGTTTGGAGTGAACGAGAGTGTCCTCTTCGAATCCGACGGTCTTGGTAAGCTCAATGCGACACGTTCGCTCCCCGTTTTTCCTTCAGACCCCCTAACGAAGCGTTTCCGTTGGACTTGAAATGATCTATTCTCAAACATGAACTCCTTGAGGAGAGTGTTTGGTCGAAAAACAGTGATATCGAGAATTTCGAACCTCATACATTGGCGGGGTGCAACGAATTCTCGAATGCAGTGAACGAAATTGAGTGAGTTTGGTTTCAGTGATGCATCAGGCCCCGCGATACGTCCTGTTGGTGCTGCTGGAATTGTTACGGCTGTGCGCTCAACGCGGAATCGATTCTCCCGCCGTGCACGGGAAGCGTCTCCGGGAGAAACAATCACAGCTCGAGGAAGAAGAGCGAAGACAGAAACTAGAGAGGGAGCACGAACTTCGCCTGAAGAGACAGCGAGAGGTTGGTCAAGAGTCATTCTCTAGCTTCCACGGGTCGCGAGTTCCGTATGTGCAACTGAAACTGGTAATGGAGGGTGGAAACGCTCAAACACGAATGCTTCTTCGTCGAATCCGCTCAATCCGGGCACACACGGAGTTACTGTCCTTGCCCGAATGAGGCGGTTGCCATGGCAAAGCGCGAGTTCTAAAAAACATGGCCCGGATGACCGGGAAACATTTCCGAGTGTCGACTTAGAGGTGTTAAACTTCTTTCGATGAACGTGAATTCCTTACGAGCCAAGTCAACGATTGGCCACGCAGGCTGTGAATCCGCTCGAAGCCAGGACGTTGCGGGCCTCTTGCGGTGCGCTACGTGGCCGTCGTCTGAAATCGAGAGCACACCATGTCACTCCTGAGTTCCACTTTATATTCGAAGCTCCGTTTCCTCGCGGAAATCACCGGCTCGTCCCATGGCGATAAAAGCGGCACCGTGCTCCCTTGCGTAGTAAACCGCAGTCCGCTGCGTAGCGAGCGAACAAATGAATCAGTGTGAGCTCGCTTCAACCAATAGACGCGAGAACTGACCGATCATGGCGTTCTAAGGACAATGTTGAAGCATTCCACCGCATCCAAATCGGAGATTATCCGAGTTCGTCGCAGCAAAAGTCAGATTCTCGGAAATAGATCACCGCGACTTGATTCCGGAATTCCGTATTCTAGCTGTTTCTGTCCATGTCGATTGTCCGCTGTAGAGGAAGACTCCGCAGGGGAAATTCCGCGATTCAACCTCGATCTCTTGCGGCAGTATTAACTCAGCTTGAAAATCCTTTCAAGGCGGAGGAAAATGCGAGGAAATTGGCGGAAGAACGCCGACGGCGTCGACAAGAAGAGAAAGAGGCCGAAATTCAGAGACAGGCGGCTCTCGAGGAAGCAGAGCGCATCCGCAAGGCTGCGGAATTGCGGAAAATCAAGGAATTGAAGCGACTTGAAGAACTGCGAAAAGCCGAAGAGAAGCGGCTAGCGGCTGAGGAAGAGAGGCAGAGGAAACTCCGAGAGGAGCTGGAGCGAAGCGAGAAAGAAAGAAATGAGCAAGGTGAGTTTGCGGGAAGTTTGATCCGTAATCCTATTGACGCTTGACCAGTGACCAGTTTTTCGTGAGCGCCTATGACGTCCGATTTCCAGAATCTCGGGAATCTCCGGAAGTTCCGGATTCGGGTATAAGCACTCCAGTGTGTTTCGCCGAATCTGTCGCTGTTTCGGAAATCGAGAGCACGAATAAGGTTAAGAACAACAGAAGTCGTCTTCCGGTTCCGATCAAAGCGAGTAAAACAGAGCTCCCTCTCAAACCCACCAGTGTTCTCGACGAAAAGGTGAGCGGGCATGAAATCCGCTGTATTCTCGATGTCCAAGAATCATTCGAGAATAATTCGCTATCGCACATTCGGCTTCCAGGTCAATACGATCGTGAACAAAGTCCTGAAGGGGGCGAAATTGCATCGACTTTCGGAGGGGAAATACCTCATCAACGGACGAACCTTCCTCGTTCGGGTGAGTCCTCTCCGAAGTTCAAAATTTGTTGATTTTTTCTCGGATCCCGCAACGTTTGAGCGCCCCTGAAATGCCACTTCGGTTCGAGAGAGGGAGCTGTGTGCCATGGCACGTCAAGGCTATAAGGTTCTACGCCGTCGAGGTGACTAAAGATTAGAATTCTCATGATTGTAGCTACTAAACGACAAGCAAGTCATGGTCCGTGTGGGTGGGGGATGGAAAAGCCTCGAGGAAATGCTTCGTCCTCGGGGGTCACGGACGAAGACGGAACCTGCTCAGGTCAAGTCTTCCAAAATCACCACCATTTCCCGGGAGAACGTCGAAACCGTTCGGAAAGCACTCGGAGGATCACTCAACTCCATCGCATGTAAGCGTCAATCACTCTCGATCCGGACAGCGTTCTATGCCTGAGCCCAGACAAGCTCATTCAATCTTGAATAGAGGAAAACTGAATGGAAGGTCACAGTCAGACTCAAAACAGATCTTCGATTCCCAAACTACTGATTCGTTCTCGTTTGCAGCGTCCGTATCGAATTCGAGCAGACGGAGCAAGATCCCGGTGGGGGACCGCCCACAGTGGAAGTGAGCGACGCCAATCCTCCGCTGTCAAATTACGATGAGAACACTTTCGATTACCCTGAATAAAGTTTGGCTGAAAGATCGGAATGGCGTATTGCAAGTTATTTCTCGTCGAAGTTTCTCCTTCCTGTTTGTCGCAATCTTGGAGTACCACCGGGGGAGCTGTTACTTGAATGATTGCCTCTGCGGCTCAGCGGACTTGACCATCACGATTCCGATGAGCATGTATGGAGCACCACGCCACCGCCCGCGATCCGCCACGCCACCGTCCGTTTTCGGATCGAAAACAGCTGCCCCCGAGGTTCTGAAGGATCGAGTGTTCGGTTCCTGCTACTGCAAAATGCCCGATTGCTATGAATCAAGAGCAGGTCTGTAGTTGCCTGCTATCCGATAATCGAACAGTTGTGTCGGAACGAAAAAAAAATAAGTGGTCCAAGCAAACCTGGTTCTTGAAAATCTTTATTCGTGGGTTGCGGGACTCTCTTATCTTCAGAGTCGTGTTGCCCCGTGCGTCGCAGAGGTCGTGAGCGGTGGTTCAGAGAGCTCTCAGCCGCACTGACACTCCCGGGCTGTTCGTCTCCAGGGATGGTAGCACTTGCGACTTTCGGCCTCCATCCATTGAATTCGACAACAGCACGCTCCTCATAGAAATCTCGCTCGTCCTGGCTCTGGTCGGGACTCACAGCCACACCACGACAGCCTCCAGGAGCTCAAATTCAATCGAGCCGGCCACGGGACCCGACTTGCGGATCGAGCCATGGGGCATGATGTTTGAAAACTCCCCTCAGAGAGGATTTCCAAATCAACGAACGGGTTCTTCCAGTCACAGGTAGCTCTATGGTGCTATGGTCTCCCGACGTAAGCGTGGATCGGCTTCGTTCATCCGGTCAACCATTCGTGGTTCATGAATTTTGGCTTGTATCACGATAAGACTTCGGTTCTCATCTCGGGCGACCAGTGACGACCTGGGAGCTACTTGGAGTAGATGTCAGAAATCTTCAAAATCCAACAGCGCAGCGGATCGAAGGATTCGCAATCATATTTATCAACTCCATTATGTGTTTTGAGTTTCAATTCAAAGATCAGCGATTTCGAGTTCGAAATATCGGTACTGTTCGACTTGGCGAGCCGGCTCGCTCCCTGCGCCGGCGCGTTTTCGCGGTCTCAAGTCGCCCCGAAACACTCTGCGGTAGCCAAGTCGAACAGTACCGAAATATCTGCCTACAGAGCTACACGAATGTGTGCATATACATGTTGAAGACATCGGAACGGACGAAATGCTTGGAGGATCTTGGGAATCTGGGAGAGAACCCAAGATGGGTGGTGAGAGCGCTTCTGAAGCGAAGAGCACCTTGATCATGTAATAAAAACAATGAAGAAGGATCAATGAATATCATTACCATTACTATCTTCTATGGAACGGAGCGGGAGTTCTTCCTCGTGTTAGCCCCTTGCCGGTAAAGGGTTCATGTCTGTCCTCTCGTTGCTTCCATGTGTAATTTCTTGGATATGGGGGCCTCGCGACAAGATAGACTTGCCTCGCGCAAGAGTCGGTGTTTCTGTGAATGAAGTGATGTGAGAAACTCGCGGCTCAAGATGGGAGCCCAGCGATGGCGACGATCTTTTTATAGTCAAGCCACGCCAACAGAGCGTACTATCATACTCTAAACGGAGGCGTGGCTCCTTACTGGGGGCATGTCTTAATCTTGAATTCCTTGGAGAAGCATATCCTAATATCTTGAAGCAATTGGCCATGGAGTGGCTCCACTCCTGGTTTTGCCGCGGTTAAGCATCCTACTCCGACTCTGACTCTATATATTAATTGGAATCGATTCTTAAGGAATTGTGTAGCTATGATTTTTCCGTGTTCTGGTATGAGATACCCATCCATCTTCTTTTTCTCATGTAGGAGCCCTATCGAGAAACACGATTCTATTAGTTTCGTGCATACACGGGCATGGTAAACGACTCTCGATTCGTCTGTCAGCATTCTGAATCATGCTAGGTAACAGTGATGTACAATGCAGTACTCACTATCCACATCCGTACTCTTGGCCAATGAGTACATGCGTTCCACGTAGTCGAAATAGCTCCTGGCGATACGGAAACGTCAATGTTTATTTCTAGGTCCAATCGCAATGACTTGATCTCATGGCTTGCATTCATGCCGGGGGCCAGCAGCTCACTACCCTTCATGAGGCTCAACTTACATGTTGATTGGCAGATAACGTCCATGAGTCTCATATTCGTAGGCAATGCTAGACTTCAGATCGAAAGTATATAATGCCCTCATCAGAGTCATCAGCTCTTCCATGTTTCCGCGGAATGTTTCGTCGCTAACCAATTTACTTTCATCTGCTCGAAGTAGGATTCAAATATATCCGTGTTTTGTACATGATTGACATGAGAGTCTCATCGAAGAAGAGTGAGCCATTGCTCTCGTGCGACTCCTCTAATATCGACATCTGAATCACGGTCTCCTCGTCTTCCGTAGGTGCCATGTTTGGAACTCGTTTCTTCGATGGAGTCACATGCAATACACCCATATCGGTTACGTTCTCTATTCGCAGCACTTGAGGATAATGGGAACACAGCGGGATCGGGATCCCGGCGGAATGAGCTAGTCGGCGTAAATCGAAAGGCGGATCGTGAAGCAAAAGAAATTGTGGTAACGGGGCTAACACGGGTGTGGAACGGCCTTGGAGACCTCGGTTCGGATCCACACGGGTCATGTTCCGCGGTGGCGTGATATTCGATGCTGGGCGCCAAATTAAAGACACGGTTAACAGATCGCATTACACTACGAGGCGGTGCACAGGTTTGGAGCTCACGCTCGATTACAGGGCGGGAAGATGGGAACTCACTGACACCACACAATTGCGCAGTCTTCGAGTAGGTCTTCAACGACGGTGTGAGACATTGTCATGTCTCGGGGGTTCTTTCACTTGAGAGAAAATCTGCGGTACCAGGGCGAACCGCTGGTCTACACCGAAATCGAAATCAACACACGGAGTTCGAATCATGAGCGCAGGGAGGATGACGGAAAGGAACAGGACAACGGATTCGTGCGGAATCCAGCCTGGACGATCATCATGAGAATGAGCGCAAATCGGAGGCCCCGTTCTTCCCCAGTCCTATTCAGAATGGGTCGATTGAGCTTCGATTGGAGCATCGGGAGAAATGGAACAGCCACTCGACATCGTCGGATCCGATGCAGTTCCTTCTGCCTTCAAAAGCTGACGGAGGTCCGCAGGGTAGTTTGATATAAAGGGTGTGTACTTTAAGCTGCAACATTTTCGGCCCCTCCGTGTTTCGTCCGTTACTCGGTCAGTTCTCGTCCGATCGGCGATCCTTTTTTTGATCGAAAGCTCTAAGCGAGACGCGTCTTTTCGTTTTTTTTTTTTGGGATCGGTTGAGAATTGCGATCTCCAGAGCCGGTCAAAGCTAACCCATTTCTTCCTCAGTTCCCCCGGAAAGAACCGTTCGCCAAATGGTCAATTCTCAACCGATTTTGAAAAATAAAGAACGAAAAGAATCCTCTTTCACCCAGCAACAAGACGCTCGCGGCAGATCGAGAATCGGTTGCGAATCGAAGGAATAACAGCTGTTCGAAAGTTCCGTCTGAGTCCCGTTCCATGCGAGCTCTTCGTGTATCTCCAGGGGAACCGACTCGGGAACTCTCCAATGGCAGAGTTTCTTTTTTTCAGCTGGGAAATCCGAAAATCAAGCTGCCGGCCGATCTGATGACTTTTTTTTCCACTGAAAAATCACCCGACGCTGATCCCGTGTCCCCTGAAGATTCACGAAGAGCCTGCATGGAACGGGGCTCAGACGAACTCAACTTTGTGGTCTTTTGAACTGGCTGTTATCCCTCCAGTTCGCAACCGATTCTCGATCTGCCATGAGCGTCTTGTTGCTGGGTGAATGAGGATTCTTTTCGTTTTTCATTTTTCAAAATCGGTTGAGAATTGACCATTTGGCCAACGGTTCTTTCCGGGGGAAGTGAGGAAGAAATGGGTTAGCTTTGACCGGCTCTGGAGATCGCAATTCTCAACCGATTCCAAAAAATAAAAAGACGCGTCTTGCTTAGAGCTTCCGATCGAAAAAAAGATCGCCGCGATCGGACAAGAATTGACCGAGTAACGGACGAAACACGGAGGGGCCGAAAATGTTGCAGCTTAAAGTACACACCCTGTACACGGATAAGAACTCAAGCATAATACGTTTAGCATTGCTCAACAAACTCCATATTGGGTTTGAGAAAAGGAAAACAACCCCATAGGATTGGGTATGCCTGAGGGCTTGACAATGAGGGAGGGTTGGATTGTAAGATAGTAGCATTCAACGATAGCCAAAAGTGGCTTCAAGCTTCACTTACATAACGCCATCAATTCCGATCGCTTCAGTGCAGTGTCAGGGTGTTCATTAAAAGGCGGTGGTAATTTCCCAGACTTCAGGCATGACCAGAGCCCATGGAGGCTCCAGCTGAAAGTTGATCGCGCTCCTATGATCCTTAGCTTGGAGTGAATATGGGAATTTCATCTCGCTCATTTTGCCATCGATAGAAACTCACTCTCGTTCGATATTATTCCACTCAGGATTGCACTCTCTGGTGTCTGAATGGATGAGACCTAAACGGAAGCACGTTCCGGGAATGAAGCTCCAAACAAGTGCCATACAGTTCCTGGAGGGATACCAAATTGATTTAGCATTATTGGAGGCCGGAAAACGAATGTTCAGCTGATTTCGCAACAGCTTCAGGAGCTTTCCTCCGCTCATCCTTAAATGTTCAGCACCAACCGTAAACACCTTAGACGCTCTCTCCCAAACGGGCCGTACGCAAATGGCATCGAAGAATATGCGGTCGGCGAATGCCGAATGCCGAAAATCGGCATCAAAGCGATTGTAGAAAGAATATTTTCGTTGAAGGAGAATCGACTTACTTTTCATCTTCGGTAACCGTCGGCTTTGCTTTAGGGTTGCCGAATTTCGGCCGATTCTGCGAGGATCCGACTCCTCCCGTTTGAAGTTGAGGTAGTATCTCCCGACTTGCGCATAGAATGGATGTTCTATGTCATCTGATTGGATTATTTTTCATGTGGTCGCGCTTCCGTTTCGCTCGATAGATCGGGGTGCAATCGTTCGGTCACTTCGAAAGCAATAGATGGAACCGAGAGCCACCCGGGTCAAAAGGGATATTGAGATGCTCAGAGATCCCATCGATTTAACCCGTTCCGGAACAATCGATTGAGGATAATTTGAGCTTCCATCTGTGACCTATCTGGCTACGCCCGAACCAATCAGAGGCCCATGAAACCGAAACATTTTGGAATGGAAATGGTGTGAGATCTCTTAGAAATCATTATTCGTGGAAGTATCCGATAAGAGTCTCGTGTCGCCTACAGGGAGATAGGCCATTTATGTATGGAGCCATTGTGACTCTGTATACTGACCAGACGGCCAGCAAGGTCTCATTAAGGTGGTGAATAGGTACCTCGGAGTAAATCAATCTTTGTCGCAACCTATTTTGCTAGATCGCTCTCGTTTACAACAAGAGCGATGGAACCGGGACAGGATGGAAAACACCGATGCAGATTTCAAACCCAAAGCGCGCACTGAAAAGCTGTTGTTCTCGAGTTAGGCATTGACTATGCATCCAGTGCGCCCTGGTATCGCCCTCAGGCATTGTTGAACTCTAAATGAGCTCATGACAAAGCGGGAGAACTTTCCCCATCCTTCTGCGGAGCTTCCGCCCACTGCATGACACCCGGATAGTCCTCCATCAGGTGTTCGTGCCCGCCCGAACAGATCGTGTAAAGAATTGAGAAGCACCGGTATCTTGCTTGTGCATACTTCTCGATTCCAGAACATACTTCACGGAGGGATGCGGTCCTTCTTGTGACGGCCTGCGCAGCGAATTCCGGCCCTGCACTGTCCTCGAGAGGGGAAAAGAGCATTCAGTCTGCGCGTTCTAGGAAATGTCGCTCACCTGCTGCCTTGAGCCAAACTTTCTGTCTGCTGTTTTGGTTTTGATTTCCGCTTCTTCACATCAATCCAGCCAGCGTCCGTAATCTCACTCTGGTTTGCGCATCGGAAAGGTTCTATTGGTTGTATGCTGTGGTTCGCCGGAGGCGTTGGACGGTGGATCTTGGACATGACCACGAAACGGACCTCTGGTATTTGAAGACGGTCTCCACAATAGAGAAACAAATGATGAGGCGCGGGTGGGTTGTTGAGGCTTTCAAGCGCCGCCCTCAAGGTTGATGGTTTGTCTTCATAAGTGAACGAACTACTGTCTACTGGCTCGCATCCGAGCGGCAGCAGCAGATAGAAGTCACAGTCGGGGACCTCGTATTCGGATACAGACGGCCGCTCCAGAACAAAAAGCGATCTGTGTTCCGTGACCACTTCCACATGCAGGTCTTCAACCCGAATGGCCTGTGGTACTGTGGGTCGTGGTTGGACCGCCCGCCTCGGCGGCCCGGCTCCTCGGAGGCGTGCGGGGTCCACTGGTGCTCGGATCTGCGGATGAGCTCCGTGCTCTTCTTGAGCTCGTTGCGAGGCCGCAATCAGGAATGCGAGCACAACTGTTGTCCTATGCAGCAACCGCCTTCCCTTCCAATTTATCTGAGGTGCATTTCGATTCTCAAGACTTACGGAGTATAGCCAGCACAAGAGCATAAATGAGCCCACGATGACATTCATGAACATCATTTCGAATTTCGTACGATCAGGTGCGCACTTCGTCGTCGATGATCAGCCCAGCGTAGCGCAACAATAGCGAGAATGAGACACGCGTTGGTCATTTCGTGAGAATCCAACTATGGATCGATTCGCCGCGGCAAGCGTGAACGCGGAATTTTCTGCGGAAAACCCGAAGTTTCTCTAACGTGAGTGATATGATGAGCTGCGGGCCAAGGTGGCGCGGGCGTGGATCTTGCGAAGACCCCGACTCGGCGCAGGCGCCCATGGGGCGCTCGTGTTGACCTGGCCTGGGGTCGCACCTACTCGGGAACTATGGGTGCGCCGTTCCCAAATTAAGAGGAGGCTCGTCGATCAAGGCCTCGAAGGCTCCAAGGAACATTTCTCATGGGTATATGAGTGACGCGACAGAAATATTTTGACGCGAAAGCGTCTCTGCTGAGGGTACCGAAAGCTAGTACTTCGTCATCTATCGTCACGAAGTTGTAACAAAGTAAAAGCTTCAAATGACGTTCAGGGTGGACTGATTACTTCCCGGTTTCCTCAGACGGATGTTAAATTTACGGGAGATTCTCCGTTCCCATTTCTGTGGCGCTCCGAACTCGGGAAGGGGGTCTCCGTTGAAGATTCATGGACCCCCCCCGTGGAATCTGCCGAAGGCGTATAAATAATCGTTTTATTCGGTTTCAAAGAGGTGTAGAGAAGACGGCTTTTCGGCGAACGAAGGGAGACTACGGACCCGATCTGTGATATCTCCCTGGCCGTGTGGAAAACGTTTGATCCCGTGAAAACCACCGTGATATCACCGACTAACCGTGTTGTACACAAGAAATTCAACTGGCAACGGTACACCCGACTTTGCGCTGTACATTTCTACCGTGAAGCAGTTACTTAGGTTTGGGAGTATCCCTCGACAAAATCGGTCTAGAAATCACATATTTCACATCGAAAACCTATATCATGAGTTCCTCCCGTGGATCGATTGTCAGAACAACGAAATTGGACAGGGTCAACTGAACTGAATCGAAATGGCACGTCCGAAGAGTCGAAGTCTTGAGCAGAGAAAACGTAGAGCAGGTGGGAGTGAACCAGGGCCAGCGAAAGAGTCCAGAACAACCACGGAACGTTCTCAAGCATACCGGGAACGCCGTCGTAATCTTTCAAGTGAGTCAATTCGCTCCCTGACAGCTGACACAGCCGACCAGACAGAGAATGCCCGGACAGTGGCGCAACCAGGGGGGCGCCAGGTCCGCTCTAGCGGACCTGGATTTTTTTTTAGCGGACTTAGCGGACCTGGCCGATTGGTACGACGAATAGAGGCATACTGATCTACCATCACTTCTTCCGGTGAGAAGTTCCGCAGGAGAAGGGGTCAGAAGTTCGTCCTCCCAATTAGGGTATTTTTCAAAGCCGCACAGAAATATTCCACAGCCTTGCGCGCGGAAAGGCCACGAACTCGATATCTCCGAAGTCGCTCCTGCGTAATTTTTCATCTTTGATTTCGATGGGGCTCGGGTGTGCGGAGTATCGCGATATCGTGTTGGCAATATCGTTACGCAAAATATCTTAATCCATCTTTAAGTTCGTCGCGGAACTTTACAGTTATTCTACAGAATCCCCTTCCGAATGGGCACGTGGTAAAAAACACTTGGCACTCGCTTTGGTTTAGCGGACCTGACGAAAAATCCTGGTTGCGCCACTGTGCCCGGACCATGAATCCAACGGTATCGGTTGTTATTCCCACCGATGTTTGGGAAACAAGAGATATTCGATACAGTCGTTCATGGCCGCGTGCTAGTTTTGAATTCCGACGGATGTTTACTGAAAACGATTTCGGGCACAAATGTCACGTTTGTGATCGAATTTGGTTTCGGTTAGATCTGAAACTAGCAACTATCCAGATCGCTGATTTCCTGAAAGGGTCTTTCCAAGATGAGGATACCGCGGTGTTTCACTTGTGCGGTAATTGCTTCAAAACTTCGCGGAGCAACAGAATTCCATCGATGAGTAGGAGCAATGGTTACAATGGTTATGACGTGTGGTGAGAATCAAGAATCTAGAATGATGGGAAATCTAGAATGATGGGATCTGTTATGGACTGCAGTCAGTACCACCGGGTTTTTATTCGGTGAAGCTGAGAGACCTACTGTCGATCCCCAACTACCGGGAAGTCTCCATCATTGGGATCGTGTTCGAGGTATGCAAGCCCTTCAGCTTCCAAACGCAAGAAGAACCCGTCCGCTACAATCAAAACGTGGTTATGATCGATGATACGAACAAAAGCGTCACCATTACTCTGTGGAACGACCATGTCAACACTCTCAACGGATCCGAAGGCGCCGCGGTCGAGTTCGCTAACGTGTCCGTCAGGGAATACGCTGGCAAAAAAACGCTCACCTCGATCAATTCAACCGTAATAACGAAGATAGAAGACAATACATCGGAAGAGCTGACCACCCTACAGAAATGGTGGCAAGGCGGTGGAGACGATCAAGAGTTCGAAGATCTCCTTATAAAAAAAAACGAATAAAAACCCGGTGGTACTGACTGCAGTCCATAACAGATCCCATCATTCTAGATTTCCCATCATTCTAGATTCTTGATTCTGACCACACGTCATAACCGCCTCCATACACGACATCACCCCCAGAAGTATCTCATCACCCCTCCACCAACACAAACGCTTTCGCGGAACCCCTGACGGTAGTGTACTCACACTACCTCTGAGATCTTTTTTATGGAAAGTCGCCAGAACTCTCTTTGGCCGCAACGCCTGCTCTTGGCGAATGCTATGACCTATGACTGATTGTGAGTGGGCTCCCATCAATGGTCTGTGTAGCAACGCCGATGCCGGTGCCGGATGACTCACTCATTCGATACGACCTGTTTTGAAAAAACTTGCGATAGAGCAGAGCCTCATCAGAATTCTTGCTGATTTCCGAAGTTTTTCTATTCTATGGAATGATTTTGCTCTGGTCCGTTCAGCATCAGCGTTTTTCGCTGTGCTACATTGGGCACACAAGAAGAACCCCTGTTCTAAACGGAAGCCGGTTCCTCTCCACACTTGAAACCCGCGGAACCGTGGTTCTTACCACAGGACTCCGGTATCCTCACAATCAGTATAGCGGTGAGTGCCCGCAATCATGAGCGAAGACGCTGACTGCGGCCACCCCGGAGATATCTGGCGGGAGCTGCAGTCGGTTGGACCTCAAACTTTCCTGTTTCCAATTTCTTCAAGAATTTACTCTTCCTCTGATTGCTCAAATTCTGATCGGGAACGTGGAGACGGCGGTTTCGGTTTTCGTTTTTCCGCTGGTTTCGAGTTTCTTTACTGTTTTGATCGACGAGTGATGAGTTCGGACCGCAAACCGAGCACAATGAACGAGGCTCAACTCCCTCTTCCCCCCTCCCTGACCTCCTTACGAGGCTAATGAGGGCAATCCGGTGCGATGACTGTTCGTGATCTCGCGAACTCGCTAGATAACGATGTTTTGTATGAAAAATATTCAGTCATAGATCGAATCGCTGAACTCTTGATCTCGAATGGGCTCAATCGATGGTTGAGAGTAATGGAAAAGATATAGAACTTGACGTATTTCATGGAGACCCCGGATTGATTGATTGATTTATTGATTTTGAGGCCTCGACCCCCGAGGCTGTGAGGTGATTGTTAGAAAGACGATAACCTAAGTGAACGATTTCAAATACGAGTTGTACTTGACTCACTGAGTGAGTTTTGCTCCTTCAAGTTGTTCAAGTTGTTCAGGCAGACACTTATTACGCCTGCAGTGGGCCGTAAGCCTGTGGCGCAGTCGCGTAGAGAATGTTCTTTCATTCAAGAAACATGGGGGGGGAGGGAGTGTGGGTAGGGGGTTTCAATTCGGATCTGTTCATCATTCATTTAAAGTATGATTCTAACTCCGCGTCAGTCATCTCGAGTAGTATTGTCTTAACTTCTCGCAACAATTTCTTGTTGTTCCTTCCACTACGGACCTCCCAAAATATACTCTTATTCGTAGCTAATAGGTACTTTGGAGTAGCAGAAAACGACCCCTTGCTCCTCCAGAACCTCCGGGATTGCAGCGGAGCGCGACCGGGAATGCTAGTGTAAGATAAGCGCGCCAGGAACTTGTAAGGCTCGCTGACCGCTGAAGCTTCTGTTCTCGATGGGATGCAAGTCGAATCCAATTGCTAGAGAGTGAATCGATATTCGGATCAGGTCGACAGCAAGAGCCCTACCCTGAGCTTCTCTCTCCCCTAATGGTCGTTCCGTGTGGTATAACACCATCTAATCTTCGCGTGCTCGCATAATTCAATAGCATTTGATGTTAGTCAGACGGCCGCGTAATCGCAATTATTCGTCATCTGATCATAGTAAACATTGTACGACATTTTACGTTATAGAAAGACAGCCCCAAGTTCTGCGACCGGGGGCGTTCCCTAGGAACTCCCCTCCCCCCTGTAGATACGCCTGTGTGCGGTACCCACAGCTCCTGCAATCGAAACCTCGTTCCCAGCCCGGAACGGAAGAGTGAACTGCTCAACGACGTCTTCGAGTTCGACCCCGCAAAAGTCACAGTACGTTCGTTCAGCGGCACTGGCGTACTATGATCAGATGACATGCTGGAGTAGAGCTATGTTTTCCAGCGTCTAGATCGATGTCTTTCACCCCGAAGATTCTGTAGATTTGTGCACGAGTTTTGTATCAGAAAATTTGATAATTTTCGGATATCTTGAGCATTCGTGACCAAAGACACCGTAATGAAACCCGCTTGTACGGAACTCTTCGGGGAAAAAGGAAAGAGCTTCTTGCGGGAACCGGACCTAAGAATGGATTGTAGAATTCGAAGAAGTGACGAGTGTGGAGGAATCTCGATGAAACATCACGTTCATTCCTGTCCAGCAATCCCACCTAAAGTCTCTGAACCAGTGGTTCCCAACCTGGGGTGCGCGAGATGGTTCCCGGGGGTGCACGGCGACTTTTGGTGTTATAGGCACCACCGCGCGATGCGGAGATTCTATTTGGTTGCACCTGACGTTCGACGCCTGGTTGACAAAGTTGTCGCTGTAAGACCGTTTAGAAATCTTGAATGATAAACAATAAGAATTGTCGCATCGAGACAACGTAGAACCTCAATGGCATTACTGACAATGAGCATGCCGTCGTCATCACATGAGGGCGATTTCCCTTAAATTATCCTGGGGACTCGTTGCTGTCAGAGTTTGGATTGAAGGCGCGGTCGTTATTCATTTCCAAAATAGTATCATCACTTTACCGGGCAAAAAACTCCTAACAATAGTTGTGACGCTTCCTAGGCAGGGCTGCGCAAGAAGACATGAACCTCTCTCGGGGGTGCGCGGAAGGGGAAAGGTTGGGAACCATTGCTCTAGAGTCTAGACGAACTAGCAGAGATGGTCGTGAAGAGCAACGGGATTACAAGCAAGCTGGACCTGCGTTCCGACTAGTTGCTCCAAGAACTGGAAATGTCGAAATCACTCTTGATCATGAGCTGCGACGTTGCACCGCCGTCGCTGTACTTCCCGCCAGCGCTGAAACTGAAGCACACTGCAGGTTACACCTACTGCAGCGAAGCCAGTATCGGCTCCTTCATGGCGGGCTGGGCTGCCCCGAAGAACGCAGAACCAATCTACCAACTCATCATAAATGAGGTCTCGAAACGGTGGGAGCATTCTGTGAATTCAACTCAATTCAATCTTGATGCATAATAGTTGAGTGCTCCACCTCGACGACAAGCTCTGTAGGCTTAGAAGGATGATATGTGGCTAAGATCAAGACCTGTTGAGTAACCTCTTTCGTAACTATACGTGTACCCCCCTCCCCTTTCCCCGCTCATTTTGGCTATGAACGGAGCATGAAGTCCAAAATGATTCGTTGCGATCCCGTGTGATGCTACAGTTCCACATATTCACTTACCGCAAGCGGTGAAGGTTCGACTGGGAATATTCCTATCAGAACTGGGAAAAATAAAGAACGCATCTCGATATCGCCGAGATCGAAGTCGAAGCCTAATCAGGAACCTCCCCGCAGCCAAAAATGAGGGGATGCTGAAACCGCGAAGAAGAAAGACCATTCTCATTGTGACGCGAACCATTCGTATCTATTATTGAGAACGATAAAACCACAGCCTTGATGGACAGGAAGTTCGCTCAAGGGCTAGTCGGAGTTCAATTCTCGAATTACTGATTCATTCTCGTTTGCAGCGTCCGTATCGACTTCGAGCAGACGGAGCAAGATCCCCGTGGGGGACCGCCCACAGTGGAAGTGAGCAACACCAATCCTCCGCTGTCCAGTTACCTTAAATAAGCTTTGGGTGAAAGATCAGAATGGCAAGTTGCAATTTATTCCGCGTTGGAGTTTCTCCTTCCTGTTTGTCGCAATCTCGGACTGCCCGTCTGAGCAAGTATGGAGCACCAGGCCCCCGCTTGCATTGTAACCATGGAGCTCATAGGAATACATGTATGTACTGCCAATACATGACATTAGCTGTCTGACGAGAGCAAATCTGGAGGGTGAGCGATGGTTCCGGATCGAAAACAGCCGCCCCCGAGTGCTTGTCAAACCTTCAGGGGAAACTGTAAAACGGAGTTTCAACGGCTGGACTTCTCCTCATTGTCGCGTATCACCTGTCCGAAGGAAGCGAAATCAGCGTAAGAGCGCGGAAAGTGACCATTGATCATCTCCTTGAACGATTTCGCGAAACTTCGATCGTTAATGCATCGCCTGCGAATCTAAGATGAGCGCGCCAGAAACTGCTGGGGGCTCGCTGATCGCTCAAGCTCCTGTTCTCGACGGGATACAATCCGGATCCATTCGTTAAGGAATGAATCGATATTCGGATCAGGTCGACAGCAAGAGCCCTACGCCGAGCATCTCTCTCCCATAATTATCGTTCCGTGTGATATAACACCATCGAATCTTTGCGTGTTTGATTCAGTAACATCTGATGTCACTCCGTCGGCCGCGTGTTCTCAATTATTCGTCATCTGATCATAGTAATCATTGTACGACATTGTACGTTATTGAAAGACGCTGTAGATATAGGACGCGAGATGTGTAGAGTGATCGTATCCATTTGAAAGAGATCCTAAGGATGCAGCCTTGGGAGAACATCACGCTCCGCGCTATCTTCATTGAGGTGGGTCCCTCACCCGTTTTCAGTTCGTCTTTAAGGAATCGACGGAGTCGAATGTATTCAGGAAGTCTAATCTCTCGATCGCGTTAGGCTTTTCCCTACATAGCCGGCGTCGGTGACGGAGTGACCCCGAAGGCAAGAGAAGGATCAATATTCACAAACATTTCGCGAGCGATGGGCTTGAAGTGGATTCGTGTCCCTGCACCAACTTACACCTGGGGCGTTTGTGCCGCCAATGAGACGTGCTTTGGCCAGCTCGAGCCGCTCCAAGATGGAGTCAGTATTGCATTTTATGTGAGTGAACGAGAAATGTTCCGCGGGGGAACTCGTGCTGAAGTTTTGTCTTTTCTTCCAGACTGCGGATCTCGTTCTAGGCCCGATAATTTACACATACGAAGTTTTCACTTCCTTGACTACTCCTTGGCCTTCCTATTATTCAAGCATCAGGATCATAGCGGGTTTTCCGAGCCCATTCCAAGTTAGAGGACAGTTCACCGTTTTCAACATCTATCCGAAGACTGTGAGCCCCGAACCAAGCTAAGAGCTACGAGACGTCATCTGTGTTGTAGAACTATTAGAAGAAGGAATAAACGTCGCCGAAGCGGAAAATGTCTCAAAATTTCCGTTCATATCATGCTTTCCGAGACAGTGGATCAATGACCAAGCGTGACGAGCCCTGAAAATAACTAGGTCACGGTTTGATTGCAGGTTTGGGGTTTGATTCTCCTCTGTCTGGTAGTCCTCCCGCTCCTCGCGTTGCTCTTGGCAAGATTGAGCGGATACGAGACCCATCTCACCTTAGCCGAACACTGCTCGCCATTCCTGGAAATCTTCCTCCTAGAATGTGAGTTGCCATTTCGCAGTTCTCATTGGTAAATTTCACCAATTGGTGATTGGTGCTCCGGTGAAATGCGCCACCCACCCCCCCCCCCCCCCCCGTCATACCTCCTCTCGTGCGCTGAAATTCGATGAGAGATCTGGCGAAGGTCTCGGAGCTATCGAATGAGGTGTCTCCCTTCGACGCTCTTCATCACGACGACAGACACGATCGCGGGATTTTTAGAATTTTCGGTTGACTTGGAGATACAGTTCAACCTCGATTAGGTATATAAACTTCCGCGGCTTCACACTCGATTATATCAACCTTTTGACGGAAGGTACGTCGTACCGGGGGCCAGCCATGGATTCTGCCGGAAGTTAGTGTAAGGGAAGTCAGTCAACAATCAGTCAAATGATAATCGACGATTTTTTCTCCCGACTCAAACTGGGTCCAGCTTTCAAAATGTGTTTCGTAGCGAGCAGTCAAACTTTGAATTCCTGATTCCTTTTACAGTAATTCCGACTTTACGCGCTTCATTCTCTTGTACGAACGACTCGGTTAAAATCCCGCGTTGTGAAATCGTTCTGGACGCCGCGCGCCGGTCCCACTACAGTGTATCGTTATCTTTCGTATTTTTCATCGTCCTTTGTTGCGATTAGTCTCGTTTCCAACGTAGGCTTACGTTCTTCCGCGCGGAGTTAAGAGATGTTGTTCACGAACGCCACAGACACGGAAGTGGACGTCTGCGATCGAGACTTTCGAATGAAACACCTTCAAGTGCATGTACTGTGTGCTCATACAAAACTGAAAACCTAGGTTGGAAACTCTGTCAAACTATTTGGTTGGGTTCCCGCGTTCCTGCACAAACTTTTTAGGCTTCACTTTTCAGCCTTAGCGCTTTATTAGTGGGGTTGATCTGCTACAAGATCGGTGTTCCAGAGGGGCCATTATGTCGAGCGGCCAACCATCGGTTGAGGCCCGCATTATCGTTTCCTGAATCCCCGATTAAAGATCACGTCCTGGTTGGCATTGTGGGAAATCTATCCGTGCGATGGTCTGTCGAATCGACGGGGTGGAGTTTATCGAGTTGCAGCATCTTCCTGAATCGTTCGACAATGTCAGACGAGGATTTGGAGGAATTGGGCTGTCGGGAACTTCTCATGAGCTTTGGGGAATCTATTCCCCGTAATTCATGCTAGAATCAAGGACGATCGATCACACTTTCTCGATCATCGAGGATCTGATTCCAGAATCCTTCGCTGTGGAAGCGAGCTGACACGCACTTCGAGCATACAGCGCGCGGAATCTCTTCCGAAAGCGAACAGCTACTGGGAGCCGGATGACTGCATCGATAATAATAGATCAGAGAAACCGGCCACGCAACGGAGCTGAATGAAATCAGAGAGAAACGGGATCTCTTGATCAACGACTCGAAGTGGTGGAAGATTTGTCCTCATCCATGCTATAATCGAGAAAGGGCTAGAGTCAGGGCAGGATTCAAGAAATCGTCGCTCCTAGGTTAGGGATTTGCCGCCCCACGTGGCAGGTCCAGAATCAATAATCTCATTCGCGGTAGGTATGAAGTTTGGGCATTCAGATTTTCATGAGACTCCATTGGACGCTGCTTTATTCGCACTTTGCGTCTGAATTTCATTTGACAAAATCTTTTTATCACCTCTTCATCTGGAGTCAGATTTGCCGCCCCTGTGAAGGTGCCGCCCTAGGCTCTAGCCTAAACTGCCTGATGGTAAATCCGGCCCTTGCTAGAGTTCCAGATGGACTTACTGAAAGGAAAAAATGAGATGAAAGTCAAAACCGAAGAACCGATCCCGGGAGAACGCGATAGACGAGATGTCGTCTCGAGATCCGAGCAGTACATGAACTGGAATAGTGGACCTCTACCTCCCTATTGAAACCGAAGCTTGATGAAACCAGTGGCGTAGCGGGGGGGGGGGGGCGATCGGGCGATCGCCCCCCCCCGTAATTTTTCCGTCCCATGTTAATTCCCTATACCGCGGTGTCCGGAGTATCCAACCGCCTACCCCCATAACATAGAACCGCCCCCCCCCCCCCCCCAAAAAAAAAATCCTGGCTACGCCACTGGATGAAACCCACTGATGTGAGTTGCTGTGACAGTGAGGCATCGGATATTCTCCTCGAAAAACTGAACCTCTACCCTTTTTGCTCCGTCAGCGATGAGTGATGTCTCGCAATATGAGTTTATTCGTTAGGTAAGTTTAGAATTCCGTTTCTTGCATCATGGTTCACCATGGATAGGCGTCAACGTAACTAGGTGAGGAGCACATTGAATAGTTTAGCGACCCGTTTCTCGAGTCTCCTAGAGCTTCCTCAAGATCCTTCATGCCAACCTGATCTTGAGACAGAGTGCGTGACTTCCAGCACCCGTATCTCGTTCGCACTCATTTATGATAACTGAACGTAAGCCTACGAAACGACGACTTCAGTCAGCGACTGAATTTGCACTGGATTTTTTTTCTACTTCTCTCGATCTCTATTAAGGATGGACAACCAACAGAAGCGGCATTGACTGGCGCCGAGCGGAAGAGGCTCTATAATCCACGACGAAGGCATGCGACATCCACCCCTTCCATGGCCACTTTAATCGCGCAAGCTTCCGCCGTGAGAAAGATGACTCACAATCAGATACGAAGCCAGGACCTAGCCGCAACCACAGAATTCCAGGCCACTTTTCTGCAGCAAAAATGCGGAGTTGCGTGTGCCGTTCCGCGACGTACCTTACATCTGAAAGTCTCTGGTCTCCGGTTTTTTTGCATGAATTGGTTGATATAATCGAGGTTGTACTGTATTCAAAATCGCCGTGTCGTTGATGAATTTCTGGCGAAAAAACGAATCAAGCATCATTCAAAAACGAAACCCATTTGATGTCTCGTCTCATGTCATCGCACGATGCGAACGATCTCGGAGGATCTTGGAAAACATGTCGAATTGTCTGAGCAGACGACGACTTGGTCAAGTTCACGTAAAAACTCACGCTGCAAATACCCTCATAGAGGAAAGTTGCGTCCCCCCAGTTCTGCGCACTTGAGCCAAAGAGGCGCCACGGTCCGGGACCCATGGCTCCTGCAGTCAAAACCTCGTTTCCAGCCCCTTCGGTGCAATATTCGTCGAATACTCTGCGTTGTTTGTTCACCGGCTGGATGCTAGCGACGCTTGTACTCAGCTCGTTCGGCAACGGAACTCTCAAATCAGTCATGACAGCGCTCACGCCTAAACGGAAGATTGAAACGCTCAACGACGTCTTCGAATTCGACCCCGAAAAAGTCACCGTTCGTTCGTTCAGCGGCACTGGCGTTTTCGACATGCTGGAGGTGAGCGATGGTTTTCAGCGTCTAGATCGATCTCTTTCGCCCCGAAGATTGCATCGGTTCGTGCTAGGGTTTCGTATCAGAAAATTGGATCATTTTCGGGAATCTTGAGCATTCGTGGCCAAAGGCATCGTATTCAGACCCGCTCGGACGGAGCTCTTCGGGGGAAACTGTTTGAATCGGACCTAAGTATGGATTATCAAATTCGAAGAAGTAACGAGTGTAGAGGAATCTCAATGAAACATCACGTTCATTCCTGTCCAGCAATCCCACTTCAAGCCTCTGAACAAACTAGCGGAAATGGTCGTTAAGAGCAACGGGATTACAAGCATGCTGGACCTCCGTTCCGACTGGTTGCTCCGAGAACTGGAATTGTCGAAATCACTCTTGATGATGAGCTGCGACGTTGCACCGCCGTCGCTGTACTTTCCGCCAGCGTTGAAACTGAAGCACACTGCAGGTTACACCTACTGCAGCGAAGCCAGTATCGGCTCCTTCATGGCGGGCTGGGTTGCCCCGAAGAACGTAGAACCAATCTACAAACTCATCATGAATGAGTTTTCGAAACGGTGGGAGCATTCTGTAGATTTAACTCAATTCAATCTCGATGCATAGTAGTTGTGTGCTCAACCTCGACAACAAGCCATGCAGACTTGGAAGGATGATATGTATGTTGCTCAGCTCACGACTTGATAGATAACCTTTTCTGTCACTATTCTATCTTCTTGCAGGATTCTGTGGTGGTCTGAATCTCCCTTTCCGACATTGCTGCACTATGAGATGGGATCGCCCGAGATCGCTGAACGCCATCTCCTAACAAAAGAACTTACGCAGCCTCCTCTCAGCCCCACATCTTCTTCAGACTTGTCTGGAACATTCATAATCTACGCAATTATGATAACAGGCGCCATTGTTGTATTTTCAGTCGAGATGGTCGCGCACATCTCGAAGCCCCTCTTCAGGAAGCCTCAAGAAGCTTGAGCGGTGCTCGGTGAATCGCATGAATTGCTTGGAGTTCTGACATGGGTGGAAATATCGGGACAAACAGGATGCCGACGAGACTCAATCGCCGAGTCGCTCCCCAAGCCCGTTCTCCGACACTATGCTGGGGGATTGTGACGAATAAAACTCCAATTGACGCGATTCTGGTTACAATGATTGATTTTGATGAAGTAGTCATCCAACACTGACATCGACTATTCTCGTTCGCGAATGAGAGCGAGAAAATTCGAGACCCAGGCTCTGAAGTAGCAACGGAAAGGACTCGCTACACCATACTCACTCTTTGTCAGCTGAGTGAGTTCCGTTACGCAAGGTCGAAGCTACAACATTTCAGCCGGAATCTCATCCTTCGGTGGTATTCCATCCATCCTCATGCCGCGAACCATACGCTACCTATACTCACCATTCAGTCAAGTCACCAGTCGAGGGCATCATAGATGATCATTGAGGAAGGTTCTCCGACGTGGCACCCGCTTCCTTGAACGGGACTCATTTGTGAGGAATGTAGAATGATCATCATGGGACAGCTCCCGAATTGAGATACGAAGTCCCCCACTCGTTCAAGCCTTTGATTCGAATAACAGAGATAGGCAAACGAAATGGGAATGGGAGAACGGAGGAACGTGACTCATCGTTCTAGAAGTGTCCATCTCTCCCACACTCCGAATATATTCACGTGCGCCTCTTCCGCTTATTCTGACGATAAACGGAACATGGAGTCCGGAATGATTTGTTGCGATCCTAATTGATTCGACCCCTATACGTACTCACTCCGCGCGAGCCGTAGAAGTTCCACCCGGGATGTCCTTATCGGAACTGGGAGAGATAAAGAACGCATCTCGATATCGCGGGACCTATGCGGGAAACTCCCCGCGGCCAAAGTTGCGGGAATCCCGAAACCTTGACGGAGGAAGACCATTCTCAAATAGGTGAACGCGGACGATTTGTATCATTTATTGAAATGGCAAAGAATTGAATTTTAGTTTCGCGTTCCGCTCTCGATGCACCGCATTAGATGAGTCCTTTGCGATGAGTCCCTAATTCTATCCATACGAGAAAACATCAGCCTTGATGGACAGGAAGTTCGCTTGAGCGCTAGTTTGAGATCGGGTGGATCAGGCGGCATGCGAGAGAGGTCTGTTTTCGAACTCAGCAGTCCTCACAAACGCACTTGATGGAAACCTCGTTCTTCTCTCCACAGTGCGTGCAGGTGAAGGCACACTTGCAGCGACAGATCTTTTCCTTGGAGGTCCTCTTGACTCCTGTTATGCAACCGTCACCGCAGGGGCATTCGCAAACGCATTTGCATAGCTGCTCACCAGACTTACCGCAGCCTGCGCATTTGCAATTGCACATGCAATTGCAAACACCTCCCGCTCCCGGGCCTGATTTGCCGACATCGACGGGCTCGCATACGCATACGCAGACGGTCTCCTCCTGTTTTTTCCCGACGGTTTTCCGGCTGCAGCATGTTCCCTTGGAATCACTCATGGTCGCAGCTGGGAGTTTCTAAAAGTGACAGTTGATTGAAATTGTGTCGCATGGAACGGAAAGTAATCAGGGGTACGGAGTTCAAGCTGGGATAATTGCAGCGAGATGGTGGTCAACTCACTTTTCAGTGGAGTTTCAGATTCCGGTGAAGATGGTGCATTTCCCCGCCGCTCGCTCATATATACCCATCCTTACCAATGGCGGAACATCTAGGAGTGCCGTGTGCAAAAATCCAGCGGGCCGTGTGCAAACTGAGCATGCGCACTCCAGAACAAGCAGTACGGTCGCGCTCCATGTGTTCGCGTGCTAGAAAGAGCGCGTTTTCCATAGAGAATCTGTTTTGGCGATGCTGAGATACTGTTGACCATCTACTCTTCCATCTACGGGTCTTCGGTTATATTTGGAATGCAAATACAACAGAGAAGATGGTCAATAAACAATCAATCAATCAATCAACATGCACAGCCTAAAGAGATTGTATGGAGACGCTCGCGCCGGCTCTAGAAAACTGTTCTGATTCCGAGACCAGGGAGCATTCTTGAAGTTGTCGAACGGGCTCAATCGAATCCGTTCCGTACTTCCGAGAATGATAACAGGTAATTATTCTCAGTTCTTCTGAATACTCGACCCAAAATACTGCTAGTAAGTTATGTCGAATGAACAATAACAACAGTTCTAAAGGCGGCCCGCGGGGCACGAGTCGTCGCTTCAAACAGGACCATTTTGAATTTTCAGGGTGCCAACGTTTGTTCCGGCAGACAGCGTGTGGTCCCTGACAAGTCGAAGCTCGGGGAATCCGTTCCTTGAGATCGCCTGGCTCTCCACTGTCACGCTGGAAAACTATGAGAAACTCATCGAGAGAGATGATTCGTTCGCGCATTGTGTATTGGCTTGGCTCAGGGGATGGTTCTCCCAAAACGCGAAAGCCCTGCGATCCGACGAAGACTCTGTGAGTGAAATTCTCAGAAGCATGGGTGGTTGGAACATCGGGCGCTGAAGCTGAGTTGCTTACACAATCTCTCAGGAAACGCTATGTTCAGAAAATCTGAGGGAAAAGGAATTTCCGCAGTTCCGACCGGACATTTTCCGCCGGACCGGGATCGATCACGCCAAATATTTCGATTTTCCACGCTGAAGGATGAGGCGAACGTCTGGAACCCTTTTCTGGAAAATATCAGAGACAGCTGATGCTGGTGATCTGCATCCCTCCATGGTTGTTGGGATTGTTGATCCGGTTGATGAATACTGCGGAACATGACTAAATCCTCAGTGCAATTCATCGTGGGATCACCTTGGAAAAGTCCATGAAGAAACTCGAAACAGGGGTCATACTTTGCCGTTTAGCTGATCGCATCGCTGAGCAATCGAGGGATCTGAGAAGTCCGATGCTTGCCCAGATTAGTATCTTTGGATCCCAAGCTTTGGAACGCCTACCCATTCAAATCCAATCATCCACCATGGGAAATCACCATGCTCCCTCCCCGAGCGAATCCGGCGCGTGCACAGTAACGATCGAGAGCAGGCAAGTAAGACGTCATCTATTTCTGATTCTAGTGGTCAGGGGTATGTCCGGCGAGGTTAGTTTGTTTAGAGGTAGACGACCCTATGCTTACGACTTCCGTCACATTCCTCTCTCTCACAGGCTTTGGTCTCTTCTGCGGATCAGCGATCCTAAGATCGTGTCCCACTTTGAAATGGCTCACGTCAAAAATCAGCGTTTTTCCAACTGTCAGCCCCATGTTCCAAATTCGCCACTTCTGAAAGCCATATCGTCATCGTGACAGCCATCGAGAAGGCGGCGAGAACGCTGCTCTTGCTCGGAAACTGAATCATCGATCTCCCGTTTCACGTTCCGACAATAATCTGGTGTCTCACTTCCTCGTGGTTCTCAAAGGTGGAGCCCGCCACAGTCGCTTCGGCTTTGAACGCCGAATTCGGAACGGACGCAAAAGCATCGAATCGTTCCGAGGAAGAGATGTTCAAACTCATCGTAAAGCTGTTGAAAAGTGACCTTACAATAGTAGAGGACCAGTTGACCCTCGGCATCGAGGGTAGACTTCAGCTGAAGCGCTGGAGGGCGTCCTCCCGACAGTTTCAAGCTGAGAAAAATTGCTGCGAAACGGGCTCAAAATATCGAGGCCAATCGGGGCCCCGTTGGTTCGAGTCAAATTCACGTTTCTCCAGATGAACAGGAGCAGCGTTCCCACAATATCGTTCGAACTGCGGTGGAATACCGCCGAAGCCGCTAGAAATAAGTGGAAACAGGGGCAAACGACTCATCAGCTCGATCAGCGCGCGGACTCATGCCAAACATTGTCGCTTCCGGAAATGGGGAAAGTTCTGATGGTGAGGCCCTGCGTCGCGAAAAACGCAGTTTTTTTACTTTTGTCATTTTCGAAGTTCATCAGTGTTCCCGGGATATTAGAGGAGCGTTAGACGAACGTCTTTCTGGTAGCTTTCAGACTAGAGCAAGAGATCGAAAATCGGTTGGAAATCAGGCAAGTTGAAGGCCCCGGAAGCTTCGCCAAAATCGACGTTTTTCCCGGATGAAACATCAACCTACACAACGCACCTACCCTCGTCCGCGGACTTTCTTGAAAGAAGCGAAGGTTTACTTGTCAGTCGAGGAGGGAAAGGACCCAACTGCACAAAAATGTCTGACAAGAGCAAATCTGGGAGGCGAGCGATGCTTTCGTATCGAAAACAGCTTCCTCCGAGCAGTAGCGGACCTTGCCGAAATGCCGCCCGGGGCGGACCTCGGAAAAGCTCATCCCACGGTCCGCAACTGCCTCCGAGTGTTTGTCGAACTTCCAGCGGAAAGTATAAAACGTAGTTTCAACGGCTGGATTTTTCCTTTTTGTCGCGTATCAGAGACCAGTCGTACTAGGGCCCTCTTCGAAGGGAGTGATTTCAGCTTGAGAGCGCGAAAAGCGAGCATTTATCATCTCGTTGAACGATGCCGCGAAGCACTAATGCATCGCCTGCGAATATAAGATGAGCAACAGAAACTGCTAGGGGCTCGTTAATCGCTGCAACTCTGTTCTTCATGGGACTCAAGTCGACTCCATTTGTTAGAGAAAGAATCGATATTCTGATCGGCTTCACAACAAGCCCCTATTCCGAGCATCTCTCTTCTACATATGGTGGTGGTTTCGCGTAATAATTCACCATCGAGTTTTCACGCGCTCGGACACTTGAGGAACATCTGAAGTTACTCAGACGGCTGCTCAATCCTAAGTATCCGTCATCTGGTCATTGTAAACGTTGTACGTAGTGAAGACAGTGCAGACACAGGACGCTAGGGGTCAAGTGATCGTATCCATTTGAAAGAGATCCTTGGGATGCAGCCTTGGGAGAACATCACGCTTCGCATTTGCTACATTGAGGTGAGTCTTACACCTGTGGTCCCTTCGTATTTGAGGAATCTACGTAATTGACAGGATTGAGGAAGTCTGATATCTTTCCCGCGATAGGCTTTCCCCTACATAGCCGGCGTCGGTGACGGAGTGACCCCGAAGGCAAGAGAAGGATCAATTTTCACCAACATTTCGCAAGCGATGGGCTTGAAGTGGACTCGTGTCCCTGCGCCAACGCACACCTGGGGCGTTTGTGGTACCAATGAAACCTGCGTCGGCCAGCTTGAGCCGCTTCAAGACGGAGTCAGTATCGCATACCCTGTGAGTGAACGAGAAATGTTCAGCGGGGAAACTAGTGCTGAAGTTTTGTCTTTTCTTCCAGACCGCGGATCTCGTTCTGGGCCCGATAATTTACACAAACGAAGTGTTCACTTCCTTGACTACTCCCTGGCCTTCTTATTATTCGAGCATCAGGATCATAGCGGGTTTCCCGAGCCCATTCCAAGCCGGAGGACAGTTCACTTTTTTCAACATCTATCCGAAGACTGTGAGCCTCGAACTAAGCGAAGAGCTATGAAACGTCCCCTGCGTTGTAGAACGCTGTAGAAAAAAGAACGAAGAGGGTCGCCGAAGCGAGAGATGTCTATGAACTCCCGTTAACATCATCCACTCTGAGAGAAAGGATCAATCACCCACCATCACTAGCCCCAAAAACAACTAGATCAAGTTTGATTGCAGGTTTGGTATTTGATTCTCCTCTGTCTGTTTATCCTTCCGATCTTCGCATGGCTCTTGACAAAGTTGAGCGGATACGAGACCCATGTCACCTTTGCCGAACACTGCTCACCGTTCTTAGAAATCATTCTTCTGGAATGTGAGTTGCCATTTCGCCTGTCTCACTGGTGTTATCGTCCTCTAGATACACCACTGTCCGGGACCTACAGTTCCTGCAACTGAAACTTTGTTTCCAGCTCCTTCAGTTCGATACTCGTCAACTATTTTGCGTTTTTTGTTCAGCGGCTGGATGCTAGCGACGCTTGTGCTCAGCTCGTTCGGCAACGCAACTCTCAAATCAGTCATGACAGTGCTCACGCCTGAACCCAAGATTGAAACGCTCAACGATGTCTTCAAGTTCGACCCTGAAAAGGTCATAGTACGTTCGTTCAGCGGCACTGGCGTTTTCGACATGTTGCAGGTGAGCTATATTTGATTGGAAATTCCATCAATTTGTGCAAGACTTCCGTATCAGAAGATTCGATCATTCTCGGGAACCTCGAGAATTCGCGGCCGAACGTGTTGCAAGAACGGCACATGAAAATCGGAGTGGTGACAAGTGCGAAGGAATCTCGATATAACATCACTTCCGTCCCGATCCAGCAATCCCACTTCAAGCCTCTGAACAAACTAGCAGAGATGGTCGTGAAGAGTAACGGGATGACAAACGTATTGGATCTACATGCCGACTGGATGCTCCGAGAACTGGAATTGTCGAAATCACTCGTGATAATGAGCTGCGACGTTGCACCGCCGTCGCTGTACTTCCCGCCATCGCTGAAACTGGAGCACACGGCAGGTTACACCTACTGCAGCGAGGCCAGCATCGGCTCTTTCGTGGCGGGCTGGGCTGCCCCAAAGAACGTGGAGCCAATCTACCAACTCATCATAAATGAGTTCTCTAAAAGGTGGGAGCATTGCGTGAATTCAACTTTATTCAATATCGATTCATAGAGAGTAGTTGAAATTGTGATATGAATCACTCAGGCCCACTCGACACCGACCTAGCAGTCGTAGAGCACCGACCTCGAGAACAAGCTCTGCAGGCTTGAAGGGATGATGTGTGGCTCATCTCACGACTTGTTAGATGACCTTTTCTGTCACAATAGTATCTTCTTGCAGGATTCTGTGGTGGTCTGAATCTCCCTTTCCGACATTGCTGCACTATGAGATGGGATCGCCCGAGATCGCTGAACGCCATCTACTAACAAAAGAACTTACGCAGCCCCCTCTCAGCCCCACATCTTCCTCAGAATTGTCTGGAACATTCATAATCTACGCAATTATGATGACAGGCGCCATCTTCGTATTTTTAGTAGAGATGGTCGCGCACATCTCCAGGCCCCTCTTCAGGAAGCCTCAAGAAGCTTGAGCGCTGTTCGGTGAATTTCATGAACTGCCTGGAGCTCGGAATGGAAGTGAGGAGACTGGGATATTGTAACAAATAAAATTCCATCTGGCCAAGGCCTAGCCTCGATGATTGATTCTCATGAACTGGTCGACTGACTCTGGCATCGATTTCGCCCCTTCTCAAATGACGGCGAGTGTATTACAGACTTGAGCTTTTGAGTAGCAAAGAAAGGAATTCGTTCCCCCATACTGGGCTGAGTTCCGGTCCGCAAAGTCGGAGCTACATCATTTCACTACGAATCCCATGCTTCGTTTATCTTCCATCTATCCGCATGCACCCGCCGCGCACCTTACGCCACCTCTACTCACCATTCAGTCTAGATAGGGGCCCGAAGAGCATCATCGGTGATTCTCGAGTAAGGAATTTCGTTGTATAATCTCCGAGACGTTGGGCCCGGTCACTCGAACGTGACTCCTGTGTAACAATTGATGTGATGATCATCATAGGACAGCTCCTACCTAGGGATACAAAGTTTCCCAATCGTTCGAGCCTTCGAGTCGAATAACAGGGGTAAGGAGACGGAATGGAAAGGGGAGAACGGCGGAACATGACCAATCGTTCTAGGAGAACCTATGTCCCCCGAACTCCGAAGATATCCACGTGTGGCCCACCCGTTCATTTTGGCAATAAACGGAGCATAGAATCCAAAATGGTTCGTTACGATCTCGTGTGATTCGACTGCTCTACATATTCACTCAGCGCGAGCAATTGAAGTTTGACCAGGGATTTGCTTATCGGAACTGGGAAAGATAAAGAACGTTTCTCGATATCGCGAGATATCGTAGTCAAAGCCTAATGGGTAAACTCCCCGCAGCCAAAGTTGCGGGGATACCGAAACCTCGACGAAGGAAGACCATTCTAGACGTGACGCGAACGATTCGTATGATTTATTGAAATGGCAAAGAATTGAATTTTAGTTTCGCGTTCCGCTCTCGATGCACCGAATAAGAAGACTCCTATCTGTGCGAGAAAACATCAGTCTCGATGGACAGGAGGTTCGCTCAAGGGCGAGTTGGAGTCCAGGAAGATCAGGCGGAATGCGAGAGAGGTCTTTTTCCGAACTCAGCAGTCCTCACAAATGCACTTGATGGACACCTCGTTCTTCTCTCCACAATTCTTGCAGGTGAAGGCACACTTGCAGCGACAGATCCTTTTCTTGGTGGTCTTCTTGACTCCCGTTTTGCAACAGTCACCGCAGGGACATTGGCAGGTGCACTTGCATTGCTGCTCACCAGACTTCTCGCAGCCCGCGCATTTGCAGGTGCAAACGCAGCTGCAAACACCTCCCGAGCCTGATTTGCCAGCATCGACGGGCTCGCATACGCAACTGCAGACGATCTCCTCCTGCTCGGTGGATCCGGTAGTTTTTCCGACGGTTTTCTGGCTGCAGCATGTTCCCTTGGAGTCACTCATGGTCGCGGCTGGGAGTTTCTGAAAGAGACAATTGGTTAAAATTGTGTCGCATGGGACGGAAAGTATTAGAGGTACGGGATAGTTGCAGCGAGATGGTGGTCAACTTACTTTTCAGTGGAGTTTCAGATTCCGGTGAAGATGGCGCATTTTCCCGCCGCTAGCTCATATATACCCGTCCTTACCAATGGCGGAACATCTAGGAGTGCCGTGTGCAAAAATCCAGCGGGCCGGGTGCAAACTGAGCATGCGCACTCCAGAACAAGCAGTACGGTCGCGCTACGTGTGTCCGCGAACTGGAAAGAGCGCGTTTTCCATGGAAAATCTGTTGGGCGCGAAGCTCGGAATCAGGGCCGGCGAGGGACTAACGACGCTCAGTTGCCGATTCCCCCAAGATAGATGGACAAGGAATAAAGGTTGAAATCCCGGAATTCCGGATATCAGATGATCTTCTCAGATGGTCCCACTACCCGAGGCATGATAAGTTTTGAACCCGAGTCGTTTCTTCGATTCGAATCATGTAGCGCAACATGGAGCTGTACGGCAACCCCCCATTTCTGTCATTCATTCTCTCTGGGGAAAATGCAGTAGATCAGTAGCTTTCTTCGGGAGAAGATCGCTTCAATCATTCTCTGTAGTGCAGAATTGAATCTCTCAAACACTTTACCAGTCAATATTTCACTCCCGGAATTGAATCCGGAATTGAATCTTAAAAGAACGGGAGATTTCATTGAGAATCGTCAATTCTGACACATTCCGATAAACATCACTTCTAAGATAGGTATTTCAATCCGAAATTCGCGCCAAGGTGTAGGCCAAGGTGTCCACTTCAGCACCTCATCTTCACTTCGTTGCGAACATGTGCGGAAAATTTGCCCCGCATGAAACAAGGATCGAAACAAAAGACGTTTTCCAGGAGGTGGGATGGGTAGTTTCCCTACCCTGGTTTCGGCTATGACTCGATGCGGTTTGGTCCGATTTAGCCGATTTTTCTCGAAAAGCCCTGGAGAATACGCGTCGACTTTCGGAGTCTGAAACGCGTTGCGTCCCGGTTCTCAGCTAATCGGCATCGGCTTATGAGCGGTCTGCCATATCTGCTCTCTATGGGAGCCGATGATTGCGCTCATATGTGTTTCGTGCTCTCAAGGATCCGAGGAGTGCTCTCACCGTCTTAGATGTTCTTTCGCTGCCTTGCACTTTCCTCTGGCGGAGGTCTTGCTCAAATTGGATGGACGTGGGAAGAGGTGAATGTTTGTTATTTGGCGCTACTCAATTCCAGTGCCCATCTACAGAGGGTGCATACCGAACACTCGAGAAAGAGAAATACCCACAGCGAGACTTCGACCCCGAAGTAAATTGAGTGCAAATTGAATTGAATTGAAATTGAAGCAGAGCTCTAGTTCGGGAAAGCAGTTTGACTGATAAGTGTACCATCTACTGCGTGATTTCGATCGGGGCTACGGTCAATCTTGGTGGACGTCAAAACTCTGGACTTTTCCGCGGGATTCCAATCTCGGAGTCGCTGTTGGCTTGGCACACGAATGATTGTGCAATGAATTGTTACTCGAGATGACCGTGGAGCACGGGCGAAGTAGAACAGTGTTCAAGTCGATTTTGCCGTATTGAGCTATTATCCGAGAAGCCAACGGATCTTCTTCCGTTCTGAAAGTCACGGGTCGTGCATTTCCTCCGCATATTATTTTCGAGACCAAGGACTCTAGGCTCTCTGGACTCTAGACCCGGCGGCCTCTCAATAGTCATTCAGTTTTTCAGGTCGAGAGCACGAAAAAGGAACATCGTGGCCGAAATCGATGATTGAACTTCTATCGATACGCTGCAGCAATTGGTGCTATCCTAGACTCCGGCGAACGGAAGCCCAATTGTAAAGAAGTTCCGGCTGTGCCAGGAGGAGCCATCAAAGTAGGGCGGAAGGGTTCCAGAAGATTCGCCAGAAGAAAGCGCACTGGCACACTCCGCTCTGGTGCGAGACCTCGAAGGTCCGTCGTCGGGAGGTTCGAGAAATCTTCAGCGTCGCCGCCAACAACGTCACCGAACTGCGAACCCCCACTGCGTGGGCCTTCTTCGATCAACGTCCTCCCCACCAACTATGGAATGGTCCCGACCGCCAGCCGGAGAGGGCCCCACCCAAAGCCGCCCCCGTGGGCGTGAACTCGCCAGAGCAAGGTCCGACAGCCAGGAGTCGTCGAGCTACTGCTGGGCATCCTCGGCGCCTTCCATCGGGGTGCCGCACTTTGTTTGCTGAAGAGTCTCCCGTCTGCAAATATCCCAGCATCGTAATATTTTGCTGACAGTACCATCATAACTTTCATGCCTGTAAGCGGTCCTGACATACGATCGAATAGGAAGAGGGTGACATGGGGGTGTGACGTCATCCTTCTAGAAGAGTCTATCACTCCCTATTTTCGAGGATACTCTTTCGCTACCCTAGCAACAAACATAGGGAGGAAACTAGGATGATTCGTCACAATCTCGTGCGATGGAATTGCTCAGCATATTTCTCTGACGTGGAAGGGAAACTCCGGCGGAAGACGCCTCTCATCTCATGGGATTGCAAGTCAAAACCTGATCGCGAAACTTCATCCCTCGCAGCCCCGAAAGTCCCAAACCCCCATGAAAGAGAGGAATATTCGCGATGTGATGTAAGCAATCTCGACATTTATTAAAATGACAGAGCATTGAAAAAACAAGAATGAGTCATTGATGCGTCGATCCGGGATTTCGGGTCAAGATCTTGGTTTCACGCATCTCTCACGGGCAACCGAGAAGGAGGTGGCCAAGCTGTTCGAGATGGAGTTCGAGCAGTTAGGACTGCGCACAGGGCGGCGTTCCTTCCCCAGCTCAGCAGTCCTCACAGATGCACTTGATGGAAACCTCGTTCTTCTCTCCACAGTGCTTGCAGGTGAAGGCACACTTGCAGCGACAGATCCTTTGCTTGGCGGTGTTCTTGACTCCCGTTTTGCAACAATCACCGCAGGGACATTCGCAGACGCATTTGCAGTGCTGTTCACCAGACTTCCCGCAGCCTGCGCATTTGCGGGTGCACACGCAGCTGCAAACACCTCCCGGGCCTAATTTGCCAGCATTGACGGGCTCACAAACGCAGACGCAGACAATCTCCTCCTGTTCGGCGGGTCGGCAAGTTTTTCCGATGGTTTCCTGGCTGCAGCATGTTCCTTTCGAGTCACTCATGGTCGCTGCTGGAAATATTTGGGAGTGACAATTGGTTAGAGGACGGACGAGGAGCTGGGACTTGCAACTAGATGATAGCCAACTTACTTTTCAATTGAGTTCTGAATTCCGGTGAAGATGGCGCTTCTTTCCGCCGCGAGCTCATATATACCCCATCTCAATGATGGTGTCAAATCTAAGAGTGCCGTGTGCAAAAATCCAGCGGGCCGTGTGCAAACCGGGCATGCGCACACGGGACAAGCAGTGCGGTCGCGCTACATGTGTATTGGCCGGGCATGGAGGCGTGTGCCCCCACTTTCCCCCACTCTGTGGCCCGGAAGCGTTTCCGAGTCGGGCGCATCTTCAGTTCACCGCTCTGTGTTCATCAGAGCTGTGAAGTTTAGGTACTTCAGAATCCAGGAAACGGCAGGCAGAAAAGCTCCCAGAATGAAGTTGAAGAAGGCACAAGTGAAGGCAGGAAAACCACAAAAAGAAGGCCATAACGGCGACAGAGATAGAACATCAGTTCATTTTTCAAGAATCAGCGATGAATTACATAGGGAGGTGATGTGAAACTCCGCCATCTGATTCATTAGGGAAAATCTCTGATCCGATGATGCTCCCTGTGACGCGGGAAACTCCGCTCAACTCCAGCATTGATCTTCGGAGGCTATCTGAGCGATGCTCTGTCGCTCACGGTGAACTTCATTGACATCGCCGGATCGACCTTACCACGCAGAAATGGAAGAATGTTTTGGGAAGGTGCCAAGCCCCTGATGGTGTTGGAGTACCTCTCCAAGCTTAACTTTGATGAACGGAACCTGTGGTTTACCGAGCGCGTGAGCTCAGAACTCGATCCCTTGAGAAGTTTTGGATGCAGAGTCAATACACTGCTGGGTACACTCACGTCCGCCAATCGCGCCTGGGTGCTTTCAGCAATCACCCAGTTCGAATCACTAGGAGTTGCTTTTTGAGCCGACGGATCATCGAAGAAGACGAGAAAAAGCCGATGTTGCATCTTTCAGCTCCGTAACTTGTTAGGCGTGCACCTGAGGACAGCCTTCAAAAACGAGAGTTTCTGCGATCGAAGCGCTCCGGATCGCGACACAGACTTCAGAATATCCCACGGCTCGAAATAGGTGGCAAGCGAGCTTCGCGGGTCTTGAGATTCAAAGAAGAGCGAAATCTTTCGGCGATCTCAAGATGCTACATGAGGACTCCTCATGCCAACGCCTGCCGTTCTGACGAGGCAGGAAACCTTCAGAGCTGAAAAAGGCATGAAATGCACCGAAAAGCTGAGACAGGCAAAATCCAGGCCAGAGGCAGAGAGAGAGCGTTCCAGACAGAGTGCCCGGATTCGCAGCTTTAGTAGTTTTTTTTTTTTATTCACCACCCAAACCCCAGGGGGGTCCCCCCCCACCCCCCCCCCAAACCCCCCCCCCCCCCCCCCGCCCCCCCCCCCCCCCCCCCCCCCCCCCCCCCCCCCCCCCCCCCCCCCCCCCCCCCCCCCCCCCCCCCCCCCCCCCCTATTCACGCAAATCATAGAGTCCAATTGACGATCAGCATTGTGCCAGGCATCAATACTTCCGTATCCAGCTGGGCTGAGCCGAATAATGCAGGATCGATGTATCATATAATCTTGAATTCGTCAAGTTCCCAAAACGGTGGAGGAACTCTTGCGTTGATTCATGCATTCCATGAATAAAGTCTCGGAGTGAGAGACTGCGTCGATGGAGAGGATGGTCCGCATTTTCGGTTTCGGAAATCGATCGTCGTGCCTCTGCACAGGGTCTGGCGCGTGGTCGAGTCTTCGTTCCCGGCGTTGCTACACAAATTGTTCGAAAGAATTCACACAGCCTCCTCCATGTCTCATTGTCAGTATCCTGGCGAATTGCTCTGCATTTTCATCCTCAACGTATTCCTGATGGCGAGGATCATCGCGATATTCTGCTGACAATACACAATCAGCACTGATGTTCCGACATCGAGGCAACAAACGTGACGCGTTCTATGAGATTCGCATCAGGCTTCTTTAGTATCAGAATTGAGATGGGGATCGATTCCAAGGACTTCGGAAGGATCCGCTGGCCGATGATGCATTAACCATCCAGCGTGATCAGCGAGCGCATGCTATCGAGTAGCGTCAGCTCACGTGACATCAGGATCATAACCTTCATGCAAGTAGGTAGTCTTAACGTACAGTCAGATGGGGGAAAGGGGACCATAGGGACGTGACGTCATTGTTCTGGAAGATTCTAGTACTCCGTATTTTCGAGGATATTTTTGCCACCCTAGCAACAAGTGTAGCGAGGAATCCAGAACGATGCGTCACGATCTCGTGCGATTGAATCGCTCACCATATTTCCGTGACGTGGGGGGAAAACTTCGCCGGAGGAGGCCTCTTATCTTATGGCATTGGAAGTAGAATCATATTCACGACAATCTATCCATCGTAGCCCCGAGAATCTCGGAACTCCCGAGAGAGGAGAAAACATTTTGAAGGTGATACAAGCGATTCTGATTTTTATTGGAATGACAGGAGATTGAAGGAACAATAGCAAATTAACGAAGCGTTCATCTGGTATTTTGGGTCAAGATATTGGTTTCACAAATCTCTAACGGGGCACAGAAGAACCGAGAGAGAGGGGTCCGAGCTGTTATAGATCTCTCGGCAGTTTGGACTTCACAGTGGGGCGTTCCTTTCCCAGCTCAGCAGTCCTCACAGATGCACTTTATGGAAACCTCTTTCTTCTGTCCACAGTGCTTGCAGGTGAAGGCACACTTGCAGCGACAGATCCTTTTCTTGGTGGTCTTCTCGACTCCCGTTTTGCAACAATCACCGCAGGGGCATTCGCAGACGCATTTGCATTGCTGTGCACGAGATTTTCCGCAGGCTGCGCATTTGCGGGTGCACACGCAGCTGCAAACACCTGATTTGCCAGCATTGACGGGCTCACAAACGCAGACGCAGACAATCTCCTCCTGTTCGGCGGATCGGGAAGTTTTTTCGACGGTTTTCTGGCTGCAGCATGTTCCCTTGGAGTCACTCATTGTCGCGGCTGGAGATATTAGAAAATTACGATTGGTGAGAATTTGGTCGCCTCGAACGGGGAGTAATCGGAGAATCAGAGTTTAAGCTTGGAATTGTGGCGAGATGATAGTCAACTTACTTCTCAATCGAGTTCCAGGTTCTGGTGAAGATGGCGCCTTTTCCCGCCGCAAGCTCATATATACCCCTTCTTAACAATGGCGGAACATCTAAGAGTGCCGTGTGCAAAAATCCAGCGGGCAGTGTGCAAACCGAGCATGCGCACTCCAGGACAAACAGTATGGTTGCGCTACATATGTATGTGCCTCGACCGCAGAAATTGCGGTTCCTATTGGGGATCTTGTTGGGAAGGTAGTTGGAATCCTTTGGCAGTTGGATTCGCGTACCCCATGTCTAGGAGGGACGTAGCCGACAGAATGATGAACATTTGCTGCGGCGAACATTCGGGCAGGATGCCTTCTGGGGTTGCTTCTCTATCATCGCAGCATTATGGTCGCTATTTTTGGGGATTTCTGGGGACACAGCATTGTCGGCGGCAACCTGGAAGTCGCACCTGGATCGAAACGAAAAGTGCCGAGCAACCTTCAGAAACAGGTTCCAAAGCTATGGAACGGGGAACGAAGGTTTCCAGATCGCTAACTTTGATGTTGCGAAGACGTTGATCGTGGAATGTTCATTGAGGCAATCAAGATCAGTCTTTTATCTCTCTATCGATCCCCGCTCCTGGATGTGCGACATCGAGGGTGCACAGTTCCACTGCTCCCGATGCCTTGTTACTGCAATGCATTGATGTTCTATGGGATACTTTGAAGTCTCGCCGGCAGTTGCATTCCGTTCTCGAAATGATCATTCGACCCGATCGTCACAAACCCATGGGGGAGCTGGAAGATTTGATCAAGAAAAGCTATGGCGGAACCTGCCGCAAAAGTTCGACGCGAGAGGTGGGAACGCGGATGTGCGCAATCATAATAGCGTGAAACGTGGCGGCGTCGAACACGGGGGGAGATTCGGCGATTCCGGGGGAAAAGGAATATTCCTCCGCTTTTTGTGTCAGTTGCTGTAACGGTTATCCAGGAGTCGACTCCACGCGACGCTGAAACGCGTAATGTAGCGTATCATTCGAGCATGAGTCCGTATCCTCTACTCGGCGGCAAGAACGAAGAGATGATGACCGACCCTGTCTTACGTCGGGTTCTCGGGGCGGCTTGATCCCAAACCCCCGAAGTAATCTCTTAGCCGGGAATGGGGTAGCTCGGAGAGTCCGGGAACGCGGAACTAGATAAATATCTTTCGGAATCGCGTGTTCCTCGAATGCAAGCCCTCAAATGTAGTCCACAGGCTATTTTCTTCAGGAAAACACCGATCGCGAACTTTCTGGAGATGGGCTCGGGGTAGTATACAATTCGCGCACCAGAGAATCAATCTTCGAGAGCACGGCAAGGAGGAAAAACCCTACCCAGATTTTCAGAGTGGAAATTGTGAAATTAGATACGAGCAGGCGCTTCGCTGTTTCTGAGACAAGTTCACGTGTTGTGACGGAAATTCAGAACACGGCTCTAGAAAGAACGTGGGAAATCTAGAACCACACGGCTGTCGGCATTGCCGGGAGAGTTTTTCCAATTAAAGCCGACAGATCGTAAAGTTAGAAACAGTGGAGAAGCGCGAGACAGAGATCGGGCGGGACGGAGAGCAATCGGGTTTCTTGTTGAGACGCTTTTCAACAGAGTTCCGAGCAGCGCGGAAACACTGGCAGCAAAACAGAGCGATCCAGATGGCAGAGAGAGAAACAGCTGCCAAGGCAGAGTGCCGACGCAAACCCGACAGGCAAGTAGGTTGATTCGGGTGCCTGTGAACCTGTGTTGATCGAAAACAGCTACAGGGGGGATTTTCTTCCTCTCGCCTCCACTTTGAACTGTTGTCTTCACGAACTGAGTTGTCGGGTGGAAGGCAGACTCACCTATTAGGCAGCGCATTCGTATCGCTTTCTAATCTGGGCCCTGGAGCAACCCCACACCCTGCGATCTAGCCCCGACCATAGAAAAGGCTTCAGCGTCGCACCGAGTCAAGTGCGAATTTTTTCATGGGACTGCTTCCGTGGAGAATCTCCGAAAGTATGGATGGTCAAAGTTTCCTCTGCGCTCCACCAGTGAATGCGGCATATGGGAACCTCTGACAAGATATAGAGCAACATCGCGATATCAACGCAGAAAAACTTCTCCGTGAAATCAGCCGGAAGAGAACCGCAAACTGCGGAAGTTCAGACGGTGAGAATTTTCTGCAGTCTATATCACGTGCGCCATGAAGAGGGTAGCCATGTTTGGGAATTCTATAAATTCTCAATGAGCCACCGAGAGTTTCAATGACCGTCTTTTCAATTCTGCCTCGAAGCTTCCCGGAAAAAGTGTCGGGGCATTTGTGGAGGAGGCAATGTTCAAACATATGTCTGGCTCAGTTTTCAGCTTCACTGAGCTGAATATGAACGAGTTGAAGAGTTCCTTGATTGAAGCCTCACAAGACAGCACGTCCGCTTTGATTTCGGTGTTCACATCGACTTTACCCAAGTCATGCCTCAAATCTTCATGGAAGCAAGACTCAATCCATTCATACACCGCCTTAGCAACGAGTTTGGTGAAAAATTTACTGACGATCTCGAGGAACGATCCTGGAAGCATGATTTCGTCGTGCTCGGATCGGCGTCCACCATCCCTGAGCTTCATCGCTCCTGTCTTTGACGGTATGATTGTCGGCCGCATACTCTTCCAATATGCGTCCGCCGACCAGCCGCAGAACCTGGAACAAACCCGTGCCGACTACAGCCCTAATTTTTCGGGATTACGACTCCGTTGTGTCACTGAACACAATCTTAAAAAACTAATGAGAGAGTCCTCCCATGGGCTGCCCGACTTCACCCGCACCGAAGTGCACCTTTGCTGCACTGTTCCTATGAGCCAAGCTTCCAAGCTGAGCAGCGTACCATGCTCTTAGCGGCCATTCAAGCGTACGAGAGCGTTTTTCTGGGGCGCTGGAACCGCATGAGCGTCATCGAGAACAGCTTTCCGGCTTCCAGCTTTCTCCGAGCGGTTTCTTCAATGGTTGCAATAATCATACAGAAAAAAGGACAGAAAGAAGCGTGTCGAGTAGAGGGTATATTTGACTGAGGCTTTATTGGGGATTCGATTGGAGCTCAAATCTCGGCAGCTGCTCATTCTCCACGCAAACCATCTTGAGCCTCCTTTGCTTTTTTGGCTCCGGTCTCCTCCTGGAAACGTGTTGTTCTATTAATTCGAAATCGTGTCATCTGATCGAACTTCGTCGGAATCTATCGAAGCCACCGTCCGAATCCCATGCTGTCAGCTTCCGTGCGTGAAAGTATTGAAATGTTCCCGAAACAAATGGCACTCACGTAATCAGCTCCAAGGTGGAATGCCAACCGATCCCGAGTCTCCTTCGACAGCCACCAGCAAATCGAGTCGAATGGCCTGCATGCCAGCTCCGGGTTCATTTTTCTCGGATCATTAAACCCAACCAAAAAGCCCGAAGCAATGGCGACCACCACGGCGATGAAAACCGATATAGCCGTGTACCAGACATAGGATATCTGGTCGATGGAGAAGCTTTCCGATGCATTGGGCACCAAACTTTCTATCTCCATCACGGTCATATTCAGGCATTTCCCGATCGAAACTGGCAGCTGTGGGTGAATCGGAAGCGGATGGATGATGGACCTCAGATTGATCCCGAGCGAGAAAAGGAGGGACACCACGAAGCCGAGCAAAGCGCCTAGAAGAAGGAAGATGTGAGTCGAATTACTTTTCCCCAGCGCTCTGTTGATCACGGATCTCATGATTTCATAGGTATATTGGGTTGAATGAACGCCAGATCTTCATGTCTCACCATTTGCGTTGACGAATGAGAGGAAAACAGCGATGAACATTACTCCCAAGAACGGCCCGCCAATGCCCGAAACGATCGCGTTCGTCGCCTGCAGTACATTTCCCAAGTGCTCGGCGACAAGCACGAGCAGCATTGAAATCACACCGCAGACGACACCGAGCCCCGTGATGATGTGGGCTCCGGTTTCGTCCGAGATTTTGGGCCATCTTAGGGAGATAACGTCGATGAAGATCACATTCGCCAGAGAGTTGATCGCCGACGAGATTGAGCTGCAATTCAAGGAGTTGTCATATGTACTCCGATCGTGTAGAAAATCACCTGGGATATCGATGATGACGGAAGCGCTGGAAAACGACATGCGAGGAAGAATCTTCGTTCACAGAGGAGTCTAGTAAACTCACCTCAGGGAGGCCGCGAATATCATTGACGCGAAAATGCCTGGCAGCAGCGTGTGTTCCCCCAAGACAACCATGACGAAATGAGCCAGAATCTCGTCATAACTCTTGATCTGCATGGTTTTCACGGGGTCACAGTCGCTGAAGTACGCGAACGTCATCAGGCCTGAGAGACAAGACAGGATGAACACGATCGCGAGGAGAGGGAGGTTTCCCCAAACGACCCTGGGAGAAGATATTTTCGATTAGAGTTGTTCCTCAATGCGGAGGTTCATCACAACTACTTCTCCTTCCAGTCAAAACAGAACTCACATTTTCGCCCTTGTCTCGGTCGACACGGTGAAGTATCTCAGGACCATCATCTGATTCGTTGCGTACGAGGCCAGGTTTGTGAAGAATCCACCGATGACTAGGCCCCAAACCGAGTGACGAACCGTTGGGCTGAAGCTGACGCTAAATGAAGTGAAGCCAGACATCAATTCAGTATCATCAAATGTTTCTCTATCCTTTGTGTAGAGAAGTGGGTAGTTAAGAATTCGCAACTCACTCATCGAAGCGGATTCGTCCTCCGTTTCTCGCGACCTCCCAGGCATGAGCGAATCCCCCGACTTCCCTGAAGCCGAAAGCCACCACAATCACCATCGCGCTGATCATCCACAGCGCTTGGAAGGTATCCGTGAAAACCACGGCCTTAATACCTCCGAGCGCCGTGTAGAGAGTACACACGGCGCCGATGACGATCACCGCGAACCAGAGGCTCTTGCCTGTCACTGAAATGAACGAGCGATCAGTTAGTGAACATCCTTTGCACGAATGACTGCCGGGACACCTCGGGTCGATCCGCTAAAGGACACCGAGATAAAGAGAGAGTTCAAGTTAGGGACTCGTGAACTGTGCTCACTTTTCGACAGCATCAAGGCGGGCGCGAACAACTGGATCGCGATGTAGACCAACATTTGGAGGAAGTAGAAGAAGACCATGGTCAGTCGCAGCTTCCGGTCAAAGCGCTCCTCCAAGTACTGCAATCAAATCCAAATTAGAATACCGTTCCCGATGCATTTCGCGTGCAGGAACTGAACATTATGTTGGTGAGTCTAGCTGCGATGATTCACGTCTGATCAACAAACCTCGAAAACTGTGAGCGTCCCGCTGCTGTAGAAGACTGGGACGAACACATGGGCGGTGATCGGGATCACCAGGACGAAGGAGAGCAACCCATAGAAAAACATCGTCCCATGCTGGTGGACTTCCGCCGCATTTCCTGCAGACAATTAAAACGTCAGTATAACTTTAAGCGATGATGGAGACGAAAAACTCTCGCTCCGATCGCCTCAGTTTCTTCCACATACAGAATGTTTCCGAACCTACCAAGTATGAAAGAGCAGGAGATAAAGGACGCCATTAGAGAGGTGCTCGTGAGCACCGGAGACAGCTGCCGATCCGCGGTCAACAGCTGTTTGATGGTGTTTTTGGGGCCACCATTGAAAACCACGTAAAGCCCGATCCCCCCGGAAGCGAGGATCATGGCGATGCAGATGAAGTAGTCGAGGAAGGTGAACCTCGCTACAAGCTGTTCGGTCGTCTTAACGACGAACTCGAATCCGGGGTTGAAGATCTGCGGCATTCTGATCTTCTTGTGAAGCTCACTGACAAGAGAAGTTTAGAACTTTCAGGGACTCGCGAAGTCCGAAGCGAAGAGTAGCCGACGGAAAGTTAGCAGTTCAAGTTGAATTCGAGAAGTCGCTCAGGATTCGGAGGCTAGTAGTGCGTCGAGAAGTTCTGAGTTCTGATGTCTGGATCCCTAGAAGCCGACTTATATACGGATTCAGAGTGAGGAAGATCGACGACCTCTCCATCATTATGAGAGAAAAAACGCCCGTCAGCGTTGATGACGGGTCTTCTCGGTGTGCAGACCGCATAAGCGGCCGCGCGGATTCACGGCCAGAGGGAGCTCAGTCCCTTAAAAATTTGCGATCAAATCATCATCAAGAGCGGGTCATTCTGAATGTTTTTCGATCGTCTGCATGAGCTCGAGGTTTGTTCAAACTGTACGCTACCTCGTCAGCCGGTGATTCAGTTCGGGGATAGCAACAAGACCCCAAGAAGGTCGATCACCTCAAAACCGTCGGGTACCAAAAGCATCGGCTCCGACAAAAATCTCAATACTCATCTCGGCCTACAGCGCAGCCCCGCAAGCAGCGAACATTGCCAGGTTCTGTGCAGAGCTTCCCGCATTGAGAGCTTTGGAAGCCTATTGGACGACTTCGATTCCCGAATCGATGGTGCTGCATTTTCGCTCACAATAAGACGTACCTGAATCTCTCACCCAGCTCATCATGACCGGACCTCGGGACTCCATCTAGTGGACCTCAAGGCACAAAGCAAAAGCGCTTCTCGACGAGGTAGAGCGACCATCTCCAAGTACGACATCACGCGTTGACATTTAGAAATCAACGCCATGCACCTCAACACGTTTCTTGAACGAGCGGACGAGCCCGAAACTGATCATTCCACAACGTGCCAACTGATCTTCGTTGGTTTGGAGGGATCACTCAAAATCAGAATCCGGAGTTTTTTCTTCTAAATCGGTGCACCGGTTTTCCGGTGCACTAGTGCAGCGGTTCCCAACATTTTTTGCTGGCGGAAACCCTGGAATGGTTCGGCCGTGTTATCTCTGCGGGAAGCCCGTCAGCTCATGGAACCGAAGCGTTCCGCGGAACTCTTATTGAAAACCCATGCACTAGTGTATCACGGGAGCTGAATCGTGCCTGACATTTGGCAGAGAAAGTCTCAATGATCGAAAAAGTCTCTCATTTATGGCCAGCATCGAAGATGGCACATGGACAGCTCCAACGACCTCAGGAACGAACGGACGGACCCCGGAAACCGTTGTCTTGACGCTGTTGCGGCGGCCCATTGATACGAAAACGGCGGGTTATAGCTGTGTACCGGAGTTGTCAAATCTGGTAGATGGATAGGCTTTCTGTTTGAGACACTTCTCAAGAGTTGGTGGAATGAAGTTCTCCATCTTCATGACAGCCATGTTGGTGCCGCGCGTTCCCCGACTGATCTCGGCAGCCAGAGGCGGATTCACCATTGGGCTGAAGGAAACAGGTCACGCGCAGAGCTAGATCAGCACCAACTACGCTTGAAACGCAGACCGGGATTCCGACCCTGTAATTAGGCTGACGGAAAGAACAGTGATCGTCATTCAATTCAGGCGTTCAAATGCCATTGAATTGAGACGCAGTGTTTACTCTACAGAAGCAAACTGCTTTTCGATGATGACCGTGTGGCGCCAGAGCCGCCTCCGGTTTTTGCGTGCCAGGCGAGAGCCATCAAAGAGTTCTCTGTGATGTTCTTCGAAACGTAAAGATCGGTGGGGGTGAATCCTGAAGCGAAACCAGCATCCCACAGACGCTCCCGGAACAATGGCTGAATGGCTAAACCCCGTCGCTAGTATCGCCATGATGTCGGCCGAGGAGCTCGTTAGAAGACGAGAATTTATGATGAGCTTGGCGTCGGTGTAGCGGAGATCGATTAGCGTTCAAATCAGAATGCGTCCATATCCACACACAAAATAAACGGCTTAGCTGGCGGGCTGCGTCTGTCACGTTGAACTTTATGGGAAGTGCCAGAAGGCTGCTACCTTCCTATTAGGTACTAGGCTACTGTCTTGTAGCTTCAAGCCGACGTCGGCCCGGAGTAACGCGCCCGGAGGGATCGATCGAGAGTCTCTCTCGGCCGTATTGGTAGCTATCCGAGGTGAAAGAAGTTCTCAGGAATCGCGCGTATTCAGTTTGAATTCGAACCAATGGAGAAAAGTAACAGCGGCGGCACTGCTCTGAACGATAGCAGCGGCCGGAGCGCCCACACTCGCACCCATGCTGTAATCGGAGAAGCAGAACAGGTAGATTATTCTGAAATCGCTTCCATCATCATTTGGCCGTCCTACGGTCCTTCTGCCAGTTCACAAGCTTTCTTCGGACGGATCATGCATGGAATCACGAAACATTGTTGAAATAACCCTACGCAATCCGGAGCAGTTCTTTCATACGGCGCCGGCGCTTCAGCCATCAGATTCACCGCACGCTGGCTCCAAGTTCTTCCAAGAGCAACAATTCAGCGTGAGCAGTCTGACCCTATGTTCATCGTCAGCAGAGCATACTTGACACATGCGGCCAATCGATAACTGAATAAGAATTCGAAGGATGGTGTTCCGGGACAAGGAATGGCGGCATGTTGCGAAGAACAACAGCGGCCCTCGAAGACCTCAGAGCAAAGATGCAAGCACTCAAGGAAAGCAGAGAAGGGATGAACGTGCCCGCTGCATGATCACAAGGGTGGCAAAACCCTTGCCAGTGCTCCGCGCATCTTACACGATCCCTCTAGTCTCATTCAAAGTGCCACTCGGGGCGGGTCAGTATTCTTTCGCCGCCGCCCCCGTCCGCCCGTAATTGAAGTATCATGGGGAGCCCCTAATGCCGAGACGGAAGTTTTAAATGGATACCAGGATGCCGAAAGGAGAACCTTACTCGGATTAAAGCATCCGAGTATTTCCCAAGTAATAGCAATTGCCTTCGGTCTTGCGTGGACTTCATCGAATTGTCCATGTAGCTGCAGAGGACTTGATTGACATATGGATTCTGAAAAAAATACACGTCTCGAGTTTCCACCGAGACGGTTTTTCCAGCTTGTTCCGCTGCTGAAAGAGAACTAGATTCCTATTCTTTTTTCCAAATCGGGAGCAACTGAGATTAGATCCTTCGCTTTCAAAGTCGGTACACAGAGCGCTTCCTTTAGCTAGTTCTCTGCCGATGTTGGATCTACTGCTGAACTCCTGTGAAATCCGCAGCTGTGATCCGCGTGCTTCGCTAGAACCTTTGTCACGAGTTCGCTTCGCCATGCTTGAAAACGGAGTTCTCTGTTAGGGCTTTCACTCCCCGAGTGAAAGGCACGAGATTTTTTCAGTCCGTCTCGGAAATCCCACGTTCCTTCGTTCCAGCGAGTCCGGAGCGCATCATTTGTCTTCCGTGCCTCATGGCGGAATGTCGCCGTCTCTGTTCAGTCTGTCATATCTCGACAGGACGAGCAATGTATTCATCCATAGTGAAAAGTGAGATTCGTCGAGAACATTTGGGTTCACGGTGCTTCTGGAGTCGGGAATCAAGCTGTTTGCAAAATGATACACATCATGTTCAATCATAAGTCAAATCTCAACCACATCGACTCTGCTCAAGCCGGTGCATTTCTTTGATTGCCGCACCGAGCAGCCACCGATTGCTCGAGTCATCAACATTGTCCGCATGCTGCAAATTTCGTCAAACTTTCAATCATGGCCAACTTTCCATGGGTGAGAGACTCGTCGCTTCATATCCGGAATTCGCGAAAGAAGTCAATCGTGAGCTAGAATAGTTCCGCTCGATTCTGTGAGGAGAAGATAAACTTCGCTTACCGACAGATTCGCTCCGGGAATCTCTGACAAAATATACAGCATCATCGCGGTATCGACGCAGAAAAACTTCTCCGTGAAATCAGCCGGTAGAGAACCACAAACTGCGAAAGTTATGACGATGAGAATTCTGTGCAGTCTATATCACGTGCACGATGAAGAGGGTAGTAAACTACCTGAGCGCCCAAGAATTTCGATTGCATTCCTTTCAATCCTGCCTCGCAGCCCCCCGTGAAAAATGCTGACGAATTTGTGAAGGAGGCCAGTGTGCAAATATATGTTTGGCTCAGTTTTCAGTTTCATTGAGCTGAATTTGAACGACCTGAAGAGTTCCTTGATTGAAGCCTCACAGCGTAGCACGTCCGCTTTTATTTCAGGCTTCACATCGACCTGACCTAAGTCGTGTCTCAAGTCTTCATGGAAGCAAGACTCAATCCATTTATCCACTGCACTATGACTGAGTTCGCTCAACATCTCTTTTCGCCACGCGAAAGCTTCGACGTTCACCACCAGCTTCGCATCTGCTGTAGAGAAACATAGAGTGTCGTTCGCGTCTTTCATCGCTCTGGAGACCAGGTAATTCATCGGTCCATAAGTTGACATGAGCATCGTTTCTGTGTCCTCAAAGATGTTTCCTCCCAAACGAGTCAGGAGACTGAGCCAATCCAGTATCACTGTGAATTGAAATTGCTCAGGTTCAGATCTTGAAAACTTCCGCGATGCTTTCGCAATCTCGTCTCAAATCAGTAGGAGACGCAGCCGAATGAAGCTGTTGTGAATGTTCGCGCCCAGCTTTTCCGGAGTGCTGAGCGGCCGTGCACCGGAGTTGTGAGCTGCGATTGAGCTTTCGAGACAACCGAAAACTTCAAACATAGATTCATCACTGTCCCTCACCGTAGAGCTTTATATCGAATCGTACGATCAGCTCCTTGGGCTTGTACAATGGATACTCTAGGAACTCCTTCTTGGTTTGCTCCAACAGCTGATCCGGGGGCGTCCACGAGGACAGGGATTCTACGTAGAGTCTCATTGGTGAGCTTCCTCGCGAGCCACCGGGTATGCTCAACATCGCTTTCTTTAGAACTGAGCTGCGGTCGCGGGAGAACAGATTAACCCGAGTGAACTACGCGAAACTCGGGAACGGTCATGGTGGGCCTCATTCAAGTTCAAAGCTTCACTTACTTGAATGCTTTCTCGTCCCCGACAGCCTGCCATTTCGTGCTCGGGTCGATGAATTCTCTGGCTCTTTTCAGAGTGAATGTATCACCTTTCTCTTCAAATTCGAAAACCATGGCTACAGGTGCGAATATCTCCGTAATCGACATGATGACTGCATGAGGCCTGGATTCGAGTTCAATCTACGTCGTTTCAATTCCGTCAGCCTCGGCGAATATGCAAAAGCACCCGCTTGGGGTGGAACTGCGCTCACCGGTTCACAACCACTCTCGCCCCGCCGCGAACCACACTGCTTATCCCAAAAACGGCAACCGCTAACGGCAACAGTAGCAGCAATTTCTTATTCCTTAAGACTGATGGTAAAGCCGGGCGCTTGCTCGTGTCAGAGTTTGACGACGTTATTGACGGGATATCGCTTTCGATTCGAGGAAGAGACAATTTTTTTGTAAGATTGCCGGTGTCGGCAAGTTTGCTGGGCTCTACGATTGCTGGACTCAATCTGGGAATGACCCCAGATTTTAGTTTTCGGTCGATTCCCGAGATGGTTGCACTTTCTGCAAGCTCTGCAGTTTCTATGCCTGAGATGGATATTCTCGCCGCCTCGGATTCCCGTCGTTCCCCAACAGACGTTTCATCTGGCAGCGTCGTCGATACCGAAGGTTTGCCTTGAGGGAAGCACATTGAAGATCATGTTAGTCATCCGCTCCGCACAAGGCCCATCATTAAACCACCATGACAGGGCACCACATACTCGACTTCCGAATTCTAACTTTCCCAAAAAGGGAGGGTTCGTGCATAGCTGGAGACTAGTGCATGAGCCTCACTTGGTGCCCAATTTCCGGATCGGGCTCATGAAACTATTGAATTCTCTTGTTTGGACATTTCCGACCGACATGAACCTGAGTCCGGGCAGCTTCAGGTTCCAGATATTCCAGATGTTACTTGGGTTGCGAAATGTAAGCTGCAGGATTATCGGGATGAACTGAAGCAGTCCAAAGCTCACCAGACGGGGCCGACGTTGATGCCACAGAGACACATTCTCCACTCTTTCTTGTGGATTCCCTCTTGTCGCTCGGTTGGGGTGATTCTGAGGGAGCTCCAGCATCATCTTCCGAGGACATCGTTCTCCCCCGGAAGCAGAGGCCGAGCAGAGAATCAGGAAAGCGATGCGGCGGATTTTGTGAATATGCCATCAAGGAGTGAATTGAGCTGTTTCGCCGGAGTCGACGACAAACGCAAGATCTTCTCGCACTTGAGTTCCATCGACACAGTCGAAGTTGGGAGGGTAGCTGAATGCGTTTGTTGCGAAGTCTCTCCATCGGAGCTGCCAATGTTCACTCCAGCTCTCGTGCTACTTTTTCCCCTCTCATTTTCTCACTCTCCACACTCTTAACCCATGTATTCAGCTTCTGGAAAATTTGACCCGTGTCCGAAGCAGTGCATTCACAATGTTCAATCGAGTTTTCCACGAGTTTTGGAACCAGCGATACAGAGTTCTGATCCCTCGCATAATTGGGAATAGGGTTCCTCATACGCCTGATTCTAAGTTTGTGCAAATCAGTGATATACAGAGAGATATGGACAAAGAGCCAGCCAAAGGCGCGAACGGCTTCCTGGGCGAGAATATGATGTTTTTATTCCCTCAAACTCGTTTAGAGCCGAATAGGTACATTCGAACACCGTGGCGTTCACATGGACAGCCAGCCGTGCGTTCCACGCGAAACTCTCGCTGGATGAGAGTATGACTTGAGAGAAGCTTCCGGCCCCAGAGAGAACTTGTTGTCGCCAGCTCAAGGAGGATATCGAGATCTGGCCCGATCGTCATGATCGATCTCAATTAAATCCTGGAAACTGAAGGGCCACGTTGAGCTATCCACGACTTGTTTTCACGTGGCTGCTCAATTACCCACTGAACTCTAATGATTCGAGAATTTGTGACACCAATCGGATGAAACGAGAGATTGCGTTCGACATGAATATAAGGTGAGCTTGTGGACGTTTTCGGACTCTGCGGATGTGGCGCGTCTGAACTAGACTTCAGATCCACCTTGTTACATACCTCCAATCGTTCGCTGGTGTATGGACAGGGTGGAAGAAATAATTTTTCTCGAATACGGATGCAGGACAAATCCCGGATAAGAACCATATTCAATATCTGTTCGCGCTGAGAGCTTCGTATTTTTTTTTTGGTTTCAGAGAGGGAAAAATTCGCGGGAATCTCATCGAGTATGACGGAACTGGCTCAGAATTGAACTTGTGGGGCTCGGAGTGTATCTGACTTGATGCTCCGAAATTTACGGTTTATTGGAGTCATCCGAGCTCCGAGAAGTAAGTTCACGCCATGATCGATTTCTGACTGTATCGAAGGCGAATTGGAGAAAAACCAGAGTGTGACTCTTTGATACCGCTCTTTAGCGTGACCAGGTCTCCAAGGATCGATCCAATGACTCGGAATTTCGGCCTTTGGAGGCTACCTTCCTACTCGAGCATAGCCGCGAGGAAAGAGCATCGAAGTTACCTTCGCCCCTTGGTAAGTTTCCCATACCTGATCTACAAGATCGGAAGTTCACGAGCTATTTCCCGGATTGTGTGGAGAATAAGCTTCAAACTTGCGCTTCCCTATGAGACTCCTAAGCGAACTCAAGCGTCGTGCCCATAGAACTTCAAGTTCCCATTGTTCGCTACAAGCCTCCATTAGCTTCTTCATTTATCTGACCAATTTGGAGGCGTATAATGGCTCACTCGAATTTATGCTGCGTTCGAGGAATAATTCATGCCGAGACTGATGAAAACTGTGATATTCTGCACAGAGACGGTTTCGCCTAGGAGCCACGAGCCTCATTCATTCGTTCAACTTGGTGGAAGCGCAGGACAGCTTATGGACACGCGATAAGGGTTGCGTGGCAGTATGTGGTCTGCGAGGAACCTCACCATCAGGATTTGCTACACAGAGGTAGTATATGTACAGCTTGAGTCAGCTGAAGCCTTACCGAATCCAGTGTTTGTTTGGAATCGGCCGACCGGATACAATAGGGAGATCAGCATCCCTGGTTCGGGTAGATTGGTCAGATTGACTCGATTGGTTTCTCTGCTAGGTTTTCCCATTCATCGACGACGTCGGCGATGGCTCCACACCGAAAGCAATGCAAGGATCAATTTTCACGAATATATCACGATCAATGGGGCTCCGATGGGTACGCGTCCCCGCGCCTGCCCACACCTGGGGCGCGTGTGACTCGAACGGAACCTGTTATGGTCAACTCGAACCTCTTCAACAAGGAGTGAGTTTGCGCGAAATTCTGCGGTCATGACCCGCGTATCACGGATGCTCTAATCTCTATTCAATACCATGCTCGCGGTTCTTAGCGTATGAGCACCTTCGCTCATTCCAAGAAGTTCATTCCATAGGTGTTTTGCCAGCCTAACGTCTCCATCCTTCCAGACTGCAGACCTGGCCTTGGGTCCCGTGGTTTTCACCGAAGAAGCTCTTGAAAACTTGAGACTCATTTGGCCTTCTTATTATTCCACTTTCGACGTCATCGCAGGTTTCCGGAATCCCTTCGTGGCGGCCGGCAAGTTTACAATCTTCAATCTGTATCCGACGTCGGTGAGCTTACGAACCTGATTCTCTCTCGCTCTGTGTGGTCCTGCTTGCGCGTGATTTTCCCGTCTCAAAATGCTTGAAAAGAGGACAAAGCTTGAACCATTCACTGGGAGTCCGTTTTTCCCTGTAGATATGGCTCGCGGTTCTCACCTGCGTGATCGTGCTTCCTGTGATAGCAAAACTTCTGTCGATATTGGGATCGAGCAAAGACAGAGTGACCTTGGCGGAACATTGGTCGCCTTTCATGGAATTAGTCCTGCAGGAAAGTAAGCGTGATGGAGACACAGTGCGTATGACTCCTTCAAGGAACTACCTCGGAACTATGTACACGCGAGACTTCAGGGAACTCAATCTAACTGACCAGAGCCGATCAAAATTGCTCCTCGACTTTCAGCTCCATCGGTCCAATACTCGACCAATCCAATGCGCATATTGTTTGCTGGTTGGATGCTCGCGGCATTCGTGATCAGCTCAATCGGGAACGCCAAACTCAAGTCTGTCATGACTGTACTCACTCCGGCGAAAAGATTGGAAAGTTTGGACGATGTTCTGCAGCTCGACCTCGATGAGACAAAGATACGGATCACCGCGGGAACCGGCTTGTTGGACATGCTGATGGTATTTCAAAGTTTGTGGCAGGACCCGATATGTTAGACGATAACTCGCGGTGTCGAGGGCAGTGGTCTCGAGTGTTGTTGTGTTGCCGATCTCGCAGTTGGGGTGCCCTGATTGAGCTCTGTTCGGAAACGATGGAACTCCGCTCAATTTACTTTTCCAGCGCGCCCACTACGAACCCATCAACAAGCTCGGAGAAATGGTGAAAAAGAGCAACGGTATGACCCATCCACTGGACATTGGTGCCACTTGGGTGTTGCGCGAGTTGGAGACGCAGAAGGCAATTTTTATTCTCGGATGCGATGTGGTGACGTCGTTCCTGTATTTGCCGCCGCGGGTCAAACTGCAAGGAACCCAGGGTTACACCTACTGCAAGAGGGGCGTGTTCGGCCACTTCTACGCTGGGTTCATGGCTTCGAGAAAATCAGGACCCCTATTAGAGAAGATTTTCGACGAGTTCGAAAAGCGGTACGTGTCCTGTTACCATCCCGTGACGGCAATGCCACTCATACACCTGCAACGGGACCGAACGTTCCTCATCCAGCTTGTTTTTCAGAGTTCGGTGGCTGTTGGAGTCTCCGTTCCCGCTCCTGTTGCATTACGAGACCGACTCACCGCTGGTCGCCGATCGATACATCAATTTGAGAGAGCTCAAGCAGCCTCCCCCATTACCAACGTCTCTCATGGAACTCTCAGGCACCTTCATCGCGTTCTCCTGCCTGGCTGGTGCTTCCGTGGTTGTTTTCTTCGTGGAGCTCTTATGGAACTTTCGGGAGAAACCTTTGAGGCTGCTCAGAAGCTTCATCACGAAATGCAGACGGCGAATTCGCGGGAAGAACAAGATTCTTTCTTTGTTCCGAAAAGAAAAGTTGAAACTACGCGTTCTCAAGCGGTGGAAAGCCCACTCGAAAACACCGCGCCGTGCTCAAATTGAGTGATTGATGGAAGACAAAATACCTGTCCATTGAATATTTCCTCGTTTGTAACCGAGTTATGGGAAGAAAATTACTACGCGTCGCTGAACTTGTATTCGTTTTCTGTCAGCGTGGGAAGTTTTCTAGTAGTTTTCGTTTTTGGGGCGGAGCCGTGCACGCCGATGAGAGTATCCGCATCTAGCCTCAGCGAATGAATGAACCAGAATATTATGGTCAAGTTTCATGCTGATTTATTCGATCATCCTGTTCCAGAGATTGACTCCAGTTCCTGCCGTTCATTGCGAGCCCACACCGTTACTTGAGCCAACACCGTTACTCGAGCCAACACCGTTACTTGAGCCAACACCGTTACTTGAGCCGACACCATTGCCAGAGCCGACTCCATTTCCAGCTCCTACGCCGCTCCCGACTCCGCTACTACGGAAGAAAGCGTCAATCCTCCGCCTGAGCCTCTCGAAGAAGTTCCTCATGGCGTTCGAGTTGGAGTTTCCCTGCTGGTTGCCTTGCTGATTGCCCCCGCCGGAGGTTCCGTTGGTGGTTGAGCTGACGCTCTCGGTGACCGTGGCATCTTGAGCCGACACGGCCGCGAACAACAAGCATGCGACGAGTCCGATGATCACAAAAGTCCTCATGTTGTCAAGCACGATTGGCTCTCCTGAGCGATTGAGCCCCTTGAGTTTCCGCATCGGCTTTTAAGGAATTTTCAGCTGCCCGATCTGGAATGAGTATCGATGCATCGCCCGAGAGCTGAATGAGTGATCGATCCGACACCTGTGACCTTTCCAGCCCTTATCCAACTTGATTCCAAATTCAGAAGTCCAAATCTACGACCGACAGTTTACAAGTATGACGGCCTTCCCTTTGACCAAAACCCAGCGTTTCATTGATCTTCTAGCATGATTCAGGATGGCGGTCCTTAGGGGCCCTAGGTTCTCCTGCTAACCCTGGATTTTGAATCGCACATGGGTCGCTCCAATTCAGGTATTCCAGCAACAACGGCTCATATAATTCAAGCTGATCAATCGTCAATCCTGAATCGCATGGGTTTTGAAAATTCCGTAGCTCTTGTACCATGCACCTGTGTAGATGCTTATATCAGTGGGCTCATGCGTCACGGTGACATCAACGGTCTGCGCGGAGCTGTAGGCTCAGATTAGATGATCCATCTGATCTTGTAAATGAGATCCCAGACCTGTCAATTCGAATCCATCGATTTCCCGGAGTATCAATCGTTATATATGGCTCATCTTCGCAGAATCGCCATCCAGTGCTGATTCTTCAGTCCGAAAAGTCGGAGTCATCCTGCTGAACGCTTCCAAAAGTTCTCTGAGACTGTTGCCATTGATCTCAGCGTTCGGACGAGTGGGGTGTCGGCAGAGAGCATTCAGGTTGTGCTAGATGGTATCGAGGGATGACTGCCGTAAAATTTCCGACAATAATCATCAGTTGTACGATATATCACAGCTGCGAGAGCTTTCACGGCTTCCAGTTCAGGGCCCTCTACGGTGGTCAACGCTCAATATAATCGAACACAAAGCCGTTGAGTATTTCCCAAATTGCAGAATGAGTCGACCTGTCGCAGCTGAGCTCCGAGCTCTAGATCGCGGAATTCGGGCGTTTTCCTTGACTTCCGCGATTTTCAGGATTATTTGCCACGGAACAACCGCGATTTTGGCCCTTTTTTTCCCGCGAATTTACAGCCCTAGCGATAATGCATATGTCATAATTTCGCGAACGAGCAGGATGAATGGAGGCTGTGCTAGGTCGCAAACGAACGCAAGCGCACAAAGCAGAACCAACAGCAGGTGACCTATCGTGTCGTTGAGAAATTATTGATCGATTCGTCGGAAATTTCGGTCATCTCTCTCGCCAGAAATCGAGTCAACATCGGAATTCGGGATCTATCGATTTCCAAGCCTCCCTTTCCCGGGCAAGTCGGACTACATCAACTCTCTGATCTCTAGCAGGATAATTACAGCGGGCAGGCCGCGTAATATGGTTGGATTCTTGGCGATCCAATCCGCTAACGGCGAACCTCGAAAACAACCGAGAGAGTTTCTCACAGAGTTCTCACAATATGCAACAATGTGGAGTATCGTTGTTCCAAACATCGTATTTTTCCGAATATCTGCGAACAGGAGGATTGCCTTGGAGGATATTAATATTCAGCGGCGAGTCGATTTCGTGTCCGAGCCTCAACCGGAAATAGAGGCTTATTTTGGGAGTTTCTGGAATGAATTTGAAATGACGCGGCATGAAACGGACATCGACAAAATCACATTGTGGCGTTTGCATGGAGATACCCTATGATTCATGAGCTTGGATAATGAGATTATGGGCTACGATACATCACTAGCCGATGGATCAATCTGTTTTGACTTGAGTGGGAATGTAGATCAAGCATTCACAAGAGAGCCTCCCTACAATAGCTCCTAGTGCGTTGAGTCCCCAACGATCTGAAGTAACTCTGAGGTGAAGTTCGAATGTGCTCAGTCATCGCATCGGAGAGAAACTCTCCCTGAGAGCCCCCTCAGCAAGAGTAGTCACCCACAAACGAACGGGACCGCTGCGCCGGCGCCGCCGCCTCGGATGCGCAACGATGGGCAACGAAGACTCGAGAGGATCTGTCAGCAAAAAGTTCGAGAGAAAACTCAACGCCGCGATTCGATCGACACCGGGAGAGTTTTCTGATCTCGTCGTGGTGAGTTTCGACGGCACAGAGCACCACAAGAACAGATTCGGGATGATCATCGCTTTCCCAAAACTCCGGAGTTATCTCCTCAAGCACAGCCGCCTCGATACGTTTCTTTCGAGCGAGGTCATCGAGAACCTCGACAAATACGCTGTCTCTGGAGTTCTCACGCTGGATAACCACATTCTGGAGCTTTTGGGAGTGCTGCTGGAGCTGGTGCCAATCGAGCGACTGCAGGAGGAAATCACGGATGAGATTTTCTCTCATGTGAAGAGTGTTCTGTCTCTCGAGAACATTCACAAGACGCTCAGCGTGCCCGCACTGGCGGCTCTGCTGTTCGTTGCGAGGATTCATGACATGGATGTGCGTTCCCATACTTGGAAGTGGATGCAATTCAATGTGAGGGAATACGATCATCTGCGGGATATCGCCGAATTTGTTGTTCAATACTTTTCGATGAAGCCGGGGGAAAAAGTTACGAACCCATTGCCGAGAATTTCAAGATGGTCGGGAGAAGAAATCCCTGGGAAGAAGTTCCGGAAGCTGCGCGGAAAAGCAGAGGAAGTACCGAGATTACTTTTCTTGAATGCAGATGAAGATTGAAAACGAAGATTCACGTTCGGTATACTCCGACTAATCATGATCTCAACCGCGATGCGACCTAGCTGTAACGCACCCGGATACCGCGGTTGCCAAGTTGTAGCAAGCTCTCCGCCCAATTCCAAGTAAACCAATGGCAGTTGGCCACCGACTATTCCAATAAATTATGTTGGATTTGAGTTTCACAGACATGAGCTCTTCCGCCGAATATGGAATAGATTCTCTTTGAAATTGCATAAAGGTATGAAACTTTTGAAATGTAATTTCCGGAGCTTCCGATCCGTTTTTTGTTGATGATTCCCTCACGTCCGAATGAGGGCTGTCTCACTGACTGAGAATATCTCGCTGAATTCGTGCTCTCCGTTGAATCCCGTTAAGTATATACCTAAATTGATTCATGGAGCCCTTCATCATTCCACGTCACACTCCTGCTAGTTTGGCACGGTTCACTTCAATGTGCAGGAGATTGGCAGGTTCAATTCCAGCCAGGTGGTGTTTGTAAACAGCACCAGCCGTCTCTAGAATAAGTGCCACTCGAGGATTGATTCCTAGACAGTATCGAGCGGATCCAGGGATGCGCCGCATGTAAAGGACTTATGATCCCGCTAGGGATCAAGGTGACGTCATCGGGCGTAGTCTCTCCAAAACAGGGGATTCGTCCGATACCGCCGGATGATTAAAATACCCGGCTTCGGCTACAACGGGAATCCAAAAAAGAAAGCCGAGCACACCCGCGAACGCGATTTCTAGTGGCAACCAATGTGAGGGCCCGGCGCGGAATTTTCGCGAGCTACCGGACCTTCAGGAAATGAAGCCGAATGGGTTTTATTAATTTTTGAGCACTGCAAACGAATGGCCGAGCGCTCGGGACAGAGACCCCTTGCGCTCGCATTTCTGAACTATTTTGTTGGAGCCGCCTGTTGGAAGCAGCCGTCTGGTCGCGGGACGTGTGGCCGCCGCTACGCTGTAGATTGAGTCAGAAAGTCAAACCTCAGGGTTGGGTTGCTTTCGTGAGTGAACGGTGTCTCCATTCGTTGTGTACCCCACAAGCTCTTGGAGTGCATTATGCGGAGCTTGACACGTGTGCACCCGTTCAGTTCACGCATCTTTTAGCGGTTCCTGCATTCCGCTGCGGAACTTCCCGTCTATGCACATCGTTTGCAGAACGATGCGTTTCTGCTAGAGCAGGGGTGTCAAAGACGGGGCCAACGGGCCACAAGTGGCCCGTGGGTTTTCCGCTGTGGCCCGAGGCCCGCGTTCCATTTATGCCACACGTGAAATTCGGCGGGCCACAAGTGAATTTCGGCGGGCCAAAGTGAATTTTGGCGGGACTAATGATATCGATGAAACTCTGGTGGCCCGCCAGCCGACTCCATGGCCGTCGTTTGGCCCGCCGCGGTTTCGACTTTGACACCCCTGTGCTAGAGCCTGTGACACGCCCCAGCCGGAAGCACCTGTAGTGAGAGACGTACATCACAACTTTGTGCGCGGAGAAACCAAATCTTACCTTCCATAGCTCCCGTGCATTCAGGATGCGCACTATTTCACCGTACAGTGCAAACAGGAAGGACCCCCATGGGCTTTCTCTACTCCGTCACCAGTTTTGGTTTCCCTCTCGACTTTGTATTATAACCAGAGCCCGCATCTTTATGCATCGGAAAACTTGAATATATGCATGCATTCATGCGCTAAAAACTCTGAAAATACGAACCTAGAAGCCAAAGAGATTTACTGACAATCCATCTGATTACAATGTGTGATCAGAACCATTCTCAGATCTTCAAGAGCAAAACTTGAGCGGCGGTCGCTCAGAGTATATTTCAGCATGGAAAACGTTCGTCCCACACCCACAAGTTATCGGGCGAACTTGAACGATGCGATCTGTCCCAGAATGAAGTTTTCGTCACCTTCTTCTGCAGAAGTAGTGCCGCGAAATGTGTCTGCTATTTCCTTCACTTGATCGTAGTCGGGATTTCGGTCGATTATGAAGTCAACGTCGAGCGATGGAAAATATTTGTATATAGAACTCTCTCGCTCCTCTATACACGAAGGTTTCGTGGATGACGTGCACTTCAACGCTGTCATGTTACCTTCCATGCGCGGTGGAGCTCACGCGCAGCGCGAGGAACAACTAAACCTTGCAGCGGTTCCTAACCGCGGTTAAAGAACCGCGAAAACCGCAGATTTTTGCGTTTAACTTTTAGACGAGAGACGACAGCACTGATCAGAGGGGCTAGACAGAGTGAATGGTTTATTGGATCTAGTTATCTTTTGGGCGACTGTAGCCTATGAGCCGATCATGGAGATGATTCCCGAATCTCAACATTAACTGTCAAAAAAAAACATTTGCGGTTGTTAACCGCCATTCCCAGACACGTGGATACTCGATTTTTCCGGCGCATTTTTGAGCGAATTCGGTCAAGGGGGGGGGCGGCGATTTTATACTCCGGAACTCGGTATAGGGGATTATCATGGGACGAGAAAATCATGGCGTCCACCCTCGCCACGCCACTGACAGCTCGTGCGCTGAGCGGGCCAAAACCGTATCTGAAGAGGGAATCACGTGGTACTCACTGTTGGCTTTTGTAGTTACTGGCAGGAAAGGTATTCAGTTGGATTCGGAATCTGCTTATCCGAAGATCCGGAAGGAGACATTATCACCGGCAGCGGTTTGGAGTTCCTCAGAGCCCGCTCTTCCATGAGCTGGGCATGCACGTTCTCAGCGCATGGCGAATCCATGACGGAAGCTGAGAATCAAGTTCTGGGAGGGCTTTTTCGATTCCTGGTCTCTGCGATGCACGAAGCGGTACACTCCTATCCGTGTGCGTGCACTCGTTCTCCTGGACCACGTATCTTATCCGGTATCCACAAGATATGAACAAGTATTACGTCGCAATCCCGACCTTTTTCTCCTATCGTCTGAGAATTCTTTTGAGTGGAATGATTAAGACCTTCAGGATGTTCAATGTGAAAATATATGTTCGTCACGACTCTTTACTCCACCTACACTCGAACAATTAGATAATCCCTTTGAAAAGGTGGTAAAAGAAGTCGTAGACTGCTCCGATTCCCTCATGTGCGAACCACGCTTCTAGGGCTCTCATTTCGATTTCTGTGGCGTCATTGTGACGACGTATGATCGACGTCGGACACGTGGTCAACGCCTTTTTCTCGTTTGAACTTCTCAAGTTGAGGTTTTGGATGTATATAGCGTGGTCCCTCAGTTGATCGAGGGTCCCTATGTGGCTGAAGCAGAGGGACAACAGCGCTGCTTTTCGGCTGTCGTCCACGACGGTAGCGATTTGTAGCTGCTGTGTTCTGCCGTTGGCGTCAGTGATTATTCGGGACGGCTCAACGTCAAGAACGATCGCGATCAAATCGACTTTCCCGATCCACTGGGTGTCCGTTTGAGCCAACGTCATCGTGAGGACGTCTGGTATCCTGGAGTCGTGAGTATCGATGAGTTCTGTACACGGGAAGTCTGTGATCGTAGGTTTTCTTCAGTTTGTTTTCGGAGATCGTGAGTTCATATGACGGTTGTTACTCGAGAAACTCAAGGGATAATTACCTCTGTAACGACGATCTCGTATTCACGGTGCGTCGCTGTCGAGTGTGGGTAGGAGGGCCGTGGCCCAAATCCGTAGAAGCGGTAGCAGTTGTCTTGTTCGATGAGTTCATGAATCCGGTGTACTTCACTGACAGTTCCTCCGAAAATTCGTACCATAACTTCATGTCTGGCATTGTACATGCTGAAGGAGAACACCAGGCAGTTCTCTCCGTGTGTGTTCCAAATCTGGACCGCTGATTTGCTTCGGATTCGGCCCTGACTCAGCTCACCGGAATGGTTCATCTTCACTTATCGGTCAAGTCTACCGGAGCTCTGTGGTATTAGATGTGACATGTGATTTGTTGGTTACGAGGTGTGGAGTTTTCATCGACGGTTATCAGAGCTCCGCATCAGATGTAGGATCTGTTTCGTACCGTTTTGAGATGGGTATCGGTTGGTTTCGGCTTGAGAAGGTTTCGTTGTCTCCTGGGAGCTAGATAGGTCTTGTGGGCTACCAAGTTCTCCTCTTAACCGTTCGGCTCGGGATCGAAATTTATCTCGCATGTTTTCCAGTCACATCGAACTCCCAAACCATTCCGAGTCAGTGTTCGGACGCTTCCCCGACGGTCATCTTTGGGAGTATTTGTTCGGATCCTTAAGGGATGGGTTTTTTTTACCACCGATTTTCGTGAGATTTTGTCAGATACTATCGTATTCAGGACTCAGGGCGCGCAGTGAGGTTGGGCAGTACAGAGTAAGTCTAGTGATTTATTGGATAAAATCTAGACCAAAGCTTTCACCCGTTCGTTCGCGTCGTGCGAGTCTTGGTTGATGAGCGAACTTGCTGCTGACGAGAGAGTCTTTTCCTCGCCGACAATCCGTAGTTGGAAATTTTGGAAGATCATCGCGCGGCCTTCCTCGTCGTCGAGAGTTCCCAAGAACTCGCCCCACAACGAAAATGGGATAGATCGTTCTGTGTCGTCGATCAGAGTGACAATCTGGCTGGGTTGGGTCACGCCGCGCCGTCACGACAGTTCAGGCGCTGAGGCGTTTCGACGTCGTAAACTGTGGCGACTGAGTTTACGTTGCTGTTCATTTCCATGCTCGACAAATCGACGAGGGTGTGCAGGAGGGTGCGCGGCCGAGGGATGTTGCTTCCTCCGATAGCTTGCACACTTGAGTGCTGTAGGTGGTTCAAAGATTCCTGTTAGGTCACCTCATGCTATTTGCTGGTGCGATGTATCTGTTCTTGTGTATGGAATATTTGGAACTAATTACCTTCTTGATAATGAGCTCGCCGTCGTGCAGCCCCGTGGTATACTGGGTATTTTATTGTTTCACGCGGAATCCATGAAAACGATAGCAATGGTCCATCTTGATCAGTTCGTGGAGCTCCTCCGCAAACTCCCCGAGAATCATGATGTTGATTTCGGCGCTCGAGTCGTATACAATGCAGGAGAACATGGAACCTTCTGCCGCTGTTTTCTTCCAGGGTAGGATAGGTGATTTGCTCTTCACTCGTCCTTGTGAGACTCCTCCAAAACGATTCATCGCGACGTCGACGATGCGTTTTATCTGCTTAGATGGACTTGGGGACACCTCGGACGTTTCTTGCCGGACTGCGTCCTCTGGTACCTCTACTGAAGAAGCCTTTCTTTCCTCTTCGGCCTTGAAGGAACGGGCGGAGCGGTTTTCGGCTGATCTCGTTTCGACATTGCTGCAGTAAACGACTGTCGTTGTTTCCTCGAATATTGTTCAGTTGTCCATTGGGGTTGCCTTTTCATACTGTTCGGGCCCAAATTGATATTTATTCTGCGAATGTTGCTCCCTAATGAATTTTGGTTCGCCAGGACGTGTTCCGTCTGGAAACGATCCTGACCTAACTTGACTCATTCACCTTCACGAGCCCCGTTCTGATCTTATTTCGTCACCGTTGGTGCTGTCATTGTATCAGCCTACTGGTTAGCTTTCCAAAATTGTGGTATCCGTCGTCCTCTGGTCTAATGAAGTGATTCTAGATGTATCAATCCTGAATTTTCCTCACGCCCATTCTGGACGTGGGATGGAAGAGCCAATGGGATGGAATTCTCCCATTCTGAAACTTCTCACGAGGCTGGATCGCAAACTACTGAGCTGCTTCGTGGAACTTCTTGACGTAGCACGTCAATGAGCGCGAGCGATGGCTCCTTGCGTTTCTGATCAAAGTTTGATCGGTGATGGGTGACTACCTTAACATTCTGAATTTCCATCTTAATTGACGATGGCCGTGGTGGTGTGGGAATTCTGTTTCGTTTCACCTCGCTAAACGGAAATTGCTCGTTGAGTTAGGGCATGTCGTTTCAATTTGGAGGCGGAAAGCCATGTGACTCGTTCAGTTTTCATAGACTCCAAGGTCATGGTTTGGTTTCCGAATATGTCTCATAGTGATCAGTCACGCGGTTGATTAGCGATCACAGTGGCGTCCTCTCCTCTGATATCTTGATGTGCTGGGTTTATATCAAGTAATTCTGTGTTACAGCCTGTTATCGTTCCGATCCCATTTCTCGGGAAGGATGATTTTGACATGATAGGGAGTCATCGTTGTTTTCACAAACGGCGAGTCATGCCCAATGGTGTAGTACGGTTATGGTCTGTTGAATTCACCCGTTTGGAGACTGAACTGCGGGAAGAAGTAGAAGCAGGAACTAGGACTAACGAAGGATGGAAGTGTTCTCGATGAGGTCACAACGTACAGTGTTAATTTATTTCAGTGCAAGCAGCCGCGCATCTCCACTGTCTGTGGAGAGTGCGCTGGAGAGTGGGATTCAACTTCCATTTCAATCGACTTCACAACAAGGATTTCAGGAATTCTTAACACTGCCTCCCTGAACACTTCATTTCAGCATGGATTTACATTTGGGTTATGATTTTGCAATTGTATCGGTTGTATCGAAGATCGGCACCTCTAACGGAACAAACAACTGAGCTGCTCTACGAGTTTCGCAGCCGACTTTGACGAGATTTTACGAGTTACACGATTTCGCGTCATATTTGAGTGAGCAGACATCGACCTCTGAAGAACATGTGATAGAGGGCGGCTATTGATGATTGCCAACAACTCGCGCGTTATAGTACGCCATTCTTCAGCGCTGATCGAGCTCCGACCGAGGGTCCTCGAGAGAGCAACGCCGGCCACACCGGCCATTCGCTCAAAAACGTTGTCTTTCTGAGATGCTCGAGTATAGAAAGGTCCTCGCCCGCTCACACTGCAGCTCGTAGCCCGCATCCTGTTTCGGGAATGTTCATCCCGGACGGACCTGATGATGATAACCTCAGCCCGAGAGCGAAGATCGACCTCGGACGAGAGCGACAAACGACGGCAACGATGGACAAACGGGAGCGCGGCAGATTTCACTCGTACCGTCTTCTCGAAACTGGAGAAGCGTTCGAGATCGATAGCCAATGGCGGGACAACTGCGGGTGTGACAACTAATCGGAGCTCCGACAATCGGAACTCACGACATCACTACCAGACCGCAGACGTCTCACCGGGCGACGATCATCAGCCTCGGCCAACCAAGATGGTCCACTCCAACGCTCCATGCTCTTCGGGTCCCCAGATTCAACGGAGTCTAACTCCAAAAACGTCTCGACGACGCGATTCGCCCGCAGCAGGGCTGCGGCACAGCAAATCGACTTTACGCGAACGATGTCGCCGCGGATTTTCTTTGATCCGAACGATCCATGCACAATCCAGCCGAAACGGGATGACTTTCCAATCAGTCCTCCGCCAATGTCCAGCTCTTGATTCAGATGTAGGATCTTGTACATCTGGTCGACGCCGATGAGCAAATCGGGTGCAGCGGACAGGCTTTCGTCGACGAATGACGTATCAGCCAGAGGATGATTCTCACCGAATTTCCGGATGAGCTGGAGCATTTCGGCAGTGCAGTTTGCTGGTGGATCGACAGCGAAGTCATAGTTATGAACACGGAGGAGAACCTGCTCAGAGCTGGCGTGGGTCCCTTGCAATCGTAGATCGTAGCGATTCGTGGTGATGACGTGCTGGCTGGCAAACCCTTGCAAGTGGAGCTCAACGGAGCCTGCGGGCAGATTCCGGTCAGCTGTTCGATGAGATTCGGGGCAGCGAAAGAAACCATCGAACCGCTGTCAATGAAGCAACGAGCGCGAAGTTTTTCGCTGTTGTGGAGGACGAACGCGGATGCAGTCATGACGACTGAACGATTTGTCGTCGCAGCTGCCGCAGTTTGGATGACGCCGGCACTAGTCTGTTGAGGCGGTTGTTCTGGCGGACGCGACGGTGATTCGTGCATTGCGGTGTAATGTAGGTTGCTGTCACACGTTCGACATGGCTCTTTCGGGCCGGAGCACCGTCGCGGCGGGGTATGTTCGAACTGGAAGCACTGCAGACACCGTCGACGCTGCGTGAGGATTTCCTTGCGCTTGCTGAGGTTGATATCGGCGGAACACTCAGACGGCAAGTGTTCGAGACTCTGGCAGAAGATACACGGATTCCTGGAATGCGCACGTTGGTTATCTCTCGTCGCAGCAGCGGCAGTCGTGAAGCCAGATCGACGCGGCGGATGCCTGCCTCCGTGTTGACCTCCGGATCGACGATGGCCCGGCGAGATCCCGCCGCCAGAATCCACAGCCACCTCGCTGGGATGCGAGTCGGCGTCTTGTGACAGTCGTTCCCGGATTGCAACATAGCGCCTGAGGAAGGCAAGCAATGCTTCGAGTCGGACCCTGGCGGCGTCGGCCTGGTCAAGACTTGCACTCGGTGACTCGGGAGTGACTTCCTGCTGCAGATGATCTTCGAAGGTGAGAAGCAAACTCGTCGGAAGAGCTCTTCGAATGGTCTGCTCATAGGGAAGAGCGATGCTCTTGATGGGTATGTCGACGGCTGCAAGCGAAAGTATGGTGCGTTGAGACACGTTCAGCAATTCACGCAGGGCAGCGGTGTCGTTGGCATGGCGGACGCGAGGCACCTTTGCGAGGTTAGCCAGTACGTCACGCTGTCGCAGATCGGGGACGTCATAATTTTCATCCAACAGTTTGAGAGCGACATCATAATTTTCGTCGGTTAGAGGTAGCTCACGAATTAGGTCTCCGGGTGGACCCTTCAGCAGCTTGCAGAGAGCAACCAGCTTGTCACAACCGGTTGCTTCGGTTCGGCGGCGCACGTAATTGATGAACTGAGACCTCCACAGCCTATAGCGCGAAATCGTTCCGTCAAAGGGATCGGGCACCGTGTCGAGATATTGCCGGGAACTGTTACAAGCACTCACAGCCGGAGGTGGAACAATAGCAGACGCCTCCACTGGCGCGACGGCGGCGGCGCCGTTCGGGGAAGGGGGGTTCACGTGTGCTGTCTGCGAGCTCTGGTCGTCCGGAACGGTATCCGGCAACGCTGGGCCGTTACTGTCGCTGGATGATTGCCGCGAAGCAGCGTCGGGAGTCAAAGATGAATCAGCGGGTTTCATCGAGGAGTTGGAAATCGGCAGCGATGCAATAAGCGCAGATGCGAGCGCGTTCGCGGACAAGGCAACCTCCATGGCGTCTTCGGCATCCTCAATCTCGCGTTCCGTCTCGTCGCTTGGCAGAAGCGGATGGGATCCCAGTTGATCTTCAATTTTTCGAAGATCGGCGATATGGCTGTCGATTCGAATTTTAGCGGATAACAATTCGACGCGATCTCCATCCGTGATGCGGTCCAATTCCTTGAGCTTCACCAATTCGTCGGCTAACGCGTTCTTCTTTCGGGTTCGTCTCCCGCGAAGGACGGGGATGTTCGGTAACGGGTCCATTGAAGCATGCGTCGAGGCGGCTTCAGGAATGAATCCGAAATTGTACAGCGGAAATTCACAACGATCCTGGTCACGGCACCATTTGTTGAATTCACCCGTCTGGAGACTGAACTGCTGGGAAGAAGTAGAAGCAGGAACTAGGACTAACGAAGGATGAGAAGTGTTCTCGATGAGGTCACAACGTACAGTGTTAATTTATTTCAGTGCAAGCAGCCGCGCATCTCCACCGTCTGTGGAGAGTGCGCTGGAGAGTGGGATTCAACTTCCATTTCAATCGACTTCACAACAAGGATTTCAGGAATTCTTAACATGGTCGATAGCGCATACTTTGGCAATAGTGATTCGGACGACGATGGCAGTGGAGTTCAGTGGAGGATTCAGGGGGCGAAGACTTGAGTATTGTCGACCGCTGAGTGCACCGAGGGCTGGATGACGATTCGAGGCTTCTCTGTCATACGGCGTTGTCTCGGATTACTCGTATCCATTAACCTCCACGAATCTGCTTGGTCTTTCGCTTCCTCCCACTCCCGGGAATCGTTGGCTCCTTCGACAATTCATGATAATTACTGGAAACACGTGGAAAAGCTGATACCCGCAAGATTCGGGAATTCACAAATCTACTTCACATTTCTCCCGTCCCTCATTATCGCATCATCCGAGAATCTTTGGAATTTCTCAGAGAGCCATTGGAAAGCCTCAACTCCGAGAATCTTCGGAGTTTTTCATCAAGCCATGGACACACCCTACTCCTAGAACCTTCGGAATTTCTCGAAGAGCCATGGACAGCCTCAACATCCGTCTGCAGAGTGAGCCATATAACGGAGTCCTCCGTTAAAAAATCAACGCGCTGCGCCCGATAGCAGCAGAGATATCGCCAAACACACATCACATGGGCGCCCGTGGACCATGCGCGCATGCGCAGCAGGTCTATGGCTCCTCAACCTTGGACGCAGGAAGCGCTATTTCTACCCGAAAAACTGCGAAACTTCACGATAACTCTACTCAGGAAGGTGCTCTGGCACCCAGGCGACACTGCTGGAGAAGGATGTCATTATTTTTCCAAGAATTTCGAGTAATTTGGATCTATATTCGGAAAACCCATGTCCGCCCATTTTCGTGCCAAAAAAGCGTGGAATTCATTCGTTTCGAACGCACAAAAGGTCCTAGACTGCTCAGGGCACTTCCCACGCACAGAATCTACTAGAATTTTCGCGAATTTCAAGTCAAACTCACCGATGTCCGCAGATCCGAACCAGCTCCCAGCACGCTTTCGTTCTAAAAGAGTCGCGCTTCGTTCTTTCTCGGGAATAGCAAGCGCAATGGGATATCGCACCGGATTTCCGAGTTTCCGCCGTTTCTTTGTTACTTGGCGCAGCGCGCTGAAGTTCTGACGCAGGATAGAGGACAATGATACGACCATTCTCGTTGTCTTCTCGAGTCATACGCGAATCGTGCTTCTGCGAATGGATCAGACCTAACTCGGCGTATATCGTGAACCAGCCGCCTGGAGGCGGCCGCCTGGTCCGGTCCTGCTGTCGAATCGCGTGTCTCGTGATGCCTGTTAGTTGGTCATTGGGCACATACGAAGCTGTGAGAGTTGTTGGCAATTCGATTCATTCAAGTTACGAATTGAGAAGGACCCCTCGAGCAGAGCCCTGGCGCCGATGCAACCATCCGCGGTGCCCCCCTGGGCAGAGCCGGATTTAGGATTTTGCCGCCCAAGGCTGGCTCGGAATACCGCCTGTCATGCTCTCTTGAAAATCTGAGAGTCAAACTAGTACGTGAGCGATTCTATCGTTTCGAGGCGTAGGGTCTATGGAACGGCGGAACACGTGAACCTGCGAACATCGAGGCTGGTCAGGCCTTCGCTCTTTGCGTTCCGCTGAAATCCGAGCGTCATCTTCGGACGGTCTCCTGTTTGATTTTTGGAGGGATTTTCATAAAAGGGTATGTGCGGGGACAGAGAACTTACGGCGTAGCTCTCGAGATGACTCAACCGACGAGACAGTCGAGCGGTCTAAGCAGTGTGTGCCGTAGAAGCATGCTCGCAAAGCCACATGTGAAGCTTTCTCGGAGGGTATGTTGCGAGTTCGATCCCTGCAGCCGGCTATCTCATGAATGGTCTCCACGGCTCCCAATCTCTACAGGCGAATGCCGGAACCGATCCACCAAACTCCGCTGCTTGAAGCCTCGCATCATAGATTCTAGACGCTTCTTGCGGGGGGCCGGAGGGAGGGGACGACGGACGACGACGAGGAAAAATCCGCCGCCGATCACAAATCTGCCGCCCAAGGCTGTAGCCTTGTTAGCCTAATGGGAAATCCGGCCCTGCCCCTGGGGCTCGCGAATCGTGAAAACCCCTCAAGCGCACCTCGCGTTGTGGATGGCCAGCGACCGCGTTGCCGCAAGTCACCGAGGGGTAGACTTTTACATTGGACTCCATGAGGAAGAAATTTCCCTTGAACATGGGGCCCATGGGGCACGAAAGGTCCTTTATCTCCTAGACTTTAGGGTAGTTCTTTCATCTATCTCATGGTCAGACTGAATCCGCAGCCGGGATCTGATTCTTTCGTCGACGCCTCCGGACCGAAAGGTCATATGCTTGATCCATGGTTTTCGGACGACTTTTCTGGTCCGGCAGTAGTTTAGGATGGGAGGCAAAAATAACTCTTGGTGTACCGACGCGATAGCCGAGTGGTCTAAGCGGTCTGCATGTTACGTGCAGATTTGCTTGGCCATGTTGACGTTTCGCGAGCGGCAGGTCGTTGGTTCGAATCTCGTTCCCGGCCGACTTCCCCGGAGATGGTTTCCATGGTTCCCATCTCCAACTTACGGCGAATGCCGGGGAAGTAGCTCAAGTCGGCCATGGCCGCAACCGCCCCTCGCCCCGCGAGAAACACACCCCGATGGGGTATCACCCGCCAGAAAAAAAAAAAAATAACTCTTGGATTCCGAGCTCTGCAAAGGTCCACCTTCCACGATGTGCGCATTGATGATTTCAATCTAACTGATGTGAGTAACAATTGTTTCTTTTCTCGCTGTCGTTTCGAGTCATACGCAAACTCTCCTCAATTCGAGAGTCTGATCTTGGAGACTAAATAAAATTTCCTCGGTGATTGGAAGGCAGGAAAGGACTTGAGCTGGGTGACAATCGTTTCTTTCCTCGCTGTCTTTTCAAGTAATACGCAAACTTTCCTCAATCCGAGAGTCTGATCTTGAAGAATGAAATCGATGGACTGACAGGGAACTTTCAGAAGTGAAGCTCCGCTTTCGGGCCGAACCAGTGCGGATCTGAAAGAGGTTCCCAAAGTATGAATCATGCCACCCGACTTATCGCCAAACAGGCAACAGGTGCGCTGACGAAAGTTGCGCAGTTGCTTTTCTTGCTGCGTTAAAGTGTTATCTTCGCTCGCTCGTTGGCTTCTGGTCATACAGTGAACCCCCGTTTGACACGGTTCGATTTACGCGGAATCGTACTGTATCGCACCGGGATTGATGAAGACAAGTATTCAAACGAATTATCCAAGGGAAGATTCAAGAGAACCTCGGAAAACATCTCTGTACGACGCTACTGGGAAGTCTCACAAGACTCGATTCGATATCGAGCGTGTGCGAGCTCAATCGTGTTTCGCACTCCCCGGTCGCGAAGAAGCGTAGGCGGGAGGGAATCTAGCGCGACGCGGTGGCTGGGGAGGGAGTTCCTTTGTAGATCTGTCTCTACGCCGCGCCGCGCCGGAGATCTGTGTCTCTCGGCGGTCGAGCGGGATCTTTTACATCTCACTCTGCTTCTCTACAGATGTCTTCTATTCAGCCGACGGCGACGCCCGAAAACTTTCAATCGAATAATACACGATTATACATTGTATGTGTCGATAATAATGGTTGTATTAAGTAGCCGCTCCCGATTCTTTACCTCTGCACCCCTATCGATGAACCACTTCTCAAGCAGAAAATGTGGTGTATCAGCTTCAGTGAACCCCGTCACAGCATGATCGGGAAGAACTTCTCGACTACTTGAGCAATTTCTCGTTTTATGCGGGAAAAAACCGTGCGAGACGATTTGAAAATCCGCGCAAAATGCAAGTATACTGAACGGTTCGTCACTGTTATCACAACGAGTCTCTTCGGCCCGACCCTTTCGTCCTTCCGTAAAGAGATTGCTTCATCTCGGCTCAAGCTCGGTATCGAGAGCCTCGTCGTCCAGGCGGTTGCTGATTCTCCCGCTGCAGGCATTGTCTATCGTCCGTCAGGGATTCATCCTCACTCTTGCCGTGTCTTCGTTGCGTTCTAGCCGACTCTGATGATTGCATCGGACGGGATCCCAGTTGCTACGATAAAGAAGGTTCGAGAACCGCAAAATCAGCCGTACGAGGCAATCGTTCGAGAGAAGGGTGTTGATCGTCAGAAGATCGCATCAGATGGGTGGGGGTTATTTTGGGCGAGACAGCCAATCAAGGATCGCCTTTGTTAGATGTGCGGTGGGGTTCGTTAAGCGAAAGAGATCCATCGCTCAAAACTCTGTAGAGCGACGTGTGAATCAGTTGTGTTTCGAATTCACCCAGTGAACGGTTGTGAACACCCGAGTGTTGCGAGTATGGAGCCCCAAACAACGACGAACATGTTGGCTCTGCCGAACGAACTTTTGGAGAAGATCGTACGTCTTCTTGACGAAATTTCACTCAACACCCTCGCTGCTTGCCATCCACGTCTCAAGGATATATGTCGTGGAATATCACCGATGGGTAACATCAAGAGTACCCACATTCATCACGTATTGATGCACATCGCGACTTCGATCGCGTCGGACATCCGTTCCCTGGATCTCTCCAACTGTTGGACGGGTTCGGAGGAGATCCGATCGCTCATCCAGAAATTCCACAACCTCTCGGAGCTGAACGTAGTCAACTCGGCGTTAACCGTAGACGACCTATTCGAAGTTCTCAAGAACCTCACAGTGTTGAAGAAGCTCAGCGCTACGATCACGCAGCGGCAAGGAAATCGTCGCTTAACTCTGTATAAGAGTATCGAAGAAATCTACTGTGAATTCTCTGCGAACGAAGCCGACGCCTACGTCTTGGTGGAGTTTCTGAAAGCTTGCCCCAGTGCCACAAAACTCTTCCTGATGGTCATCGGGAACTTCGGAGAAACGGTTCCGGCAAGAGGTTCTCATATGCACGTAGAATCTATGGGTAAATACGAAACTGTCGTCATTTACGGAGACCCGCGTTGTGGTTGTTCGTGCGTTGATATCGTCCGCCTAATTTTCGGAAGCTGGCCGTTATCCTACGCAGAGGAAGCATCCCGTCTTCGTGACCAGGGAATATTCTGGTATGAACGTGAGAACTTGATGACTTCGGTATACGGAGAGCTGATCCCGAGAGCACCGAAACCCGGAACCCTCAGCCACGTATATCGTAATTTACCTTACGAAGAATGGCAGAGCATCCCGGTCAGTTATCGGAACCAGAACATCCTTGGACTCAGGACCGTATACCGTCCTCCAGTCCGCCTACCGGCTTCCCTTAGGAGCCTACCGGCTTTCCGTAGGAGACTTCCGATGCACCTCCCGATGCATAGGCCTTTGGACGTCCTGGCAACGGTTGTGGAGCTGGATATGTCCGACAGCCACCTGATCTTCTCGGCTCAAGCCTGGCAGGCTTTGGTAGACTCATCGCCGGCAGTTCAAGCACTAGCTCTAGCATCGTGTTCTATGCTAACAAACGGCGCGGAAGACGACGCCCTCATCATGGACGACATCATCATGAAGACCATCATGAAGCTGAGATTGAAAACACTCCTCGTCAAGAGTTCAGGCTACGGAACTTGTGGCAAATGTCACTTCCTCAAGTTGTCCGGGAAGTTGATGACGTACATAAGCGAATCTGTGACTCTCGATGAACTGAGCTTCGACGGGGCTTATTTGAGCGAAGACTTCTTCAACGGCTTCAGGAAACCACTCTCGATCCGAACCTTGAAGATGAGTGTGGTCTCAATGTGGGATGACGAAAAGGTCATGGGCTTACTGATGTCATGCCCGAAGCTGCGAAACCTCAAACTCGAAGCACGTGACTTACCGATATCCTCGGAGCTGCTGTGGCAGGGCCTGAGTATGGCCAGCTTGAAGCAGCTCTGTTTGTCCTCAAAATCCTCACGTCCCATCGAGTTGTCGAAGCTGCGAATCAATTTTTTCTGGCTCTTCAAAACTCTTGTCATCTTCCACTTACACGCGGAGTGTGTACCGAACTTTGAAGAAGTCAAGTCGCTGCTCGCAGAAGAAGCTGCGATCGCCAACCTTGAGGGGAGGCTCGATCCCGTCCGTTGCATAGTGACGCAACGATCGCCCGCGGCGGAGAGAGATGCTCAGGGCCGGAGATTCCTCGGAAGAAGCCTTTGCTGCATGGAGAACTTTCTTGGTATACCCAAACCGATCGGTTGGAACTTCTATTCGTGAAGCACTCTCACTCTCGTGGAGCCTGAGTCCTAAGATCGATTCTTGGAAAATACCGTTTTTTTTCCAATTGCATGGCACGCTCTAACAAGCGGGCACTCTGAACGAGTTTGAAAAATAGTGCGGCGTGCTCTGACTCCCGGGTACCTGCTCCAAAAAGCAGAGACCCCCGAAAGGTTCGAGAAATAGCCGGAAAAATCAGAAGGAATACGGTAAGTTGTTGTGGATCTTGTCTTGTAACATTTCGGTTGTTGATTCCCTCCTTGTCAAATGATGTAAATAAATGAATAATATATGACAGAAAAAAAGAACTATCGACTCCCCCTTCGCTGAATCGTCGAAGGACGGGCACCGCGTCGCCACTATCGCGCCTTGTCGAGGCCTCCTCTAACAATAAGATGGCCTCGAACGAGTTCGAATCCTAATCTTTGACTCTGAAGACAGAAGACCGCGAAGTCTATGGTTGACTTCTGGGACCTATTAAGGGTGTTATTTAAAAGAAAAAAAAAAAAAACCCAAAATCCCCCAAAAAACCAAAAAAAAAAAAAAAAAAAAAAATTTTAAAAAAAAAAAAAATATAAAAAAATAAAAAAAAAAAAATAAAAAAAAAAAAAAAAAAAAAAAAAAAAAAAAAAAATAAAAAAAAAAAAAAAAAAAAATTTTTTTTTTTTTTTTTAAAAAAAAAAAAAAAAAAAAAAAAAAAAAAAAAAAAAAAAAAAAAAAAAAAAAAAAAAAAAAAAAAAAAAAAAAAAAAAAAAAAAAAATATTAAAAAAAAAAAAAAAAAAAAAAAAAAAAAAAAAAAAAAAAAAAAAAAAAAAATTTTTTTTTTATAAAAAAAAAAAAAAACACAAAAAAAAAAACCCCCCCCCCCCCCCCCCCCCCCCCCCCCCCCCCCCCCCCCCCCCCCCCCCCCCCAAGCCATCTTCGTCACTGAAAGTTTCATTCAGGGACGTCGAGCCAGAATCATCCCCTGGAAGCTCCGCAGATCCAGAAAACTTGGAGCGGAGGCTGGGACGCAAAAGGTTTCGCAGCTGCGGGTCGTCGTCTGAGCTCGCTTCCGATGCTGGCACATGGATAATATTCAGAACGAGATCTGAGGAAATGAGGACCATGGAGAGGAGATCGAGGTTGCAGTTTTCGCGAGGTGTTTTCCTCGGATTGTGGAATCGGTGGATGCGGCGATCAGCCGTGGGAAACCCAAAGGAAGAACCAAGGCTTCGAACTCCAGTTTCAGCACGGGAATTCTCTGCGCGGCATTGCGCCGAGCTTTCGGAGGAACTCTCAGCGGTACTAGGGGACGATTGAGAAGCAACTTTGACCTCGGGACCGGCTTCGAGGAATGGTACCACAAATTCCGCTCCATCTCTGTCCGGACGGATGTCTAGATCGCAACTCTCAATCACAGCTATCAGGTTTACCGAGTCTACCCAGCAATCCGAGAGATCAAGGACACGAGGGTCCAATGTGAATGTCATCGGAGTTTGGAACAGCTCGCTCGTGACCTTTTGATTCTTGACAGACATCGTCGCACAATGAGCGTCTGACGACGACTTCAACGGTGGAAATCTCGAAGATTTCCTCGGCTCACGGTCACGGGCTGGGTATGGTTCTGTTCACCCTGACTAACTCGGATGAAGTCTGAAGCCCTGAGGCTTCAGCCCCAGTGCGAACCTGAGAGGGGGAACAAGTTCCTCCCTGAGTTTCCGAAGTTCTCCCCTGAGAACGCATGATGGTCAATCTATGTTTTCCCCGTTTCAACTGCCAAGTTAGAGGCTAGAATTTGTTAATGGGTAGACCGATGGTCAGAGGGCTCATTTCGTGATTCGACGCCCGCGAACTTCAAGTACATGATAACCAATCGAACATTGTGCATGTCAATAATGATCATCTTCAGTATCCGTTCCTTATTCTTCACCTCTTTACCGAACACTCTGTGGGTGATGAATCGAATGAGCGCTACGATTCCTCGCGTCCGATCACAAGCTTCCTCCATGAAATCGGGACGTCGATAGATCACTACTGACGTAGAAGAGGTGGTCCATCAGATGATGCCCTATTTTGAAGATGACAAAAGCTACGTTAGCGTTAATTTGGCATCGCAGTACTGACTGGAAAACGATCGAATGGTTTGCAACTCTGGGAATCCAGCGGCCAGTATGCCGAAATCCGCAAACAGACGCGCAGGTCACCATCCGATTCCCGTTCAACGGCATCATGCTTGCGGTTCAGTAGCATCGTCCAGAGTTTAGACTCTAGAGTCTCAGCTGTCCGCTGCGTTCGGTGTTTGTGTGAATCTTTGTCTGTGAGATTCGTTACCTGTGGAGTTCGTTGTCTGCAGAATTCGTTATCTGTAACCTCCGCTATCAGCCAAGTTCACGATCTGTGTGGCTCGCCGCATCTGTGGAGTTCGTTATCTGCTGAGTTTGTTGTGTGCGGGATTTCAGCCAACCTTGTCGCAGCATGATTTTTTGGACAGAAATCTCGATCACTTGGGCGATCTCCCGCAGTCCGCGGGAACGCTATCGAAAGCGGGTTGAAAAACCGCGCAAAGCGGGGGTTTTCCGAATGATTCATCACTGGCATCGCTGCGAGTCTGCTTTCCGATTCCTTGGAGGGATAGCCAGGGCCGTTGCTTTTGTGGCACACACTGTTTGGACCACTCGACTGTCTCGTCGGTAAAGTCTTCTCGAAAGCTGCGCCGTAAGCTCTCTGTTCGACACCGGCAGCTGCCCTCATATCCCCTCGTATGAGAATTCCTCCCACCAACAACAAAATGACTGTCTAAACGGGGCGCCCGGATTTCAGCTAGATGCAGATTTGAACAAGGGACCAATCAGCCTCGATCTTCGCAAGGATTCACTCACGTAGTGGTCGGACTCGATGTTTCCTATCCTCTCCCAGCCTATGACCTATGGGAATTTCTCATGGTCACGACGAAATCACGGCATTCTTTCGGCTATACCCCATAGACCAGCCATCGAGGCCGTGAAATGCCGTGAATCTTCGGACAAAGTGCCGTGAAGAACTCCCGGCCCTCGGTATTGCCTATCATCCGTCAGGGATCGATCCTCACTCTGGCCGTGTCTTCATCAAGTTTTAGCACACTCTGCGGATTGCATCGGACGAGATGCCGGCTGCTACGATTAGCAAGGTTCGAAAACCGCAACTCAGCCATACGAGGCAATCGCTCGAGAGAAAGTGGTTGATCGAGGGAAGATCTCATCAGAAGGGTGGGGGTTACTTTGGGCGAGACAGCCGATCAAGAATCGCAGTTGCTAGCGATGCGGTGAGGTCCGTTATGCGGAGGATAAACAACGCTCAAAACTCTCTAGACCGACGCGTGAAGCAGTCGTGTTTCGAATTCACCCGGTGAGCGGTTGTGAAAACCACAGTTCTACGCGTATGGAGCCCCGAAGAAGGACGAGCATGTTGGCTCTGCCGAACGAGCTTCTGGAGAAAATTGCACGACTGCTTGACGAAACTTCGGTCTACACCCTCGCTGCATGCCATCCACGTCTCAGGGATATCTGTCGTGGAATATGTTCGATGGTGAGCATCAGGAGCACCCACATTCATCACGTATTGATGGACTTTGCGACTTCAGCCGCGTCAGACATCCGTTCTTTGGATCTCTCCAACTGCTGGACGGGCTCGAAGGAAATGCGATCGCTCATCCAGGAATGCCACAACCTTTCGGAGCTGAACGTAGTCAACTCGGCGTTGACCCTGGACGACCTACTTGAAGCTCTCAAGAACCTTACAGTGTTGAAGGAGCTAAGCGCTACAATCATCCATGCTGGCGAAGCTCTTAAACCCAGTGAGCATCGGAGTATCGAGAAAATTCACTTCGAATTCTCTGCGAGCGAAACCGACGCCAAGTTCGTGATAGAGTTTCTGAGAGCCTGCCCCAGTGCCAAGAAACTTTTCCTCATGGTCCTCGGGAACGACTCAACAACGATTTCGGCTAACGATGTTGATTGTGCCGGAGAATCTCTGAGTAAATACGAGACTGTCGTCATTCACGGAGATCCGCGGCATGGTTGGTCGAACGCCGATATCTTCTGTCTTATTTTCGATAGGCCTTCGTCAATCTACACATTGGAAGCACGAAATATTCCCGCGCAGGCGGTATTCTGGTACGAACGCGAGAACTTCATGCCTTCGTCTCGCGAAATGCCCATCCCGATCACACCGAGGCCCGGAACCCTCAGCCAGATGTATCGCAGCTTATCATGCTTGCGATTGTCGAACATTCCGGCCACTTATCGAAGCCAAAAAATTCTTGGACTCAGGACCCAAGCCCCGCCTCGCCGTAGGGGACTCCCGATGCGTCTCCATACGCCTTTGGGCGTCCTGGCAACGGTGGTGGAGCTGGATTTGCTCGAGAGTCACGTGGTCTTCTCGGCTCAAGCCTGGCAAGCTTTAGTCGACTCATCGCCGGCAGTTCAAGCACTCGCTCTACCATCGTGCTCCATGCTCACGACCGTCATGTACGCCAATTCCCTCTTCATGGACAACAACATCATGGAGACCATCATGAAACTGAAGTTGAAAACACTTCTCATCAGAAGTTTCAGCCCGGATGCTTGTAAAAGGTGCTACTTCCTGAAGTTATCCGGTAAGTTGATGGTGTACATGAGCGAGTCCGTGACTCTCGATGAACTCATCTTGGACGGGGCCCGTTTGAGCGGAGACTTCTTCGACCTACTCAAAAAACCACTCTCGATTCGAACCTTGAAGATGAGTGTGCTCTCAATGTGGGATGACCACAGTTTCATGGGTTTCCTGAGGTTATGTCCGAAGTTGCGTAACCTCAAACTCGACGCACCTGACTTGCCGATATCATCGGAATTTCTGTGGCACGCCTTGAGCAGTGCCAGCTTGAAGCAGCTCTGTGTGTTCTCGACATCCTCGGCTCCCATGCAGTTATCGAAGCTGAGAATCAGTTTTTTCTGGCTCTTCAAAACTCTTGTCATCTTCCATCTACACGCGAAGTCTGTACCGAACCTCGAAGAAGTCAACTCGCTGCTCGCAGAGGAAGCTGCGATCGCCAACCTCGCGGGGAGGCTCGATCCCGTCCGTTGCATAGTGACACAACGATCGCCCGCGTTGGAGAAAGATGCTCAGGGCCAGAGATTCCTCGGACGAAGCCTTTGCTGCATGGAGAACTTTTTGGGCATACCCAAACCGATCGGTTGGGACTTTTATTCGTGAAGCACTATCATTCTCGTGGAGTTCGAATCATCGGTTGGATTTTCGGAACATGAGCTTCCAGAATCATCGTGCATGGATGTTGTGATATTTCGGTTTTTCATTTTATTTTTGTTGAATAAAGTGTATAAATGAATAATATATGATGAAAAAGAACGATCGACTCTTCCCTCGCTGAATCGTCGCAGTACCCCGTTGCCTCAATCGCGCCTTGTTGAGGACTCTTCAAAGGTGGTCTCTATTAGGCGTGCATCATCATGCTGATGAAAACGCAGCGATAGGGTATGGTCAGAGCCGGATTTAGGATTTTGCAGCCCAAGGCTGGCTCGGAATACCGCCTGTCATGCTCTCTTGAAAATCTGAGAGTCAAACTAGTACGTGAGCGATTCTATCGTTTCGAGGCGTAGGGTCTATGGATCGGCGGAACACGTGAACCTGCGAACATCGAGGCTGGTCAGGCCTTCGCTCTTTGCGTTCCGCTGAAATCCGAGCGTCATCTTCGGACGGTCTCCTGTTTGATTTTTGGAGAGATTTTCATAAAAGGGTATGTGCGGGGACAGAGAGCTTACGGCGTAGCTCTCGAGATGACCCAACCGACGAGACAGTCGAGCGGTCTAAGCAGTGTGTGCCACAGAAGCATGCTCGCAAAGCCACATGTGAAGCTTTCTCGGAGGGTATGTTGCGAGTTCGATCCCTGCAGCCGGCTATCTCATGAATGGCCTCCACGGCTCCCAATCTCTACAGACGAATGCCGGAACCGATCCACCAAACTCCGCTGCTTGAAGCCTCGCATCATAGATTCTAGACCAGGGGTGGGCAACCCGCGGCCCGTCGCCGTATTATGTGTCCAGGGCCCTCTGGTCGATTTTGAGGGAATCACGCATCTCATCCAGGCTTGAAGCTATAAATAATATTCCCTGGGATGAAATATCTCACCACGATCCCCAACTTCCAAGAGAATACTTCAATGCTTGAATTTCAAGCTTTCTGGCAGAGATAGCTCCTCCTTTTCACTGATCCGTTCACAGTCGATGCGTCGGAGCGCCGCAACCGGTTCAGTTGGAGCTCATGAACCTCCAGAACAGCTCCATCCTCAGAACCAAACATAGGGAGGGCTCATTGTCTGAGTTCTATAGGTCACTTGAGCACGACGATTTTCCCAACCTCCTAAACCACGCCATGCGTTAAATGTCCTTCTTCGGAAGCACCTCCATCTGTGAGCAAACAATCAGCCTCACGAACCTAAACAAGAGTAAGATGCGATCCAGGATCACAGACCTCAACTTCTTCCTCAACCTGCTTCCAACCAAACATTGAAAAAATTGTTAAGGATGAACAGTACAATAAATCTCATTGATGTGAAGTATCACTGGGAAGCTTGGTTTCTTGATATCACAGCGACACCATTTGAAATGCGATCTGTCGTTCCATTTATGAATGGGAATCACGTCACAGACCCCTGTGAAAAACCACTGCGGCCCGCCATGGGTTTTGAGCGCAGTCAGCGGCCCGCCGGAGGTTCGAAGTTGCCCACCCCTGTTCTAGACGCTTCTTGCGGAGGGCCGGAGGGAGGGGACGACGGACGACGACGAGGGAAAATCCGCCGCCGATCACAAATCTGCCGCCCAAGGCTGTAGCCTTGTTAGCCTAATGGGAAATCCGGCCCTGGGTATGGTACCGAAGATGTACGGTGCCTCCGCTCCCCGCCACTCATCTATGAGCGCTGACATGCTCCTGGTACTCTTCAACGTTGGAGGGTTGCGGTCTACCGGCGGGCGGGCTTTAATTGAACAGAGTTCAAGAGCGTATGGTAACAGCCTCAAAGTTCGAAGCCTAATCTTCGATCTTGGAGTTGGTTAAGTCCATGATTGACTTCCGGTACCCATTCTACAGAATCTTCATTTTCATTTTTCGATTTTTCCTTCATTCCACACACAAACACTGAACGGAGCTCGGCAGCTCAAGCTCCTGGCGCTCCGAAGAGTCAATCATCCCGCCTGCATTTCCGACGCAGCTCCCATCGTAATCTCCCGTCTTAAGCTCGATATCGACGTTTCTTCCTCTCTTCCTCTTCTTTTCCCATCTCATTCATCTTCTTCAACCGATCATCTCTATGAGAATATCTCATGTCCGATGAATGACTGTCATTGACGCACTCTCATCATTTCGCTGTTTATCGACAGGACTTGGATCAGACGGCATACGATCTCAAGTCTGGTCATCCGCATCTTTCATATATTTCGCCCGTTGGCCAGCAAGAGACACGAAACTCCCAGGTACTGCCCAGGAAACTAATTGTAAGATCCCAGAGTGTGCAACGGTATCCCTCGCTTCTTCACGCGCGTTTCACCGAGGGTCGCTACGTCACTGCAATCGCGGCGCCGCCGCACAGTGGGACGAAACGCGATTTCGGGAGAGAAAAAAACATTTCGTTGCTTTCTTTGTCCAAGTTGCCTCTGAAAACTCGCGAAAAAGGTCAAGGAATGAGTTTCGACAGAAAAAATCACAGTTCGATTGGGTTCATGGAAGACTTGAACGACCTGATATGGTCACACCAAGTTTTTCGGAACCTAATACTGACTGTCCCTGTTCCGTGGCAGCCGGGTCTCATTGTGTGGGAGGGGCGGGCCAGGGGGGGGGGGGGCCCCCCCCCCCCCCCCCCCCCCCCCCCCCCCCCCCCCCAAAAAAAAAAAAAAAAAAAAAAAAAAAACAAAAAAAAAAAAAAAAAAAAAAAAAAAAAAAAAAAAAAAAAAAAAAACCCCCACCCCCCCCCCCCCCCAAAAAAAAAAACCCCCCCCCCCCCCCCCCCCCCCCCCCCCCCCCCCCCCCCCCCCCCCCCCCCCCCCCGAGTCGTGAGGACCTTGAGAGAGGTGCGGTGTTCCAGAGGAAGTTTTTATAATGAGAGATTTCAATTGAAAACAGAACCCGCGTGAGTGCGACTCCTAAGAAGGTTTATTCTGTGCGTAAGGCATGGAGTGCGGTTGCTGTGGTTCCGACGAATGTTGTCTCACCCGTGTTCAGTATCAGTTTCTGCCATGAGGAAACCATCCGAGTCATACTCGTCATCCAAGACACCATCACTCTGGAAGCTCGTCAGACCCAGGAATATCGTAGCTGGGACTGGCTTGCGACATGTACGAAACCGTCTTTGGTGATGGTCTGCCATTCTTCGCGGAACTATTGAAGAATTAAATTCATGAGATGCAGTATTGGGCAGCAATCGAAATTGAGCGAAAAAGAGTCGATTTCGGGGTCTAGAATCACTGACTTTGACCAGCTTTGAAATCTGACAAGAGGGGTGGATGGCAAACGATTGCTGTTGCGTCTGAGCTTTGGGCCAGTCAGGAATCGATTCCGCACAACCGGAGCTCCCAACTCGAGATTCACTTTTTTCCTCCCAAGATCGCGTTTTGTCCGACTGTGCGCCGGTGGGGCTGGCAGTTTCAGAAAGCGTAGTCGAGCACAGATATATCGGGCTGCCGACGACAGTCGGAAGTTTAGGGCGGAAGAATTCAAAATATCAGAGTATGCACACCGCCAGAGGGCGCGACGCGGAGAAGAGGTCTGGAAGGAGAAAGTTCCGGATATCGCGTACAGCAGTTCCCCATCGTCAACAACAAACTCATCACCAGCTTCAACATGTCCCGGTGCACGGCTTGTGGATTGCTTGGACACGTGGCCCGTGCATCAGTTTGTCACGCGTCTGTGTCACGGTGTGTGCAGTGCGGAGAGATTGGACATTACTCTCGAGTATGTCGTTTTGAGCGGAAGGAGCCGAACCGCGTGGAAGGCGGAAGATCCGCCGGAGCGTTCGCGGAACATGACGAGTGGGCGCAAGATGACCTGTGGGCGGAAGCTGGAGGGCAAACCGAAGTCGAAGTCAGAGGAGCTGTCGATATCAACTACGAAGAGAAAATTCGCGAGATGTTGATTCGTGAGTCGAAGTGTTGTGTTTGCTCATTGCCGATGACAGGACAAATTATCATGTGTCGCCAGGGCCACGAGCTGTGCGGGGACTGCAAGGAGCGACTGGAGTCGTGTCCGACGTGCGGCGTCGACTGGACAGGCGCGGTGCGCAACAGGGCCGTGGAGCGAATATTCCTCGTGGTGAAGGTCGCTTGTGGGAACAAAGTTCACGGATGCCCGGCCGCAGTGTCAGTCGTGAGGCTTGGAGAACACGAAGCCACGTGTGAGTGGCGCGAAACGACGTGTCCGTTCGATGATGGCTGGTGCAAATGGCGCGGATCTCAACGTGCGCTAGAAGATCATAAGAGGTCCAAGCATCCGGAGGAGTTGATTTCGGTCAGTGAACTCATCGACATCACCCCGCAATTACGAGGAGGAGCGATGCGGGTAAGTCGACATGTCTGGATGCAAGATGGCGCTCGATTCAAGCTCGTCGTGTCAACGCTCCCGAAGGGTACCGATTTGGATGTTGGTTTGGTGATCGTGGCGGAGACCGAAGTCGCCGGGTACGTCGGCCGAATCATCGTGGAATCGCGGGCAAAAAAACTTGAAATTCTCGGGGGAGTTCTCCGGGGCGAAGAAGATTTAGAAAACCGGATACGCCAGGGATACGGCATGTATCTCAGAGCTTGCGAGGTTCAACGTTTTCTGTCAGATGGTCCGGTGACGGTTAGGGTGGGGGCAGGTCGACGAAACAAAGAATAAATTCATGTAAGCTCAACCCACAGAAATGTCATTGTTTTGTCCGAGAAAGTCCTTCTCATTGAGCTTTCCAGATTTTGATGCGAACGATCACGCCGAAAGCTGGTTTCGAGCTGTAGCCGCTAGTGTCAATCCAGAGGCGGATAAGTCATATTATGAAAGTTGTACCCATTCAGATGAGATCACCGCGGATTCTTATCTATTTAGTGAATCATTCATGCCGCGAACATGATGCTCTTTGTCACGTCGACCACTCGACGTTCACTTTGCCTATACTTTCTAACGTTCGACGAGAAAAACGTAGTTGCGAACCCGATCAACCTCAGACAGCCTTACCACGACGGACTCCGATTTTTTCTCGGACTGTTCCGGATAGATATTCTTTGCCAGTATCGAATGCATCGCGCCACCACGATCGTTATTCTTGTGCCTGGGTAAGATCATCCCAGTGGAGATCAGCTTTCATGGACTTACGCATTACATTTCCACTGTGTGTCCTCTTCAAAGCGAGCAAATTCGGTCGACGGAAGCATGACTAGCTGCCTGAGATCGGATGGCGTGATGGAAACCTGAGTCGCGCCTTTCATCAATCAGCGTCGGCTCCTAAACCGGAATCTTTGCCTTCCGGAATTGTGGTTTTCAGAAATCATGGTTTAAGAAGCGCTTAGGTAGTTTGATGTGAACAATCATTTAAGAAACCGCCGTTATCGGAACAATCTCGATGGGATGGACCGTGTTGGCGTGCACAGCGATGGATTGTTGCTTGTCCTACGAACTCTACGAAGTTGAACACTCAAAGCTTTGGCTTCGTCGGTTATGGGCTTATTGTGATGGAGCCCATCATGCTCTGGACAGATGTCTTTCATTTCTGATTCTCCCTTTATGCATCTCGGCAGGGCTACGATTCGACAGAATCATCTCTGAACACTTGATTCGGTCGACTAGAAACATCGCGGATCATGTAGGAAGCGTTCCAATCGACCGTGCGAGATTGAGATCCTCGATATGCAGACCGTTAGTGAACGAGAGCGGATTTCGAAATCACGGCGAAAGGAAGCCGTCGTTTCTGTTCGCACGAACCTCTTCGGAACTTTTGAGCAATCCGATTGGCCCGATTCTACTACCATCATGGCCACTTTGATCACTGAAGCTAGTGCCCTGAGAACCCCGAGTTCCACGCCGAAACAAAAAGGGCCCCCCCAAAAAAACCCCCCCCCCCCCCCCCCCCCCCCCCCCCCCCCCCCCCCCCCCCCCCCCCCCCCCCCCCCCAAAAAAAAACCCCCCCCAAAAAAAAGGGCCGCCCCCCCCCCCCCCCCCCCCCCCCCCCCCCCCCCCCCCCCCCCCCCCCCCCCCCCCCCCCCCCCCCCCCCCCCCCCCCCCCCCCCCCCCCCCCCCCCCCCCCCCCCGCCCCCCCCCCCCCCCCCCCCCCCCCCCCCCCCCCCCCCCCCCCCCCCCCCCCCCCCCCCCCCCGGGGGGGCCCCCGGGGGGGGGGGGGCCTGACCGTAACTGTCTTTCATATCTTCAATTTCTACTACTTACTGAGCGCTCTCCATGCACCATTTCAAGCTCTGACTGATTCTGAGTGGCCGCGGCCGTGGTCTCCCAAATCAAGGCAACAGCTTGAACGTTTTTTGAGCTTGAAGGCCGATGAAGTCAATATTCGGGCCGACAGATTACTCATCTGGCTAGAACTCCCTGACTAGGGCTAACAATATCGAAAACGGAGCTTCCTGCAATCTTGAATCACACAACAGGCATCATTTCAACCAGTTGATAAGGTCGTTTGGTTTCAACACTGCGATCCATACCATCGCATCTCCCACCCAATTCACTCTTGTTCTACGCGCTTTACCGCCAAATATACCTAGAATCGATTTCCTTTCGATTTGCATGTAGATGTGTAACTTTTGGAATGCAAGTTTCAGAGCTCCCGATCTGTTTTGATTGATGGTTCCCTCGTATTCGAATGAAGGACGAATATCTTGCTTAGCTTGTAAATGATAATGCGTTGAGCAGGATCAAACCTTGCTCGAATTTGTTCGAGATAGGTAAATGAAACCACATTGGAAGAATGGGGGGCGCATCTACTCATATGTCTTCACGGATGATGGACTGCCTATCACTCATTGGCGGCGTTGCGTAGTCGACGACAATAATTGCCGGAGGGAGTGAATCGGTAGTCTAACTCTCAGACTCCGTTCGTTATCTGTGGAGTTCGTTGTGTGCAGTATTCTGGTCAACCCCGTCGCAGCATTATTCGAACAGAGATCTCAATTACTTGGGCAATCCCCCGTTCTCCGCGGAAAACCGCTGAGGGATTGCTCCATTTTAGTCCGAGTTATCCCCGTTTCCGGTACACGAGCGCCACGGCTCTGAAACATTCGATTCCAAACGTTTTCTTCCGACCGCGTCGTGTGGAGAGAGAGACAGAGTAGATTCGTAAAATGTCAGCCGTGAGTCAGAATCAGCCTCGAGGCCCTAGAACGGTTTTTCGCCGGACCATGCTCTCTCCGAGATCGGCTCCGGATTTAGGCGTGTTCGTCGCACGGTGATTCTTCCGTTTTCATGCACAAAACTCAACGTCTCTTCAATTTTCACGGAGCAGTGAAAACAGGTTTGGGTTCTTGTCAAAAGAAGTCCGGCGTGTTGTGGACAGCGGCTGGCAAGCTGGATTTTCCAACGCAGGTAGGCAGCGCACAGGGCAACAGGTACCCAGGCTTTCAACCTCTAAAGAAGACAACAGCGGGCGACGCTAGGGCTCGTAGGTTCAGGGTTAGGAAGTTTCCGGTTGATCCCCGCCAAGTTGAACTGTGTCGCGCCAACACACCAGGCAAGCGACGACAATGCAAAATTATTACGATCTTCACTCTTACCGGTTCTTAATTGATTTCTAGCGGACTCTGATTATTGCATCGTGCAAGATCCCAGCTGCGACGATTACGAACGTTCGGTGACTGCGACTGCAACGGCACACGAGGCATACGAATGCGAACACCCGAGTTCTGCGAGTATGGAGCCTAAATCAACGACGAGCATGTTGGCTCTGCCGATCGAGCTTCTGGAAAAAATCGCACGACTGCTTGACGAAACTTCGGTCTACACCCTCGCTGCATGCCATCCACGTCTTAGGGATATCTGTCGTGGAATATGTTCGATGGAGAGCATCAGGAGCACCCACATTCATCACGTATTGATGGACTTTGCGACTTCAGCCGCCTCAGACATCCGCTCTCTGGATCTCTCCAATTGCTGGACGGGCTCGAAGGAGATGCGATCGCTCATCCAGGAATGCCACAACCTTTCAGACCTCAACGTAGTCAACTCGGCGTTGACCCTGGACGACCTACTTGAAGCTCTCAAGAACCTTACAGTGTTGAAGGAGCTAAGCGCTACAATCATCCATGCTGGCGAAGCTCTTCAACCCAGTGAGCATCGGAGTATCGAGAAAATTTACTTCGAATTCTCTGCGAGCGAAACCGACGCCAAGTTCGTGATAGAGTTTCTGAGAGCCTGCCCCAGTGCCAAGAAACTTTTCCTCATGGTCCTTGGGAACGACTCAACTACGATTTCGGCTGACGATGTTGATTGTGACGGAGAATCTCTGAGTAAATACGAGACTGTCGTCATTCACGGAGATCCGCGGCATGGTTGGTCGTACGACGATATCTTCTCTCTTATTTTCGAAAGGCCTTCGTTAATCTACACATTGGAAGCACGAAATATTCCCGCGCAGGCGATATTCTGGTACGAACGCGAGAACTTCATGCCTTCGTCACGCGAAGTGCCCATCCCGATCACACCGAGGCCCGGAACCCTCAGCCAGATGTATCGTAGCATAACTTACGAGCAATTGCGGAACATTCCGGCCACTTATCGAAGCCAAAAAATTCTTGGACTCCGGACCCAAGCCCCGCCTCGCCGTAGGGGACTCCCGATGCATCTCCATACGCCTTTGGACGTCCTGGCAACGGTGGTGGAGCTGGATTTGCTCGAGAGTCACGTGGTTTTCTCGGCTCAAGCCTGGCAAGCTTTAGTCGACTCATCGCCGGCAGTTCAAGCACTCGCTCTACCATCGTGCTCCATGCTCACGACCGTCATGTACGCCGATTCCCTCTTCATGGACGACAACATCATGGAGACCATCTTGAAACTGAAGTTGAAAACACTTCTCATCAGAAGTTTCAGCCCGGATGCTTGTAAAAGGTGCTCCTTCCTGGAGTTATCCGGTAAGTTGATGGCGTACATGAGCGAGTCCGTGACTCTCGATGAACTCATCTTGGACGGGGCCCGTTTGAGCGGAGACTTCTTCGACCTCCTCAAAAAACCACTCTCGATTCGAACCTTGAAGATGAGTGTGCTCTCAATGTGGGATGACAACAGTTTCATGGGTTTCCTGAGGTTATGTCCGAAGTTGCGTAACCTCAAACTCGAAGCACCTGACTTGCCGATATCATCGGAATTTCTGTGGCACGCCTTTAGCAGTGCCAGCTTGAAGCAGCTCTGTGTGTTCTCGACATCCTCGGCTCCCATGCAGTTATCGAAGCTGAGAATCAGTTTTTTCTGGCTCTTCAAAACTCTTGTCATCTTCCATCTACACGCGAGTCATATTCCGAACTTCAAAGAAGTCAAGTCGCTGCTCGGAGAGGAAGTTGCGATCGCCAACCTCGCGGGAAGGCTCGATCCCGTCCGTTGCATCGTGACGCAACGATCGCCCGCGGCGGAGAGAGATGCTCAGGGCCGGAGATTCCTCGGAAGAAGCCTTTGCTGCATGGACAACTTTCTGGGCATACCCAAACCTATCGGTTGGGACTTTTGTTCGTGAAGCACTCTCATTCTCGGGGTGTTTGGATCATCAAATCGATTCTCGGAAAATGAGCTGTCAAAGTTGTCGTGCATCGATCTTTCTGATATCACGGTTGTTGATTCTATTTTGTCCAATGGAATGGATAAATGAATAAAATGTATATGATAGAAAAGAACAATCGACTCCCCCCTCGCGGAATCGTCGTAGGATGTGTCGTCGCGCCTTGTGAAGGCCTCTTCGAAGGTGGCCTCTATTAGGCGTGCAGTATGCAAATGAAAACGCAGCGGTAGGGTATGGTAACTAGTGACCACCATGCCCGGTGCCTCTGCCTGCCGGCAAACCAACCTTCAACGTTGAAGGGTATCGATCTACCGGCAGGCGGGCTTTCATTGAATAGAGCCTAAGAGCGTATGGTAACAGCCGCAAAGTTCAAAGTCTAACCATCGACTTTGAAGAGGGTTAAGTCCATGATTGACTTCCGGGAGCCACTCTACAGAATCTTCATTCTAAGGTGGAACGTGAACCACTCACAAATAATGAACGGAGTTCCGCCGCTCAAACAGGACTCTGGAGCTACAGGACTCTGGCGCCAGGTGAACTATCGTCCTGTGGGACAAACATCCGTGGCATGCCTCACCGTGGAGAGTGTCATCGTAGATAAAATCCAGGCTCATCTCGACTCTCATTCGCTGGCCGATCCTTTCCAACACGGCTTCACAAAGAATAGGTCCACAGCAACCCAGCTATTGGAAGTCTCACACTTTCTCACGCTGTCGAGGAATGCAGGAGTTCCCGCTCATATCATATACTTCGATTTTTCGCGAGCATTTGACAGCATGGACTTTTGTGTCCTGCTCGGTAAACTGTCGTCTCTTGGTATCGGCAAACGCATTACCGACTGGCTAGCCGCTTACCTCTCCGGACGTGACTTCAGGGTCACAGTCAACGGTGCTCTGTCCGACAAAGGAACCATCTCCTCTGGAATAGTGCAGGGAACTCGAATCGGTCCACAACTATTTTCCCTGTACATCCAGGACTTATCATCTATCTTGAAAGAGTCACCGTCCACTACCGGCTTTTCGCCGATGACCTCAAAATCTTCTCTCGGATAACAAGTGGTGCCGACTCACTCGCACTCCAGAGAACCATTGATGCCCTCTCCGCTTGGGCAGCAAACAACAATCTATCCATCGCTACGCACAAGTGTTGCGTCATCCGTTCGTCAGGTCCCGATCACATCTACACCCTTAACGGCTCGCCTATCCCTGACTCCTCGTCGTGCAGGGACCTGGGGGTTACCTTTGACAGGCACCTAAAGTTCAGATCACGCATAGCGGAGACTGCCGTTTCTACTGGCCGCATCTGCAATCTTATATTGAGGACATTCGTCGTCAAGAAGAAAGAGTTCTACATGACGCTGCTGAACTCCCTCGTGAAGACGCGCCTAACGTATTGCAGCGAGATTTGGCATCCTTTCTATGTAAAAGACGAGAAGCTCCTTCAGGCTGTGATAAACCGCTTCGCTCGCCGTACAGCGTTTCGCTGCGGCATCGCCAAAGACGAAATCGCCACGCCTTCCGTCCGGGATTAGCACCAAGAGGTGGACGATCGAGCATTCAAACGAATACTACATGACAACAAATTGCCCGAGTTTTTTGTCACCCGATCATCCCCGACTAGACGTGAGATCTCCATCCACCCGTTGGAACAAGCCAAAAACTTCGTCGTAGACCATGCCTTTGCGTGGCGAATGTCCCGTACGCTCCGGGACTCTTCTGCCATGCACGAATTCGTGCTGCGTAAAGGGCCTGCCAGGATAACATAGGGGGTGTCGGCCCCACCACAGAACTTCTGGACGCCAATGATTGGATTGCTCATATCTCGCGAACTAGTGGAGCTAAGCGCCTGTAAAAAAACCATTCTGCGGCATTTCGCACGGACCATCGATTGCCAGAGGCGCCGGGTCGCTTCAGTCATCTATCGGTCGAAAACAACGAAGCACTCTTCTATTTATTCGGAAGAGCGGGGCTGACCACTTTCTCCATTATCGCTAAATGTACCCCGCCACATGATGTCCTCACCCTGCAAGTCTCACCCCGCTGCGACGTTGTCCACCTGAGATATCAACGCCGGATACTGTGGGTTGAGCGATTTCACCCCTGAACTTCCTAAATCCCAATATAGACCGTATAGACTTGGCTTGGTAGCTTCGTGTGGTGCCTTAGTGACCAAGGCACCACAGCCTAGTGGTGTGAGTGATACCTGCCAGCAGCAAGTGTCCCTACCAGATTTGGGGTCCCGTACTAAGAGTACGGCGCCGTACCGTACCGTATTAGGACACTGCGACGCCGTACCGGCAGCTCTACTAGTTTCACGCGATCGCTCGAGAATTCTTGGGAGCTACCACGGTACGGTGCCGTACTCCGTAGTACGGAAGCCAACGTCTAGTCCCTACATGGACCAGTGTTCGAACCGGATGGCTCGCTCCTACCTGGCGGAGCTCCCCGACGCCAACGACGACGTTTCAATGCCATGCGTGAGAGTGAAACCCACGATCATCCGTGTAAACATCCGATCCCGACACTCAGGGCGCGCCGTATACCATGTCTTCATCGAATACGAGCCAAATAGGAATAGCGTGGAAGGGATCAAGAGGTACTACTGCGACTGCAAGAATGGCGCCAGGACGGTCGGTTGTTGCGCGCATGTCGCAACCGTCGTCTCCTACCTCTCGCACGCGAGGTGGCAGCCCGTCATTCCCCGCCCGGCTCACCAACTCACGGAGCTCTTTGTGCCGCGAGGGAGTGATTCTGAAGCTGAATCTGACGGCGATATTGCTGGACCTTCTAACGCAGAACAAATACCTTGATATCGGAATGACCGTGCTACACCACCTTCTGATGAGTTCTCTTTTTGTCCTCCGCAGCCGGGTTTATCCGGAATTCGCTTCATTGGAAGAGTTCTATACGGTCTATATTGGGATTTAGGAAATTCAGGGGTGAAATCGCTCAACCCACAGTATCCGGCAGTTGATATCTCAGGTGGACAACGTCGCAGCGGGATGAAACTTGCAGGGTGAGTAATCATGTGGCGGGGTACATTTAGCGATAATGGAGAAAGTGGTCAGCCCCGCTCTTCCGAGTGAATCAGAGAGTGCTACGTTGTTTTCGACCGATAGAGCGACCGCAGCGACCCGGCGCCTATGGCAATCGATAGTCCGTGCGAAATGCCACAGAATGGTTTTTTTACGGGCGCTGTAGCTCCACTGGTTCGCGAGATATGAGCAATCCAATCATTGGCGTCCAGAAATTCTGTGGTGGGGCGCTTATCCTGGCGGCCCTTATGTAGATACAATACCCCCCTTGTATTGCCGTTGCAATAAAGGAGAACTTTGAACTTGAACTTGACTGTATTAGCTACGTGAAGATTCGTCCCATGATATTTCGGCGATGGACTATCAGCGGGGCCGGATCAGCGAGGCTTGCCAGTCATTATAGTCCCATGAGACCGCCCTGATTCCGGAACTTTTGAAACGAATCCGCGGAGAGTTTCCTTCGTGGTCGCCGTCAATATTGTGCAGAGAAGCGATTCGCTTTTCCTCCCTGGTCATGTACAGATCTTTGGAGGGACGCTTTTTTGTCAATTCGATTCCGAGACCTGCAACGCTAATAGGAGAACATTCGTACAGGCACGGTTTCCGCTCGCCGCGCGTGATTGACGAACTTCGATTGATCCTACTCCCAAGGCGGCGGCACATTATCACCGAATACGAGTAGAAACTTTCCCCAAACGTGACTCAAATGAGTTGTTCTGGACGCGAATCCATCCGGATGGTGGTCCACGTGAGGATTAGATCATTTCCGCTCATGCTGTTGTAGTCGAACTTTTCACAATAATACACGAGTTTGAAAGCTGGAGTTGCTCGAATATTTTGAATCCAACTGGGTGATTCCACTGAGCTTAGTCGGAATCAGGGATTATGTGACCGCATGTAAGGCTATAAGAGTTTCAGCGAAGCGTACTGTTGTTAATGCTGAGACTCGCGGCGAGCGAGTAAGCCAGCCAGTCAGTCGATTCTCCAGACGGATAGACATCCGATTTTGTCATTGGACGCTTGTCAACATATTCACGTCGAAGTATTTGTTCTTGGTCAGGAGCGCGTAAGTCGTAACACTTGATCTTTTTCTCCTTCAAAAGTGATTCAGTGGGCTTCTCTAAGAGACGGCGCCGCTCTTCATTCAGATTCTCGTTTGCGGAGAGTTGGATCTATCCTCAGGAGGAAACAGGATAAGGCGGCAGAATACCATCAGGACGACATTGGTGGCGGCGACGTTCGTCTGGGAGAAAAAGTATCAAAAGCCGAGAACGAACCTTCAGCTCGGCAGGACTCCTACACCTTCGACAACGGCGTCTCTCGGTAGGTTTGCAAAGAAGAGCGGAGATGAGGCAGCATTTCACTCTCTATGGAAACTCTCAAAGCTATAAGAACCTCAGAATCCAGCAGAATCTGAATTTCCATTAGAATCGAGTTCTTGGCCGTATCTGCCCCCCTCGCAATATCACTTGAATGAGAGGAATTTCCATACGTTCATTTAGAGAACCCTGTTTGGCACTCGTTTCCACCGTCGAATATATATCTAGTTAGGACTCGTTCTCTCTCGCTCTCGTTGTTCCTGAATGACCAAGCTAACCTCTTGCCGCATTGCAGTAACGACGGCGTCGCCGGAGCTGAGGTCGAAGGGCCGGCCGTGGGCTCGACGCGCGACATGGATTCGGAAGTGAGCAGTAGTACTGGCACGCCGTTCCGAGCCAGACGGCCAGGGCCACTCGACACGTCTACAATTGGCACGTCGACCCCATCGCACATGAGCCAATCCGAAGCCAAGACGCTTACGACGTCCACGACGGCGCCTCTGACCCCTGTCGACAAGAGCGGCAGAGATGGCGCCGATAAGACCGACAGTATCGCGGGTGGGATCCGGCCTGCTGAGAAAGAGAAAATCGGCCATCGAAGGATTGACGATGAAGGCAAGGTCACCTTCAAGAAGATTCACTCGTCCACTATCATCGAATCCATTCAGCTCGGCATCGGTTACGCCGTGGGAAGTCTCGCTTCGAAACCAGAGCGGGACTTAGTCATGCAGGATTTTGCGATGGTGGACAACCTCAACTTCCCCCAGAGAAGGGGGGGACCGCGAGTCCGGCGCATCACCACGATCCATTCAAGTTCGAGGCTTACTCACCCGTAGTGTTCCGTTATTTCAGAGATCTCTTCCAGATCCAACCTGGCGACTTTTTGCTCTCGTTATGCAAAGAGCCAATGCGTGAACTCAGCAATCCAGGTGCGTCAGGATCACTGTCCTATGTGACGGCCGACGACGAATTCATCATCAAGTTTGTTGCCCACGGCGAGGCTGACTTCCTCCAGAACCTGCTACCAGGCTATTACATGAACCTCCGCCAAAATCCACGGACGCTACTTCCGAAATTCTTTGGACAGTTCTGCTACATCGCCAGCAACAAGAACGTCCGTGTCATTGTGATGAACAACCTGTTGCCATCGAGTGTCAGAATGCATCTCAAATACGATCTGAGAGGATCGACCCACCAGCGCAAGGCGAACAAGGCTGAACGCCAGAAGAAATCGCCGACATTCGAGGACCTCGACTTCATGGAACATCATCCCGAGGGGATCTTGCTGGACGCGCAAACTTACGACGCCCTCATAAACACCATTCAGAGGGATTGTCGCTTACTCGAAAGCTTTAAGATCATGGATTACTCGCTACTGTTGGGAATCCATAACATTGATCAGGCAGCACGAGAAGCTGAAGCTGCGGACGCGTCGGTTGACGGAGCTTCACTCGGTGCGTCTACAGGAGGTGCCAACATTCTCCGATCGAAATCAATGAGCCGGGGTCGGTTGGCAGCGTTTTCAACCGCCATCGAATCAATCGATCACGATGAAAATTCTCCGCCTGGAGGAATCCCCGCCGTCAACTCGAAGGGCGAGCGGCTTCTACTGTTCATAGGCATAATAGACATTCTGCAATCGTATCGTTTGCGGAAAAAGATTGAGCACTCGTGGAATGCCCTTCTACACGATGGGGATACCGTGTCAGTGCACAAACCTGGATTTTACGCAAAGCGCTTCCACGACTTCATGAGTCAGCGAGTGTTCAAGCGAATGGCTACACCTCTCAAGCACACGCCGTCGAAGCAGACGAGAGATGAGTAGTCGATCGAGAGTAGAGTGTGACTGAGGGATCTGAAGGTCAGTCCCGATTGAAGTTATGATTGAACTAATGATTGAAGGAAGAATAAACTGTGGACCCGAGTGTGAATGAGGGTCGTGAAGAAAGCCGAAAAACTAATCATTGAAGCCCCACGGAGCACTCTCACAGAAGGATAGGGCGATTGGGGATCAGCGGCATGGTTGCGAGGGTCACAATTGGATAGTGCGTCGCCCGCACCCTGGGCGAGTCGGTCTTGACTTCCAGTCGCTGAAGGTTTGCCATTGACCATTGATGAAGGTTTGGTGGATGAGCGCGTCGTGGCAGTTTCCGAATATCTCTCGGCGGGAAATCTCAGGATCCCGGGAAAGTCACCGAGCTTGATGCCCTATTCCCAAAGTTCAGGGGCACAGAGTGTCGTATAATTCTCTTCGAGAACAGTGACGCAGAAGCATGTATAGAAGTCGGCGTGTGATTTGATTCTCTCAACTCGGTTAATCTGAACTCCCTGGGAAGCAATGTGATCTAACATGTTTTTCGCCGTAAAATCCAGTCGGACGTTGGATATGAACAGGCGGCGGCGGCGGACGGTTGGGGGTGGCGAACAAATAAGAGGATAAACTAGCGTCCGTAGACCACGAGCTCTCCTACACGATTGGAATGACGACTACAGAATGGAGAGGCGCAAACCAAAGGGCCCGCCATTTGGTTGCAAGACTCGCTACCGATGGATCTCACCCCAAATCGCGCTCGGAAGAACTGTGCCACAAGTCAAATGAAGACTGTATTTGTAGAACGTGCGGACAAGCTTGCTCCCAATATTTCGCCGCACATTTTCTTTTAGTTGAATCTACTGCGAATCTGGCAGAGTCAAAGCAGGTATTGTACACGAGGCAAAATTTCAATTTATTCTTCAAATTATGTTTCTATGAAAGATGTCGAATGAACTGATTGATTGATTGACCCCAACATTTTCAAAAAAACCAAAAAAAAAAAAAAAAAAAAAAATTTTTTGATTGTTCCCCCCCCCCCCCCTCTTCTCTGGGCGGGCGGCGGGGGGGGGGGACCACTGTCAGCAATGTTTAGAGCTAGCGGAATGGATAGCTTACTGTTTTCACTTTCCTGTTGCCGAACTTCATCCACGCAGTAAGTGGGTCAACGCTAGTGCTTCCGAGATGGGGGGCGCAATGAACATTCGGAAGGATATATGAGCATCTAACGGATTGAATGACGCGGTTTCGAATGATTCCGCAAGCTCATACCAGCAACGTCTCACCGCTAGTGTGTTTATTCAACCTCCATCGATGAAGGGCACCTGAGGCCACCCTTGAACTAGACTATCTTCCTTTTGATGTCACCTATTTGTTTTCAACTGAATCAACACTGTGGTCGACGCCAACGATTCGTACATACTTGAAATCATCGAATTGGATATTGCCCCTTCCTGGTCCATTTTTGGGTGCTGTCGTTCCGTCACACTCGCGGCTCTCGGATCAGAGCAGAACCCCGGTTGCAATAAAATGTCTATGCGAGCGGGCGGGGGGCTCTCAGCGCGGTCGGCACATTTGTTGGTTGAGCGACGCATTTCTCCGACGGACCCGATTTGCGCGGAGCGAACGTCTGAGCGAAGGTCCAATCCGTGGAGGGGTCTTTCATGCGCGGGGGTCCAATGCGAGCGGATCTTATGTTCATCAACGTGAGATTTCTGTCGTGTAGTGATTAGGAACTATGTATCATTCTTTGAGAGAGATTAATCAAGGGCTCGATGACGCCCAACATCTTCAATCTTGGCTACCGTTACTGGTCTCCAAGCCAGGGGCATAGCGACCCTCTGCCCGAGGCGAACCCTCGATCTGATCCTCTCAGAGGCACATTTTTCTCAAAGAACGGATTAGCGAAACATACCGTCCTGGCAAAAGCTGAGTGCAGGCCTCGCATGTGTAAAATCTGACCTCGAATTCCACCAAACGGAGAGACTTCGAATTCAATTTGACGCTCCGGGAATGCCGACCGACTCGCGGATGACGGGCGAGCGTGCCTGCTTCTGTTCCGTCGTACGGCATGTCACAGCCTGGGGACATTGTCTACATATTCGTGCACACGCGCACGACGGATCTCCTCAAGCTTGAGCGCATACCACAAGCCATGTTGATTGAAACGGATATCGGACGTGTTGCTCCGCTCAATCTGTAATCATCATCGGATGCGAGGTCGGGTCAGGTCTCGATTCCCGAAGCTTGGGCTCCGCAAAGCAGTATCCGAGTCTCAAGGCAGCGGTCCCGTAGTGACGTCTGCGGGAAACCGCGGTTCTTGCGGTCCCCGTTGTGTACTGTGCGGAACCTGGCATCGGAAGGGACATTGTCACTCATAGTTAGAACAGTTTCCTAGTGATTGAAATTACAATCCATAGCTTTGAGCGGGTTTCATAAGCGTTTGTCCGGAATGCGAACTTTTGCAAACCCTAGCCCTTACCTCGTCTTAAGGCTCATCGCCTCCCGGTGACTCCATCACCAGATCGGTCTCCCCCCGTGCAGATGTGCAGACGATCCGCTCCACTGCGTCCGCGGCGGCGACGCGTCCCGCGAACAATTTGCCTGCTCCGGCTCTGCTGGATGGACGCTGGAATCGGAAGACGCGCAAAAGAATTCTCTTCATTTTGCAACGACTTTCCAAGCAAAAGGCAGTCACGACAATGATGATTAAAACTCCGAAGACTGGTTGCAATTTCCGTAGACTTTTCTCATCGAATTCTCCGATGTTGTGGTCGTATCCGATGTAATTCTTGAGTCTCGGTAACATCCGATCGTAATTTGCTGTATACAGCAAATGCGCCGGCCTTCCGCGGTAGATTTCCAAATCCTGCCTGTTCGGATCCCAGTGAACTCTCGACAGGAAACCGCTGTTGAAGAGGCGATCGATCATCACGCTAGTTCTGGTCGCGCTTAGTCGATATTGCTGTGGGCGCAATCTATACGGACCGCTCTGTAGATATGTGGCGTCTTGCTTGAATAACAGCTGAACCCCTTTTTCAGTGTGTGTGAGCGTTCTGCGATAGAGTGGCTGTGCGATAACGGAGCGCTGATTCTCGTTGAGACCGCATACACACTTATCCCTCAAGAGTTCACCGAGAACGCGTTCCTTCGCGTAGCACCCAACCATGTGATCACAATCAATGGCTCCCATACACGGATGGTACTTCTGAGGGTTCAAGAAATAGGACATGAAATAGTTTCCGTAAATCTGGATCAAGAAGAAGCACAACACCTGCATGGAGCTGATAGCCATCATTTCTGGGTACCTTCGGATTTTTCCAACGATTTCAATCGACGAGACGAAGTTTACGAAGACTCTGACCGCGACAGTTATGAAGCTATGCCGCCCGAGCCATGATATGAGCTTAGACATCGTCAGAGCGCTCAATGCGATGAGAGCCCAAACCCGAGCTGGGAAGGGCCTGAGGAGATCCGTTACGTCCGTTTCTCGGAAACCAATGAGCGAATGGCATTGATGTGCGGCCGCTCGAGCCGTAGAGTACCGATACCTGACCGCAAATTGTGAAAATGTTACAGCCACAACCGTAACCCCGATAGTGACCGGAATCGACGAAGCGTTGTAATCCACATGCCCGACAAAGTCGATCACTGGCGCGATTTGATAACTCTTCTTCAACTTGAACCTTTTCATCGAACAATCATGCTTAATCGTCGCACAGAGCCGCATCGACGACTCTACTTCCCAGAAAACGAGATGATCGCAGCTTTGGACGCAGGCGAACCTACGAGTTTTGTCAGCGTTCCAGAACAATGCCGTGAAGGGTGGTGAGAACTCATTCAGGATTTTCTGGCGCAAATAAATGTGCAGAAGAACCTTGTCGTGGAAATTCTGGAACGGTTCCATTTTTGAGACAGGAAGCGATGAGATCACTACGATGCGCAAATTGACAGCGAGAACATCGAGGTACTCCGAGGTAGGGTCGGTTATCAGTGGTTGGTTAGCCACTGGAAATAATGGTAGCACCATCAAACTAGCATTCAGATTCAGGCTCTCGCGAATCAAGTAGGTTTCAGTCTCCAGGATGAGGAGTTTAGTCGGCACGATTCCGCGTTCTGAAGCAAATTCCTCAGCAAACTTCATAACGTTCATCGCATACGGCTGCTCCGACGGTTCGGCCTGGAGCTGGGCCGTCAGAATCGGGGTCAGAACTAGCGTTGAGAGAAACAGAAGCATTCTCGCGCGACAATGCGTCTCTGCTGACCCGGAAACGCGGTTGGAACTCATCGGAGATCTTGTCAGCTCTATGAAAGGCTCAAAGCGGGTCTTGGATCGAAGGAAAGACGGTGCCGATGGTCCGAGTCAACTTTCGTAGCAGCCAAGACATTCGCAGCGCCGTCGGACTCCAGCGGCGTCAGCTCTACGGTGGATTGGCGGTCCGAGAGAAAGAAGCAGGAACGATGTTCGAGTGAGACTTCTCAAGTGTGAGGGATGTACTTCGGGCAATATCTCTCTATCATACACGGGTCGGTTGTACGAAGGTCGCCATCGAGCTCATCTGGTCGATCTCCGTCCCGTATCCCGTCCGCGATGGATTCTTGATGTCTCCAAGAAGACCCTAATGGAAACTTGATTCTCCGACTCGATGATACTTCGCAGCTCTGTCATTAGACAGTCGGAAAGCTTGACAAAAGTTTCCCTACGTGCGCTAAAAATCTTCATTACTCCCTTAGCGTGATAGAAGAAGAGGTCTGTAGAGATTTTATGATGGCAAAGTAGGAAGCCGACGGGCTCGAATGGACAAATGAATACTTGTGAGAATGAGCGGGGCCTTTCCCGTGTCATTCTCTCAGACTCGCGGCTCTCGGCTTACAAGGATGATGCACGACCTCAACCTGGAATTTCTCGACCAAGCTTGCAGATAGTCACGGGCTTATGTCACTCATACTGGAAACATGTTCAAAATCAGCTGAATACGAAGTTGAAATTTCTTCATTTGTAGCAATCCCAGCCTTTTTAGCGTAGTAGTGGCCCGGATCGTCGATTTCGGCAAACTTTGTGTCGCGGTGACGATTTTTCCTCACTTATTTAGCCGATTCTGATAACGTCCCTGATATCAGTGTGCCCGACCCGTGTCTCCGTCCGAGTTTGGCCGCGAGACTCCAGGTCGAGGTTGTGCACCTCTCTTGATAGAGCAGAGCCCCGGTTGCAATGAGTATGAGCAGTGGCGGATCCAGGGGGCGGGGCGATTGGGCGATCGCCCCCCCCTCGAGTCTGGGATACCGGGCGGAATATACAAATCAGCAGGACGAATTCAATCAATCGTCTGAGAATCAGATGACTCTTCGTAAGTAAAAATCTCGAACAAACATTTCAATATTCAACCGCATCATTGAAGAGGGAAAAATACTTCGGGGACACTAAAAATTTTGTAACCGCCCCCACCTCGAGGCATTCATGGATCCGCCTCTGAGTATGAGTTGCCCATTTGAGCGGAGGCCCTCTCAGCTCGGTGGCTTTTCAGTTGAGCGACGGCGCGATTCTCTGGCAGACTCGATTCACACGAAGCTACAAACTACAGGAGGTCAACCAATGCCCGGGCAGGGAGTAATGCTGCTATTGCTGACCTTTCCAACCGCTCTGCTCGCCGGTTGACCTGATTTCGATTGCACTCGGTGTTACATTTGAAACTACCCCATGCACCAAGCCGACCCTGCTACAATCCTAGATCACGGGAAACATTGGCCGCTCGGCCCCTGCCCACGTCCGAGATGAACAGCTCTTCCATCGATTAACTCCAACTATGACGGTCCATTCACATGCTGCACCAGTCTCACTTCACCAATCTGAAGCATTACAACACCCTGTCGGCCACGGCGGAAGATATCGCTCAGGATATCTCCCTCGCTAGACTCGCGGTTCAACGGCTCGCTCGAACCAAGTCTGCATTCGCTCTGTGCACCTCGCTCTCGCGTTTTACGCAGGATGTGACTGTCTAACGTCCCGTGGCGGCCAGCGTGACTGACACTGGGCGATCGAAACCCTCTGATTGAGTTGAACAGAGACGAAATCGAGCTTGCAACTGGCATTGCGAGAGAACTTTCAGAGCACATCGAACTGATTGATAGGTAAGGACTCAATGGAGAGGTTATGGATAGCTCAGCCGTCAGGCGGAACCCCCCCCAGTGGCGGCGCCAGCTCCTTTTTTTGGGACGCTTGAGCCCCCGCCGAAACATCGTGCGGGGGGGGGGTTAGGAAGAGGACACACCAGAGTATCAACATCCGCGTTAGAGAGACTAGAAGAGACTGCGTCGCAAGATTTCAATCCCTCTATATCTCTATCGTCAGACCAGGATTGAAACAGCGATAACCTCTCGCTGATCTAAATCAATGGTTACAAGCATGCCACAACGTGGGCAATCAACCTTTCCGACCGGAACGCATGCCGCATATCATTCGATCATAACTTCTTCACAACGCGAAAGACACTTCGCGGTCTTTCCTTTCTGCAAACGCATCGACGACCTGTTTTGGGTTGTTGCTGAGGTTATCCGTGAGGTCCTTCTCAATTGACAACACAGCCAAAGCATACAGCTTTCCGTCCTTCAAATGATTCGAACTTATGATTTTATCCTTCCCAGTACACTGAGGCTTCTCGCACATAAAGCACTCGTGACCGGAAAGGTTGACACCATCCTGGAGACCTTGATGAGATCATCGAATCCGAACTCAATCAGATTCCAAACATTCAAGCGGAGCATCACGGTTTTGGTGCCGCAGAAATTTTTGAGCTTACACGCTTGGTGTTCTGGACTCCGATACGAGAACCCCTGGCACCAGAATAAAAACCTCACAGGAAGTTGCCGAAATTTGGGACGCTAAGCTTCCCGATTTTCTCAATTTGGGAAGCTTGAGCTTCCCAAGCTTCCCGCTGGCGCCGCTACTGCCCCCCCCCGCCAGAGCAGGAGCCGTTTTGTTACAATGAAGTGACCCATTTCCTCTAGGTACGATACCCAACATAAGGCATTAAGCAGTTATCCTCTTGAAGGACAGGAGCGTGTTCTATTCAATGGTTCCTGGAAGGTTACTCCCGCGACGTCAGCCATGGAAATGGTCGCAATGCGCGTCTTCCTCGACCAACATGGGCAGCTAATGTGAAGCAATCGTGACCTCTCTGATAGAGAAATGGGAGCTTGAGCCACTTCTGACGGCATACAGTATTTTTCATAGACCTTGGCGATGAAAATGAGACGTCACACGGCAACAATTCCTCCACCCTGTCGGAGCTCGCAGCTATCGACGCGGAGAACTATTGAGCTCCGAGCACCTTGAGTGGAGTTCCTGATTCAGTGATGAAATCTTGCCATCACATGCGGAGTCCACCAGTCCTCTTTCTCCGACTCTATTCGGGAAAATCGCAGCCGAACTCCATTGTTCCAGCAGTAAGCCCGAGACCAGTCCTCGATACAGCCCGCAACACGAAATCATCGACAGTATGATTTTCGAGATTATTCCTGATGAAGAGGAGAGAGGAATTCGATACTGCCGTGGAATACTCTGCGCATCACCACGATATAGTTTATGGAATAATTTCCCGATCCGACGAAGACGACGCCGGTGAAGATGGCGGCTTCAAAAAGCGGAGCCGAGCACAGATACGTTGGACCAGTGACAGTCGGAGGTTCAAAAAAGAAGAATTCAAAATATCAGAGTGCGCGCACCGCCAGAGGGCGCATCGCGGAGGAGAGGTCTGGAAGGAGAAAGTTCCGGATATCGGGTACAGCACTTCCCGATCGCGAGCAACGAGTTCATCATCAACTTCAACATGTCCCGGTGCCACAACACGGCTTGTGAATTGCTGCCGAATCCCGTGAAGGTCGAAGAAGCCGCTGGACCGTTCGCGGACGTGGACGATGACGAGAGGGCGGAAGATGACCAGCGGGCGGAAGTTGGAACGCAAACCGAAGTTGGAACGCAAACCGAAGTCGAAGTCAGAGAAACAATCGATATCAGCGACCAAAAGGAACTTCGCAAGATGTTGATTCGTGAGGCGAAGTGTTGTGTTTGCTCATCGCCGATGACGGGACAAATTATCATGTGTCGCCATGGCCACAACCTGTGCGGAGACTGCAAGGAGCGACTGGAGTCGTGTCCGACGTGCAGCGTCGACTGGACAGGCACGGTGCGCAACAGGTTCTTGGAGCGAAACTTCGTCACGTGGAAAGCCGCTTGTGGGAACAAAGGTCACGGATGCCCGGCCGTAGTGTCTATCGTGAGTCTTGGACAGCACGAAGCCACGTGTGAGTGGCGCGAGACGACGTGTCCGTTCGATGATGGCTGGTGCAGATGGCGCGGATCTCAACAGGCGCTAGAAGATCATAAGAAAACCGAGCATCCGATGGAGTTGATTTCGGTCAGTGAACACATTGACATCACCGAGCAATTACGAAGCGGCGCGATGCGGGTAAGTCTACATGTCTGGATGCAAGATGGCGCTCGATTCAAGCTCGTCATGACAACGCTCCAGAGGGATACCGATTTGGATGTTTGTTTGGTGATCGTGGCGGAGACCGAAGCCGCCGGATACGTTGGCCGAATCATCGTGAAATCGCGGGCGAAAACTCATGAAATTCTTGGGGAAATTCTACAGGGAGAAGAAGATTTAGAAGACCGGATACGCCAGGGATACGGCATCGAACTCGGACCTTTCGAGGTTCAAGGTTTTCTCTCAGGGGGTCCGGTGACGGTTAGGGTGGGGGCAGGTCGACGGAACAAAGAATAAATTCATGTAAGCTCAACCCACAGAAATGTCATTGTCCGAAAAAGTCCTTCGTATCGAGTTTTCCAGATTTTGACGCGAACGATCACGCCGAAAGCTGGTTTCGAGCTGTAGCCGATGGTGTCAATCCAGAGGCGGATAAGTCATATTATCGAAGTTGTATCCATCCATATGAGATCACCGCGGGTTCTTATCCATTCAGATCAGTTCCAGATTCGAATGGGTGCCTCTGCTCCCGAGGCTCCCCCCTCCTCCGCACCGAGCGGAATGTCGGTAGGGGAGTCGTTCTGAGGAGGTTTTGGAAATCCACCGTCGGTGGATTGGTTCTTGTCTCGAACATGATCCTCTTCGTAAAGTCGAACACTCGACGTATACGTTGCCACCCTCAACTTCCCAACGTTCGACGAGCACAACGTCGATGCGAAGCGGATCAACATCAGACAGCCATCAACACGACGAGTTCCGACTTCTTCTCGAACTGCTCTGGATAGATATTCTTTCCCAGCATCAAATGCATCGCGTCACCACAATCGTTATTCTTGTTCGTGGGTAGGATCGCTCCAGGGGAGATCAGTTTTCAGGAACTTACGCATTCCATAATCAATGGATTTCCTCCAAAGCGAGCAGATTCGTTCGAGGAATACAGGACTCGCTCCGTGGGTCGGAAGGCCTGATGGAAAGCTGAGTCGCGCCTTTCATCATTCAGGATCTGATCCTGACCCGAAATCGTTGTGTACCGGTATCGTGGTTATCTGCCGTAGCTAAAGAAGTGCTCAGGTAGCTCCATGTAAACGATCATTCAGGGAACCGCCGGAATCGGATCCGTGTGTGAGTGCACAGTGATGCATCGTCGCTCGACACACACTCGACGAAGTTGAACACTCAAAGCCTTGGCTTCGTTTGTTTTGGGCTTATTCTCATGAAACGGCGTCGACAAAACTACGGCGACGAGATGTTTCACGACGAAACGGCCGCGGTGAAAAGTCGCAGACCCGTCTCAGAGCTAGGACGAGCGTGGGAAACATAACACCGCGCGATTTCGGGCAGCTAGAAAGCTTGTCTCAATCGAAGTCAGTGGATCGTAAAGTTAGATACAGGGGAGAAACATGAGCGGCAGTGGGGCGCTACAGGGGGGCAATTTGGTTTCTGGTCAAGGCGCCTTCCAACTGACTTTCGAGTAGTGTGGAAACCCTGGCAGTAAAAGTGAGCGATCGAGAAGGCGGAAAGAGAAGCGGCTTCCAAGGCACATCGCCGATCCGACATCAGCGGGGACTCTCGAATACGCGACGGAAACCGATGCGGTGAGCGGTAGCGAATGTCGGGTTTGGAGAGAGAGCGGGATCGAAAATGTCTGCACGGGAACCAATTAAGGAGCCGGTCCTTTCAGAAAAGCTTTTGGTTTAACGACGAGCAATGATTGACAGTTTCGTGTTGCTCAAAGATTTCCATAAGCTGGATTCAATCGAATGCGGAGTTGGCATATTTCCACTGAGACACGATCTGACATGCTGAATCGATCTAGACTGGACATTGTATCAGCTTTGGATTCAGCTTGAGCAAGTGGAGAGTCTATTCGACGTCTTACTCTTGGATCAAGCAGAATATTCAGTGTGGAGCGACGAGCAACCAAGATCTCCGAAGGAGCCGAGGCCTTCGAACGAGCTCCCGAATTGTGTGACGCGCAGAAGATGCAACAAAACCGAGCTCATGGAAGCTCCAAAACCGACGGGTGCGGTTCCCGGGGTTCGCTTCGTGGCCAGGTGGCCTCTAGGATGACCCGACTGATCTTTCGATTATGCTGGTGACCCTCGAGAGAAACTCGATGGTCGTTCCCATTTGGACTTGCGTCCCAATCAGCCTCACTTGCAGGCCCTATTTGGAGTTTCTACAGGCTCTACAGGTGTTGCATCCATGTCAGGTGCAAAGACTGCGGCAGAAGTGTATTTTATGCGAAACACAGCACGTCAGCGACGACGTACCATCGTAAGATCCTCGAGGGTGTTAATAGGAGAAGGGGGACTCCACGGATGGATTGACGACTGACGGTTACTTGCCTCGGAAAAGATCGTTGAGGCTGTCATGATTTCGCGATGGAACCTTCTGGTAGTATACAGAAACGTTGAAAAACTCACTAGCGGAGGATTTCGAGTCCCCGCTTGAGGGTCAATTCCGAGTATCGACCTTAGATGACGGAGAGGGACGTCAATCGGATGATATCGAAAATTCATCAACAAGCGAGGAGAGCAACTTCGTAGATTATTCAGAAATAGCAGGAGCCCAACATCGCGTTCCGGATTCTTCTGGCTCACATTGGTGAATGATATGTATACTTGCAAATACGAAAGAATTTGCAAGTATATCTGGCCCGTCGCGGATGGACATGTACCGGCTTGTCGTTTCCTGGTCGGCATTCTGAATTACACAGAAAGGGCGGTGCTGGCCTTTTCTAGGAATGGAATCAATCTCCTAGATGCCGACTTGATTCTTGAGGTGAGCCCCTCGTCTCTGAACGAATTTCCATGCCGTTCATTGAAGTGCCGGTCCGACCCTCCGGATCCTCCTCGTTCAAACTACTTCGTGACGCTGCTATATCAGCAGAGCTTGCTGAATCAGCTCGATGCTCAGCCACCACTCTTCGCTCGGTACTTGCAGACCAATATCTGTCGCAGAATCATCCAGCATTGTCGAATAGCGTCACGCGGTTCACGCTTTATCTACACGAGCGCGGGTTGTGAGAACTGCGCGCAGATACTCGAGAACCGGTTCCAGAGCTCACCGGAATTAGCGGACTCGCTCAACCAAGCCATCCAGTCGCTCACCCCAGCGAGCGCGACGTTGGAAGGGGAAATAATTGAATCCTGTTTTCAGTGGCTCAACTTTCCCTTGCAAGTTCCCGCAGACTCAGAGAGGCCGCTGCAGCCGAGTTTGGGGGACCGAGAGCACCGCTGCAGCCTTGCCTGCAGCTGCAGCTGATTGAGGCGTTGGAAGGCATCGTTCCAACGAGCGTCCCATGCGAAAGGCTTTTCAGCAAAGCGGGCCATGTTCGTCGTTGTTCTCAAGGTCGGCTCGGTGACGATATGCTTGACGGATTACTGGTTCCGAAAAAAAAAATGAAATGAACCCTGGAAAAGGTTCACTCGATAAACCTCTGGTTTGACAAACTCGCCGAATCCTTTCCAAAAGTATGGTCAGATCGACCCGAGAATTTCTCCCATAGACATCGAAAAGTATGGTATGATTTCGGAATCACTCCCAATGCCATCCCCACTTCCACGGATTCACGGCGCCCGTTCATTCACGTTGGCGGCGTTCACTGCCGTTCCCGGCGTTCACGTGTCGCAGTTCATGGCGCCGGCGTTCAGGGGTCGTGATTCACGGGTGCAAGTCTAGTTCCAACGGACCCAGCAAGGATCCAATCTTTGATATCTCGCGCGTAACACGAACAGCGACAGCAGTCCCACTATTCCACTCCCGAGCATTTCAGCGATTCCGCCGATGGAAACGCCGAGCTGCCACCTGCGATTAGGAAACCAAAACTCGCCGACTGGTAGGCCAAAAGCCACACTGCTAAATAGATCGATCTAGAGAACCTTCCGGTTCCGGCATCACTAAAATCGGGTGAAGACATTCGAGACCGACGCTGAATAGCGAGCTGGACTGGCGCCGCCAACGCCCGTTGTGCGGCTAGGAAGTATTATTCATTTTTTTTCGTCTTTCCTGTTTCTATTCCGTGTTCCCTTATCCTTTATTACTTTGCAAAACCTGAAGTGATACAGTCCCGAATTCTGGTTTCTCGTTTTGTTCAACAGCCTGATGTTCTGCTCATTCTAATGTTTCCACTGAAGGTGGCATTGCTGAGGCGAGCTATTTCGAGTCAGAGGTACCTCACGATGACGGACGCGATAACAATAATCCCCGGGGATGCTTGTTGCATCCAAAAACACCAGAGTTTTCAACCCCTTGCGGTAGTACTACATTTGGGTTCTGATGTAGTTATACCGGATTAAAATTTCAATCGCAATCCCAACCGATAGGCCTAGGCTCGCCAATAAAACTCCTCATGCAGCAGAGACGTCGACCGGGGAATTTCAGGCCGTGAACATTCTCGCTGCCTGCCATGAGCTTCTTTGCTACCAGCACAGAACGAACCGGACAAGATTTCCTCACGATGTTAGCAGTGCAGGCTTCCTCCTCGAGCGCGGCTCCCACTTCTTTTGCTCCCCAAACATAACTCGCATGCAGATGAAAAACGTTTAGACTTTTGAAGAGCCGGGAAAGGTGGAGTCGCAACGTTCGGGGACTGATCAACAGTGCGCCGGATGACGACAGGCAAAGCTGTTTCAAAGGGATCGCACTCAAGATACACCACAGTTGCTCGCAATCGAAGCGCAAAGCTGGAACTTCAAGTTTGAGGTTCTGCAAGTTTTTGCACAACCACAGGAATCTGGCGAGTCCATCCATATTAGGCAGATGGCTCACCCCAAGTTTGACGGTCCTCATCGAGAGCGGTTCGTGGGACCGATCGAAGAAATCGTCGCTCACGCAAACTTCGTACAAAACCAGTTCTTTGAGGCACTGGAAATCGCTCAGATGCTCGGTGAAAATGCCCGTTATTCCAATGGGGCAGTTCGGGCAATCCGGAGCGGAGCTCGCAACGAACAGTCTCTTCAATTTCAAGCTCCCGATGGCTTTCATGATGTCGGCGTTTGTTGACGGAAGTTGTTGATCTGGAAGCATGCCGAGCAAAGCGCAAGAAGGTAGAGCGAGCGATTCCACCGCGGGTGAAGAGTCTGCGAGTGTCCGCCAAGACTCTGCAGAATACATCAAGTGGCATTGGGTGAAATCAAGTTCCACAACTGCCGACAAAGCTTCCAATCTCGGCATCACGATGCCCTTACCTTGGTGATGCGCCCGAATCTGCAAACCGATCATCCGTTCTTGGCAGAAAGTATCCGGAATCTCGTTGAGAGACAGGTCCAAGGTGCGGTACGACGAGCTCAGAGTCCCGGGCTCCGGTTCGAGTCTGAAGGGATTTCGAGGAGTTCGTCTCCGCTCATACCAAAATACTCGGCCCTGTTGGAAACTTCTCGGCTCGAAGTGGATTTGACTCGTTTCTTTCTTGAATATTAGGTTGAATGCGCTGGAGAACGTCCACCGGCTTCTCGTGTCGGTCGTAATGATCACTCGTTCATACTTGCTCAAACTTTCTCCGCCGCACGCGAGTTTGTCGGCCGGCACTTGTTTTTTCGGAAGCTTCCCGACAATCATGATATGGAGATATTTGGCGTCGGGGCAGGCTTTGAGGAATTCCACCACAAATTCAGCGCCATCTCTCTCCGGACGGAGCTCCAGGTTGATTTTCTCGATGCTTGGGTAGAGTCCAAGACGGAGGCTGTCTTTAGAGCCGGAAATCGTAGCACTGAGTTTCTTCAAACTCCTCAGCTCGATGAGCACATCGAGAAGATGTTCAACAGTCAGCGAGCAGTTCACCACGTTCAGTTCGCACAAGTTGTTGCAACTCTCAATCACAGCTTTCAGGTTTGCCGAGTCTGCCCAGCAATCCGAGAGATCGAGAACACTGGGGTGTAGTGTGGTCGTGATGGGGGTCTGGATCAGCCACCTTGCGATCTCTTCATTCTTGATCGACATCGTCGCACAATGAATTCGTCTGACGGCGATGTTCACGGTAGAAATTTCGGAGGTTTCCTCAACTGACGATCACTGGCTTCGTATAGTTCTGTTCACCTCAACAAACTCAAATGAAGTTTTGAGCCCCGAGACTCCTGCTTTTGTGGGTATTCGAAGGGAGGAGCATGTTCTATCGAGATTTTCCCAAGTTTTCTTCTGAGAGCGCATTGGTCGAAGAGATGAGGTTGATAGCGATCACGACGGAACGCATTGAGAGAAGCTGTTACGAGATCAAGATACATTTTTTGCTTATCAGGATCCAATCGTTTCGGCTCCTCGCAGATAATCTGCCCGAAGTTCTTCGGAGGCTGACCGAGGTTCAACAAGCTGCAGGCTGGGGAATCGGGTGGGCCGAGCATTCGGTTCCCCCGTCACAGCATCTTGTATGATTTTTCCGGAGCTCAGACTCCTCATTCACTGCTCACTGGCTCTATGCGGCTCCGATAACGTGATCTAAGCAAGGCGAACCGTTAATCATCAGCGCTCGAAGCTGCGCGTCATAGAGTCGTTAGAAAATCAAAGGCATCTCCAATGGTTTGATTCATTGATGCGCCTCACGGAGATGATTCGATCTCGTGCCTGAAACCTAGGCTTTGTCGAACAAGCTAAGTCTTTGTGAGAGGCTGGGAGGCCGTTCTGATGTTCAGAATCGCGATGCTCTTGAACCGCTGGTACTCTTGAGGTACGCAGCGAACTCGCACGAACTCACAATCAGTGTTGATTAGTTGACGGGCATTGAAGGACCAATCTGTGGTAATCTTGACGATGATTACATCTTTTGAGTTTTGAGTTTTGACAGTGGTTTATTTTGATTGGAACTGCATCCTATTGGTGCTTAAATTCACAATATTCGTACATCATATTATACACAACACCTATGATTCCCTTCCATCATCCATGTTCTCGGTCTTTCAGAAGTTCGTATACACAACACCTATGAATCCCTTCCTTCATTCATGTTCTCGGTCTTTCATCAGTTCGCGGAATTTTTTTTAAAGATTTTGTCAACCTAACCTCCCTCGGCAGTGAGCCCCAGATCTTAGGCAATCGGTAGTGCAGCGACTGTCTAGCAAACTCTCTGTTAGCGATTGGCACGTCAAACATTGTTCGTCTCCCCGCTGCCCTACGATCAGACGCACTGATTCGAAAGTCCAGGTCCCTTGGAACAATCCCCTTAGCCACCTTGTACGCCAGCATAGTTGTCTCGAGGTTGTAGATCTGTCCAATGCGCAATAGTTTCTCTTTGTGGAAGATTTCGGCCACAGATTCCCATCTCTTCTTTCCCGTGATCGCTCTCAGACCGTCGTTCAAAATGACCTGCGCTCTTGTTTTGGAGCCTGCACAGCCCGCCCCCCACAGAACTATTCCGTAGGCGAGCAACGGCACCAAGAGAGCTGCATACGCAAGTCTCCTTCCCTCCCATGGGATCCCTGCGTTCCGGAGCTTCCTGAGTGCGGCATTCACTGCGTAGCATTTGGGTGCAGTGTTCTCGATGTGTCTCCTCCAACTGAGTCTCGCGTCCAAGGTGAAACCCAAACATTTCACCGTGTCCGAAAACTCGATCCTTGTGTCATTAAGCAACATAGAGGTGGCTTCAACCTTCCCTCCCGGGACTCGAAATACCATGGCCTCTGTTTTCTGCGTGTTGATCCTCAGTCCGAAGCTCTCGAAAACCCTGACTATACGCTCGGTCGCCATTGCTGCTGCGTCGACATTCTCCTGTAATTTTTCTGGCTCACATTCGAATATCAGTGTCGTATCATCAGCGTAGAGACCGTCTTGCAGACGGCCATTGCATTGATTTTGAGGAGCACGAAGTTCATGAGAATGCAGAATGCGAAGGGTCCGACAATTGATCCCTGCGCTGCTCCCATGTTCACTGTCGTCCAAGAAGACTCGATGCCGCCAGCACGAACCATCTGCGGGCGATGGGAGAGGTAGGAGTCAAACCACGCGGCAGTCCTGGTGGAGCACCCCAGGCTCTTAAGGAGTCGTAGGAAGCAGTCGATGTTGAGACAATTAAACGCCGCTGCTACATCCAAGAACACACCAAGTGCATATTGCCCTTTGCTGAGCGAGTCTCTGATCTGAGTCAGGAGTATACGGATGGCGGTCATCTCGATTGTAAACGCTATTCGTGGGCTGCCAAATAACTAGCTCAGTGACCCTCTGGACTCCGGTCGTCATCTTATGATACCATTCACCACGGGTTCACTTTCTTTTCGAATTCCCCATCCATCCCTCCCCGACATTTTGTATCCGGCATACAGTATCGAGTCTGAACTATGCGATGCTTTCGAGACATGGGAAAAGGAGTTGCCGCTTGCATTCCTCACTCGGAGCGACAATAGACAAGGGCGGCCAATTCTCTCAGAGTGACGAAGCATTCAGGGTTTTCTTGTTGACATGTTTCCATCCGAAATCATATCGATGAACCAAGCTTGGCCCGACGCTCGGTCAGTCCATGACAAGGTTTCTCAAGGGTTTTTTCCCACGCCCCACTTTTTGACCCGGAATTGCCTCGGGGCCCACCGAGGCTTTGTAGAGTTGAATACGCATGATTCTGCATCTCATCAGCAGGATCAAAATGACATTGTCGACCAGAGCGGAATTTTGAAATTTTATGATGTCATGATGTTCGACAAGCACTCCAATGCCCCTCAATGAGAAAAGAGCCCGACATGAGCTTCACACAGCTTTGCTATCCGCGGCGTGATCGCAGTGAGCATCAGCCGTAGGTCTCCTCTTTTTGTTACCTCGAGCACCTCCAAAACAACCATGTTTCAAAGTTGCAGCTCAACCCTTTCCAGCTTCATCAGAATACCATTCGATTTCCGCCCCATCCATCTTTGTTTTCCTTCTGGATGTCGCTCAGCGCGTTCAGAGTAATGTCGAGCTCGTTTGCGGTCTCGGTCACGTCACGACTGGGATATTCGAGCAGAGTTGGGGCGAATCGCAACTGAGAACTCCCGCTAGAGAGGTTTGATGTTATCGAAAGATCACCCGATCGAATTCTAGAACTCGGAAAATCAGGAGTTCAGATGCGGAGTAAGATCGTTGCCAATATCAATCCCGTTTGGAGCCTGATTATTCCAAATTCTTGACTGTTTTCATACGCCCACTTGGGCGAATCTGTCGCCAATCCCCTCAATCCGTTTTTGAGGCTCCCTGAATTTCGAATTCAGATCGCTTCAACTTCCAACGCGATTCGGTTTCGAAACAGCTGGAAGTCCATCGACATCTTACTGATCCAGCCGGCGGCGGACACGGGTTTTCTCGAGAGCTTCAAGACACGTCGGTGGTCGTGGCGACGTGCAAACGTGCCCGACTCAAAACATATAGGTCTCGGGTTCGATCCCCGCCCGAGGAATATGCACTTCCCAGGGGTCGGTCGACCGAAGCGATACCTGAACGGTGGTCCCGGCGACGTTAAATAAAACTGGCTGAGAGGTTCAGCCAGGGAAAAAATTACAAGAGCTTCACTTGAATTAAAATCAGCGGTTTAGCTCTGTAGACAACCCCACATTCGCTAAAACATCGAATCCTCGATCTCTCTATGAGGCGTTCACAGCACTCCGGATACGAGGCCCACCGAGGTGGATCGATGTCGCAATGCCAAGACTGGATGCGCTTTCGTCGGCGGTGATGTTTGATTTCTCGTCGTGCCACGCCAGGTACTCGGCTGAGTCTTCTGCGGAGTCGCCTTGTGGATTCTTCACCGGCGCCGGCGTTTTGCGATACCGTTGCGTGGTCTGTCGAGTGAACTTAATCGGACAGAAGATGAGGAAATCATGAGCGCACTCATCAAGCTCAAACTGAAGAAGGTCACCGTGTTGAGTTCAGTAAGGGACTGTCCACTAGACAATGACGCAACCACGGATGTTTTGACAAAGTACTTGAGCGGTTCCAAATATTTGGAACAATTCGTCTTGGACGCTGTACCTATCAGCAATGGTTCCTCAACTTTTCACAAGGAATCGCTTTCGATGAAATATTTCAAATTGTCGCTGGACGATCTGGATAACGAACTCGAGCTGCTGAATTTTTCGGAGGGATGCAGAAGCTTGCGCAACCTCACATTGGAGATTTGGAACTCCCTCACACGTCCGGAATCGATTTGGAGCATCCTGACAAAGATCAACTTGGAACAGCTGTGTCTCTCATTACCCGGAAAAATCTTCGCGAGCTCAAAGAGGTTCGCTGTTTCTCGGCTCCTTGAAAATGTTGTTCTCGACGTGTTTCCTCTACACGTGAATAAAGCTAGAAACGAGGAGAAACTCCGATCAATGCTAGAAGAAGAAATTCCTAAGGCAAACATGCAGAGGAAGCTGAACCTGATCTGTTTCGTGTTCTTCGTGATGGGGGGTTTTCGTGACGACCGCCCGGGATCCCCCGGGCGAGGCCTCTGCCGTATGAGAAACTTCATCGGGGAACCCAAACCGATCTGCTTGAATTGCCAATGATATCATGGATGTGAAAGATAGTCAGATGCTGCGATAGATCGCCGAGATTTCGAAATCAATGAATACTCTTCCGGAACCATCGCTCCGTCGTTATAATGGTCCGCCGTCTGTCCTTCTCAAAACGGCAGAACTTTCAATAGTTGCTCCCTCCCGACAGAGATAACTTGTGTTTTAATAGAGCAAATTATTCCCGACATGTTGAAGTACCCTGTTTGTTCTCGGCTACTTCCGCTTCTCTCATAGAGATCGAAGAATCCCGACTGGCGGTCGCTAACTGTTTGAGGTTATTCCCCCGGGTGGAATCCACATTCCCGGAAACCGGAGCTCTCGTTGAACTTTTACGGGTTTGTGCTAGAAGCTCGAGTTGGGCCTGTTGCGACCCCATGAATCACTCGCCGGTCATCTGCGGAGCCTGGCCTTATATCGCACGTCAAGTTTCTGGCCTGGGTAGACAATTGCAGCGGTTTCGGAAAGATTGATGAAAAACCCTCAAACAGCTGGATCCCGAATCAACAAGAAACAAGAAAGCTGTTTTTGAGGGCTGTTGGACTGAGCCGATCTGAGCACCAAAAAATGTAATGCTCAGGGACGAGTCAGAAGAATCGAAACAAGCGAAGGAGGGAGGATCGAAGAAAACTGGAAACCATGTCGATCGGCCGCCGTTCATCGTCATCGCGGCATGCTCGAAGTCTTGAACAACTGAGACCTCGGGAAATGGATTCTTGTGATACTGTACTAGGTCACCGGTCTCAGCCCAAACATTCTCTGAATCGTTCGTCGGTCCACGGAAGAAGAGGCTGTGTGTGCGAAACGAGTTGGCCACTGAGAATGTAATCTTCGGTCTTCCGCATCCTTTGAAAAAACCGCGAAAGATGCGTTGCTAGTTTTTTCTACTCAAATATGAACATTCACCTCGAGCAGAAGAAAATTCTCAATTTGAACAGGGCGGTTCCCTCACGGTTCTCATACTTTGGCGTTTGTCCATTGCCGAACATTTGTATGAGTACGTTGAGAAGTTGGCGATGGTGGTCTGAAGACATGCGACGTGTCGCATGAAAACGTCGCGATATTTCAGGGAATCTATCAATCAATCAATGAAGCTTGTCGGTCGTCTCGATTCGAATCCACTTCTTCAGGAGTTTCGCTCTCCGCAATCGGATGCGCGGAGTTCATCCTCCTGTTGTGATCCTCGAGTTTTGTGAAATTTGACCCCCGTGCTGACTCATGTATGTTTCCTCAAACGCCAACACCTGCTGGCGAGTTGTCGAGTACGACAATTTTTGAGACAAATTGGCACGCAATAATTTGACGTTTCGGGAATTGAAGATTCTAGATTTCAAATCATCTCTTCGGCCAGAATGAGTGGATAGTGCTCGGGAACCAAGCGCAAAAAACCGAACAGTCCGACTCTTGATTTCGATCCGGAGTGGGAAGAACATTATCTCTCTGTTGAAAATGCTTGCGACAAACCGTGTTGTCGGGTTTGCATGGCTCACATAGCGGTGGTGAAGAAGTATAATATCGAGCGGAATACCAAAACCAACTACGAAGGACTGAACATAACTCATCCTTTCGGAAGTGAGCTTCGCGCAGAATTTCTGCGTGAATTGAAGTCAACCCTCAGGTCGCAGCATTTTTTTTCCGTAGAGCGAACGCCAAGGTGGAAAACTCGGAGCGAATTCTCGATTTCTTGGTCGAGAAATATGAGCTGAGGTCTTAGCGAGAATTCCTCAAAAACGAAGATTGGTTGACCGACTTGGCTTTCTTGACCGATATAGGTAACCCCGCAGCTCGACCGCTTGAATCTCCGCCTTCAGCGACAGACGGAAATATCCGCGAACATCGCGTCAGACATCATGGCATTCGAGCTGAGATTGAAGTTCTTCATCGCGAACATGGAGAGGGGTTGTTTCCACCATCACGACCATCGGCAAGAACGGACAACTGTTGTCACTGTTGACAAGCAGAAGCTGCTCCCAAATCCTTTCGCTGTTCCGGAAACTGAACTCCCTGATCACCCTGCAGATCTACAGCTCGAGATCATTGATCTGAAGTGCAACACCGCTCTGAAAGCCGTTTTCGAAGACCTCCGTTCGATACCGGATTACAACTATATAACTGGCTTCTGGAAAAAAATGCCCAACGATCAATATTCGGAGTTGAGACGATCGGGGGAAAAAGGCAAAAATCCAAGGAGCTACGATTCTCGAGTACCACAATTTATTCCCACGTACTATATACATTCGTTTGTACATCAAAAGCATACTTCCTAGGCATTTTACTCGGCACATAGGTTGGGATGCGTAGGGAAAAGTCTTTGACATTGACTCATCAGACGTTTCAGACCAAGAATGAAATTCTTTTTGGTCTCATCGTCAAGGACGTGGACCTGTTTCCGCTCGGAAATCCTTTCCCGACCTGTACGGGCGTGGATACCAACCATGGTTACACCGATGGGCCACGGCTCGTTCCCGATTGCTATTTGGAGGTATGCGTTCATCGCCTGTAAAACCGAAATGTATTCACGTATTCATGGTATCCACAACGACTCATCATGATCTGGCCGCCGACATGATGGACTGTCAGTATCGTCCCTCATCCCGTGCGTCGTCACGTCTGTCGCGTTTTACAACTCTAACTCCGCGACGTCGGTCGGGCGGAGTTGTGCGAAATTCCGAGCGGGTAGATCTCACAGACATGAGAGAGATTAGGAACTTACCGCCATATAATCTCTCTTAGTGAGAGCCGTCGCGATGATTATTAACGGTTTAAAGATGTTCCCAGGACAGCTGTTTTGAGCCAGTAGCTTGAATAATGGTCTGAGGTGCGAATCTGAAAATACACAGACCATTAGTATCTCGTCCAAACTCGGACATCAAAACGTTTTGGAATCGAAACATGTAAAACTTGAAATCGAGATCCACTGTGTCGACGAGGTTCAAGTTCTATGTAACCTACCGGTTCGAGCGTAAGTAGCTGATACGTTTCGACCGTTCACCGAAGCTTTCTCTTCTAAAGGTCTCTGGTTCAATTGATTACCCCAAAGGAACTGGATGTACTCCAGAACTCTTAAAGTATCCGGGCCGTCGTTGCTCTTGTTTGAAGGCTGACCAAGCCTGGCACCGATCAGCTGTAAGCAGAGCGAGGTTAGCATCTGTTACGACATTCCAATATCAGGTGCATGCAATCGGGCCCGAAGGTCCGTTTCAGTTTTATCGAATGAGCTGTTCTCACGAGAACATGGAGCTCAGAACTCACCACCATCTCATCCAGGGTCATTCCTGCGTCTTTCACGGCCACGTCATACCGGCTTTCTGAATCTTTCTGATGACCGCCGCGCGGAGATTCTTGCGCATGGACTCGGTCGACTTTTTTCACGCCTTCTTGGCAGTCATTTCCGCGGCTTTCCGTTTTCCTCTCATCATTCAGAAGTGCGCTTCTTCTGAAATATTTCTTCTTGGGGCCCTGAAAAAATATTTTTGTCTCATTCCCGAGAATACGAGCAAAAGCGATCTCCGCATTCCTACTGGTCAAACCTGCTATCAGATATGCACTCACCATAAGCTCCTTCTCTTCGAGTTGACGCTTCCTCACTTCGATTTCTTGCTTGAGGATGTCCATTCTTCGATTTATTCCTCCGATCGTCCACGGTGAAATCAATCAGTATCCGTGTCTCAGCACGTCGACTCACGAATTTCGAATTCAAGATCGAACGCGAAACACAGAGGATTCATGGATTATAAACATAGTGAAAGAGAGAGAGGAAGTGCGGGAGAGGGCGTCGTACGCCGCGGCGCGCCGGAGATCTCAGCGTGAAGCCGCCCACTGGCGTTGAGAGAATCGAGAGAGAGCCTTGGGATTTGGGATCCAGCTGGATTGAATTCCTGATTACGATCAAATTAGTTCTTCACTTCGGTGCTCCCGGAATCCCCCACTGATTAAGAGAGAAGAGCTATCTCCGTACGTCCGTGTACAGAACGGCGGCGCCCCAGCGCTCGCGTATTCATGACTAGGGCTGTGCAGTCTATGCATTTCATATTTTCATGCATATTTGCATATTTTGAGGATTTCAGCATTGTTACGCATATTGAGCGAAACCGGGAATTTGACGCATGTTTTTCGGTTTACGGTCTTTTTTTCATGCATTCCATCACCTGCTTCGCCGAAGAGAGCTTGAAAACAAGTAGAATTTCGGTTTCCCAATGCGCGGACTCGCCGCACACGAAATTCTATTCGTTTTCAAGCTCTCTTCGGCGAAGGATGTGTAGAGATGCATAAAGAAAAGACCGTGAATCGTTTGCTCTGAGAATATCTAAGCATATGAATCCGAAAGTACTGTATTTATTGCAATTGACTGACTTCTTCTGAAAGACGGGGCAAGTTTGGGAGGATCGAAAGAATACACAAGCTTCCTCCAATAAACGGGAACGCTCCAATGAACGGGCATTCCAAAAAGAGATGGGCAAAAACGAAGAAGGCGCTTTATTCGACTGACAGGCTCACTAATGATTGTAAATCTCCAGAAACCGGAAGATCACACCAGTTTCTTTAACGATTCCAGCAGCTTTCGAGACATCGACCGGAGTGGGAATGAAGATTTTCATATTCCTGGCGAGATTGTCGCGTGGCAGATGCTACGAATGTCTAGTTCTTCGGGGGAAACTGCATTTTGTAGCCAAGGACTTACTCTGCAAAATGACACCGATGTGGCCTCTCGAGACTCCTCCGAACGGGCGCGGCGTCTCCTCCAAGATCCCTCCGGTGTCAGAAGCACACCTGAAGACCGTGTCTATTTGACGGGCACCCTCCGACCGATTAAGAATATAGACGGGCATTCCTAATCGTCGTCTTTAGGTTGTCCTGGATCCGGGCCTTCCTTCCATGGAAGACCTCTGCTGCGAAACAGACTAAGCTTATAAGCAGGGGTATTGCACAGATGTGCAGTATCGGAATAAAATCCTTCATGAGAATTGAGTGACCTGCCCGAGGTCGCAGATCATCTAGTATGAAGCAAGTTCTGCTAGTGTTCCGCGTTAGGGATTCTCCAACCGTCCAATTAATGTATAACGAGTGGTTTATCAGAAAGTAGGAAATCCAGCAGATCTGCGTGAAGTGAGACGGAGAGAGTGGCAGGCTCAAGATAGAATCCATTTGGGAGCGTAGATATTCCTCATTAGATGAGATGGTTTGGAATACATATCGATGCTGGTATAACGAATGAGCGAGACCTAACTGCGCGAGCCGGAAGCAACACAAATGGTGCGGATCCAACAGAACCCCGGACTTCGGTGATAGTATTGTCCAGAACGTCGCCGCGATTTCTCGTGATGAGCTCAGAAGCGGTGAACTCAGGTATGAGCTCGTCGCCATAGCGTCACTGATGTCCAATTTATATGTAGGAACGTTTCTGAACAGCCATTCACGACGGGGGTTCGGGATTCGGATGGCTTTACACAGAGGCGTTCCTCCGAGGAGCTCAGGGATCTGTTCTACCAGCCGGAGGGAATCATCCTGCTTGAAAGAGTAGCCAACCGGATCTCGGGATTTGGTTAAGCTACGGGGAGGCTAAAGTTCGCATCTCTCGATTCTTTTCAGGCGACTCCTCGGCAGACTCTGGATCGCAGCGACAATATCACCTCGGAAGCAGATGCCAATCACTTGTAAGAGTAAAACCCAAGTTCCCACTATGAGGAAAAATTGCTTGGGCTTCGCCCGAAAGTCGATCTTGATCACGAACATCACGCATGATACCAAGCTGAGAAAAGTAGCGGTGAAGTCTTCTCCCAAGTACCGAAGTACTAGTGTCGCTGCGAGAGCTGCAGCCCCTATCGACAGCCAGAACGAGGAAATGACTTGCGTGCTCTTGCTCAGGGAGGGCACTACGGCCACGGCAACGAAGGAACTTTCAGATGATATTCGATAAGACCTCGTGTTCAATAGGTCAGATTCGTAGTCTTCGGGGTGACTGAACATTTTGACAAACACTGAAGTATTCGAGTGTTCAGGATCGTAGAGTTCGATATAGGTGTCATCATTTGACAGATGCTCGATTGAGATTTTTCTGATCGGGAACTCACGCAATGACTTCCGTCCAAATTTCAGATCCTTCAACTCAAACGGTTGGGGAATTCCTTCAAGATTAATATGGAGGTTGAGAAAAGGATTGTACCATTTGTCGATAGCGCTCTTCGGGGCACTCATTGTAAGTTCATGAGTAGAGCTGTTGAAGTAGGCATACAGTTGCATGAAGGGCGCGTACACTCGTTTAGAGGGATCAGGAAATGAGATATGATCTGAGATCCATAGAAGAGCGAAACTATGGTGTGGAATTTGGATACCCGGAAGCAAATACTTGATCAAGAACTTTGACGCGAAGGCACGGAAATCTAGTGGTTTTTCCGAGTCCATCAGGTGACAGAAGAGTCCCAGGTTGAATCGGTCGTGTTTGTTGCTCGTTGAAAATACTTTTAAATATTTCGTCTTTCTCCCCCAATCCGGCGTACCATACAGCGCCGAGGACGACAAAGACACCTGTGAAGCGATGAGTTTTTTTACGAAGTCCATTTCCAGGTCACAGTTCAGGTTGATGAGAACAGGAGCGTTGGGATTTGCAAACATCAGGAGCATTTCCTGAACTTTCTCCTGAGTTTTCTTCACTAATTCGTTGTCCCGAAGAATCGATGCGACCCGGGGGACCAAGAACAGTAACAAGTGGAATCCTCTCATCGTTCCCCGAGAGAGCACCGGCAGAGCGAGCTCCTACTCTTCGGGAATCGTTAGCTCTGTGATCGTAGAATGCTTTTTCAGGGTAAGCGCGAACAACGGTTCGAATGCGGAGACAGTCCAACGCACATCTAGGTTATCGAGGGTGTAAGTTCACTTGAAAGGGAACGTCGAGGCCGCGCGGTACATGGCAACTCAATCGATTCAATCTACATCGCAAATCCCTTGATTTCCGATCAGTAGCGGAGGAACTGTATTCTTTGCATCGATCCTCCTTGGGTGAAATCGCTCAGGATCGGTGCGAGCGGTTCGAACGGGTGAATAAAAACAGGATCGTCACAATCGATGCCAGCACCAGCATTTGTGGGAGCTATACGTTCTTTAGGATGTAGGTCTCTATCGGTAATTCACTTCCGCATAACCCATTTTCGCTCGATTTTGATGTATATTCCCGCAACACAGGAGGGACTAATAATGATCGGGGGATCATGATCGGGAGGGACGTATGGACCGTGCGACTGTTGTTACCGCCAGTCGAATGCCAGCCTATACTGCACAATCAGCTTGCCAACAGCTCATGAAAAAAATTGAATCCGAGCCTGACACACCAGTAAGCCTCGCAAATAACCGAGATTCTGAAAAACCGCGGTTAACCGCAAAAAAAAACATGTTCGATTTCGCGACAAATTTTCTCATTTTCGAGGAGCAATATCTGTGCTTTGAAGTGGGTATGATGAATGAATCGGCATTTCCTTCGGCACCCTCTGGAGATTGAGCCTCAATTGGACAGAAGTGCCACTAACAACCTCTCTCGGAGTTAGTTCATACACCCGAGAGGCCGTGGTTTCAGTTTTCAGGATTTGGTGTATTTGGGAATGACCGCCCGTCAAAATTTCAGAGGCATTCGGAGCTCATTAGACCATTGAAATTTGAAACCTCTGTGGGGTATATTTTGACGGTAAAAGGTATTTCCCGGGATCAAGGTAGCAGAATTGCTGTACTTCGTCATCTATGCAACGATTTTGGGCCAAACTTGTCCGCCGGAAACACGCTCAAACTCCATAAGCAAGCGGTCGATCCTCTACTAGTTTTGTGGAATAACTCGCGAATATACGTCGAAAGCTCCCTCTCAATTGCGGTGGTTCGCCGATACTCACGAGACGCATACGGAATCGGTTTTTCAACCCCCTCGTGAATGCCAGAAATCAGTATGAATAACCGTTTCGTTCCATTCTAAATGGAGGGTCCCGCGTCGCTCTTCCACAGAAAGAACTATACCTCGCGCTAGTTCAGAAACTCGTTTTATCGTGTCTGAGGATCGGTTGTAAGGTGAATGGTACCTAGTCCTGAAACGAACCGAATGACAGGCTAGCATGCGGAAAGATCCGTATGCGACAACAGAGACTGTGGCATTCTATGAATTTCTATCTGGCGAACAGTATTTAGATAATGCTTGAAAGAGTGATGAATTGCGAGGGATCAAGACAGGGAACCAAATAACGACTTCGCGGGCCCTGAAATTATAAGTAGGTCTGGGGTACTGACAGTCGGTTCACTGACAACGAAGTTGCCGTCTTGATATAACTTACTTGTTGATCTGAGAAGTCTGGGGCTGTGGTTGAAAATAAAATGGCACCTCCTGAACGGCACACTCTCAAGAGAGCGGAACGGAGAGCAGCCAGCGGATCGCGGTCGGCAAAAAGGCCTAGAATGCAGCCTAAACTACAGGGAGTGGCAGAGACAAGCACGAGTTTCTAGGTGAACCGAGTTATCGATAATCTTCTCCCTGAAGCCGAATGCTCAGCCTCATTGTGCCTCGATCCAACTTTTGACGGGAAAACGTCTTTCCCGGCACCTCGGGTGCAGATTGATAGTACTTCGTCATCCATGTGACGCTCATGTAACGAAAGTAAGGGCTCAGAATCGGTCCCAGATTCCGTCTGGAAGGCGTGAAACGAGTTCTAAGTGCTGTGGTAGGAACCCTTCGTCACGGCGCAAGCCCCTGAGCGGTCGAAGGGTCGCCAGAGCTGTCTCTGAGTTGCTGGCTTGAGCGTTATCGAACCCCTCCCGTGACATGCATTTTCTCGCATGAATATGGTTATTCTCCGAGGGGGGCGCATAAAACTCGGCTATTTCTTGGCGTATATGATCCTCTTCTCCGGGGCGTCCAGGAACACCGCGCATGGTCCTGTCTGAATGGACGGTAGATGAGTGATTACGCGGCAAAAGACAGAATTTCTGGATTATGAGTGGAGGAAGCTCGTCTGACTCGCGAAGAAAATGTTGGGAATCGGATTTCTACGAGGCGTTCAATGTCGAGGTGAACGCTGGCCCAGAATCGCAAGCGATCGGATCGGCGAAACATGATGAGACTTCGCGGGCTTGAGCCTAGGAAGCAATGAGACACGATGGATCACGATGAGACACGCCGATCAGCTGCGCGAGTACTCCGAGTTCTTCGAACGTGAAGCTCGCGGAGGTTCGAGTCTCAATACGAAAGAAATCATCAAGTTGTGTCAATCGCCCGCAATAGAGCAACAATTGAGTCAGCTCAAGAAGTTTGCTCCCCATATAATGAGCACATTGACGAAGTACGAAGGCAATGCTCTGAGAGCTCATTCTATCATCGAAGATTTGACTCTGCTTATTGAGTGGTTTGATGTTTCCGCAGCCCATGGAGACAATCTGGATGAAACGAAGTTCGCTCTTCAGAAATCGTCAGAAAAATTGAGAAGCTACATTTCAAGCGACCAGAACTTGAGATTCCGACAGCCGGCGGCTGACTTCTTCCGGGCTTGTCGGATATTTGATCCAATGACAGCCAGAACGATTAGAATGTCTACTGATTTCATCACCAAGCTCATCCCTTGGTTCGAGGACAATGACAGGGCACAAGCTGAGCTCCGTGTGTACCAAGGCGCTATCGACGAACTCCCACAATCTGCAGATCCGATCATATTTTGGCAACAGGCGTCAACGAGATTCCCGACACTATCAGGAATCGCGGTAACTTGCCTAAGCGTACCTGTTAGTAGCGTGGATGTTGAGAGGTCGTTCAGCAAATACTCAAATGTACTCAGAGACGACCGTCGTTCCATAAAGGAGGGTAACCTTTCAATGTACAACATGATTTATCAGAACAGCGGGAAGATCTGATCTACCCTGGGGAGTCCCACCATTTAGATTTGTTCTCGATACGCCAATAAACTTGGTTCGTTCAGCATCTTTTCCTGCTCCGCGCGCGTTATTATTAGGAGCGATTGATTTGGTTAGCAATCTCAGCGTCCGTCTTCGATTCCAAGGTCTGCCGGACTCGACTCATCGATGCCGCGCCTCGAGCGCGGTGACCGCGATTCGCGCGCGGCTGCCGCGCTTCGAGCGCGGTGACCGTGATTTGCGCGCGGCGGCCGTGATTTTCTTCCGTGAATTTACCGTGAATTTTTGCTCAGAACGCCGCGCAAAATACCCAGCCCTAGTCATAGTCATGACTATGACTACGCCCATCTCTGATTCCGGGTCGGTCTGACCATAGCTCTAGAAGTCTATGGAAGTACAGGGCGGGTACTTCGAGGTCAGTCATATTTTTTGAGACCATTTGGCGATCCCGGATACTTCATAATCATACCTTTTGGAACCTGCGGAGTGGAACCTGCGGAGTCTCCAGGCCTGTTTGATCATTCTCTTGAGAACCTATGGAAATGATTCCGGGGTGAGGTCCGATCATACTTTCCCAAACTTATGGAGGCGATTCTGGGGTGGGTTCGATCATATTTTCGGGAATCATGAAAGTTTTTCGGGGCGACGTCCGACCAAATCGAAAACGCCGACGAGATCGGACTCTTCTACAAGGCTGTTCCTTTTGGCACCTTAGCCGTAACGGAGAGCAACCCGACATGAGGTAAGGTGCAGAAAGAGCGATTGACAATTCTCTTCTTCTCCAATTCCAGCGGGCCTGACAAGAAAGTCTTCGTGATTGGAAAGTACAAAAATCCCCGAAGCTTCTCACGAGGCCACCCTCCTCTTCCATACTTCAGCAGTGCAAACGCCTGGATGACGATCGCGATATGGTCAGAGATTCTGCAGAAGTGGGACCGCGAACTTAGAGCTCGGAAAATCCTCCTTTTCATCGACAATACCACATGCCATAAACTCGACGCGAACGTTGTTTTGAGAAACATTCGAGTGGTATTCATGCCGCCCAACACAACTTCGCTAATGCAATCAATGAACCAAGGAATAATCAAAGCCGCAAAAGCTCATTATCGGTCGCAAGTTATGCGAATGATTCTGCGCGACTTAGAGTTGAACAAAACCATGGAGGGAGCGGCGAAGTCCATCGATGTTCTTCGGGCTCTCTACCTCCTGAAGCACGCATGGTCGTTGCTTACACCAACGACTATACGCAACTGCTTCAGAAAGCCTGGGTTCCTCGACCATGACCTTGATGAGGAAGGTGACGAAGATTCCGAAGACCAACCGTCCCAGTGCCGAATTGGCTGACGGACGAGCAGTTCAGAGAGTACGTCAACATGGATAGCAATGTCGACTGCTTTAGGATCATGTCGGATTCCGAAATCTGCAAATCTGTCATATCAAAATACGGTGGGCAGCCCGTTGAATCATCGAATGGAGAAGATGAGGAGGAGCAAGAGCCGACGGCCCCAGTGACAAGCAAGAGAGCCTTGTGAGCATTGTCCACGGTTCGAGAATACTTGGAAGAAAATTTCGAGGGCTTTGACGACCTCCACGGTTCATAGAAGATGATTGAAATCACCAAGAACTCTCCAAGCGAATCTCTAGACTCATTCCTCTCGGCCTGCTTTTTGTTTTGAATTGGTCACACTGAACGCTCGAGAACTCGAAGTTCCCATGAACGTGGTATCTCAAACAAAATCTCAACATCATGGTTCTGAACCACTTCTGAGTCGCCATGAGCAGGGTCGTTAATTGAGAGCTGACTTCATCTCGGAAACCCATGTACAGAGTTAATGTTCATAATTAAAAGAGAGAAACGGATCAGAAATGAGCTCGTGTGCTGTAAGTAGTTGACAGCGAGCACAGCCAATTCTGCAATCAGTCCCAATTAAAACTCCCCGCACAGAAGAGAAAACCGAATAAAAGAGACTTGTTTCAATTTCCCGAGCAGTCTCTTATAAGCGGGTTCGACTGTATAGTCCTCGTCGCGTGTAGGTCGGGGGCCGCGCTCGGGGTGTCGGAGGGACCACGGCTATAGCTATAGTGAGGAGAGAGCGGATACACGCAAAGAGACTGCTGACTGTAAAGCACAGGCGTAAATCTGACTCCGACTCTGTGAGCGAGACGTCTGAGAGTAACTATTTATTCGGATCTCTATTCTTTTATATTGCTCACGCAATAATACTTAGAATGATGATCGCTTCGATTCCCAGCCACCGCCGTCTCAGCCCTTCGGTCAGCAGTTGGTGGTATGTGTGACACCGTTGTTCAGCGGTTACGGAGCTGCCTTCACAACAGTTGTCAGTGTGGCATCACGCCACAGGATTGAAAGAAGACCTTTAAATCTGAGGAGCTTTGGCTGTATGATATACTCGTCGAGTATTACGCCGGAAATTTGATCGAGTAGGTTCAGAATCACAGTAACTGCGGGGAATAATGGGTGTTACAATTCTGGGACCCTGTGTATAACCATGCGTGTACTAGGTAAACAAATTTCCGGAACTCCTTATCCTTAACCAACGTTATTTAGGGTTCACTCACGAGCCTTAGCGAGTGTGCGTCCTCGTCGCTCACCTTGAACGAAGCGATGCTCGCATTATCCTATTGATCTATATCATTCGTGCCTTAGGTAGAGATTCTATATTGAGAAGGGCCAACTCACTCAATATACGCTTTGGCTGTGTGACACTCTCGTTGAGTCCTACGTCGACAATTTTATCGAGTATTTTCAGAATCACAGTAACTGCGGGGAATAATGGGTGTTACAATTCTGGGACCCTGAGTATATCCATGCGTGTACTAGGTCAACAAATTTCCAGGACTCCTCATCCTCAACCAACGTTATTTCGGGTTTACTCACGAGCCTTAGCGACTGCTTTTCCTTCCTCGTCACCTTGAACGAAGCGATGCTCGCATTATCCTATTGATCTATATCATTCGTGCCTCAGGTAGAGATTCTATATCGAGAAGGGCCAACTCACTCAATTTACGCGGAGGACCCTCCCCCATATTGGCTGCGAATGGCTTATACGAGCTGTCCGTGGTGTCCGAGCTCTCCGTGGCGTCCGAGCCGGCCGCGTTGACCGCGCTGAACGCACAAATGGCGAAGATAGCGAGCGGAACAGAATACCTCATGATGAAACCCAAGGGGGAGAGAATGATGTGAATTTCCAGAAGTTCCGTTTCGCTTTTATTCCGACTGCTGTCGGCGGCAGCGATAGATTATCCGCCAAGGTGAGCAGCGGAAGAGTCATTCAAAAAAAAACAAAGTTTTTCCATTAGGGCGTCATTACCGAGAGAGCTTCCTGGAGCACACTTCCGCTCGTAGCGGCCGTTTGGCGAGCTGTGCGTCGGCGTCGTGGGCACAAGCTCGAGCGTCACACTATCCGACGAGCTCTCGGGAATCTTTGTAAGCAGCGACCATGAGTTGGAGCGCCCGATGACGACCCTTTTGACGAAGGATTCGTCTGATGATTGGGTTGGTGTAGCGGGATCTCGGACGGATATGAAGCACGGGGATTTCTCTGTTTTGTAAACTGTCACTGTATTGCTACCGTCATTGTGGGGCAGCGAGCCGACTGTGGTTGGTCGCGCAATAATTCAGCTCGGGCGTTATCTGTCGCTGCGCGAGGTAACTACGAGGATCGGCGCTCCGGTCGCCTTAGTCATTTAGGACAGAGGTGAGAGATTGAGATAAGAATTATTTGGTCGCACTCGTTTGATGTCATAAGACTTGAGTCTCTGTTCGCTTCCATCGTTGCGAAATCCTTGGGTCGACATTACCAGTGTCCAGCAGACGCAAACTGACTTACTCGAGCAATCCAGTGTCATTCTGACCGTGATATTCTGCTTTCAGTCTACGCAGTTGGGGATCATTGGTTCCGTATGACTCTCGGGCGATAGAGAGTATTCCCCATTTCCAGTGTCCCGGAGTATTTTTCCTCCTCAATGATGCGGTTCAACATTGAATCATTCGTTTGATGATCGTTGAGTACGAACATCACTCTAATTCTGACATGATCTAGGTAATTCTTCTTGCTGAACCGTACAGTTGTGAACAAAAGTTTCCGGACAAATGAATGGGGTCTTAGTGTTGAGCATTTTTGCACCGTCCTGCGTTTCTCCTCTCTTCTTGGTAGAGGGGCGTATGGACGCTGTCATGTACGGGGAGATATCAGAGAACAATTTGCTGTCATTTGCCGCCGGGAAGATGTGTCTAGAAATTTCAAAGAAGGAGTGGGAGAAATACCCAATCAGTGTCTACGGGACTTTGAGACGATACATGCCGCTTTGTTGTGGAGCAGTGATTGCAGTGAAAGGTCTCAATACGGAGTATTAGGCTGTGACACCCGGTCCTGCCATATTGTGCAGCCGATCATTAACTCTGGGAGCTGTTCTATCAAAGTAAAACTGAGTGAACACCTGTGTCCGGAAACTTTTGAGCATGTATTTTTCGGTCTTTTCGGAAATGAAAGCAAGCAAGGGGATTCCCTCGAGTGGGAATGATTCAGTGAAGCTACGGATGTGGGCAAGGATCATGACAGCAAATTCCAGCCTTCTACGATCATGCGGACGATGACGACAACGAAGTTCTGCCATGTCCGGAAACTTTTGTTCACAACTGTATGTTTTGCCTGAGAAGCCAGACTCGAGGAGCAGGGGCGATCTGTAGTCGTGTTGAGTGATGCGATAGCAGGCCGCTAGAATAGCGGGCAGGGCTAAATATTCGAACTAAGAATACGGGTTCATGAATGGAAAATTTAAATTTTCATCAGCGTATCGCGGATTACTATTATAGTGAGGGCTAAAGTCTTGCTACTACGAACGTGCGATACCTAGTCTCGTTAGAGGGGGGCCATGGTGCTGCTGCGTTCATTGTTCAACCAATACGGTCTAACAGCGTTGTCTCGACGAACTGATGCAAACATCCTCTGAGGGACAGAGTCCCCTAAGGGGCTTTTTGAGGTAAGGAATTCGATCCATTTTTTGCGGAGACACCCCCTATAGTGAACGCTGTAACCTCGACAGCCGGCCGAATCGAGGAGACTGATCATCGAAGCAAATCGATTCTATGAGGGAATTCACCGAGAGTTGCGGTAACGCGTGTGAGCTCTGGAACATCACGGACCGTGTCGCAGTCGTTGGAAGGTGCTCTGAATATGCATTTCGCCGCAACCTTGATCAAATCCACAGCAGCTGTTTGCTTGTTCAGCTCCATCAGTCCAGTTCACTGGCAGATACACGATGGAAAAACACGGGGATCCTTCCGTCAAATACGAGAGATGTTTAGGAAGGTATGCCGCCATCTGATCTGAAAAGAGTGTTTGTCCTCATCACGTCAAGCATTCGCCCTCCATCTTGATCAGCTCAAGATAAGACACCCGACATCCTCAGGAGCTGGCGGTCGGTCGAGTGTAAGAATCCGTTCTGGTCGTGGTTTGTTGGAGCCGTCAAATTTTTTTACCGCTGCAAGTTCGGGGCGTGATTATTCTCGCTTTGCGGAAACGCCGATCTACCCACTGAGGTAATTGGAGGCGTCGATGAAAATCAGTTCTGAGAAGCTTTCCTGATGAAATACAATCAAGGCGACCTGATGAGAATGCGACCCTAAATGCATGTTTGAAGTTCCGTTCCGGACAAGCATTGGCTCGGATTTCTCCACCGGTCTCCTGAAGGTCGGGTCATCTGACAAGTTTTCCAGCCGAGCTGACGCACAGTGGCCAATTTGGCCGAGCTAGGTGGACAAAAGTCGAAATCAAAACCCCGTGTAAGCGCCCGGGAAAAGATCGCAGCTAGAGAATCACTGATAAGACGAATCGATGCGGCTTCGAAGCCCTCGAGGACGGCAATTAGCGAGGTTAGCGCCACCTAGTGGCAGAGAGAGGCATTAGCATAGGCAGATTATCAAGAGACTTCGTGAAGCACGCGGCACGGCCAGCCGAGGACGCTGAGGTCGTGACGCGATGTCGAAATAAAAGAGTTGAAACGAGTGATCCAGTGTAATCCCTCTTCCTAGAGAGTCCATCCAGGTTCCCCCGACAGAGGCAGTTACACCCGGTATACTGAGTATTTCATCTTGTTGTTCGATGGCTAGACCTCCGAAAGCCAAGAGCTTTTTCGAATCCTTCCACCATTTGTATGTTCAACAGGCCACGCAAGGTGGCGGAAATGAGCCCCTCGGAGACCGACTGGTTTGGTCTTTTGCTTTCTAGACCAAAACGAACACAGAAGTTGGAAGTTGTCCCGGGAAGTACCTATTTGATTACACTCTATACTACGGGAATGAGCCACCGAGCCACCCAGGCGGTCATTTTTCCGTTCCCAAGTATGCAAAGAGGGCTCCGGCGAAACAGTGAAATTCCAGCTGAAATGAGCAATTTTCCCGTACCTGAAAAACTTCGAGCGCGTACACGCGGGTTTCGGGACCCATCACGTAATGTAGGTCTACCTGTCTGGTATCCGACACAACTCGCACATTTTTGCGGAAATTTGCGGAATTTGATTGCGGCCCCTTTTTCGGAGGACATGGAATCACTGATCCGTCGACATGATCAAAGATTCTCCTGCGCGGGGATGCTCGTATTTCGGCGAGGAGAAGGGCTGGAGCGCTGAATGACAACTCCTTGGAAAGCTCTCATCGAGAACTTCGCGATTCCGACCCATTCAATGCAGCTGGCCCGCTTTGGGGCTTCTATTTTGCCGTTTTGAGCTGAATAACTCCAAAAACGGCCAAGAATTCGAATTTAGCCGAATGATTGGAAAATTTCTTCTGTACCGGTGTGCAGCTTCTTGAGGATAGTGATTACGTTGTGATACCGTGACGGAGAATCAGAACACGTCTCTAGAAAGAACGTGGGAAAGCTAGCACCACACGGCTGTTAGAGTAGCCGGGGGAGTTGTTCCAATTGATGCCGACGGATCCTTAAGTTAGGAACAGGGTAGAAGTACGAGCCAGAGATCGAGCTCTGCGGAGAGCAATCGGGTTTCTAGTTAAGATGCTTTCCAACCGAGTTCCGAGTAGTGCGGAAACACCGGCAGTATTGGCAATGGTGTTTGGAACGTCTTTAACGTGAAGCCCATCTTGAGAGCTTTTCGGGAATCTCTCGAACAAAGCTCTGCGCCTATTCGTTCTCGAGGTATGACGATTTCAGGCTTTCCTATCTTAAAAATGCCTCGAAACCGCCGATCTCGAACACTCCCAAAAACTTGGAAAATATACGAAGTCCGCCGTCAGTGCCGGACGCATAATCCTAGTGCTCCGACAAATAGACGAAACCTCCGTTCAAATCAACTCCGTTCGAGCGGTGTGAGTACTAACTACCAGCACAATGTCGTTAAGAGACATCAAGCGCAAAGAACGCGACGATCTTGACCCATCCGAGACAAGGCAAGCAAAGTCATCCCGCAGCAGCAGATGCACTCACTGTGATAAGGCTGTTCACGGTAACGCCACATCGATCCTATGCACCATATGCCTCAGTTGGATGAGTCAGGAGTCGAGGAGATGTACTCCACACTCGTCGAATGCTGCTTATTCCTCATCGAGCGATTCGTCCCGGAGCGTTCCTCCAACGGAATCCCGGCAAGAATCGACTCATACATTGAACGACTGGAGACTTCGGTCGAGTACACCGCGGGCAATTCCGATTCTCTAGCCCGTAGACTTAAGAAAGCAACGTATAGACGGCGTCTTATGACGGAACAGGGCCTGGACTTCAAGGACGCTCGCATGTTCTACCGATACGCCAACAACCGTTCTGAAAAGGTTCTGAGCAAGTCCCCACTCTCCGCTACCCCACGTCCATGATCAACTCCCCAACCGAGAAGGCGGAACATCTGGCGAGGCACTTCGCAAACGTCTACAACGCAAATCAAATCCCACCGGTTCCACCCTCCTTAACACAGACCAATCACCCGATACGTTTCCCAGACGGAGACTTCGAGTTCACTGAGGAATCGGTCATGATTCAACTGAGTAATCTTCCGGCAAAAACGTCGATCTCTCCCGACGGAATTCCCCGATCTTCTTCAAGACCTTCCGCCTCTTTCTGGCAGAGCCGCTATCCATGATTTACCAAAGGTCGTATGAGGATGGGCTGGTACCCTCCATGTTCAGGCGCGGAATCGTGACCGCAATCCACAAAAAAGGTCCGAAAGACGAAGTTGGCAATTACAGACCAGTGACCCAGGGCTCTATTGCGTGTCTGGTGCTCGAGAAAATCATTTCGGCCAGCATAACGAAGTTTCTCAGCAATAACGATCTATTCGACCCCCATCAGCATGGGTTCATCCCCCGCAAGTCAACCTGCACCCAATTGCTCACGATGACTCAAGACTATGCAGAAATCATAAACCGAAGAACTCCGTATCGAGCCATATACTTTGATCAAAAATCAGCCTTTGACAGGGTCAACCACTCCCTGCTTCTCGACAAGATGTCTCGGCTCGGGATTCATCACAAAACGGTTGCATGGTGCCGCGCGTATCTCGACGGCCGTTCTTTCCAAGTCAGGGTCGGTACGCAACTGTCCACGCCACACCCCGCCCCCTCAGGAGTCCCACAAGGCGGATCCCTTTCTCCGCTGTTATATGTCATCTATGTTACCGACATCGGCCTCTATCTACTTGAGAGCATTAACTATCTGTTATTTGCGGATGACCTGAAAATCTACGGACCGATCCGGAGCGACGAAGAGCGAAACGATCTACAAGCCGGAATCGATGGAGTACTACGCTGGTGCGCCGAGAATCAAATGACACTCTCATTGTCAGTCAACAAGTGTGCCACGCTCCGAGAACCGGATCAACCAAATCCTGACTCCGATCCCGACCAATTTTTCATCGAGGACAAGCCGTTACCATCGGTCGGCGACATCAGAGACCTCGGTGTCATCGTCACGCCAGACTTGAACTTCGAGAAGCATATCATGTATCTCACGGCATCATCTCGTTCCATCGTGAACACGATATTTAGATGCTTCGTTGTTAGGAAACCTTGGTTCTATGTAAGACTCTTTCAATCGCTTGTGCTGTCTAAGTTCCTGTACTGTTCGCCAGTATGGCTCCCGCACAAGGCAAAACACCAGAGAGCCATCGAGGCCATCCAGAACTATTTCTTGAGACGTCTTCACTTAAGATGTGATATTCCTTTGCGAATATTTATATTGTCCTTTGCGGACGATACGACAGTGGTAATTAGCCACAAGGATCCAGTCGTCCTCAGCAAAATTGGCTCTGACGCCGTCTCCCGAGTCTTTGAATGGATGACGTGTAATGGTCTCTCTCTTAACATAGAAAAGACTAAATTCATTCGGTTTGGTAGAACCCCCCAGTCGGTGGAGATCCGTGTCCACACTACAGGTTGTTCCGGATTGCCAGTCTGCGGTTGTCCGGATCTGGAGTCAGTCAGGACTCACAGATTTCTTGGGCTCATCATGGATGACGATCTCAAATTCCAGTCGCACGTCAAGCATGTCTGTTCCAAGCTACGCTCTGGTCTCGCAGTTCTCTCTCGAATCAGATCAGTCTGTCCACTCAAGCTCAAGAGATCCGTTTACTTCGCGCTTATTGACTCGAACTTCAGATATATGCTCCCCATGTATGGAGGAACAATTGGCAGACTGACAGACCTGATACTCAAACTGCAGAAGAGAGCAATACGGTTGACAGCAAACACCTCGCGAATCGCGCACTCGGAGCCGCTGTTCCGAGATCTCAACGCACTACAACTCCCAAAACTCTATGCTGCGACTCTGGTTTCCTTGGTTTGTCCGTCTTTGGGCTCCCTACCCAGACCCAATCACAGGTATGAAACGAGATTTAGAAATGAGGGCCTTCTACTCTGCTCCGACTTTCGTAAAACATTTTGTAGGAAGTCGCCCTTCCCTAACTTCCTCAAACTATACAATAGCCTCCCCTCCAACATTAGGAATTATACTGACAATCAACATGCATGCAAGAAAGAATTTGTCAGAAACCTACTCAATAAGCACTTTGCCAGTGAAAATATTGAAGATATCAAGAACTTATTGTACTAGATAGATAGACACGTTGTTAACAGTCTCCCCCCCCCCTCAGTCTCGTTATTGCCTCATCGAACGCACATTTTTTCCGCGTGATTGCGGCACAAGCCAGACGGCTTCAAGCAAGCGCGACCTTGTACCGATTAAATTGTAATAAAAAAATGTTCGTTATGTTTAAAAAAAAAGATGTGATATTCCCAAACGCACTATAATTCTCCCGCCTATTCTCGACGTGTTGAGAGAAAAAAATATAGGAGCCGTTCGCAAGGTTCTGTTCCTAGGAGATTCTTCCAAATTCTTCGATATTCGAAGAAACCGCTGTAGAAGCGAATGCACCATCACCTCAAAGTCGTTAGCTAGAACGGAGGTGATTCGAAACGCATTTTCCTGGAGAATATGCTCACAGATCAACGAGGGAAAGATCCAAAGTTGTATATTCGCGCCCTATATCAGAGACTGATACCGTAGTATTGTCATAATACCAATAACTTCGCCCCCTTTTAGAATAAAAAGAGATTGAAATCGAAATATGTTTCGGAGACCCCTCTTATAGGTCAAGTGTGACTTCAGGAACTCGAGGTGCTCGAAAAACATACCCAGATAATTTTGTCCACCTAAATCGGCCACTGTGCGACGTCACGGAACTCCGATCGTCACGGAAACACCTGAGGACTTCTGTGCGTTGTCAAACTAGGGACTACATGGGTAACTTCCCTTGTACCGGAGCAACGGATCCGAGTGTCGGAATTTCTCTATCTGCGAGCATACATGGCGGTTCGATCCCAATGAATTGAAATCACTTGCCTGTTCCTGGGACAGTGATCGAACGAATTTTGTCATGTCGTATGTTGATAGACGAGATCCACTTCATCATCAACAGAGTGCTTTGTTCTGCAGAGAAGAAACTCGGATTCCAAACATCCACGTTGGATGTCGTCCCCACAGTTTCGCTTTTTCGCGCAACGTGGGACCGTGTGGGTGCGAACTAGACATGATTTCCCGAGGCTCGGAAATCGGAGAATAATTTCCGACTCGGAAATGAGATTTCGGACTCGGAAAATATTTTCCGACTCGGAAATTTTATCCGACTCGGGAATCGGGAATACACGATGAGAGGGCTCGGATCGATCTCAGAGTCAATCGGAAATCAGTAACTGAGCCCAACAAGCGAGTCGCGAAATGAAATCCGGACTCAGTTACTGATTTCCGATCGTCTTTGGGATCGATCCGAGCCCTTTCATCGTGTATTCCCGATTTCCGAGTCGGAAATTATTTTCCGATTTCCGAGCCTTGGGGAATCATGTCTAGTGCGAACGCCCTTGGCCCTAACCTCGCAGTTATCATCCACAAGAACGGCTGGAAATGCTTCTGGATGAGTTGCAGATCCGGGCTGTTAAATAGTTCACTTACAATAAGCACTTAGCAGCACTTAGTACGAACTCGTCCGAGAACAATCAGAGATTGCTCAGCATTCAGCCATCCGCTCCCACCCGCATTTGGCAATCGTGGCCTTGGGTTGCTGCCGTTCATCTGGAAAAAGCACTTTGTCCTGAGAGCACTTTGAGCACATTCCGAGCGAAACCAAAATCATCGTCCCCATGGTCGGTCAACTCCACTGCTCGCAGCAGATTCCCGGGTTTCAATTCGGATCATTTTTTCGCACTATTTCCGGCAATCCGTCAATCCTGATCCTTCGAGGCGGCAGGAAAGGGAGGAGCGGACGACCCGGCATGGTTAACACTCAATATTTCAGCATACAGGGGCATTGGTTCCTGTTCGCTGAAGTGTTTTCTCAATTTTACACATCCTGCTCAGATGGAGCTCTCAACGCTGTATTTTAGGTCAATATTAGCGGAAGACTTGGGAGCCATAGACAGACTTATGAACTTCTATATTGCTTCGACTTATCCAGACTCATCACTGCTGCGTACACTCCCCCCTGGGAACCGCCTCTCCTGGGGCAGTATTTCATGGTATTGCGTAAAGCTGCGGTTTTGGGTCGGTCAATTTGCTTGTGCTTGACTCGTTTCGGGACACCTCCGATGACCTATACATCCAACACTTCGAAAGGTCCATCGTAACTGCTCCGTTTCCCGACGCCTTCCCGGACAAGAACGGAGCCCCCTCTAAACATCTGCCGAAGCCTCACCAAATGCCGTTTGTCGTAACCTCTCTTCTGGCTCAAGCGATGACGCATTTCTTCGGCGGGTGTAAACCTCTGTTCTAGAAGACGGATCTTCACTTGGACGCCCAACCTTTCGTCCGCTAGCAGAACCGGAGCCTCGTTGTTCACCGCAAACCACGGAGAACACCCTTTGGTATTGCCACGGGAACGGTCGGGGTACCTGACAGCAGCATCCAGAGCACCTTTCCAATCCTCCCGCGAACTCGGGTACATTCAGATGAAAGTTTCTGAGTCTCGGATCAGCCGTTCCGCCGAGCCGATAGACTGTACGTCGCTGTCGATCTTGGCGAGCATCTCGCTTCATTCGACCAGTTTGATGTAGGAGGTTACGCACAGTGGCGGATCCAGGAAAGGCTCGAGGGGGGGGGGGGGGGGCGGTTGCAAATTTTCGGTGTCCCCAGAGTATTTTTCCCTCTTCGATGATGCGGTTGGATATTGAATTGTTTGTTCGAAACTTTTCGTTGCACACATCCATGTAATTCTGAAATTATTAATGAAATTCTTCCTGCTGATTTGTATATTCTGCCCGGGAATCCAGACTCGAGGGGGGGGGGCGATCGCTCCATCGCCCCCTCATGGATCCGCCTCTGGCTACGCATTCGCTGAGATCTTAGAAGAAGCCATCCTGTTCTGTTCTGACAATGGTGTCGATGCAAAGGTTCAACGAAATTTCTCTGTGAGCTTTGCTTGTTATTCATGCACAGATAACACACCTCACTCAGGATTGACTCAAGACCAACTGCCTTTATTTATAAGATACCGAAACCACCCAGCCAATTGAACGTGCGCGCGTTGAGCCTCTAACATTGCTATTGTTCGCAGAGTTGCGAGTATTCACCATTTCGGCTGCGCTAGTAACGCCACAGACAGACTGCTGAACCTCTTCATTCCTTCGACTTATTTGTATCGACTCATCACTCGTGCCTACAGGATTCAATTTTGACGGAAGGTACGTCTTACCGGACGCTAGCCATTGATATTCGCCGGAAGTCACAGTATCGGAAGTCAGTCGATACACAGTCAAGTGAAAAGCTCAGATTTCTGCTTCCGACCCAAACCGACTCCAGCTTTCCAACTGTGTTTCGTACCTTACAGTCAAACTTCCGATTTCTCATTCCTTCTACAGTAATTCCGAGCGAATGCGCTCCATTCTCTCCTATGAGAGATTCGGACAAAATCCCGCGCTGTGAAATTGTTCCAGATGCCCATCCCAATGCAATGCATCCCTCATCGTTATCTTTCACAGTTTGAATCATCACTGCCATTTTTCTCGTGCTTCTGATTCCTCTCGATTTAGTACGGATGGACAAACCACCAGTGTAGTAGTTCTCTTGCTTACATGGTTCCCATGTCCGAATGGGACACAATACATGGTTTCATGTTCCATCTGTCGAGCATCTCGATTTCAACTTCATCCCAGAACTTTGACGCGGCCGCAAAGGGTCACGGTTTAAGGTGTCGGAGATCCTGGATTGTGCGTCGGGTCTGCGGGCAGACTCGAAGACAGGAATATAGAAGATACCGTGTGTCTCGAACACTCTTCAAAACCTCTTGGCAACGGAGTCGAACTCTAGTACCGGAAGCCTCGACACATTCGGCAACTTACGGTCTCCTATGGCACGATGGAAGAAAGGGAACAACCACATGGAGGTCTCAAACTGGAAACTTCCTGGGTGACTGTTCCTACAACTGATGTAGTTTCCAGAACTCCTGATTGAGATCTGAGGGTTTCACGTTCTACTTGGAAACGCTGCCGACGCAAACGGTGACGTTCACTAGCAGTTGAATCTGCCGAGCTCGAGTGACTCTGTATTACGTTCCCTCCGAGACGAGGCTGACGAGCTGTTCCAGTGGCGGATCTAGGGGGGGGGGGGGGGGGGGGCAGGCGGGGCACTTGCCCCGGGCGAAGCTTCCAGGGGGGCGCTAAATTGGGGTCCCGATCTTGTGATAACATGTAGATTATGCAGAAACTTGCGATACTCCGCAATAATCAAATTCTGGCTTGCAAAGAGACATCGCTAGGTCCTGAAACTTGAGTTTTTCCAACGCAAAATCGGGCGTAGGGGCGCTTTCTCGATGATCTGCCCCGGGCGCCGCCGAGGCTAGATCCGCCACTGAGCTGTTCAAACCCTCCATACTGAGTACTGTTTGAAAATACCGTATTTATTCCAATCAACGCCAATAGACGGTTTGTCTCTGATTGACGGTCAACCCTAAGAAAGCTAGTCTTTAGTCGAATTCGACGAGAGCGCTCTATCCGACGGACAGGCTGGCTACTGAGTCCCATTTTGACTTTTTGGGACTTCTCATGAGATTGCCGAATCGGAGATTCTGCAAAGGGTACAGCCGACTAAGCATGGGGTTTTGGGCCTGTAACGTTTTCGGAAACCGATTATGGGGGGGTGATAGCCCTCGGCTAGAGAAAAATTTTCGCCCGGGCAGAAGTTTCCCGGAAAGCGTCATTTTGGAAAAAAACGCACATCTTTGAAAATCAAAAAACCGTTGTTATTCGGAAACGGTGATAGATAGAAGGTCCCGGCTGGTTGGGCTCGAAAGATACACTTAAGGGCTATAAGATCATGCCGTTGGCGCAGATTTTTTTTTTGTTCTTCGTTGTTTTTTTTTCGACTTCAAAAATTTTTTGGGCTCAAAAACCATGAAGAACTCCGTGTTCCTTAATGAGTCTCCACCTGTAGAGGGCCCTTGCACCCATAAAGATGCACAAGAATTTTCATCCCGATCGGATTAGTTCTTCGGGTCTTAATCCAAGCTTTTCTCTGTCTAACACATAGAACCATGCTTACGAGGATAAAATGCCGCAAAACCTCTGCCTACCATCATGAGAAGCCTGCTCAAGCTTGTTGAGTTGCGGATAACACGAGAAAGCGGATCTTGCCAAGGCACATAATGTTGTTTATTTACACGACAGTCACCATCAACTCAATCTTCGTTACTGTCTTCTTCGATAACTGGAACACTTGCCCCATCGTGAAACAGGGAGTTCAGAATCTCTGCCGGTCTTATGATTCTGGATAGATATCGCGCGTGAGAGAGGTAGTACACAACGGCCGCAACATGTGAGCAGCAACCGACGGTGCGGCTCCCGTTAGCACACTCGCACTAATGACGTTTTATTGCGGCGGGACCAATCGAGTCCGGCGCGTACTCGATGTAGCACCGGTAAGTCTTCATTCTCACGTGACGGGATTGAACTTCCATCTTGAGGATGCAGCTGTTATCGACGTGCATTTTCAGGTTGATGGTGCCATCATCGTTCAACATCTCAGCGAGGTATGAAACCGATTGAGAAAGCTGATATGTCCCACTGAAAAAGATCTTCGGATCTCTCTCTGTCAGTTCGGGAAAGTCCGGAACAGATTCAGATGTCACGGCCGCCCAAGGTCTCTGCTTTCTGTTGCATCCATTTTCCTCAACCTCTCAGCACAACGTATTCGGAACGTTAAGCATCAGCTGCATGCGTCCAACAACTTCATCGAACATGGTTTGATCAGATCGGAGACGTTGTCCAAATCTGTTGTTCAGGAAACACGCGATTCTCGTTAAGGCTCCGATCTTCGGCAGCAAGTCGTTGTCCACTCGGTGGTCGAGAATTCTGTATTTCTGCTTTATGATTCCATGGACAGCTTCTACGGCCCAGCGGATCTTCGTCACGAACCGAGAGTGATTAGCCTTGTCTGTGGGGAGCTGCTTACGGGTACCCTTCAGCGCTGGCATGTATACCCTCAGACCTTTCCCTTCCAAATGGGCTACCACGTCTCGGAATCCTCTATCTACGAAGCAGATATCACCAGGCCGGAGGAACCCCCCCAAGATCAGCTGAATCCCCTACAGCGAGCTCCATGATGCGAGCGTCGTTGAGGTTCGCAGTATATGGTCCGACCATGTCGACGACGTATCCCGTGGTCGTACAAACAGTGAACGGCTTACGAAGCGTGGTTCTCTTCTGTCCAGAAAAGGACTTCCTCTGATAGCAACTGTTGGCACTCTTGCCGTGACGAAGATAGGTTCCATCATATATCAGTGCCAGACCATCCGATCCAGCATTCTGAGGGAAGAGCGTTCTTACGAAATCAGACGTTTCATGCTGGATCAAGTCTTCCCGAGTGCGCGCGGAGAAACCGAATCGATAAGGTAGAACGTCGTTCTCGAAGGCTTTCACCACGGAATCCACTATGGCGCTGACCTGTTGATGCCGCTCCAATCCAAACACAGAGGCAACCGTAACGTTCGAGTTCCCTGTCCGCATCTTGAAAACGAAACTATGTGCCTTGGCAAGATCCGCTTTCTCGTGTTATCCGCAACTCAACAAGCTTGAGCAGGCTTCTCATGATGGTAGGCAGAGGTTTTGCGGCATTTTATCCTCGTAAGCATGGTTCTATGTGTTAGACAGAGAAAAGCTTGGATTAAGACCCGAAGAACTAATCCGATCGGGATGAAAATTCTTGTGCATCTTTATGGGTGCAAGGGCCCTCTACAGGTGGAGACTCATTAAGGAACACGGAGTTCTTCATGGTTTTTTGAGCCCAAAAAATTTTTGAAGTCGAAAAAAAAACAACGAAGAAAAAAAAAAAAATCTGCGCCAACGGCATGATTTTATAGCCCTTAAGTGTATCTTTCGAACCCAACCAACCGGTACCTTCTATCTATCACTCTTTTCGAATAACAACGGTTTTTTGAATTTCAAAGATGTGCGTTTTTTTTCCAAAATGACGCTTTCCGGGAAACTTCTGCCCGGGCGAAAATTTTTCTCTAGCCGAGGGCTATCACCCCCCATAATCGGTTTCCGAAAACGTTACAGGCCCAAAACCCCATGCTTAGTCGGCTGTACCCTTTCTCCTTCATCGAAGGCGATTGCATTCTGTAGCCAAAGACTTGCTCTTCGGAATGACACCGAAATCCTCTCTCTAGCTCTCTCCAAACGCGCGCGGCGCTGGCGTCTTCTTCGGGATTCCTCCGGTTTCATATGCATCGACCTGAAGACTGTATCTCTATCTGACGGGCACCCTTGGACCAATTGAAAATATAAATGGGCTCGGTGATCCTACCTAGGTTTGTCTGCAGCAAATTTTTCCCGCGGCAAATTTTCCCTGCGGCAAATTTTCTCGCGGCAAAGTTTCTCACGGCAAAATTTATTTGCGTCAAACTTCCCCTACGGCAAAGTTTCTCGCGGCAGAGTTTCTCGCGGCAAACTTTCTGCGGCAAAAATTCGCAAGCCCGTTTCGAGGATGGAGGCAACACTCGGTGTGTGGAGATGAGACAAGGCTCCTCTCAAGATGCACGGCATTAGTCGTCAAAAAGAGCTGGCGAGTAGACCTCATTTGCATGATAATGCTTATACAGCTTTTACTGAAATGAGACAAAAAAATTGTCCATCTTGCATACGGGCACTTTCTTTATTGACCCCATATTTGCTCTCTGTAATCGGAAGTCATCGACTGAAGTTTTCCATCGTAGGAATTCGCGATACTCAACGACACCCCGAGAAGCTGTGAGGAGGCATCTGAGTTTAGTGAGCATGCAACTCAGGAACATCTTCCACGTGCCGCCTCACATGCTTTCGAAAACCGTGAAGACGATCAATCTCCATGATGAGCTTTCAGTTCAAAGATGCTGTTTTACGCGCCAACAACAGGCGTGATCTTATGCTCTTGATTGATGAAACTTGTCAGTGGGACATTACTGTTGAATCTTCCGTTGATAATTCCATCGAGTCGGGTCACAATCTTAGCAACTGCGGGGAAAAATGGGTGTTACAATCCTGAGACCCTGAATATATCCATGCGTGTACTAGGTCAACAAATTTCCAGAACTCATCATCCTTAACCAACGTTGATTGGGGTCCACTCACGGAGATAAGCGATCCTGCGTCCTAGTTCCGGACCTTGAACGAAGCGATGCACGAATTATACTCTTGATCTACATACATCATCCGTGCCTTAGGTCGAGATTCCAGATGGAGAAGGGCCAACTCACCCCATATATTTGTAAGAATATCCCGCAAAGTGGCCTCCGCCTCCCGGGCCGTGGTCTCCGCTCCGACCGATGTGCCCGAGCCGGCCGCGTTTACCGCGCTGATCGCACAACAAGCGACGATAGCGAGCAACACAGAGTACCTCATGATGAAACTCACAGGGAGACAATGATGTGAATTTTCAGAAGTTGCATTTCGCTTTTATCCCGACTGCTGCTGGCGGCGACGATAGATTATCCGCCAAGGTGAAGCCGGGTGACAGCGGAGGAGTCATTCAAATACAAAGTTTTTCCATTAGGACGTCATTACTGAGAGAGCTTCCTGATACACACTTCCGCTCGTACCGGCCGTTTGGCTAGCTGTGCGTCGTGAACACAATATCGAGCGTCACACTATCCGTCGAGCTCTCGGGAATCTTTGTAAGCAGCGACCATGAGTTGAAGCGCCCGATGACGACCCTTTTGACGAAGTGTTCGTTTTATGATTGGGTCAGTGGAACAGGATTTCGGACGTATATGAAGCACGGGGCTTTCTCTGTTTTGTATACTGTCACCGTATTGCTACCGTCATAGTGGCGCAGCGAGCCGACTGTGGTTGGTCGCGCATTGATTCAGCTCTGGCGCTATGTGTCGCTGCGCGAGGCAACTACGAGGATCGGCGCTCCGGTCGCCTCAGTCTTCTAGGACAGCGGAAGAGGTGAGAGATTGAGATAGGAATTATTTGGTCGCACTCGTTTGATGTCATACGACTCGAGGCTCTGTTAGCTTCCATCGTTGCGATTTCCTTGGGTCGACATCTCCATAATGTCCAGCAGACCCGAGCTGACTCGCTCGAGCAATCCAGTGTCATGCTGACCGGGATATTCTGCTCTCAGTTTACGCAGTTGCTTCTGGAGGTCTATCAAATCGGCGATTCGTCTTGTTGACGTCGTCAATGATGTGAGATGAACAACTGCACTCATCCATATATATATGAATCCAGGATATGTTTGTTTGTTTGTCCTCTATAGACTCTCTCGCGGTTATGTCTATGGAGGAAATTTTTTTTCCACGTTGTCGGGGAGCCACCTGGGAAGGACATAGGCTATGCAGACCGGACCCCGAAGGAACATTTCAAGTTTTCCAGAGCGCTTTTCATGAAAATGAGGGGTGTTTTTCAATCGTTCGCCCACTTATTCGTGTGTTTTATGCTCGATGATCGCCTGGGCGATTGATCAGTTCCTTTTCCACGTTGTTAAAGAGGCTCCTGGGAAGGACATACGCCCAGGACACCAGACCATACTTTCTCGAGCGTATGGGGCGATCTCGGGGTCGGTCGGATCATGCTTTCGGGAGTCTATGGGGCGATTCCGGGGCCGGACCGATAAAACACTTCCTGGAACCGATGGAGGCGTTCTAGGGGAGGCCTGAACATACCTTGTGAGCTCATGGAGGTGATTCCGGGTCGGTCTAACCATACTTCTAGAAGTCTATGGGAGTACATGGAAGAAGCGGGTATTTCGAGGTCGGTGATATTTTTTTGAGACCATTTGGCGATCCCGGGTACTTCATGATCATACTTTTTGGAACATGCGGAGTCGATTCCGGGGTAGGTCTGATTACACTTTCCAGGGTTCATGAAGGTCGCTCCAATCATACTCTCGGGAATCATGGGGGTTTCTCGAAGTCATAATGCTTTTTGAGTCCACGGGGAGAAAGTCTCCAGGCCTGTTTGATCATTCTCTTAGGAACCTATGGGAATGATTCCGAGGTGAGGTCCGATCGTACTTTTCCAAACTTATGTAGGCGATTCCGGGGTGGGTTCGATCATGCTTTCGGTAATCATGGGAGTTTTCCGGCGTCGGTCAGATAAGACTTCTCTGAGTCGATGGGGAGAGAGTCTCTGGGCCTCTCTGATCATATTTTTTGATACCTATAGGAGTGATTCAGGTCTGATCCATACTTTTCCAAACTTTTAGGGGTGGTTCCGGGTTCGGTCGGATCATAGTTTCCAGAGTCAGGGGCGTAGCCAGGATCTTTCCTGGGGAAGGTCTAATCTTCTTGACTCAAGGGGTACCCTTGTGAAATTCTCTGAAAATCGGTCACTCGACCAGTCACCTCAACTTGGATAGTATGAACCAAGGGGTCCCGGGGAGGGGCTGAAGCCCCCTCAGTCCATCCCTGGCTACGCGCCTGTCCAGAGTACATGTGTCCGGGCTGAGGGAAAATGCATTTGTCCACAATTTTAATTCACTTTATTTGCATTCCGATCAAGTCTTCGCGGCCGTGCTTCTCCGCACCACTACGCTCGCTTCACTTCGCTTGAATGGCTACCTAGCCCTAACGCCAGATGTTGCTTCGGAGGATGTTTCTTGTGCACATTGTTGGGGACCTACTCTAGACGTCGAGTATATTTTAGAATGCGCGAAGCGCGGGAATCTGCTGCAAACATCCGGCAATCCTGACCGTGGCGACGACCGCGTCGCCGAGCAAGCTTAAGTTATCTAGGGGAGAAGTACCAGTTATGGGACACTTGCCAGTTATGGGACAGGACCAGTTATGGGACACTCTGTTGTCCCATAACAGGTCCCGGTTTCTTATCCGGACCAGTTATGGGCCAATAAAGTGTCCCATAAGTGGTCCCGATACCAGTTATGGGACAATAAAGTGTCTCATAAGTGGTCCCGGTACCAGTTATGGGACAATAAAGTGTCCCATTACTGGCACCGCTTTCGGATCTCATCCAGTTATGGGACAGTGAGTGTCCCATAACTGGTCCTGTCCCATAACTGGTAACTGTCCCATAACTGGTACTTCTCCCCTACATTAGGATAATCGTTACATTTGACATGATTTCTGTACGATTGACTAGGATATCACAAGATCCGACACACGCTTGAAATCCCTTGGACTGGCAACGACATGATTACTTTGGGTGTGATGGATCGAAGATTACCGTAAAATCTCTAATAGACGAGCAGTCTCCAATAGACGGGCAGGCCCTAATAAACGGGCAGGTTTCTGAAGTTCCAAAAAAATAAACGGGCAGTCTCTATTAGACGGGCATGTATTGGACAAGGAGCTTGGGATCATCTGGAGCACGGGAACGCCCCATGATGAACACGTTTCGAGCGGTAATTTGTGCCCTAAATAGGAACTCCGTACGAGTATTAACGGCTTCTAGAATCGAAGGTTCTATGAGAGAAAAGCTTCAGGGATTTTGGCACGCGAGAGTTTCTGTGAGCATGAATTTGCGCGGGAGAAGAGGTTAGAGGTCCTCTCTTCTTCAGTCGGCGGAAAGTCTGACGGGTGACACCTGGCCAGATGACATCAAGAGACCGCGCGCGCAGTGGATTGTGAAGCCTAATTGGGACCGTTCGAGACGGTTCTGAGATAATGACAGTAGCAAGTCGGGAGAAACCGTCAAAAAAAATAGACGAGCAGTCTTCAATAGACGGGCAGGCTCTAATAAACGGGCAGGTTTTTGAAGTTTGAAAAAATAAACGGGCAGTCTCTATTAGACGGGCAGGCTCTAATAAACGGGCAGGTTTTTGAAGTTTGAAAAAATAGACGGGCTGTCCGTGTATTAGAGATTTTACGGTACTTTCTTTTTCGGGATTCGCGACGTCCGCCTGGGTTCTGGCTGATGCTGCGATGAACTGGTCTGGTGAGTGCGGGAGCTCGGCTGTTTCGATGGGGCTGACGGTTGGGCTGGAGGTGAGGGCGATGGAGCGGGGTGTTCTATGGCGGGTACCTCGGCGGAATCGTTTGAAATCTCGGCAATCGTTAGTTCCCCGTGCCCCGTGCCCCCTGAACTGGTGTCGTTAATGGCAACTTGCTGACTGATTGCGGCATCGACTGCGTGGCCCAAGCGGCGCAATGGATTGATGTGGGCGATTGAAGAGTAAGCGTTGTCATCGTCCAGAGAAACGATGGCGTACGTATCGTGGTCCAACGCCCTTGCTACCATCATTGGGCCTCGGAAGAGGGGATCGAATTTTCGTGGAGTTCCGTCGGCCGCTCTCGGGGAAGCAGAAAACCACACGATATCTCCCGGCTGGAGTTTTTCAGCAGCGACGTGACGACGATCGTAGTATTTTTGTGCCCCTCCTCGAAACCGAAGCGGCACTTCTCTGGATTCAACGTGAGTCTGGCGGATCGGAGGCGGAGAAACACGTCGCGCAACACCGTCAACAGCTGGTTGAAGCAGATGGCTGTCACCAGCAAGAGCTTACCGGGGACCAGTCGGGTCACCATGAAAGCCGGACTCGCAAACGGACTACGGGTATCAGACACGATGCCGGCGTCTTCCCACTCTGTGATCTGCGTTTCCATGAAATCCCGATCATCCGGCGCCAGACGGTATGGCTTAAAACGCGCGGCTGCTCCTCCCGGTTTGAGTTGGATGTCTGCCTCCAGGACATTCGTACAGCCGAGCTCCTGTAGGTTAAAAGAGAACACATCCCTAAATTCGTTGACAAGCTCCAAGCCTGACAGTTTTTGGGAATGGGATAGTGTGGGACCAAGTGTTAGATTTTGAAGTTATGAGGATTTGTTCGGTGAACTCGACGCTCGCAGTTGTGGATTTTGGGAACTTTTCACTAGCTGAAGGATAACAGCTCGGGCTTGGTCCTCTTACACACACACTTGATTTTTATTCCGAAACTTCTCTGCTCTATTGCGCGCTCTCAAGCGCGCGCTTTTCAAATATGTACACAACAGCTTAAGTTATTTTACACTCCCCGCGGAAACGTCTTTCGTTTCTCAGTTTCAATGTACAATTTACAATTTTAAGAACTCACTTTAAGAAGGGGAGGCTATATTGGTTTCGGAAGAGTTTCGACATTTCAAACTGACAATGGAGTCTCCTGGCCAGACTCGTAGCACTTATGGTGACGGGTTCGCAGGCCGCGCCCTCCGACCTCGGGTAGTGACCGCCGATCGAAGCAGGAGTAGATGCTCGCGGAACCAGCGAACTGAAATATCTCTGAAATGATCTGTTTTTGTTAGGTACGCCTTTCTTAGGTCCTCGCCGGAGACGACTTCGTCTCCGCGGAGGCGATTGACGGGAATCAGCGGGGCCAACGCAGGGAGGTGAGGTCCACCTCTGAGAAAATCAGCCGGCGTTAGAGCAGCGGGGCAATATTGCTTTGATAACTTGGCGTCCGCGGGTGATCCAGAACCTCTTGCGCAAGTGGTTGAGGATGGTGTTCACGCCAAAATGCGCATTAATGCGATGAGCATCCAGTATGAGTAACTTTGCGAGTCGCGACTCGCCCGGGACGATGACAGGATTTTTTTCGTCAAAGGTGAGCACAGGCGTTGCGGTGAGACGAGTCTTGGCTCGCAGTAGATTGTCATTTCCGACGAACAAATTGAAGGCTGCTAGCTTGGAAGAGCTGGGAACTCTCTCGCCGGAGCGAACTGCTTGGATCTCCCCGCGAAGGTATTTCGACTGGCACCATCGGATGAGCAATGTCTCCGCTTCGCGGTACAAGGATGAAGCGGACGGAAGGGGTTTTCTACGTGTCAAATGATAGAACCGGAAAACCTTGGCGAGAACTCTCATCGCTCGGGCGGCCACTAGATTGTTTAGCAAGCTGCTTATGCTCGGTCTTTTCGGGAAGCGGACCGAATATCGCTTAGCGTCGCAGGACAGACCAGAACGGGACTGACGGACGGCCTCCTCGTCATCCGTAGACAATTGCGGATTTGAAGGAGGGTCCGAAATTCCAAGTGCCTCGAGGTTCCACAACGTGTCCAGAGCCTCAGCAGGTGTAGTCGCGGAGAGTGGTGTGGTACAACAGACTACGTGCACCACAGTGATTTCTCCCTTGACGTGGTTCCGCCCGCTCGGAAGAGGACCACCGATGATCCATCCCAACTCCGTAGATTGAGCCGAGATTTCTTCGACGACGGGTTCTGGTGGCAGGCGGTGCATGATCTTGTGCATCTGATTCATGCCGATGGGCAGCGCAGGCGCGGTTGGAGACCATTCTCCGACGTAAGTTCGATCGGCCAGCGGCCTCTTCTTATCGAACGCTCTGAGCGCCTGCAGCACGGCTCCCGAAACGGTGTTCGTTGGGTCGACTCCGAACTGATATTCATACGCGAGGATCTCGATCGGTGAGCCTCCCCTCGTGCTTGCGATGCGAACGTTGAAGAGCGGGACCTTGCCGCTCGGGAGCGTCGATGCGAATGTTTGAATGGTGAGGTCGCGGATAGCGATCGGAGCCTCATGGAGTATTGCACGCCAGGCAGGCGAGACGACCGTGAGGGCACTCCCCGGGTCCACGAACACTCGAGTGGGAATGCGCACTCCGCCGTTGATCACGTGAGCACATGCGGTGTACAACAGAGCACCACCGTCTGAGCTCATCCCGCTTGCGGTCTGGACGAGAGCAGCAGTCGTGATCTCTGCATCGCTTTGGACGAGATTGACTGTCGTCTCGCTGGAGCCGTCGGTATGCATCGAGGTGTAGTGCAATCGGGATCCACATCCGGAACATGGTGAACTGGGGCCACGGCACTGGTTGGAGATGTTGTGTTTAGGTTTTAGGCACTTCTCACACCTTTGCTGGCTGGCGAGGATTTCTTTGCGCCGCGCGATCGAGATGTCTGCAGGACAACGGGACGAGTTGTGGTCGGTTGTCGTGGGTGAACTCGTTTGGGTGTCGGGAAGAACACCCCCCGGAGGCTACGGGCGGCTCGCGGTTCTGTGCCTCCGCGTTCTCCGTTTCCGCGGGAATCGAAGCTGTCGGACTCGTGCCGGCTCTGGGAATGAACGGACTGGTCGGCGGAGCACCCAGCGTAGAGCTGAGGACCGGTCTGAAACGCACTGTACGGGTTGCCTGGGGGGTACCGTAAAACGTCTCGAGCCCGCTGGGTTGAGAATTCATCCGCTTGATCACGACCACGATTGAAGCCAAGAATCGTTCCATCTCACAATGAAATTGCTCGGATGATGTCAGTTCGCTCACCAGCGGCTCCCCGTCCAAGAGCGCAGAGATTTGTTCATCGAGTTCCTTGACGCGCGCGAGATGCTGCGTCATGACTTGCAGGAGCCGCTGAGGCGTCATGCCGTCGGGGAAGGTCGGGCTTTCTGAATCGATGTTCTGGACACTTTCGACGTCAGACTTCGCCTGATTCCGGCGGATCGTACGCGCGCATCTGAATTTCTTGAGGAGTTTCTTCACATTTTCGGACCCTGATGTTTCGGGGTTATCCTCTGGCGGATCCGTGAGAGTCATGGCGATGAACTTCACGCACTGCGATGTCGATTCGAACGTATCCTGGTCACGGCACCCTGTTGGATTTTGAAGTTAGGAGGATTTGTTCGGCTAACTAGACGCTCGCAGTTGTGGATTTTGGGAACTTTTCACTAGCTGAAGGATAACAGCTCGGGCTTGGTCCTCTTACACACACACTTGATTTTTATTCCGAAACTTCTCTGCTCTATTGCGCGCTCTCAAGCGCGCGCTTTTCAAATATGTACACAACAGCTTAAGTTATTTTACACCAAGCATAACTTCCTCCGGCTTGATAATTCTTTGACACCCTACAGTATCGCTACTTGACTTCTGTTCGCTACCGCCAATCCTGGTCTCAGCCGACGAGGAAATCCTGTACAAATCCTCCCTTGGCATTTCCTCCTCGCTCAAGACTTTACATTCGCAAATTACCGGCCGCCCCGAGGTGCCCCGGCAGATCCGCTCCAGCATCGACTCCTTTGGTCCAACGAAGAACTCCACCAGCAAGAACTCCTTTGATACGGCCACCATATTTGGCCGTATCAATAACATTCAGCACAAAGAGCTCGAGCGGGAAAGGTCGACAGGAGCGTTACCTTCATTGAAACTGCTCTTCGCCGGCAGCCCGCATGCCGTTCAACTTCGAACGTCGATCGAATCTTTCCTCATCACCTGCAAAAGCACAACAAATGTCATACGTAGCGAATTTGAGCCGCGGTTTGTTCGATTGAGCATTCCCATGGCCGGGTTAGCTGATGATGGCTCATTCAGAAACTTCCCCCAAATCGAGGAAAGTTTGTCTGCAGACGACTCATGCAGACAACCTTTGCGGCCAGCCCATGTGTCGGCCCCCGAGGAAGCCCCCGAGGGAGATTCTCAGAGAAAGCCGCTGTTTGCTGAGAGTGGAATCGTCTGCCTGGTGAAGTGTACGATCTGCGGGCAACCTCGTGTCTGAACACATCAAGTCCGCATCTTGGAGTGGTGCTACACATTTGTTTACGGAGTTCCCGTTCGGAAGAAGCATGCGGCGGGTGGATCTCCCAGAGACTGTGTTGCGGCTCACCGCCAAGCTCCTGTAGGAGGAGTCATCCTACTCCTTTGCTCGCGCTCATCCCCGTTTGAATGACATCTACCGTGGCTTGGTTCCATCATCGATCAAAGGTCGCGAAATAACCGACTCGTTCAGCGGTTTCGTCGCTTCAGATTCGTCACAACTTCGAATCCTCGATCTCTCAAACTATTGATCGGATGCAGGGAGAATGAAGGCTCTGATCCAGCGATGCCGCGACCTCACGGAGCTTGATGTGATCAATTCTTCTCTGACACTGGACCATCTTCTTGAAGTCCTTGAAGACCTGCGAGCACTTGAAACGCTTGGCATGACTATCGCCGGTGCCGATCGAGACACTTCCCCCAAATTCTACCCGAGCATCAAGACAGTCTATACCGAAGTCAAACCTAACAAGATCGAGAACAGATTCTTGAGACTATTCTTGAAGGCTTGCCCTGGAGCAAAATATTTGCATGTCGTTGTGATCGGGTACCGTGTTGACGAATTGGAGGCCAAAGCCCTCGATTGCGGTGAGGAATCCTTGGCGAAATACGAGCGTGTGATCATATCAACTTCGGTGGAGAGCGGCTGGCATTATCCTCTTGTATTCTCTATGATCTTCATGAAGGACTTCTGCCTCAATCAGGACAATCTCATTCAGGCCCGGCAGGATCACGTGTTTTGGTACGAGCGGGAGAGCACCGATGATGAGCGCACGAGTGAAACATCAGAGCCTCGCAACCTCCGTCGTGCCTACCACACGCTCCGCATTCCTGAAAGAGCCCGCAATTTCGAGATTCCGGACAATTACCGCGATGAAGCATTCACGGCCCTCCGTATTCGAAGCTCTCCGAGGTGGACAAATGTCGCAATGCCAAGACTGGATGCGCTTTCGTCGGCGGTGGAGTTGGATTTCTCGTCGTGCCACGTGACGTATTCGGCTGAGTCCTGGCGGTCTCTGGTGAATTCTTCACCGGCGGTGGAGGCGCTTGCGATAGCGTATTGTGGTCTGTCGAAAGGGATCGATCGAAGAGAAGATGGGGAAATCATGAGCGCACTCACCAAGCTCGAACTGAAGAAGCTCACCGTGTTGCGTTCCGGAGGGTATTGCGCTCCATGCTGCAACGCGGTCACGGATGTTTTGACAAACTACTTGAGCGGCTTCAAATATTTGGAACAATTCGTCTTGCAGGTTGCCTACCATGGCTATCGTTTCCTCAATCTTCACAAGGAGCCGCTTCCTATGAAAACTCTCAAATTGTCGTTGTACGGTCTGGTTAACGAACTTGAACTGCTGAGTTTCTTAAAGAGGTGCACTAACTTGCGCAACCTCAAATTGGAGATCCGTGCCTCCCTCGAACGTCCGGAATCGATTTGGAGCATCCTGGCAGCGGTCAATTTAGAGCAGCTGTGTCTCTCAGTTCCCGGCGAAATCTACACGGACTCAACGGGGTCCGCTGTTTCCCAGCTTCTTGAAAACGTTGTCCTTGACGTGTTTCATCTGCACGTGACTAATCGAACCAACATGTGTGAGATGTGGGATGGTTCCGGAGACCTTAAGCCACGTCATCTGTGAATGCAACGACGCATTCTTTGAGGAAGAAGAAATTCTGAAACGACTGGGACTCGATGAAGAACCTTCCCCCAGGATGATGAGGAACACCAAGAGACTCCTACAGCAGTGGGAGAAAGAAACATACAATATCCGCTGAGAGTACTCGCCACTGAAGTGAAAGTGTCATAATTAAATGAGGATAAATAAATACCAATACCAACCAATACCAATACGGGGCGGAACTCCGATCAGTGCTAGAAAAAGAAGTTCGCACGGTAAACATGAAGAGGAAGCTGAATCCGATCTGTTTCACGTTCTTCAGAAGCGGAGGTCTTCCTTACGGCCTCTTAAAGTTCCCCGGACGAGGCCTCTGCAGTATGAGAAACTTCATCGGAGAACCCAAACCGATAGCCTGGGATTGTGAATGATATCATGGATGTGGAAGCTAGTCAGATACAGTGATATATCGCCAAGATTTTGAGATCGATGAAAACTCCTCAGGGACTCTCGCTTCTCGATCGTGATAGTTCTCCGCCGGTCTGTGCCTCTCAGAACGGCGGAATCTCTAAAGCTGTTTGCCTCCACAGAGATATTGTTTTGAATCAGTAAATTATTCCCCATCTGTTGAAGTACACTGTTAGTTTGCGGAAAAATGCTCATCTAGATCTTAGCCGATGGCAGGCTTCGCAGAGATGTTTCTTCATGGAATTATTTCCTGGTGTTACGGATGCTTTTGCCGGCGAGCTCCGCTTCTAGACAGCTTTTACATAAAACTGTTCCAATACTGTACGTGTTATTCTTCATTTCTATGAGTGTAGGATTTCCAGGATGTTGTTAGCGAAGATAGTTTCGTTCCCCTAATACACTCTCACTTGGTTACGAGTGTAACCCTACAGCGTTGATCGTTCTCGAAAAGCGTCACCATCAAGCCGTTCACGAGTGAGGGAGTTCCTCAAGGGAAGATTTTGATGTTATCCCCGCAACGGCCGCGGCTAGATGAGTTCAGCTGACGAGTGGCAAATACATACATTCAAGTTTTGGTGCTCGGAAAATTGATTTGGTTGAAGGGCGAAGAGCGTACTCGAAAACCTCGACTGTTTTCATATGCCCACTTGGGCGAATCTGTCGCCAATCCCCTCAATCCGCTTCTGAGGATCCCTGAATCAGAGTTCGGATCGCTTGAACTTCCAACGTGATTCGGTTTCGAAACAGCTGGAAGTCCATCGACATTTTACTGGTCCAGCCGGCGGCGGACACGGGTTGTCTCAAGAGCTTCAAGACACGTCGGCAGTCGTGGCGACTTGCAAACGTGCCCGACCCAAGACATGTAGGTGTCGGGTTCGATCCCCGCCCGAGGCATTTGCAGTTCCCAGGGGTCCGTCGACTGAAGCGACACCTAAACGGTGGTCCCGGCGACGTTAAATAAAACTGGCTGAAAAGTTCAGCCAGGGGAAAAATAACGAGAGCTTCACCTGAATCAAGATCAGCGGTTGAGCTCTGTAGACCGCTGATCCGCCACGATGTCGGAAAAAAACGAATCTCCGGGCCGCCTTTTCGTCGACTTCTACATCGAGTCGGAGCGGCGGTGGGGAAGAAGAATCTCCGGGCCAGACGCGACTCCTTTAGCATTCCTGAAACAGCCCAGAATTTCGAGATTCCGGATTCTTACCGCGATGAGGCGTTCATGGGACTCCGGACACAAGGTCCTCCGAGGTGGATCGATGTCGCAATGCCAAGACTGGATGCGCTTTCGTCGGCGGTGGTGTTGGATTTCTCGTTGTGCCACGTGAGGTACTCCGATGAGTCTTGGCGGTCTCTGGTGGATTCTTCACCGGCGGTGGAGGCGCTTACGATACCCATGTGTGGTCTGTCGAGAGGGATTGATCGAACAGAAGATGAGGAGATCATGAGCGCACTTACCAAGCTCAAACTGAGGAAGCTCACCGTAGTTCCTGGCTGGTCTGCTTCGTCATGTCAACCGTGCCGCAACAACACGGTTGTTTTGACGAAGTACTTCAGCGATTTCAAATATTTGGAAGAATTCGTCTTGGAGGCTTCCGAAATTCGCAATGGTTCCTCCACTCGTCACGAGTAGCCGCTTTCTATAAAAACTCTCAAATTGTCGTTGTACTATTCGAGTGACGGTCTCGAGCTGCTGAATTTCGTTAAAAGGTGCAAGAACTTGCGCAACCTCAAATTGAAGATCTTGTACTACACCGGACTGGAATCGATTTGGAGCATGCTGGCAGCGATAAATTTGGAACAGCTGTGTCTCACATTACCCCAAGGATGCAACACGAGCTCAACGAGGCCCGCGGTTGCTCGGCTCCTTGAAAACCGTTTCCTCGACGTGTTTCATCTACACATGAATTATGGTGACTGCCCGTTTAAACTCCAATCAGAGCTCGAGGAATAAGTTCGTGAGGTAAACAATAAGAGGAAGCTGCATCCGATCTGTTTCATGTTCTTGAAAGAAAGTTGTAATAAGGACTTCCGAGAAAACCCCGTACGAGGCCTCTGCAGTACGAGAAACGTCATCCGAGAACCCGAACCGATCGCCTGGGATTGTGACTAATATCATGGATGTGGAAGATAGTAAGATGCTGTGATATATCGCCAAGATTTCGGAATCGATGAAAACCCTTCAGGAACTCTCGATTCTCGATCGTTATATTGCTCCGCCGGTCTGTTCTTTTCAGAACGGTGGAGGTTTCCATAGCTGTTTGCCTCCCGAAAGAGATTGTTTTAAATAAGTAAATTATTCCCGACCCTGTTCGTTCTGGGAGAAATGCTCATCTAGATCCTAGCCGATGGCAGGCTTGCACAGATATGTAAGGATTGCTCGCAAGCAATCCATGACGTTGGCTTGACGAAAATTGTGATCAAGGATCAAAGTTCCGTCGGGCATTTTGATCATGCGACGCTAGCCATCGTTCATGTCCCATGTTCCTTGGTGGAATTATTTTGTGGTCTCAGATGCTTTTACCGGCGAGATACGCTTGCATACAGCTTTTACATAAAACTGTTTTAATACTGTACGTGTGATTCTTCATTTCTATGAGCATAGGATTTTCAAGATGTTGTTAACGAAAACAGTTTCGTTCGCCTAATACACTCCCACTTAGCTACGAGTGTAGCCCTACAGCGTTGATCGTTCTCGAAAAGCTTCACCATCGAGCCGTTCACGGATGAGGGAGTTTCTCAAGGGAAGATTTAGATTTCGGCTAGAAAAATGTATCCCCGTAACAACCGCGGCTAGAAGAGTTCAGCTGACGAGTGGCAAATACATGTATTCAAGTTTTGGTGCTCGGAAGATTGATTCGGTTGAAGGGCGAAGAGCGTACTAAGGACGAAATCACGAGGACGAATCGTCGAGGAGAACGCATCTTCGTTTATTCACTTCGGAATCAGAATGCCTCATTTTTCTCCAAGATTGTTCTTCAAAATCGGAGCGTACTCTGACAACTCTGGAGCCAAAAGCTTCTCGGCGCAATTGCTCTGAAATTGCTCGGTTCCTCACACACGAGTAAACGACTAATCTTCCTTAGTTAACCGATCTCGGGCGACTGCAACTCAGCAGTCGATCCAAGGTCGCTTTCCCTACATGCGTGTCCGGAACTAATACTGACGCTTGACTGTTCATGTTTTGACCAGTCTATGTTGACCGTGCTCCCTCGTCGATGAGAGTCAAGCGACGATTTTCAACACGACTTGGTGGAAGTCCACCTCGGATCGATTATCGCCGCGGGCAGAGTCCATGACGTCGACCTGATCGCGAGCTCGCGAGGTTTCATAGTGCTTGTACAGCGACGAGAACTCTGCGAGCTCATCCAGATTGGGCAAACGGCTGGCCCCAGTTTTACATCGTTCTCATCGCGAGCGGCTCCTGAGGATGGTCGAAAAAGTCGCCGTTCCTGAAACTTCACAAAACAAGCTCTTCAAGTTGCTGGAAGTCGTTCAGATGCTAAATTGAGACCTGAGCTACCTGGGCTACCTGTTGACTGAGTATCTCCAATGCCTTGTTGAGAATCGAGTTCACCGAGGTTCAAATGGCCCACTCTCTTGAGTGAGGCTTTCGTTCCAGAGAATCGGTTTCCAGAGAGCGCTAGCTTCCGAGCACTGGCGCTGGCGTGGCCGCGAAGGTCCTCTTCGGATGCTGCTCGAACAGTCTTGATTTTTGTCCTGTCGCAGAATGAGAATCTTTCTCGCGCTGCTTGAAATCTTGTGAATTTCCCTCTCGAGTATATCAATTTCAAGATGAAAAGTGAATATAGACTCCGCGGGAATCTAAGAATGGAACCACGCTGAGCTAGTCTCGTTTGTCGAGCCTTTGCATGCATCGGGAAGCAGAAAAGAATCGAACGTGAACTGCATTCGTTCTCATCGATAGGAACTCGTTCTTGTTGGGACTGTTGTTGAGCATTGGTTCTCAGGTCTGTCAGGCATCCTCTCGGTTTCTGCCGAGTACCGAGCAAAGACTGGAATGGTTCAGTTCGATATTGTACATTGATCCGGTTTCCGTTCGAAGTCTAAAACGATCAATCAAGCCGGCGAGAATAGGTGTGCCGAGAAAACTCAGCCAGTGTTTGATTTAATTTTTTTGCGATTCGATTTGACTCGCGTGGGACAAATGCGATTTGTAGTGAGCAAGTTCAAGTGCTGAGCTTGTTTCACAAATCATTAGGGAACCGAACTGATTCGGAGACTAAACTCAACAATCAAAGAGTTGGCAGTCTCGGATGGGTAAAGCACATCAAGCGCGTGTCCTTCGCGGACATGATGACATTCCGCGATTCTTCCCCGGCGATGCAGCATCACACAGCCGAACACTTATGGTTCGATTTCGCGAACCTACTTCCTCGACTTCGGCCTCAAGTAGAGCGACTGTTTCCGGACCGTTGGTGTGAATGTGGCCCCAGAAGACTAATCCAGGGATGAAAGATCCGAACATCCCGGCAACCAATCGATGTCGTTCAGTCGAGGAATGACGTATCAACCAAGAAATACTAGTGCGTTAGTTAACTAGCAACGGCATGATTGGCATGATCGAGCGTTATGATAGTTCGCATAGATCAATTACCTCTCTGGAGGTCTTGAGAGGGAAGACCCTCTCTACCGATAGCGGAGCTGCAACGTGTTGAGATGCTTCTTTATAGTCCGAGGGAAGCCATCCGCACGTCTAAACGCCCGCGCGCCGGTCAATCATGAGGTCGAGTGCAGCTGTCCTCTTCTGCCTATTGGTCGTGCAGCCCTTGACCCGGGCTGAATTCGAGTCATATAGCGCTGAATTCGAGCCAGAGAGGGCTGTATTTGAACCAGATAATGTTCCCACCCTCACCGACGAGAACTTCGATGAGGAAATCAAGAATCACAAGTACATCCTCGTCATTTTCTGTGAGTTGAGAATCCATTCATCAGGATGACTGTTCATCAGCTACCCTATTCTCGCGCGTATAACAAGCTCTTTTTCCGACCATGAAACAGTGCAGAACTCTGCCCAACTGATTAGAATGTTCGTTCTGAACTTTTTTATGGTCTGAAAAGGGGTTCGTTACACGCGCGAGGCGAGGATAGGGTAATAACACTGCCCGAAAGTGATTTTGTAACAAGAAAAGTCGAAGCAGGTGGTTCCGAATTCGCTGACAGAATTTCTGTGGGCCTCGATTTTGGAGAGTTACATCGATATCCTCATTTTTTGGTTCTATTTTTGCCCGCCCAGGCTACCTGGAGGTCTGATTGTGAGATTTTGGCTGAACTGTGGTCTTGTTTTTTAACAAGCTTCCAGCTCAGAATATCTGGAGACGAAGCATTCAAATATTTTCTATTGATTTTCAGGCGACCCCAAGCGCTCATCATACAGTAGTTTCGCTTGGCGGTTATTCGACACCGCTCGTCTTACCGCCGAGTGGGAACGTCCACTGAGTTTCGGCAAGGTTGATTATACAAAACAGACCAAAATCAAAAAACGATTCCAGGTGAGTGTCCAATTCCACAACGTGACTCCTTAACTCGCAGGATCTCTCCCCTAGCCTCTATACGAAGTGCGGAATCAAGAGATTCTTCTCACATTTTCCCCTGAATTTCAGATCGAAAGTCTGACCGCGAAGTTCTTCGTCTTTGGCGAGCCCGTTGAACACTACTCCGATCCCCATGCTGTTTACACCTTATATTGGCTCGATAGGAAGTGTAGACCCCCTGGTACTACTGAACTTACCAAACCTGAAGAGCTGACGGCTCTCAAAGAAGCCAACAAGGTCGCCGTGGTTGGATTCTTCAAGAACAGGGAGTCGGACGCCGCCAAGACCTTCTTGAGGGTCCTCTTTACAAACGACGTGCCGTTCGGAATTTCCTCTGATGACGCGGTTTATGCCGCTGCTGGAGCCGAAGACGGCCAAGTTGTGCTTTATAAGAAGTTCGATGAAGGACGAAACGTTGTCGAGAAGGTCGGAAGCTTCGAAAATCTCAAGACTTTCGTCGCCGTTTACTCCTTGCCACTTGTTGTTGACTATGCTGAGGAATTACTCTCTGAGATCTGCTTGAAAGTGAAATCCATCGAGATGACCATCATGTTGTTTATTGACAAGCAGAACGCCGATTACGAGAAGGTCTCCGCGAACTTCCTCAAGTGCGCCAAACAGTTCCGCGGAACGGTCATTTTCGGAACAGCTCAAAGTGATCATCCCGAATACGCCAGATTGATCGGCGACCTAGGACCGAAGGAATCCGGCAAGCCTCGGATAAGAATGGTCCCGCACTGTAACACGACTAGATTCAGGCCAGACAACGAGACGGACCTCGAACCCGCCGCCATTTCCGCTTTCGTGCATTCTGTGCTCAACGGTGAAATCGAGCCGTATTTCTCTCAGAATCTGCCCGGAGATTGGGATGAGGGACCGGTCAAGGTCTTGGTTGGTACGAACATCGACGACTTCGTTTCCGACAAGTCCAAGAACCTTCTAGTGGGGTACTATAACTCTCAGCACACTTACGGTAAACGCTTCTGCTCGATGCTCGAGCAGCTGGGAGAGTTCTTCAAGGACAACGATCAGGTCGTCATCGCAAAAATTGACGTCGCTGCCAACGAGCTCGACCGAACCGAGAGTGGCTTTGAACCCGGCAGAACCCTGAAACTTCACAAAAAGAACACAAACAAGGTCGCCAGATTCTTTGGAATTCCCCTATTCGAGAATGTCAAGGCTTTCGTTGAAACCAACATTGATTTCGGTGACGCTCCCGCCGAAAACGCTTCACGGAAAAACTCTACTGCGCGTTAGGCTTCATCATAGGACGGGAAGGTTCCCTCGGTTTCTATTTTTCCATGGAACGTTCTGGTCTATATTGAAGTGCGGAATAAAATGATCATGATGGAAGCTGGAGGACGAGATGGGCATGAGGCGACAACACAGCCTCAAGCTCATTTTTTCGGGCGCGATCGTCTTCAATTTCTTGCGTACTTCTTTCCTTCAGATGCTAGATTGCGGGATCCGTCATTCGGTGCCAAAATCCGAGATTCGAGACAGTTCGCGGATGGGAAGTAGTTCAGACGCCTTGGTGAATGAATGAATGATACATTGGAAAGATTTCTTCTCGCACAGGCCTCATAATTCCACCGCAGATCCCCGGCGGAGATTGAAAATCAATGATTATTATTTTAATAGAGGAAACTGTGATACATGTGTCTTGAGATACATACATACGTACATGCGCGAATATTCTTGTTTGGACGCAACCCGACTTTGACGACATGATTCCTCCCGATCATGAATAATGAAGGCATGATGATTTTTTTTTGTTTTTTTTTTTGCAGTGCATCAAGCTCCGACGATCGACAGCGCAATCACGTGAGACATCGTGACTATTCACCATACTCCAAAACAATTCACCGGGTATCAAGAACCGAGCACAGAGTAACTCGTCGTCTCAATCGCTGCACCCCTGCATGTCGCGCGCCACAATCGAGACCTTTGTGCCCAGATGCCGTGAATGGAATGAAAAGCTCGTTCCAGCCCAATGTCGAGTTTCGATCAACAACTACATAACGATGGATCATCGTTATTTCCATTCTCATCATACGCACCTTGCATACGTTCCCGGGGGTTTGTGGAGTGGCTCTTTATGTTTGAACGTCCCGGTTAAAACTACGCCACAGGAACCCGTTCTCTTGAGGGTAGGGGGCAAGCGATCGCGGTGTCTGGTCCGAAGGCAGAATTTCGCTTCACAGTTCAGAGAATCGGCTGACTTTCGAACAGTGGCGTACTCTTCAGCTGCCAATACCTGATCTGGTGATCAGAGATAGTTTGAGGATGTATGGTTTCATCTCGTCGAGTGAGGCGACGGCCCACTGTGCGTCCTCTGCTATCTCGTTGATGAGTCCTGTTTTGTTCTTTGAGAGAACGGCCTCCACGTTCGAAGTGTTGAAGGCACTAGCGTCGCCAGGGGAGGGACCGAGGGGGCCATAACCGCCGTGAGCCTTTGGTGACTTTGAACAAGGTGCGGCACCGAGAGCTTCTTTGGCCGCGGCCGCTACAATACGTTTGAAATCTTCTTCAATGGAAGCCATTGCAGAGCTGTTCACAGACGTCTGTCACCAGTTTCGGTTTTGAAGGTGTAGGTTCAAAGAGTCTTCGTCGCCACCGTTATAACTATGGCCGTAGTCATTGTACATCAAAGGAGACTGCTGACTGTAAGGCACAAGCATGTTTCTCTCTGTGCGAGTAGTCTGGGAGTAACTCTTTAGTCGAATATCGGTCCTTTCATACTACTCTCGCTTTGATACTTGAAGTGGAGATCGCTTCCATTACCAATCCGGTCTGCAGTGAATGGTTTGTGTGACGCATTTGTTCAGCGGTGTCGGAGCTGACGTCACCACAGCCTCCCTGACGCTCTTGAGAGCGAAGACTCTCTATGCCGATACACGATCTGCAACGCGTTGAGATGCTCTATTAAAGTCCCCGGGTAGCCGTCCCCACGTCTAGACGCCGGTCAATCATGAGATCGAGTACAGTTCTCGTCTTCTGCCTGTTGGTCGTGCAGCCCTTGACCAGGGCCGAAATCGAGACAGAAGACCATGTCCTCATCCTCACCAAAGAAAACTTCGATGAGGCCATCAAGAATCACAAGTACATTCTTGTCTTTTTTGGTGAGTGAGGAATTTTATCCATCAAATCCGTTCTTCAGGCGTACATGATGACGATAATAGCTAATCAAATTATAACTAGGTTACAGTTCCGTGCTGAGCCAGCCTGGAAATTGTAGGGTAAGATAGGATAGATGACACTTCATAGCACCACAGAGGTTTCCCGGGTGAATCAGGGGGGGGAGAAAGATTTCGAAGATCGATGGGAAGGCAAGCTCTAATACATGCGCGAATACTCACTTATCAAATCGAAGGCTTATTGTGCATCAAGAAGCCTTTCGAGCAGGGGTGGGCAACCCGAGGCCCCCCGAGCACTTTCTCTGCGGCCCGTCGCCGTATTATGTGTCCAGAGCCCTCTGGTCGATATTGAGGGAATCACGCATCTCATCCAGGCTTGAAGCTATGAATAATATTCCCTGGGGTGAAATATCTCACCACAATCCCCAACTTCCAAGAGAACACTTCAATGCATGAATTTTAAGCTTCACGGCAGGGGTCGCTCTTGAACTTCTCGTTTAGCGCGCTTCTTCCCATCACTCCTTTCATTTCGTTCTGCGCTCGAGGCAACGCGGAGTGGCGGTGTCCCTCTTCGGAAGCACCTACATCTGTGAGCAAACCTTCAGCCTCATGAACCTAAGCAAGAGTAAGATGCGAGCCAGGATCACAGACCTCAACTTGGAGAATATCCTCCGTCTTGCGACTACCAGCTTCCAACTAAACATTGAAAAAATTGTTAAAGATGAACAGTACAATAATGTAGGCCCGCCATGGGTTTTGAGCGCAGCCAGCGGCCCGCCGGAGGTTCGAAGTTGCCCACCCCTGCTTTCGAGCTTGCAGCGAGGAGAAATATTTCCATAGCACGGCCTGCTGTTAACTAGACGCTCAGTTTGAGCGACTCTTGGCGCTCAAGCGTTCCGTCTTGGAATCGATATCATCCATGCATCGTCATATATTTCGTCCCGGAAGCAGCGGAACGAGTTCTTGAACAACTTTTCCCTATTGATTTTTAGACATGGTGTCAAGAGGGTACCACACACACCGTGTGGTACGGATTCATCACCAGACGAATAGTCAATAAACAGACCTTGTGCAGATCTGAACCTGAGAACACGCCTTGTCAGTATTCTCCGAATCAGACACGTTTACATGGTGGCAGCTGTGAGTGAACAAATCAAGTGAACAAGACGCCATGGAGAAGCTTCCGGACAACATCGCGATGAAAAATCGTTCCTGGGCTGAGTGGAAAAAGTTCCACCAAAAGTTCAACCTCTTCGTCACAGCAACTAAGAGAAAAGAGGACGACGATGAAACAAAAATTGCCATGTTGCTGGCGACCGGAGGCGACGTGGTTATTGACGAGTTCAACGGTAAATTCGAAGAATCCGCCACGAACAAGTTTGAGGAAGTGATCAAGACGTTAGGAGAGTGCTTCCATGAAGGAGAATCCGAGCATTTTGCAGCTCATGTATTCCGCAAAAGAGTGCAGAAACCCCAAGAGGCGATCGCAACCTGGATCACGGACCTCAGAATTAAGGTGAAGACGTGCAATTACAAGGACTCGGATAGAATGATAAGGGATCAAGTGATCGACGGGGTTCGCTGTGAAGAGACTCGAAGGGAACTGCTGAAGACGGCCAAGCTGACGTTGGAAAATACCATCCAGATATGCCTGACAATGGAGGCATCAAGAAAGCAACTCAATGTGTACCGGCAGCAGACCGAAGAACCTACAGCCACCGGCACGAGTGAGGGAGAGAGAGAAGAATCAGCAGTGAATGCGGTGGCCAAACGTCATCAGAGAAGATACCAGCAGACGATCAGCTCCAACAGGGCGGCAGCGCGGACGCCACAACAGCGAGGGAACAATCGAGAGACCGGCTCGCAGCAACCGTGGTTTCGGAACTCGATGACCGGCGGCGGCGGGTGTTCGAAATGTTTACGCCAGCACCCGCCGGGACTGATGAACTGCCCAGCTCACGGCATGAAGTGTGCGGTGTGTGGCCGAGTGAATCACTTTGCGGCAGCATGCTGGAGAAGAACAAAGAATGTGAGGAGCATTGAGGAAGACGAGTCGGCGGGAGAGGAAGAACAGCTGGTCCAATGGGTGTGCGCCGTCAAAGAAAAGAACACAGGAATGGTGTTTGTCAACATGAGTGTCAGAGAGAGAGCGGATACAAACGGGTGTTGTTCCAAGTGGACAGTGGAGCGGGATGCAATATTGTGCCCGCAACTCTAGTTCCGAAGGCAGAGATCAACGAAGCAAAAAAGCCATTTCTGAGAGTCTACAATGGGGTCAGGCTGAGCACACTGGGAACGACGACGATTAAGGCCTACAACGTCAAAACAGGGAGGACACACAGGATTGATTGTTTAGTGACAGCAGAGGCAAATCTACAGCCGATACTTGGAAGGAAAACCTCAGAGGAACTGGGACTCGTACGATTTGATTACGCTCAGGTGGAAACACTGCCGTTGGGGCAAATCACGAAACAAGAGCGCAGAAGTGTGGACACGGTAGGGGATGTCATCAATGCGTTTCCATCAGTGTTCGATGGAGGATTGGGCAGATTCCCGGGACTGGTCCGACTAGCGCTGCGCCAGGGTGTTGCCCCGAGCTGTAATGTGTCCTGTAGTGTATCTCCCCATCTCAAAATCAAACTACGGGAGGCACTGACAAAGCTGGTTGGCAAGAATGTCATCACCAAGGTGGAAGAGCCAACAGAGTGGGTGAATCGACTCTCCATTCAGATGAAAAAATCGGGAGAATTGAGACTCTGTTTGGATCCACGGAAACTGAATGAGGCAATCATCAGGGAGGTGTACCATACGCCTGCGTTCGACGAGATCACGCCGCATTTGAGCAATGCGAAAGTTTTCTCCAAGTTCGACCTTTCCGACGGATTCTGGCATTGTGTGCTCGAAGAAAGCAGCAGCATCCTGACAACATTCCAGACACCCTTTGGCAGATTCAGATTCAACAGACTACCGTTTGGCTTGAACGCAGCTCCGGAAATATTCTACAAGCGTCTCGTACAGCTCCTAGAGGGCTTAGAGAACACATACGCGCTGGCGGATGATGTTCTAGTTCGCGGGAGCGGCCACACAATGGAAGAGGCGCGTCGTGACCACGACGAAAATCTGAGAAGATTTCTTAGCCGATGTCGGGAGTGTGGCATCAAACTAAACAAAGAAAAGTGCACGTTGAGGGCAAGCAGCACCACCTTCTTCGGGTTCGTCCTCACGGCAAAAGGTATCCAAATTGACCCAGAAAAGCAAAAGAAAATCGCACAGATGCAGCCACCAAGGGATGCGGTGGGCCTCAAGAGCTTCATTGGTATGTTGTCTCACATCTCAAGATTCGTCCCGCGGTTGGCGGAGGTGATCACGCCACTTCGTGAGCTGTGCAGAAAAGGAGTGGAGTGGAAATGGCACGCGGAGCAACAAGAGAGCTTTCGGGAGGCAACGAGGCTTGTGAGCGAGAGTCCATCGTTGGCATTCTTTGATCCGGCCGTTCCCATTGAAGTGGAGTGTGATGCTAGCAAGTTCGGTTTGGGAGCCGCACTCATACAGCGCGGTCGACCGGTGTACTTCGCAAGCAGGGCCATGTCAGAAACGGAAACTCGTTACGCCCAGATCGAAAAGGAGTTGTTGGCTGTACGGTACGCTCTCAATAGATTTCACTACTTCATTTTTCCGAAGATGGTAACGGTGTATACGGATCACAGACCCCTGGTGAATATCATTTTGAAGGCGCTGGAAGATGTTCCGTTGCGATTGCAGAGGATGCTCATGGATATACAGAAGTATAACATTCGGTTGGTGTTCAGGCCGGGCAAAGAGATGAAATTTGCAGACGCGCTGTCCCGATGTCCAATGAAAACCCGAGAGGAGCTAGCAGAAATGGAAAGCGTCAGTGTCATCTCTACGTTGCCCATGCGAGACGGTATGTGTAGAATCAGAGAGGAAGCGGCGAAAGACCAGATCTACCAACAGCTGATGGAGGTGACCAGAAGCGGTTGGCCGCAGGGGAAGAAAAATCTACAAACGGAACTACTTGAGTTCTTTCCCTATCGCGACAGACTTACAGTGGAGGACGACTTGGTGCTAAAGGGGAATGGCTTGGTTATCCCGCAGGCTCTCAGGTCGGAACTCCTGAAGACAGTCTGCGCGGCTCACCAATCAGCGGAGAAAACAGTGGAGAGAGCAAAGACATGTATGTTCTGGCCTCGAATGAAATCAGATATAGAACATTACATAACCCAATGTGTGGGTTGCCAGCGATTTCCAGATCCCGCGCGCAAAGAACCGCTAATACCGCATCAAATTCCAGTTCGCCCGTGGCAAAAAGTGGGAATGGACATTGCCGATACGGAGTTTGGGAAAGTTCTGGTTCTGGTGTGTTACTACTCGAACATGATCATGGCGTCCGAGCTCCAGCAAAATCCAACGGCACGACAGGTGACGCGCCGATTGGCACAACTGTTCTCGGAGCACGGAGCCTGTGACATGATGGTCACGGACTCGGATCCACTGTTTCGGTCAAACGAGTTCGAATCGTACCTTCGAGCGTGGGACACGAAACATGTCATGAGTTCTCCGCACTACCATCAAAGTAACGGCAAAGCGGAGGCCGCAGTCGCAATCTTGAAGAGAATCATGAGGCGAGCCGCAACAAACAAAGAGGATTGGAGAAAAGCACTACTGGCCTACAACGACACGCCACAGGCCAAACTGGCAGGTTCCACGCCAGGCGAGTTGTTCCATTCACGACGTATGAGAGCGGGTCTCCCGGTGAGAGACCAACAGCTCAAACCGTCTACCTTCCAGCACAAGCAGGCGATCAAAGCTAGGAAACAAGCTATACGAACGATGAAGACAGCTTACGACAGAGGTGCGCAAAATCTACCGCCGTTGAAAGTGGGTGACTACGTCCGAGTCAAACCAATGAAACTCGGGGTGCAGGAATGGGCTGAAGCCAGGGTAGTGGCAAAACTTGAATTCAGGCGGTACGTCGTTGAAACGGCTGGGGGATTGGTACTCCACCGGAATCGACGACACCTGAAGCGAGTCGAGCCACCTGGTAGCTCAACTAACACCGAAAGAAAAGGCAAATGGAAGGATGAGACCACAACCACTGAAAGCAAAGGCGAAAACATAGAGCAGCAGGGAGTCTTGAAACCGTCGCATTTGTTCAGCGGCAGCGAACGAGAACAAAAGGAAACGAGAAGGGTAGTTGTAGAAGAAGAAGATTCCTATGAGAGTGCGGAAAGCGTTGTGGAACTGTCGGAAAGCGATGTGGAACTGTCGGAAAACGAAGGGATAGAGGCAGATAGTCAGCAGGTAGAGGCAGATGGGCAGCAGGTAGAAGCAGATGAGCAGCAGGTAGAAACAGATGGGGAACAGGGAATAGCCGATAGTCAGGAAGCAACTCCCGCGATCAAACAAACACGCAACCTGCGAGATCGATCAACCATCAAACGCCCGGAAAGATATACTGCCAACTGAAAGCAAACGATATGTACTTGATTCAATAATATAAATTAGCTTGTGATATTTCTATAATGCTAACATCGTTCAGAGAAAGGGAGATGTCAAGAGGGTACCACACACACCGTGTGGTACGGATTCATCACCAGACGAATAATCAATAAACAGACCTTGTGCAGATCTGAACCTGAGAACACGCCTTGTCAGTATCCTCCGAAACAGACTCGTTTACACATGGTGAATTCCCCATGGTGTTCTGAAATGTGCAAACTTCTTACTCCGGGATACGCCGAAGCCGCCGTTAAGCTCGCCGAGGAGAAATCCAAACTCAGACTCGGCAGGATCGATTGTACAAAGCAGACGGAAATCAACGAATGCTCCGAGGTGAGTGTCAAACTTCACGGCGCAACTTCTTGACTCGCAATCATCACACATCATAACATTTTTCTCTGAATTTCAGATCGAGGTCTATCCATACTTCAGGTTCTTCCGCGGGGGCAAACCCGTTGAATACGACGGCGGACGCAGGGCTTCCCAGATCATCCATTGGCTAGAGGAGAAGTCCGCAACCCCTGATGAAATATCCACCTCCGAAGAGCTGACGGCTTTCAAAGAAGCCGGAGATATCGTCGTGATAGGATTGTTCAAGAATAGAAAGTCGGACGCTGCCAAGGCCTTCCTAAAGGTTGCCGTCAACAACGACGTCCCGTTCGGAATTTCCTCTGATGACGCGGTCTACGCCGCTGCTGGAGCCGAGGACGGCCAAGTTGTGCTTTACAGGAAGTTCGATGATGAACGAAGCGTTCTCGAGAAGGTCGGAACAATCGAAAATCTCAAGGAATTCGTCGCCGTCCACTCCTTGCCGCTTGTTAGTGACATCACTGACGAATCATTCGTCAATATCCGCCTTGAATGGACATCAATCGAGATGTCCAACATGTTGTTCATTGACAGACAAAACGCCGATTACGAGAAGATCTCCGCGAACTTCCGCGAGAGCGCCAAGCAGTTCCGAGGAACGGTTTTTTTCGTGACGGTTCACAGCGATTATCCGGAATACGCCGAAACCATCGATATGCTAGGATTAAAAAAATCCGACACGCCTCGGATGAGAATGATTCGACACTTCGACCTCACGAAGTTCAAGCCTGCAGACGAGACAAACCTCGAGCCCGCCGCAATTTCCGCGTTCGTGCAGGCTGTGGTCAACGGTGGAATCCAGCCGTATTTTCTCTCTCAGGATCTGCCCGAAGATTGGGACAAGGCACCGGTCAAGATCTTGGTTGCTACGAACTTCAACGAGATCGTTTTCGACAAGTCCAAGAACGTTCTAGTGGGGTTCTTAGCTCCTGGCCATCCTTCTTCTAGAGAGCTCCTTCCAATTCTCGAGCAACTAGGCGAGCACTTCAGGCACAACGATCAGGTCGTCATCTCGAAATATGACTTCTCTGCCAACGAGCTCGAGCACACCGTGACGGGATATGGAACTCACGGCACCCTGAAACTTTACAAAAAGAACACCAACGAAGTCATCGATTACAAAGGAGGACGCACTTTCGAGGAGCTGAAGGAATTTGTTGAAACCAATAGTAATTACGGAGAAGCTATTGCCGAAGAGGCTTGAAGAAATATTCGACTGTACATTACGCTTTATTATGAGTCGAACAGGTTCCATCAGTTTATTCGTTTATTTGTCACCCTTGACGGGTACTTATATCTTATCTACCGGAGGGTGGAAGCTGTGTTATTGACCGCTAAGCGCTTTTGGTGAGCTTCACACCAACGCACGTGCAAGATCCCACAAAATGCACGTCAGCCGAACTGCCGTTCACCACCACTCATACCTATCCTTTCCCACCCTGGCGGCCGAGGGGAACAAGAAGGCAATCCAGGATTCATTTTGAGGTTTTCAAGGATTGCTGTTGACAGACGGAGGAGATATCCCAAGTACTGGATCGCTGCTTGCTTGCGATGAGCTCTCTCGCGGTGCATGCTTGTTAGCAACTCCCAAGAAGGAGAATCCGAATCTGTACGACTGACATCCTTTCGGTGAACCGACGGAATATCGGTTCATTCAAATATCGCGACTTTCGCGTGCGGCACATCGCATGTCTTCAAACCGCCACCGACAACCCGTTAAAGAGAATCTCGCCAGCGGTTACGATAGCGCGTGGAGGAAGCTCCTCAACACTGAAAGCTTTGACTCGTTCGAGCGTTGAATACGCCAGACACCTCATTTTGAGCGACATCTTGGTATTCTATACCTAACATCGTCAGATCCGGCGATCGGACCGCAGTGCTGAGAATTCCCTCCGTTTTCATATGAAATTCTATCCCTACCGCAGCTACGAGTATGCTGCCTGCCGGGAATCTACGTACGAAAGAAAACATGCTCTAAAATAGGGTCCAGGCGTCGGGGGCCACTTTTGGCCCGCAGGTCACGGTTTGAGCAACACTGCTCTAGCATGTCCAAGATATTTTCTGAACGATGCTGACGCGAAAATGACGATTCACAAGAGCCCATGTTTTTTCTTCGACCCGTCAAAGATCATTTTCGATACCTGGGATATCTACTCTGTGATATCGGTTGTAGTCCATCGCGCTGCTCTGATGTCGAGAATCGCAGCAATTGGAATGCGGCGAAACGTAACGCTTTTGGCTCTTGATTCCTAAATGCAAAGTACACGAGTGCCTAAGCCAATCAGTCCCGTCGCAGGGTTCGGCGTTCCTCCATTTTGCGGTCGGAGTTTGAATCGGTGCGCCGCCATGGAGGGATGTGGCGATTTGTGCGTGCCCCAAGTTCCCACAGCGCGCTTTCTCCCGAACGAAGGATAAGATTCGGATAGTGAACAGAACATGCGCCTCGAAGTTTCCCAATTGAAGGCCTCCCTGTGCCCTGGACAAAATACATCGAGAATTTCTCTGAATTATTGAGTGCTCCTCTGCGAACAGTCGTCCGTTTCGCCAGCACCGCGATCTGCGCGAACCTGGTTTTTCCGCTTTCGTTTTGACCGCGAATGAGTCCCGGAATGGACTGGATGCGGCGGCAAACGACATGAGAGTACAAATCTCCTACAGAGTCATGGGCTCAGGCGAGATATCGATCCAGCAACAACCTGCACATCGAGCACGGACATTGCTCGAATAGAAGTCCCTATAAGTATCAAAGTCAGGGGTAAGCGTTGATTTGGTGCCCTCAGAATGATCGATGGATTAGAAAGCGGGAACCCAGGCTGAATTCAACCTGAGGGTGAGGTGGGTTGAGTTATCCAAAATCCAGGGGTTCTATAGGTAGAGAAAGGTCGCGTAACGCTGCTCTAGATAGTAGGGTGCCGATATTAACGTTTCTTCGGGCGCTTCGATCGAGGCGGTTGCTCCTGATTGGAGACGAATAGAAGTTCCAACGAGGTTCGGCTGAGGTCGATCGAAACGTGAGAAAACATCTTCAGAAGATACTCTGACGGAATCCGGTGGGCCGATTAAGCGGACTCCACTCAAAGCTCATCGAGAAAATCTCCCTCGCGGGTTCGATGACATTAAGCGAATCTCTCCCGGCGATGATGCATCACACAGCCGAGGAATTTTTCGCCATCTCCCGAAGATCCTCGATTTCCGCCTTTAGTTGTGCGACTGTTTCAGCACTGCTGGTGTGGACCCTGTCTTAAACCTGGCCCCGGGAGGAGAATCAAGGGATGACAGATCATAAGATACCGGCAACCAAGCAGTCGTCCGGTCCAGGAACGACGCGGCTCGGGAACTTGATTCGCAACAACCAAACAATTCTCATGCGGTGTTCGACTGATAACGGTTCGTTTGGCCAGATTGAGCGGTATTATAGTTTCTAGTTTTCTTGGAGGTCTTGGAAGGGAAGACCCTCTCTACCGACAGCAGATCTGCAACGTGTTGAGATTCTTCTTCATAGTCCTAGGGTGGCCGTCCCCACGTCTAGACGTCGCTCAATCATGAGATCGAGTGCAGTTCTCGTCTTCTGCCTGTTGGTCGTGCAGCCCTCCACCAGGGCCGAAATCGAGACAGAGGACCACGTTCTCATCCTCACCAACAAAAACTTCGATGAAGCCATCAAGAATCACAAGTACATCCTCGTCTTCTTCGGTGAGTGGAGAATTTTATTCATCGAATCCGTTCATCAGGCATGCATGATGATGATTCTTCATCAACTAATGATCAGACTACATTTGCGGAAACGTCAGGGGGAAGAAAGTTCCCGAGGATCGATGGGAAGGCGAACTCGAATCTATGCAAGAGCGCGAACTGAATAAATCAAAGGTTAATTTTTCATCGGGCATCAAGAAGTCTTTCGAGCTGGCAGCGGGAAGAAATACTTCCATCGTTCGGCCTGCTTTAATCTTAACCATCATCAGAGCGACTCTTGGCGGTCAAGCGTTCCGTCTTGGAATCGAAATCATCCATGCATCGTCAGCGATTTCGTCTTGGAAGCAGCGAAACGTGTTTTTGAACAAGCTCCCTATCACGAAAATGTAAAGACGATGCATTCAAGTCTTTTCTATCGATTTTCAGACGCGCCTCGGAGTGAATTCTGCAGAGAACTCTCTCCGGAATTCGCCAAGGCCGCCGTTAAGCTCGCCGAGGAGAGATCTGAACTGAAACTCGGTAAGGTTGATTGTACGAAACAGACCGAAATCGAAGAATGCTTCGAGGTAAGTGTCCAATTCGACGATGCGACTTCTTGACTATCAATCATCACTCCGTTAGGCCCTCTTCGGTATGCGGATGCGGCGAAATTTTTCTAACACCTTTTCTTGAATTGCAGATCCACGAACATCTAACCTTGAAGCTCTTCCGCGATGGCGAGCCCGTTGAATACGAGGGTGGATGCACGGCTCCTGAGATCATCAATTGGCTCAAGAAGAAGTCCGCACCCCCGGCTGAAATATCCACCCCCGAAGAGCTGACGGCTTTCAAGCGTGCAAACAAGGTCGCTGTGGTTGGATTGTTCAAGAACAGGAAGTCGGACGCTGCAAAGGCCTTCTTGAAGGCTGCGTGTACCAACGACATTCCGTTCGGAATTTCCTCCGATGACGCGGTTTATGCCGCAGCTCAAGCAGAAGACGGCCAAGTTGTGCTTTACAAGAAGATCGACGAAGGACGAAACGTTCTCGAGAAGTTCGGAACCTCCGAGGAGGTCGGGAAATTCATCGCCGTCTACTCGATGCCCCTCGTTATTGACATCACTGACGAATCACTCCTAGAGATTCACGGGGAATCGAGTTCAATCGCGATGTCCAACATGTTGTTCATCGACAGACAAAACGCCGATTATGAGAAGATCTCCGCGAACTTCCGCGAGAGCGCCAAGCAGTTCCGCGGAACGGTTATCTTCGTGACGGCTCACAGTGATTATCACGATTACGCCAGATTCATCGGTTCCGTAGGATTGAAGGAATCCGACACGCCTCGAATAAGGATGATGCGGCATTTTAACAACACTAAATTCAAGCCAGAAGACGAGACAGATTTCGAACCTGCCGCCATTTCCGCCTTCGTGCAGGCTGTGCTCCGCGGTGAAATCAAGCCGTATTTTCGGTCTCAGGATCTTCCCGAAGATTGGGACAAGGCACCGGTCAAGGTCTTGGTCGGTACGAATTTCGACAAGATCGCTTTCGACAAGTCTAACAACGTTCTAGTGGAGTTCTACTCGCCTACTGATTATTTCACTAGAAGGCTCGTTCCGATCCTCAAGCGACTCGGAGAGCACTTCAAGGATAACGGCGAGGTCGTCATCGCGAAATTTGACTCCTCCGCCAACGAGCTCGAGCACACCGTGACTGGATATGGAACCTACGGCACCCTGAAACTTTACAAAAAGCACACCAATGAGGTCGTCGAATACAGAGGAGGACGCACTTTCGATGCCCTGAAGAAATTTATTGAAACCAACGGTAATTACGGCGAGGCGACCGCCGGAGGCGCTTGAGGGAAAATTCGATTGTACATCACGCCTCATCATGAGTCTGACAGGTTTCATCGATTTCTGTTTTTTTTTCCATGAATTTCCGGAACGTTCTAACTTTCATTGAATTGCGGAATAAAATGAAGACCATGGCAACTGGAGTCTAGCTCGTGAATAGCCGCGGGAATTCAGTGTTCCTTTCAATGTCCACGGTTCTGAGCACTATTGGGAAGCTTTTTCTTTCGTTGGAGGGCTGGCCGCTTTCGGAGAACGAAAACCGCGCAACATTCAGACGAAAAAATTTCCCAAGGGTACTAGCGTGTAGTTCGGCGGGGAAACGTCTGCGACGGAAACCCGGTGCTATTTCGGGGGGAGATTTCTGATACTGATGTGGCGTTAGTTGAGGGTTGGTTGAATGCTTCGGTGGGGTGTGAACATACCAGACCGCGAAGCTAGTACCAGCGGTTCTAGCGATAGGGTTCACGGGTCGCAGATTGGCAGCTGTGCTTGAAAACTTATGCTTGTAATCAACGTTCACCTAAATTATACTAGCGAGCTATGAGATAATGTTCGTCTGAAAAGTTCGTTTGTTGAGGCAATTGCGACGGTTCGTGACGACAGCAGAGGTTTCAGATGTTTGATAATTCTTTATGTTTCATTCAGGGCATAAAATGAGCAGGAGTTAGTGAGTGGGGCAGTGACACTATCATTGTTCGCCGGGAGATGGCGAAGTGGGCCTAGTTGCCGCAATGTTCAATTCGTTGAAGTCTTCTTCACGGCCCCGAGATTTCCACCTCTGTTCCAGTTGAGCCTTTTCCGGGTCGACGTCAAGGTCTTTCTTCCTCCATATTCCCGCACTTCAAGTTGCCGGATGGCCACGATGTTTCCCTCCTGGTCGTCCAGTCGCCCTACGAGTCCCTCCCAGAGGGCGAGGGTGACGATGTGTTTGGAATCATCCACAAGTCGAACGTTTTGACGTCGGCGCCGGCGAACTTGTCGGTCCGGGCAGCTCAAGTCTTGCGGTATTTCAACTTCGTATACAACGGTCACGATGTAATCGATGTAACATAGTAAGGGTTGAGGATCGGCAATCGTAGACAACACTGGAGCTGCGGAGGGGTTTGGAGGCGGGGAGGAATCGTCTTACTTTCATTTTATTCAATATTAGAAGCATACGGAAAAACTTCAACGAATTCCTGGCGAAACTTAAAAGCGAATCATGCAAACCTCATGTGATTGTACTAACGGAAATATGGATATACTCGCACGAAAAAGCAATATACAATATTGAGGGATACAGTGGCTACTTCAATTGTCAGGATAACAACACAGCTGGTGGCGTGGCTGTGTTCGTCAGAAATGATGCTGAAAGCTATCTAGTTTGCAATCACAACCGAAATGTCGAAGCTTGTATAGTGAGCCTGCGAATACTCGGGAATCGATTTTATGTCGTCGGAGCATACAGGTCACCAAGCCCTAGCAAATCAAACGTACGAGCATTCATGAATGAAGACTTGGCAGAAATTTTCGAGATTTCCAAAAAGAGTAAAAATTGCATATGGATGGCAGATGCAAACATAGATCTAACAGGGGGCTCGGTGACCGCCAACGAGTACGCAGATAGCTTTACATCATGTGGAATGGAATGGCTTGAAACGGGACCAACAAGGAGTACTGATGTATCGAAGTCGGTGATTGACCATATATTCATTAGAGAAACATGCGCCGAGAACGTCTCAGCAAGGGTGATTGACTCAGGAGGCCTGTCAGATCATGATATTGTTATGTGCTGTATGGATATGCATACTGCTGCTCAACACAAGCAAAGAGAGAGATTGGTAACAGATTGGGAGCTTTTCAATGAAAAAATATCCCGCATGGAGACGAAAGTATTCTATGAAACCAATGACCCAAACACAGCGTCAGAACTGTTACTGTCAGAGATTGAGCACTGTCGAGACGAGTCCTCAAGAGTCATCACAATATCTCGCAAGAACTGTCCGATCAAACCATGGATAACCCGAAGAATCCAAGAGCTAATTCGACAGAAAGACAAGTTATGGAGAGATTCCAGGAACTACCCAGATAATGCTTTCCTGAGGGACCGTTTCAAGAGATACAGAAATGACCTACGACAAATCCTCAGGAGAGCAGAGTCTGAATACCTGAACAGAAAAATCAATTTGGTGGAGGACCCCAAGCGTGCATGGAGGGCAGTGAATGAACATCTGAGAGGAAAGAAGTCATGTCCAAGGTTGCCCACAGCGCTTTCTGCTAACGAACCGCATATCGACCAGATCAACAGTGCGAACTCGTTCTTTGCAGAATTAGGTGACCGAATAGGTGAACGAGTTGGCATCAGCGACCCGAACACCAATCTTCCGTCCTATGAAGTTAAAAGCGTGCTATCCGACTTTGCAGTGCCAAGCATGATTGAAATCACAGAGGAGATCAAATCCCTGAAGAACGATAAGGCACCAGGGAGCGATAAGATAATGGCTGAGACTTTAAAGAAGAACGTTGACGTCTTCGCTCCACTGTTGCAGCACCTTACATCACTGATCCTCAGCACGGGAATATTTCCAACAGCGCTCAAAGAGGCCACGGTGATCCTGATACACAAGAAAGGGAGCATCGAGGAATTGGAGAACTATCGTCCGATATCATTGCTCAGCGTTTTCAGCAAAATCACTGAGAGAATCATCGCGAAAAGGATAACAGCCCATATAGAATACAACGGCATCCTCTCGAATCATCAATTCGGATTCAGAAAACGAAGGAACACACAGGACGCAATACTCCTCATACAGAAATACGTCTACGAACAATGGGAAGCCAAACGCACGCCGGTTGCGGTTATGCTTGATTACTCGGCAGCTTTTAATTCAGTGCCACATGACCGACTGTTAAACAAGCTTGAGAACGCAGGAATCGTAGGGAGAGCTCTGACACTGATTCGGTCCTACTTAGAAGGTAGATGCCAGCGTCTTAGATGTGGAGAGAATACTTCCGAGCGCACTAGAGTTTTGAGAGGTGTTCCACAAGGTGGATCATTATCAAGTTTGATGTTCGTCCTATACATAAATGATTTGCTGCTCAAGACTAATGGAGAAGTCACGTATGTTGGATATGCTGACGATACGAGCCTGTTGTTCAGTTTCAAAGACCAGGTTGATCGAGATGTTATTGAGAACTCACTGCAAGAGGTGAGCCTCTGGTCGAGACAAAATGGATTGCTCTTGAACGCATCCAAGTCCGTTTATATGGTTTTCACTCCGAAAGGTGCGAAAGACAGACAACCGTTGAGAATCCATGACAACTCGTGTGAAAGAAATGAGGATTGTTGTTGCAGCAGCATACCCAATGTTACGTCAACAAGGTATCTAGGAATTGTTCTGGATGAAAAGCTCAATTGGAAAGAGCACATAGAGAGCCTGAACGCCCGGTTGAGGTCAGCTTCTTGCTCGATAGTGAAACTAAGACGGGCTTGCACGCTAAAGACGAGCATCACCATTTACAAAGCATTGTTCGAATCAATTATGAGATACGGTATCTTAGCGTATGGAGCTTCATTTGAGACAACGCTGACTCCGATACAGAGCATGCAAAACCGACTAGTGAGAACACTATTTAGAGCGAAACTCGACGCGCGACTGGAACCATTGTACGCAGAGTGCGAGATCCTTACGTTGAAACGCCTATATCTTCAATGTCTCCTTATCGAATGCCACGTTAGAAATCCGGAGTCTACTGAAACGATGTTAGCAAGCCTGCGACTCACACACACGTACACGACTAGAGGAGCCAAACAGCTCAAGAAACCAGTAGTGAGGCTGAAAAGGTACGAGAAATTCTACCTAAATAGATGTGCAAGCATGCAGAACGTCATCGAAAATGATCTCAAAGACATCAAGAGTCCAGCCTCAGCCGTGAAGAAAAAAGCCATCAAGAACTATGTTAAGACAATCAGCAGAAATTCCCTTAATTCTTTAATTTTCTAGAGAGTATCAATTAACGCCATGGAAATAATTGCTACCCTTGAAAAGTGAATGACGGTGCCTCTCCCCCCGGTACATCTTCGTTGCTCAATAATGCTTTAACCACGGACAGGGCTTTGCCCTCGTGGATCTTATTTAATAGCTTACGGAAAATGTCAAATAGAAAGCATCCTTTCAAAAAAATGTCCACGCTGGTGGACGGGTCCACGGAGAGTAGCTTTGCAAGTTGACACCTGACAAAGCGGAGCGCCGGAATATCGGCGCCCTCAACCATTGAAACCCTACTGACCTGGAAAGAATGGATATCATAACACTGGAGTGCAGTGCCCGGGACTGCGGCCGCTAAGGTCTCAAAAGCAGTTCAGGTGAAGAAGCATATCCGAACCTTCGTCAGCTATATTTCGCAGCTGTGGTTTGACTGTCGATTCTGAGGATTCCTCATTTTCGTCTTATAGGAGGTCACCCGGTAACACTTCCCCGTTTCGATGTTTGCGGAGAGTTCGATCGCCTCTTGTCCGAAGGCTACAACTGAGATTTGCGAGCTTGCATCTGCAATCACGAAGCTGAGAAATGTTCCTTCGCCCGTTCCTTTCGAGAAAGTCCTCATGGGTCCTCTCGTCAGAACCCGACCCTAGATGGGTGCGCCGTTCTTGTTCAAGGTGATATTTTCAATTGGCAAAGTTCGTTTCTTCGGTGGGTCTGGTCGAGCGTCGGCTTCTGGCAATTCGGGACAGGGTTGTCAGATTCATAATCCGGACGCCCAGGACGATTGCCATTGAGGAAGAATGGAGCTTACCAGTTTTGCGTTTCGCTGCGCCAGAGCATGTTGCGTCTTTCACTTTTGCCATATTCGGCAATTTCTCTCCGGACAGATTGTCGAGAGCGAAAATTGTTGGCACACGTCGTTGTTGACGGGAGTGGAACGAGTGTGATTGAGACGAGTTGGCATGCACTCCTGAGGTCCCACGGGATCCCAGGAGGAAGACGTTGTGTATGACTAGGGTCGAGGACCGAATTCGTTGAAGTGTTGTAAACAGCTAGAAGTTTTCATGCAGGCGTCCACATGGTGCACTCTGTTCTCGCGGTCAACAATCGGAAGGGTTCGACAGGAGTCGCCGCCGACTCCCACAATTTCTGCAGTGGACGATTCATTGTTTCACATGTAATTGAGCTTGGGATGCTGTTTGCTGAGAGCAGTGCTCAGCTCACGATGAAGAAGGACTGCAAACCACCGGAATGACTACATTTTAAGAATGATGATAACACGGCAATGCTTAGATCCAGTAGCTCGGACCGCGCGTTGAACAATACGGGTCTTCTTTTCATTACAACGATGAAGTTTCCTAACGATGACTCTATGAACGGCTTATTCGAATTTTCTGTGAAGTCTCATTGAATCGTCTCTAATTGTAACGTTATTAGAGAGCCGGCCGCGCGGCTTCCGCTGCTCCGGTATTGTCACGCTGATACCCTCGCTACTCGCGTTTCTCGCCTTCGAAAGTGGCAGTCCATCGGAGATCGCTTGCAGGAGGATCTGGAGGAGGGGCCAGGCGGTTCCAGTCTACGGAACATGCAGTCGTAGTGGCATGGTCAAGATGCGCGCGAAGGCCGGATGTTTCCTTCGCTTGGCGCTTGCGCGCGAGACTGTGTCGTGTTGCTCTTGCTCCACGAATGGGGCACCATGCGCGAGTTCCCGTTGTCCACAGGCGTCGTCGCGGAAACTTCGAGGGTGCCGCTCAGTCCGCACGATTGCGAGGATTGATACTGTTGAGCTCCATTGCGTCAGTGAGTTGACAAACGTGGAAAACTTCAACGCACTCGATAAGGGTTCCCCCGTTTGCGATCGCCCACAGGCTTGTCGGCTTGTTGGGGCTTCCAAAGGTGGACGAAGTTGAATCCGGGGCGGCCGCCAGCGCGCCACCCGACGTCAGGTCCTGAGATTTTTCTACGGTCAATAACTCGACTCCCTCCAAGAAGTGGCCGAGGAAAATTGGCTCTCTTTGATGGAACCTTTGGACCTGCTCATGCACAGAATTCAAAACCAATCGCGGCTCTCTCTCTGCTGGTTACCACAGAGGTCAACGTCACAGACGCACTCCGCGAGCTAATTGTAAGCCATTCATATGTAGTATGGATGGATATGGATTTAACACTGTTGAAGAACGTAACGGGAATGGGTCAATGACATCGAATCCGGTAATGCTCCACAGATGTGCACGATGTATCGAACTCGGAAAAACCTTTGAGACACCTGGAACGAATACGATGTGGAGCTGGACAGCAAGTACGATCCCGTCGGGGCTCATTCACGTGATCTTGCTCTTTCGTATGAAGCGCTGTTCTCGCGTGTTGTTGAATGAAATACTTCTTCTCGAGATTCACTGTTTTCTCGCAGATTTCACAAAACGGCACCACCCATCACTAGGAAAAGTCTCATGTCAGAACCAAACATTTTTACGCAGAGGTTCAACTTTTTTTTGAAGGTTGAGGCGTGCTCCGGCATTTCTTGTTTTCTTCCGATGCGATGGAAACCCTCACGCAAATTGGAGACTCAGCTCCGATCGCTATTGGAACAGCGCAGCCTCGCAACGTGCTGGAGACCGGCAGCAGGCTGAGGGTTGCCGCGTTCGTTCCGCTGCTGTGCGAGGAACCGCGCTTGCGCCAAACTGCGCATTTTGTGGCGCGCACTCTTTGAAGCTTGCGCTTCCGGAATCAGAACGGAATAACGTATTTTTGCGAGTGGAGGAACTGAATAATCAAGCCAGACTCGTTCGAATTGCCTCATAAATGCCGAGAGAGGCATTTATGGTATCAAAGAGCGGAAATAGGCAAAATGGCTGAAAGACAGCCGAAAAAAGCACGCGCTGGCATTTATGGCATAAATGCCTGAACTCCATGGCTCCACTGATGATAATTAGGGTCTCTCGAAACTTCATTCCTAGGTCTCGGGAAATATTCGGATGCAGGCACGATATTGTCGTTACCCTCATTCATCGGAAGAATTCCGCTAATCGACTCTCTCGGAGCAGGTGTGGTCAGTCCGGATCGGAATCGATATGGATTTTAGGCCAGAGTGCTGAGCTCAGGAGGGGTTTCAGAACACGCCAAAGTTTCACTTTTACCGCTGTACGATTACTGACTGAACTTACAAGGAAAGTCATGGACCTGATGAGCGAGTTGGAAGCTGAAATTTTGGTGAAATGTTGCTCTATCCTGCAAAAGTTTGAAATATTTCATCCTCATGAGCAATCTGGAACGAATGAGTATTTTTCGAAGTTTCTCCATGGAAGCCTACCTAGAACAACGACCATGGGCAACTTCGAGCGAGATAGGAGCCCTCCGGATCATTCTGGGAAATCATGCGAATATCCTGCTAATGCTCCAGGCTCTTCTCTGGAAAGGGTCCAGTTTCGCGTTTTCCAAGGCACGTTCATCAAAATCCGTAATCAGTGGCTGGCGAAGATGTGCCTAAATATCCTCTCCGATTGTAATCATAGCATTGCGTTCCATCTTTCATTACTCTCGCCCCACATTCACCATTCGGAGCTTTTTGGAATGAATATGAGATTATGCTCCGATTTTAATGAAATCGTCATTCCGATACTGCTCCTGTTGTCCCATCTGTGAGGATGCATCAGGGTCTTCGCCTTCAATAGGAGAGTGACGTTTGATCATGTTGTGATGCACGTACAGGTGCTCAGCGGCGCGGTTAGTCCGGAGCGATGCACTCCTTAAGCCGGAACGCGACTCTGATGAACGTCAAAGCAGCAAAAATCTTTGACGAAGTCCACGGTCTGCCGGGTCGTGTCGACGCTACGCACGGAAGCTTCGCTGGCTCAGAGAGCACCCAACAAATTTTCTGGCTCATGGCTCATGGGTTTTCTAGCTCATGGGTTTTAGAAAACCCATGAGCTGGGTGAAAACCCACGGGTTTTCTGACTCATGGGTTTTCTAGCTCATGGGCGGTAATCCTCTTGGCGAGGCATCTGCTGACATGAGAGACAGCATCTTTTCCGTGAACTCCCTTCACTCTACGAAGTTCCCTAGAACCTCCAGCCCGCTTCACAATCGCGTCACCGAGGTTCGTGAATAAAGCAGTGAGGTAGGAATATCGACCGGAATTAAGTTTGCTGATGATCGCTGTTGATTCTGTTGATTAGGAACGGAGGCGGAGTGCCTTGAGTAAGGCTCTATGACGGGTGGCATACTTTCATTTTTCTGGGAATTCCATTCGAACCGTAGCACTATGTATGTGCAGGTCCGAACAGACCACTTCCATTAAATGGAAGCGGTGAACCGTATGCTGGACACTTTCGCAAACCGAACCTGCGACGAGGACACGCACGTCGTTAATCCTGAGTGACTTCGTGCGGTTACGCAACTGTCTCTGCTCTGTCCCCGCATTTGAGGCAATCGGCCTCGAACACGATCCTTAAATTCACCGGCCCGGAGACTACGCCAGTTGAAGCTGATGTATGTCCGACTCGTCGCTGTAGTGAGTGTTCGACATGTTCGCCTCCCAACCCATGTTGCTGCACATCGCGTTCAGGCGGGATCGGAGCTATGTAGTTATATCGTGCTAATGGCTCAGAAATACTTAGTACAAATCCCACCACTGGAACTTCCGAAAGGAGGTTGCTGTGGGTTTCGTGGTTTTAACGCACTTTTCCGTTTCGCGGATTAAAACCCAGCGATTGACATCGAATCAACTCATCATCTCTCAATCATAACGTTCTCCTGATGCTTCTACGATGTCGATCGTCGTGCACATTGTGGGTCTCATTGTTTGGCTGCTGTGCTCCGAAAGAGCTGTGCTCGCGGAATCTGACGGAAGTGGCGGTTGGGAAGTCCACAGCAGAGTGTTCCAGCGCGTCGCTTCAAGGAAGCCTGCGCTCGTTGTGCTACATAAATTCGTTTACGAGCTGGACTTGTTCAAGAAATTCCCGTCACAGCAAAAAATCTCGGGCCCGCTGAAAACATTCAGGAGGTGCCCTTACGACAGAATCCTGGTGCTGACCACGGTACACCATACAGAACTAAAGGATTTCCCGAAATATATGTTCCGTTTATGTCCTCGTGGCACTGCGTTCTTCTTGTTGGAAACCCTTCGCCTCCATGTTGAATTCGATAAATCGCTGCGCACTTACTCGGCTTTCATCGAACCAATGAGAAGAGGTTCGTTCTACGTACATTCGCTCGACTATGCGCATTGGAATTGGTCGAAAGCTCCCGACTCCCCATCCTGTTGGGAAACCACAGCTATCAGACAGACGGCTCCGCTGGTGAAAATTCATGCATTCTCACGCATAGGAATTATGCGATATGCTTTGACCTACAGGGTGGGCAATAAAAGCATCAAAACGATTCAGTCGGTGCAACCCACAACGAGGAATACCAACCAAAGCTTTCTTGACTCGCCCATGATTGATAGCGAGAGGTTCACGGTGGTGTCGGTCATTAAACCTCAACGAAGCGGGTTAATTCAGATGACAGATCAGAACTTCTCCGACGATTATCATGCACGCGCGCATGTCGTGATGCCGGTAAATGCGGTGCGCGATTTCTGCTAGCGCCGCTAATTGTAATGCGCGCGTTTTGGGAGCACCGCAAATTTTCCTGCGCGCATTTGACCTGCGCGGTTTTATTCCACCGCGTCTCCGGATTTGGTGCGATTCTCATCGGGAGCCGCTTACATTCATACATTGATGTTACAATCGACACAGCTCGATGATTAGAGTGCTCGCAGTTTTTAGAGGCGGCCAGCAATATGCCACCAGGTGGTAAATGGCTCAAGTCAGGCCGAGTCGAATCTTCTGACTGTGGGGATTCTCTGATTCGGCGCCGAAATCCAAGATTCGAGACAGTTCGCGGAAGGGGAGTGGCTCAGATACCTTGGTGAATGGAGGACGGCTCTTCGAAATGGATATCGAGAACCGAGGGCAGAGTAACTCGTCGTCAGAATCGCTGCACGCCTGCGTGTCGCGCGCCGCAGTCGGGACTACTGCGCCCAGATGGCGTGAATGGAATGAGAGGCTCGTTCCGGCCTCGAGTCGAGTCTAGATCACCAATTACCGATGGATCATCGTTATTTCCATGCTTATCATACGCACCTCCCATAGGTTCCCGGTGATTTGTGAAGTGGTTCTCGATGTTCAAGCCTCATGATTCAAATGATGGAACGAGAAGGATCGGTTCCCTGAGATCGCTGACTTCCGAGCAGTGGCGTGGGTCCTCTTCGGGTTCTACTCGAACAGTCCGTCTGAATTTTCGTCCTATCGTAGATTAAGAATCTTCCTCGCGCTGCTTGAATTATTGTGAATTTTCCTTTCGAAAATTCCCATTTCAGGATAATAAATGAATGAGGCCCCCCTTCATCGGGAAGCAGAAAAGAATCGAACTTGCACTGCATTCGTTCCCTTCGATAGGGACTTTTTCTTGTTGGGACTGTTGTTAAGCATTCTCTCGGTTTCTGCCGGGTACCGAGCAAAGATTGGGATGGCTGAGTTCGATATTGTACATTGATCCGATCTCCGTTTGAAGTCTGAAACGATCAGTATGAGAAGATGGAGTATGAGTATTAGATGTATGGAGATCGAAACCAAAATGATCGAATGATGGAGGGCTCATCGCATGTGCGGAACTATCACGAATTCATTCCTCATTCAATCTTAAGCAATGAGCTTGTCTCACAAGTCACGAGAGAACCGAACTATATTTTGGAGGCTGAACCCAATTAGAGAATCGGCAGTCACTGATGGGAAAAGCGCTTTGACCGAGTGTCTTTCGCGAATATGATCATATCCCGCGATTCTTACCCGGCAATGCAGCATCACGAAAACAAACCCATCTGGTTCGATTTCGCAAAATTACGTCCTCGACATCGGCTTTGAGTTGAGCGACTGTTTCGAGACTGTTGGCGTGATCTCTGCCTAGAATGTGGCCGCAGAAGACCAATCCAGGGGTTACAGATCAGAAGATCTCGGCAACCAATCAATGTCGTTCAGTCGAGGAACGACGCTACAACCAAGAAATCCTCACGCGTTGTTGAACTGACAACGGCACGATTGGCATGATTGAGCGGTATGATAGTTTCCATGGATCAATTGCCTCCTCGACGTTTTTGAAAGGGAAGACCCTCTCCACTGGTAGCGGAGCTGCAACATGTTGAGATGCTTCTTGATGTCTCAGGGAAGCCGTCCTCACGTTTCCACGCCGGTTGATCATGAGATCGAGTGCAGCTCTTCTTTTCTGCCTATTCGTCGTGCAGCCCTTTACCAGGGCTAAAATCGAGTCAGACCGCCATGTCCTAATCCTCACCAACGAGAACTTTGATGAGGCAATTAGGAATCACAAGTACATGTTCGTCTTTTTCGGTAAGTGAAGAATCTCATTCATCGAATCCATTAATCAGGCATACATAATGATGATAACTGCTCATCAGCTGATAATAATTGGACCACATTCCCGGGCCGAGCCAGCGGGAATGGTGTTCCCATGGTAGATAACATTTCATTCCACCGTAAAGGTTTCCCCGGGAACGTCACGGCGAGGGAAGTTTTCCAGGATTGGTGGGAAGGCGAGCTCGAATCGATGCAGGAATGCTAACAGAATAAATTAAAGGATCCTTGGGCATTGAAAAGCGACTTGAGCTTGCAGCGGCAAGAGATTCCATCGTTTGGCCTGCTGTTATCTCAAGCCCCAACTTGAGCAACTCTTAGCGACAAAGCGTTTCGTCTTGGAATCGATATCATCCCTGCTCCGTCATCGATTTCGTCTAGGGAGTAGCGAACCCTGTTTTTGAACAAGCTTCCAGCCCAGAATATCCAAAGACAAGGCTTTCAAATCTTTTCCATTGATTTTCAGTCGACCCTATGAGTTTAAATGTGCTACATAGAAAAACCTCTCAGGAATTAGCAAGGGCCGCCAATGAGCTCGCCGAGAAGAAAGCTTTGCTGAACTTCGGCAAGGTTGATTATACAAAACAGACCAAAATCAAAAGACGCTTCAGTGTAAGTGGTCAGCTTAGCAACCCGACTCCTCAACTCACAGGATCTCTTCCCTAGCCTCTATCCGGAGGCTAGCGGAATCAAGGGATTCTTCTAACGTTTTTCCTAAAATCCAGATCCGATATCCAACCCTGAAGTTCTTCAAGGACGGCGAGCCCGTTCACGATCACGGCTATAATCGTCTAGACATCATGCGTTGGCTCAAGATGAACTTCGCTACCCCCGAAGAGATATCCACCCCCGAAGAGCTGACGGCTTTCAAGGAAGCCAGAAGAGCCGTCGTGTTAGGATTGTTCAAGAATAGGGAGTCGCGCGCTGCCAAGGACTTCTTAGAGGCTGCCGTCACCAAAGACGTCCCGTTCGGAATTTCCTCTGATGACGCGGTCTTCGCCGCTGCTGGAGCCGAAGACGGCCAAGTTGTGCTTTACAAGAAGTTTGATGAAGGGCGAAACGTTCTCGAGAAGGTCGGAACCGTCGAAAATCTCAGAAAATTCGTCAATGTCTACTCGTGGCCACTTGTTATTGACTGTGCTGACAAATCAATCCCCAATATGGACGGTAAATTGAGATTTTTCGAGATGTCCATCAGGTTGTATATTGACAAACAAAACGCCGAATACGAGAAGATATCCGCGAACTTCCGCGAGAGCGCCAAGCAGTTCCGCGGAACGGTTGCTTTCATGACGTGTCACAGTGATCATCCCAATTACGTCCATATGACCGAATTTCTAGGATTAAAGGAATCCGACACGCCTCGGATGAGAATACTCCGACACTTCCCTCCGAATAAATTCAAGCCAAAAAACGAGACAAACTTCGAACCCGCCGCCATTTCCGCTTTCGTGCAGGCTGTGGCCCACGGTGAGATCAAGCCGTATTTTCGCTCTCAGGATCTTCCCAAGGATTGGGACAAGGGACCGGTCAAGGTCTTGGTTGGTACGAACTTCCACAAGATAGCTCTCGATAAGTCCAAGAACGTTCTAGTGTGGTTCATATACCCAGGGTATTCTAGCCACAAAGAGCTTCCTGAGATCCTTAACAGACTCGGAGCGCACTTCAGGCACTACGACCAGGTCGTCATCGCGAAATTCGACTTCCGTGCCAACGAGCTTGAGCACGGCAACATTTGGTGCGATCACAGCCCGAAACTCTACAAAAAGAACACCAACGAGGTCGTCGTATACAAAGGAGAACGCACTTTCTGGGAACTGGTGGAATTTGTTGAAACTAACAGTGTTTACGGTGAGCCTTAAGCCGAAGACGCTCAAGTGAAAAGTTTGACTGCACATTACGCTTCATCAGACGTTGTTGGATATTTGGGCTCACTAGCCAGTCGGTGAACAGTCTCAATCTGAAACTGGGCTGAAGATCACAGCACAAAATAAATGGACAGAGTTTCGCTTAGGAAACGTCTAGCTCCTCAGAGCCAAGTCTTTATTGAACCAATATATAGGTATACCCAGTGGAAAGTACTATTCACATGTGGTAAGCAGATCCGAAGCTGGGCAGCCTTCGGATCTGTGTCAAGGTAATATTGATCTAACACTGCAAGTGTCAGGGGTGAATTCCGGGATACTATCGACCCCCGACTGAAATCACACTGACGGGTTTCATACACCCGTAAGATTGACTAATATTGCATCAGACGTCAAATAGGTTCCATCTGCTGTTATTCTTCCATCAATCTTTACAACGTTTTGGGGTCCTGACGTACGTCGAATTACGGAATAAAATAAACCTGGCACGAAATGGAAGTGGCATCCAGCTCGAGGATAGCCGCGGGGATTCAGTGTTCCTCTCAATGCCCGCGCATCTGAGCACCATTAGGAAGCTTTTTCCTCCGTTCTGACCATCGGAGTGCCAAGAAACGCTCCGAACGTTCATGGACCTCATTTGAAGGTTCCTGCTCCTTCTTGTAATGTTTCAATCTTGTACTCCGACGGCACTTAAATGAGGACGGTACTCATACAGAGCCAATGAATGTATTAGGGGTCAAAGAAAGTTTTTGCCGGTTTTCGCGAATATGAAGTTTGGCGCGCTCTGGGAAAAGCACAGGCCGTCTGCTCTTGGACCCATCCCTTGGCTGTTGTACGTGGCGGGAACCCGAACACATCCACAGCGTCAGAAACCAGATTTGCTTTCTGACTTCTTTCTGATGAAGTTTCCAAATGGAGGTCTCTCGCGAGGAAATTCGAGCGATTCTCTTTTTTCAAGTTCAAACTTGGAGCTACAGCCGCTGACACTGTTCGAGAGTTGTGTACCGTCTTTGGACCTTCTTGTGTTTCCATCAGAACGGTTGAAACTTGGTTCAGAAAGTTTCGCGCTGGGAAGGAAAATCTCAAAGATGCTCCCAGGTCAGGACGCCCCACCAAGATTGACGAAGATGCCATAAATTCAGCATTAGAGGAAAGTCCCGGGCAGAGTAGTGTGCTGCTAGCCAAGAGGCTGGGAGTCAGTGACCAGGCGATAAGAAACCATTTGCACGGTATGGGAAGAGTTTACAAACTCGGTAAATGGATTCCTCACGTTTTGACGCCTTCTCAGAAAGACACTCGCGCAATGCTATGCTTTTCGTTGCTACAGCGCGAATCCCAATGCAGTTTCCTGGACCGAATTGTCACTGGTGACGAGAAGTGGGTCCAATACGACAACGAAACGCGAGGACATTATTGGGTTCCTGCTGGAAAGCCCGCTCCGGCCCATGCAAAGCGGAAAATCAACCAAAAAAAACTTCTTCTTTGTGTCTGGTGGAACAACAAAGGCATCATTCATCATGAGTTCATGAAACCGGGCGAAACCGTTACTGCGGACGTGTACTCTGCTCAGCTGGAACGGGTGCATCTAGCGATACTCAAGTCTCAGCCCAGCCTCATCACAAGGCGAGGAGTGATCCTCCAACACGACAATGCTCGGCCTCACGTCGCGAAGACGACTCAGGACACAATCAAGCGGCTGAAATACGAGGTTCTACCACATCCACCATACTCTCCCGACCTGGCGCCATCGGATTACCACCTTTTCCTCAATTTGCAAAACAGCTTAAACAACAAAATTTTCACCGCCGAAGACCATCTGAAAAAGGCTGTCGAATCTTTCTTTGACGAGAACGATGTTGAATTTTACCAGAAGGGAATCGCCGATTTAGTGGATCGTTGGAGGAGGTGTCTGGCTGTCGATGGCGACTATTTTGATTAGAATCGCTTTCTCGAATGAAAAGTTGTGGAAATCGAAACTTTCAGAAATAAACCGGAAAAAACTTTTTTGTACCCCTAATAGTGCCTCGTCACATCCTAAACTCGAAAAAGTTTCGGCCAGAGGCTTGTCTGGTGTGGTGTACGTTTGAGCTGGAGGGCCGGTCGCTCTAAGAGATTGAAAAAGCGGAACCCGCAACCTGAAAACTTTGTTTTCATAGAAATTCTAATCGGTATCCTAGCCGATGGTAGGCTTTGCAGAAAAATGCGGATTGCATCATGCTTAGGGAGGCACTCATGGCATCAATGAGCCGGGAATATTGATGAAAAACACGCGAAAAAGGAACGCGCCGTTAACCAGGGGACCATGCTGGAATCTCATGATACGCGACTGGAACACAGAGAAGTCACGTCAAAAATCAGGGATTTCAAGCTCATTCCACTCATCCAATTTCCATGGGATCCATGAGTCCAATGAAGGATTCTCGAAGGTTGCTGCCTCGTCAGTTGCTGCAGGTGCACATTTTCAATTGCTGCTCGAACAGTCCGTCTTGATTTTTGTCCTCTCGCAGAGCGAGAATCTCTCTCGTGCTGTTTGAATTCTTATCAATTTCCCTCTCGAGTATTCCCATTTCGGCATAATTAGCCAAGACAGGCCTCGCGGGACCTCGTCCGTTGCCGAGAACACAGACACGGGGCACGGGAACGCTGGGGCACGCTTTCAAGAGGTTGCTCATGAACCGCGCGTCTGCCTGATTTGGGCGAGGCTTTAGATAAACGCTCTCAGTCCTCGCCCAAGGTCAGGCTTCGTCCGTTCAAGCCAGATTTCGTTCGGTCGGTCCTACACGCGAAAGCAAAACGAGAGTCACAGCAGACTTCCGGAAAAGCGCGCATGTTTCCCCCTTCTTTCAATTGGAACGCCGCCAGATGGCGCGTCATCGATCATGAATCGGATGGAGCCGAAACCGCGGCTAATAACCGCAAATGCTCGTATTTTTGTGCGTTAATTAACCGAAAGAATCTTACGGTTTCTGCGGTTAACTAATAACCACAAACAGAAACCACTGCAAGGTCTTCTGATCAGACGTGCATCGATCCTCCTATGTGAACATTCAGCCGAAAAATGGACTATCGGCCGGTTGAATCGCGAGAAAAATCCACGAAGTCGTCTGCTACGGTGGAAGACGGTCGCGCTGCGACAACGGTGGCGAAAAAAAGAGTTTTTTCGCTGTGAATCGTGCCCTACGAAGTGTTATCATCGGAAACCGAAGAGAAACAACTTGGGCATCCCTCAAACGAAGGAACGGAGGCATATTTTCTCGTCTGCGAAGAAGAAACTTCAAAAGATGAGTATAACGGTGTGCGCCACGTGCCGCGTGGAAGCGGAAAACACACTCCGCACCACGAAGAGATGCTGTGGCTGGGGTGAAATGAAGGCCAGGACGGAATCGCTCCTGAAGTCTAAGCAAGTAGCCGACCAGAACACCATGGCCCGTTCCATGGAGGCGGAGAAGCTGACGGAAGAGCTTCAAGCCGCCAATGCTCAAATATCAGAGTTGAAAACACAACTCGACGAGCTCCAGCAGACCAACGAAGCAATATCGCTTCAACTACAGGAGACGAATAGACTCCTCGACGAGAAACGTGTGGAGATCGACGCGGTAGAAACCGCACAGGCTATCAGAGGTATCAATTTGAACAAACCTCTGCAAGTTGAGACGACCCGAAATCCGTGTATGATACTTTACTCGGACAAGGGGCTTCGAAAGCTAAAGAGAGGCAGGCCCGAGATCGATCTCTACACACAATTCGCCGGACAGGTAGTATTTGCAGAATCAGTGTGCCGAAAAGGGCTAACGGTTCTCGAGACTCTTGCAGGCGTCAGTGCGTATCTGGAGAACAACCCGGGAATGGAGGCACATGTCATCTGTCACCTGGGAAGAGCAGAGATTAAGTCGGCCGTTTTAAGCGAAAAACCGCTGACGATCGACGATATCGCTGCTTCAATCATCAACCCTTTGGCGCAGCTAAGAGCGAAGCCGGGGGTACTGTCAGTGACCTGGTGTACTATGATGGAACCAAGAACGGTTCCGAACGCCGCCGCTGTCAACAAGGCGATCCTCTCTTCGTCGCCAATCCAGACCGCAGAGGTCCAGGCGTTTGACCTCAGAATACTTTCAGGAGACGAGCGAAACTTGGTCGCGGCTGATGAAGATATACTGGAAATACAGTATGCCGATAATGTACTAAAAACATTGTACAATTGGTTTCACAGTCACATCGTCTCCATGCTCAACCTGACCGCTGCAGACCTGAAGGAAATCGAAAAAAAAACGAGACGACTTCAAGGCCTTGCTCAGCGAAAGGGATGAGAAGAAGAGGGAAGTGCAGCAGCTGATCGACACCAAGAAACGGGTTCTTAAGAATACACTTGAGCAGCTCGAGCAGTCGAAAACCGCCCCCTGCCCCCGTTGCCAGCCGAGAGACAGCGCTGAACGGAGAGAGGAACAACCCTCGAGCAGTGGTACGGTTCCACGTTACCGTAAGAGGGACGAGGAAAGTCCCAGAGAAACCCAACACCCAAAAAGGTGGAGGAGTTACCGCGGAGGCCAAAAACACGGGCCATATCACAGCGAAGGAGACGAGCAATCACGAGGAAGATACCTAGCGGGACGCCGTCGCGACAGGGAAGACAGCCGGCCCAGGGAAAACGCCCGAGGCCGTGAAGAGCCCCGCCAAGCAAGCGAACGAGGACATAGATCCCCTAGTAGCTCTGTCAAGTTCGCGAAACCGAACGCGAAATGACAGCCCATGGGACGTCGCACCAGGGAGAGTAGAGGAAGCAGAGGCAAAAACGCTGAAAAGTTCCTTAATAAACTCAAAATTGGTATTATCAATATGAATGGTACTAAATCTAACGCTAGCAAATGGGCTCTCCTAGAGCGTGACGTCCTCTTGAAATTAGACATAGGTGTTATGCTTGTGTCAGAAACTCGGTTGATGAACGATGAGAACTGTCCCCCAATACAGGGATACAGTTTCATCAGTAGCAACAGAAAAGGAAGCAGTCATAGACGTTCCAATGGTGGTGTCGGCATACTGTACAAATCAAGTCTGGAGATAATTTGGACCGCGAAAGACAGAGATTGGCTGGCACAAGCTATACACGTAGGCGACCAAAAATGGATAATCGTCTCGTTCTACATAGCACACGGGCTCATAAGACAAGACAAGAAGTTCTTTGAATCTGTGGGCAAGTTCATCAGAGAAAAGTGCGATAGCAGCTACCACCTGTTACTTGGTGGAGATGCTAACGCACACCTGGCTGAGCTAGACGGCAAAACAAATCCTAGGGGAAAACTCCTCGAGGAATTCGCCATCGAGCATAGCTTGACCATCGTGAATCGAACAGCGAAGTGCTCCGGGCGTTTCACGAGGGGAGACTCTGCCATTGACATCGTGCTTGCCAATAATAAGGCGTACTTGGCTATGGAGTGTCTGAAAGTAGACGAAGAAAGAGAGATCACTACTATAAGTGACCACAATCTCTTAGTTGTGGAATGCGAAGCAACATTCCAGAAGGCGAAGAAGTGGAGAACCGTACGCTCGATCGACGCACAGAAAGTCGTCGAGGAAACAGAAAAAGTTCTGGATGACGAACGGGATCGAAACAGAGCCACGTATGAAACCTTCAGAGAAACACTGACGGCGAGCATGAACCGTTTCAGCAAAGAGAGAAAAGTCTCTCATCGCCCAATGGTTCATACTCCCATTATCTCAGCGCTCGAATCCATCCGCAAAGAAAAAAATCGAGAATGGAGACGACGTAGACGGCTGTGTTTACCAACACACGAGATAGAACTCGAAGTGAGAGAGGCACAGCAGGCTGTGAGAGAGGAGGTCCAGAGAGAACTGGCGGTTAGAGACAGACGAGCTCAAAATGAGATCCTCTCCGCTCCTCGAAACATGCGCGCGAGAAAGTTCTGGGACTACGTGAAACGTGCCCAGAACGTTCGTCATCGCGTTCCCGAAGCCAGAGGCGCGAATGGAGAAAAAATACCATCCAGCGACCTCGAGGATTACCTGACCACCGTGGCAGAAAAGAAACTCTACGCGAGGGAGGGACAATCTCCAGCAGAGGAGCCGGTTCGAATGACAAAGCCGACCGGAATCCATACAACTGCCGATGATGTGACCCGGGTTCTGAGCAAGATGCAAATGAACACGAGCACCGGCTTGGATCAAATCCCCGCGAAAATTGTGAAAAAACTCACAGAAATCGGATCGGGATATCTGAGCGAGCTCTTCAATCGAATACTAACGGGGGAAGAGGCAATACCCACGGATTGGAGGGACGGAAAGGTTGTAATGTTGCACAAGGCGAACTCAAAACCGGGTGACCTCACAACATACAGACCGATCACAATATCCACCGTGCTGTACCGAATCTTCACCAAAATACTTGGTGCGAAGATACAAACCTGGATGGAAGGCAACGGAATCCTAGGCGAAATGCAAAACGGATTCCGAACAGATAGACGTGTGGATGACAATCTGTTCATCCTCACCTCGGCCATCGAAATGTCGAGACTCGACAAAACAGGACTACTTTGTGTCTATCTCGACTGCACAGCAGCCTATGATAGAGTCAATCGCCGGAAACTATGGGAAAAACTGCATGCCATAGGAATGAACGAAGGCTTGATAGAAGTGATCCAGAAACTATACACGCATAACAGAGCTCGCGTTGAATACAACAATGCAACCTCTAGATGGGTCAAAACAGATCAGGGTCTACGACAAGGTTGCCCGCTGTCGTGCACCCTGTTCATGCTGTATATCTGGGATATGGAATCCGAGCTCCAAAAACAAGGAGCGGGATTCAGAGTGAGAACGCATAAGTGGACCTGGAACACTAGGAGAAAAACCTACTTCCTGATGTCCGGGCTACTTTTTGCGGACGACCTTGTGCTCATGGCTAGGAGCTACCAGGAGATGGAAAAGCTGCTGAAAGTCATGACAAAATACGGGGATGAAAACGAACTGACATTCAACCCCGAAAAGTCGGCAGTAGTGGTATATTCATCCCACGATGTAGGGTCCCATAGGGAACTCTCGATACAGGGTAAAACTATACCTGTTGCTCGGGACTACAAATTCTTGGGCATAACGCTCTCCGATTCCAGAAACTACCTGAATAAGCAGGGAGAAGCCTGGGAGAGAAGTGCAATTTCTGCCTTACACCAAATGCACGCCACGACACTTTGGGGTTTCAATAGATTCGAAATCACAAAAGTGCAGTGGAAATCGACAGCGGTACCGAAGCTAACGTACGCAAATGCAGTACTGGTTACGGGAAAAACGCTGAGACAGAAACTCGAAAAGGCCCAGCGGTCAGCCGGAAAATGGGCACTCGGAATCCCCGAGGCGAGGGTTTCGGACGAGTTCGTGGAAGGAGAGCTCGGCTGGTCGTCGTTCGAAGCGAGGGACGCACAAAGCAAAGTGAGATACATCGAAAGGGTGAGAGCAATGCCCGATCACAGATGGCCAAAGGCAATCTTGAATATGATAGAGCTCACAAATCAGAAAACACAACTGTACCTGGAAACGGAACGCTTGAGAGTGAAATACAACTGCTCGGATATCGAAGCGCAAGCCGATGGTACCGGTAAGATACTTCTGGGACAGTTCGGTAAGCTCGTGAAAAAGAGAATATCCGAAACCCAGGAACGTTTCTGGAAGCAAAACATGCTACTGAAAACACGTCTGCGAAGCTACAGCAAAGGTAAAACAACCCGCGGTGTGCCTGGCTACCTCTATGACAACAGTCGAGGAAGCACCCTACTGGCGCTAGCTCGGGCCGATATGCTGCCCACTAGAGCCCACAAGATGAACTCTGGAGAAGACAAAACATGTCCCAGATGTGGGGTGTACGAGGAGACGACAAAACACGTTATCTTCGAATGCAACGACATCTACTACACGGAGGAAGAACTTCTGTGCCGTCTCGGACTCAACGCGGACGCGGACAACGTGGCCGACGTACGAAGGACAAGAAAAATCCTGGAGGAATGGGACAAACATCGATCTGCTGAGAAGACTCGCGCCTGACACGAAAGGCTGATTATCTGTGTACATATAAAAACTCATGTGTGCATAGAAATCTGGATCAATAAATACCATACCATACCATACCATACCATACCATACCATACCATACCATACCATACCATACCATACCATACCATACCATACCATACCATACCATACCATACCATACCATACCATACCATACCATACCATACCATACCATACCATACCATACCATACCATACCATACCATACCATACCATACCATACCATACCATACCATACCATACCATACCATACCATACCATACCATACCATACCATACCATACCATACCATACCATACCATACCATTGTCTCTTGTAAGCGTTGAGAAACTTGAAGTTCCAATTGCTCTCTCAATGCAGATTGCTCTCATAAGCAAGTCCTACGACAACTCGCCGCCAGAACAACTCATCAGCTGACGTGTCGGCGACAAGCTGTCTGACGATGGAATAACCGGATATGTTGTCTCGGCGACAAGTTCCGCTAAGACGAGTTGTAACGGAAATATCTTCCAAGAGCGCCAGCTCTTAACACCCACTAAAAATTGACGACCTTCACCTTGAGTGGTATGATGATCTTAAGTGGGCTCATAATTCATGTGAAGTACAACCGAGGAAAACGACGTACCGAAAATCTCGTCCAAGCATTCGCTCTGAACGACACAGAGGCAGAAAACAGATCTGCACCATGACTTGTCACTCTGACCAGATGTTTGGACCGATTGAACCAGTGAGCGAGGGAATTCGAGGGTCGACGAGGGGAATCAACAGCCCAATCCGCATGAATCGCTCGACTCGTCTCCGTTAGCAATGACGTTCGCTAGCCGGTACACAGAGCCGGGCACACGCACTGCTACGTCGAAGTATCAAGAGCAAATGACCTTAGATGAGTCATCATTAGACACTGGGACAGAGGCGTGACTCATGCGAGATTTCCACAGCAAGGACTCCAGATTCACGCGTGAAACAAGTTGGAGCTGTCATTCTACAACGATCATTCCGCGACTTCCGAAACCACGCAGATTACGCTGATGGGCGATGAACCTTGATTGAAACTGCCACGAAGGGGAGCATTACGTAAAGGCTACGGATGGCTTTTTGGCGCGCCAATTTTCAGCCAGGACTTATTATTTTTCGCAGACACACCGACAGATCGAATGAGGCCATTAAAAACGTCTATCAAATCGAACATCGACGGAACTCTCCAATGGAGATCAAGACCGAAGAGATCGAGTGATGGAGGACTCATGGCACGCTGTGCGGGAATATTACGAACCGATTTCCAATCCAATGTCACGTGATGACCTTGCCTCACAATTCACGAGATAACCGAACTGATTCGGAGATTGAACTTGACAATCAGAAGATCGGCAGTCTTGAATGGGAGAAGTGCAACGAGCGAGTGTCCTTCGCGGTGACAAAACACGATTCTTCCCTGGAAATGCAGCACCACACAGCCGAATATATCTGGTTTCATTTCGCGAAATTACGTCCTCGACGTTGACCATTCCAGGACTGTTGGCGTAATCTTTGCCTACAATGTGGCCCCAGAATAGATCTGCGGTGACAGATCACGAGATCTCGAAAACCAGTCAGTGTCGTTCAGTCGAGGAACGACGCAACAACCAAGAAATCCTCATTCGTCGTTGAACTGACAACAGCACGATTCGGGCATGTCCGAGCGGTATGATAGTTTCCATGGATGAATTTCTACCTAACAGTGTTGAGAGGGCGACCCTCTCTACCGATGGCGGAGCTGCAAAGCGATAAGCTGTTTCGTCATGGTCCGGGAGAAGCCATCCGCACGTCTAGCTGCCGGTCAATCATGAGATCTGGTGCAGCGCTTCTCTTCTGCCTATTTGCCATTCAGCCCTTGACCAGGGCTGAAATGGAGACAGAAGACCATGTTCTCATCCTCACCAACGAAAACTTTGATGAGGCCATCAAGAATAAGCGGGGCATCTTCGTCTTCTTCGGTGAGTCAAGAATCCCGCTCATCGAATCCATCCATCAGGCATACACAATGATGATAACTGTTCATCAAACTAGATTACAGGGTGTTAACTTTGCGCTGCAAAATTTCGGCCGCGTCCGTATTTTTTAACGTAGGCTCACGTTCTCCCGCGCGGAGTTCTCAAGTGCATGTACCGTGTGCTCATACAAAACTGAAGACGTAGGTTGGAAACTCTGTCGAACAAATTGGTTGCGGCGCTGCGTCCCTGCAACAAGTTTCACAGTTTTCCAACTCTCCCTCGTTCTTGCCGCCCGAGGCGCTTCCGTCATTATGTATCCATCGTCTGCTACACGATCGGTGTTGTCCCAGGAGGGCCATTACGTCATGCCTATGTCATAAGCACGTTACGTCATAAGCAGCGTTACAGCGACTGGCTCATGGGAGCGTCCTCGCAGTGTTCATTATTGACAAGGAGAAGCGCGGTACTTTTGAGAATAGAACTGGCAGCAACTCTCCTCCTTTGTGAGATCATTCGCAGCTTGGAAGGATTGTTTAAGGAGTAAGATTGTATCACAACGTATCACTATAAGTTAACTTGTTGGAGAGTATCTCGGTGGCGGTATGCCTGCATTGCTCCGACTGCCTGTGCGAAGTTCTCGACCAGGTTCGTCTTGATGTAACTGTGGTTCTGCATATGCTTCCTGAGGCGGAGCTCCCTCTTCAAAAGTTTCAACAGCAGCTTCGAAGGAGTTCGGATCAACCTGATCCTTACCGCCAGCTTCGACGAATGCAGTTCCTGGAACCCCGGGAAAATCATCTGCAGGATGTCGGTCTTCGAAGAACAGAGCTGGATAGATCGATTCCGCCGACTGCTCAGTCCCCTGGTCCCCTGACTTGTTCGGTCGACTCCTCTTCTGACCGTTCTGGATTAACCCTTGCGAAATGCATAAACCAGTTTCACTAAGGCGGCTTTTGTTCCGCAGAGTTCGAAAATTCCTCCGTGAACCCATATCTGGTGTCTGTGCCAGGAGCGAGCCACGACCACGTCCCCTATCTTGAATCAAGTTCGATCGCCGGGAATCGAAATCAACGGCTCACTGTCGGTGATCAGTGTGAACTTACGACCGAAGAAGTAATAGTAGAATCTACTGGCACCTTCCTTGATACCGAAGGCCTCTCTCTCTCAAGCGGAGTGTTGCGTTCCTCGGTTTCCGCGGGCGTCCCGAATAGTAGGCAATCGGTCTCTCTGGATCGTCATGGTACCGGTGAGGCACACCAGCGGAAACTCCGCGCGATGACGCAACGGTTGCGAGTGCAAGTACTTTAGATGGATCGAAAGGAACCAAAACCCTTGGCGAACGCATCTGCTGTTTCCCCGCCTCCAATGCACGGTCCATTTCTTCAGCCCAGACGTAACCTTGCGCTCCATTTCTCTTGAACTCTTTTTATGGGGGGCAAGCAAGATCTGCAAGTTTCTAAGCATCAAAGAATAGGACTGTATCATGCTCACGAAACTTTCCAGTTCCCTGACTGATTTTGGTTTCGGAGCATTTCTGATGTTTGATACCTGATCACATTCATGAATCTCTTGATGCTTGAGTCGAAAACCGAAGAACTGGACCTCCTCTTCGAAGAATTTGCACTGGGGGAGATTGAAACGAATGTTGTTCGAGTCGAGATGTTGTTGAACGGAATCCAACCCCTTCAGATGACTTTTGTCGTTCGATGCAGACACGACAATATCGTCGATAACCACTCCAACTCCCTAAGTTCCTGCAAGGAAACCTTGCATGAATTGCTTGAAGATTGCGGGAGCAGAGGCAGGACCATTGCACATGCGGTTGAATCGGTATAAGCCTCGACGTGTGTTAACAGTGAGATATGTAATTGCGATCTTCTCGTCGCATATGCATGTGGAGGAACGCATTCGATATATCCAATTTGGAGAACCGCTCCCCAGCTCTGGTATTATCAAGAGCATGACGAATGTTCTTCAGCGGATGGTCATCTAGAATCAGAAAACGATTCTATCCGACTTCGATGTCCCCACATATCCCGATAGAATTTTTCCCGATTTCGCAATCATGAATGCATACCTTCAACTCGACCGGAGCCCTCTGATGCTCGTCCATGAAATGAAACGGAACTTCGACGAAGGAATGTTGACTTTGGGTCTTTCTGCATTCTCCTGATCCTGAAGCCAGACGACGTTTTGCCGTGAACGAATCACACGTTGAATTCTTGTGTCTAGAGTCCGGAGCAAGATGGTTTGGACTTCAACAAGAGTTGCATTTTCTGCTGGATTGCATCCGTGGGACTGAAGGTTTCTCTGTGTTCCACCGCTGGAGCTCCGGTGTCCGATTTGCAGCTTGTGAACGTCACTCCAAGTTGAATGATGAGTAGGCCCATATCAGAACGCAGCGGCAGATTTTCTGGCACTTGCGAGCTCCTCGGTCTCCGTTGACACTTCACTAAAATCCTTTTTTCAAAATCCTCCAAGGGTTCACCTGAATCCTGCCTTGTGCTTCGGAACTGCAAACGCACTGATCAGATGTATTCGCCCGGTTCGTAGATTTTCTGCAGGATGTTGGTGATTTCGACGTACGTGAGCCTCTCGGGTTTCTTGTCTTCAGGGACCTTATCGAAGAAGCGCTCGAAGAACCCATCAACTCCAGTACTACGCATTGCTGATCTTCTGCGGTAGTCTTCTTCTCGTATCAGAGATAGTGCTCGAGTCTGCACAGCCACGCAGAAAACTTCGAGCGCGCGGCTTTGAAACGTCTAATTCACAGAACTCATGATCGAATGTTCACAAATCGTTGATAGGTACAACGGGTTGTAGTTCCGAGTTCGTGACACAGCATCGTCGACGGTTCCTAACTGTTCGATTCGACTTAGGAAGTCAGCTTACGGAATTAGCCATGGCAGAAGGAAAAGTCACGTCCAGCATCTTGAGTAGAATTGAAATGGAATTTCCGAACCACCCTGACCTTTAGCATTGCACCATTGGCACGTGACCATTGATGTGTTTTGGATGGCAATGCCCTCACTCATTCGAAAATCCCTCTGAGTTTCGTCGCGAGCTCCTGCGCTTTGAGCTTTTCGTTGCTCCGATCAGCTGCGCATCATATCGAAAATCCTCCTCGAATGCCTCCTTCTCGAGCGTTTCGTCTTGGAAACGACATCGTCTATGCTTCGTCATTGATTGAGTCCTGGAAGCAGCGAAACATGTTTTGGAACAAGCTTACAACGCCGAATATCTGGGGACGAAGCATTCAAGTCTTTTCTATTGACTTTCAGTCGCCCCGCAGAGTGTATCGTGGGGAACCCTCTCTGCGGAATACGCGAGGGCCGCCCGTAAGCTCGCCGAGAAGAAACCTCTTCTGAAATTCGGCAAGGTCAACTATGCAGAACAGACCGAACTCAAAGAACGCTTCGAGGTGAGCATCGAATTTCACAACGCGACTTCTCAGCTCACAACCATCTCTCCCCGAGCTTCTATCCGGGGTGCGAAATCAGTGGCTTTCCCTAATATTCTATCCTGAAATCCAGATCAAACATCCAATCGTGAAGTTTTTCAAGGACGGCAAGCCCGTTGACGACGACGTCGAAATTCCGTGGACTCCTGTCTCAACTCAGTGGGTCGTTAATTGGCTCAAGCTCAAGTCCGCAGCCCCCGAAGAAATATCCACCCCCGAAGAGCTGATAGCTTTCAAGGAAGCCAGACGAGTCGTTGTGTTGGGATTGTTCAAGAACAGGGAGTCGGACGCCGCCAAAGCCTTCTTGAAGGTTGCCTCTGACAGCGACGTCCCGTTTGGAATTTCCTCTGATGACGCGGTTTACGCCGCTGCTGGAGCCGAAGACGGCCAAGTTGTGCTTTACAAGAAATTCGATGAAGGACGAAGCGTCCTCGACAAGGTCGGAACTGTCGAAAATCTCAGGAAATTCGTTTTCGTCTACTCGTTGCCACTTGTTTTTGACTATGCTGACAAACCACTCTACCAGATCATCGACGAATTAGGATCAATCGAGTTGTCCATTATGTTGTACATTGACAAACAAAACCCCGATCACGAGCAGATATCCGCGAACTTCCGCGAGACCGCCAAGCAGTTCCGTGGAACGGTTGCATTCATCACTGTTCACAGTGATCATCCCCTTTACGATTATCTCATCGATACCATGGGATTGAAGGAATCCGACACGCCTCGGATAAGAATTATCCGACGCGCTAACCGAACTAAATTCAAGCCAGACGACGAGACGAACCTCGAACCCACCGCCATTTCCGCTTTCGTGCAGGCTGTGGTCCGCGGTGAAATCAAACCGTATTTTCGGTCTCAGGATCTGCCCGAAGATTGGGACAAGGCACCGGTAAAAGTCTTGGTTGGTACGAACTTCGACAAGATCGTTTTCGACAAGTCCAAGAACGTTCTGGTGGGGTTCTTACAACGTTGGCAGCCTTCCTCTAGAGAGCTCGTTCCGATTCTCGAGCAACTCGGAGAGCACTTTAAGGATAACGGCCAAGTCGTCATCGCGAAATTCGACGCATGTGCCAACGAGCTCGAGCACCACAAGAATTATTACGACGGCACCCCGAGACTTTACAAAAGGAACACCAACGAGGTCGTCGCATACAAAGGAGAACGCACTTTCGAGAAACTGAAGGAATTCATTGAAACCAACAGTGATTACGGTGAGGTTCCCGCTGAGACTTGAGGGAAGAATTCGACTGCACATTACGCTTCATCATACGTCGAATAGGTTCCATCGGCTGTAATTCTTCCATCAATCTCCGCAACGTTCTGAAGTCCCGACGCATAAAGAATTACTGATCAAAATAAACCTGGCATCTGCAATCTAGCTCGTGGGTGTCCGCGGGAATTCACTGTTTCCCTCAATGCCTACGGTTCTGAGCACAGGTACAGGTGCTCCGAAATCGTTACATCCTGGCCACGGGCCCCTGCCGAAGGGCACCGGACCGGGAGTATACACGGGATTCTCCGTTAAAAGTCATGCCTGCGATTTCGATAAAACTGGGCGGCGAATGCTCGTCGATGGAAAGAATGTTGAGGTGTGATTCAGTTTCTGCTGATCGAAGCTGATAGAGCAGTCTCGTAGACACATACATAAGTCTTTTTCGAAGGTATTTTCTCGGAGTCTGGGAAACGGCGAGCCCCGGAAAAGACCTCGATTCTGTGGTCGACATGGAGAAAGTCGATCTAGCCTCTGTAGTCAATGAATTATAATTCAGTTCATCCGGGTTGAACCGTCAAATACAACCGCGAAGTGATGTCGTGGCGACGGACGAGATGGTTCTTGATTATGGGCGTGCGATGACGAGGGAGTCGGGAGAATTGCTGACATTAGTTGTGACTCTACGAGTGATATTCTCTCTGACTAGAGTGCCTTCGGACCCAACGCACTCGAGATTTCGAACTTAAATCTGATAGGCCTTACAGGAGTTTCCAAAATCCGGTCATTCGGGTGTATGTCAGGAGAATACAGCATTTTCGAAGGAAAAACATAATTGACGATTGACGAGCCCAACTCAAATTAGGTTTGACGTTCTCGAATGATCCCGTTGGATACGTGAGCTGATTTGATTGGACCGAGCTTCGGGCAAGGATCATCGCCACAGATGCCTACCGCCAGGTCACAGGACGGTAGGAGAGCGCGTACAAATACCGTCGGCGTTGAGAGTTTCGGTGAATCCGGGCACTCCCTAGTGTTGTGCACTGTCCTGAAACAGTCGCCGCTGTCCTCTTTTTCGTTAATGTTAATGTTGAGGTTGTTGTCGACGGTGGCGGTGATAGTGGTGCTTCTGCTGCTACTGCCGGTGTTGACCTGCTACCGAAAGATGTATAGACATGTATGTATGTTGTATAGACTGTTCATGAAAATCCTAGCTAACAGGATTCCAGACTGGATGGAAAATAACAATATCCTGGGCGAAATGCAGGCCGGGTTCAGAAAAGGCAGACGAGGAGAAGATAACATCTTCATCCTGACGAGCGCAATCGAAATCTCCAGGCTCCGGAGGGAGGGACTGGTGTGCTGTTTCTTGGACTGCTCGGCTGCCTATGACCGGGTGTGTAGAGACACGTTGTGGAGAACCCTAAGAGAACTGGGGATGAATCACACGTGGATAAAGCTGCTCCGAGCCTTGTACTGCGGAACCAGAAGCAAACTGGTCTTCGGAGAACACTCGTCGGCTTGGATTGGAACAACACAAGGTTTACGCCAAGGTTGCCCAGCTAGTCCAGTTTTTATTTCTTCTCTACATCTCTTCCCTTGAAACACATCTGCAGAGAAGTGGGTGTGGTTTCAGGATAATGGAAAGGGGAGACTTCTGGAAGCCGTTGGAGAAGAAATACACCAACGTATCCGGATTGCTTTTCGCCGATGATCTCATCCTGATGGGGAGAAACTTCTCGGAATTGGAAAAGCTGTTAGAAATCACGTCCAAGTTCGGGGACGAGAAAAACTAACATTCAACCCCACGAAGAGTGCGATTATGGTTCTCCCCAATGCAGCACAGGCATGGAGAGAACTCTTCAAGTCCAAGGCAAAGACATACCAAGGGCCTCGCACTACAAGTATCTGGGGATAACTGTATCAGACTCTGAAAACTACCTCGACGTTCAGCACAACGTCTGGAAGGAGAAATCTCAGAAAGTTCTGAATCAACTGCAAGCAAGAGCTCTCTGGGGATTCAACAGGTTTGAGATCTCCAGGACTCTCTGGAAGGCAGTAGCCGTACCAGCGCTCACGTATGCGAATGCAGTGACAGTTATGACAAAGACTCTGGAAAATGAAATAACGATAGCTCAGAACGCAGCGGGGAGATACGCTCTTGGTATCCCCAGCAGCAAAGTGGCAAACGAATTCGTCACAGGCGAGCTTGGCTGGTCTTCCTTCAGAGCAAGAGAAGCTCAAAGCAAGGTGAGATATTTCAACAGAGTGGAATCCATGCAAGATCACCGATGGCCGAAGGCAATAGTGAGAATGATGGTAGAGACCGGAGTTGAGACGAAGGCGTACAAGAGAGTGACCGAATTGAGCCGAGAATTCAACTGTGATGAAATCCAGTTGACATTCACGGAGGACGGCACTCCACTCCAAGGGACATTCAACAGAGCGATCAAGCAAAAGATCAGCGAGGTTGAGACAGCTAAATGGAGAGACTCGATGAGTCGGAAAATTAGCTTGACCCGATACAGGACTCATGCGACAGAGAGAGGGATCCGGCAGAATCCCTACGACAACAGCAGAGGATCCGCCTTGCTGGCGCTCAGTAGAGCAGGCATGCTGAGAACGAGGAGCGTCAGAACCCACTCCGAGCCGGGACTAGAATCAACATGCGTAAAATGTGGAATGGTCGCGGAAACCCTGAGCCACGTCATCTGTGAATGCAACGAAGCCTACTTCGAGAACGAGGAAGTTTTGAAGCGCCTGGGACTCGACGAGAACCCGTCACTGGAGGCGATGGCAGACACCAAGAGCCTCCTGCAGCAGTGGGAGAAAGAAACCTACGATATCCGCTGAGTATACTCGCCACTGAAGTGAAAGTGTCATGTAAATGAGGATAATAAATACCAATACCAATACCAATACCAATTCGGGATTCTTCGATGTCGGTATGCGGAATGTAGGTTTTGAAAAAGAGAAAGAAAAAAAGATGCGTACATTGACGGCGGCGTAACCGAGGCCAGAGACGCGATTAAGGATCATCGGATCTGGTCAGCCGTTTTCTGTTCTCAACGGACAGACGAAGTTCTCACATCCATTGATCGGTTGCTTGCCGGCTCGTCGTCGTTCTCCTGCCCCCAGCCAGTCTTTAAAGTCTAGAATGAGAGTCGGTGCACGTTGCGCATCGGGACGCACGCCCGAGTACACTGAGTTGTGCTCCGAGTCTGTACTCCAGTTGCCATTCCTCCGTTCTCTTCGAGAAATTTTAACCAGCTTGTCAAAAAAAAAGACATCATGTCTGTGGTTGTTGGTTCAAGACGAAACCACGGCAGGGTGAAGTTCTTCATTTAGCCATTCTTCAAGAGTCGCTGAATTCTTCCGCTGTTCCAAAGAGGCACCTTGGTCTCCCTAAGTGACCGTCGACTGTAGGTCCAGTCCAATCCAAACCGAACCGACGAGGGAACTTCAATGAAACTCAATGATTCACACTCTCTTCCTCACCACAGGGTGCGACTGCACACGGATATGAACGTCAACCACCGCACGTTTGCTCATTCGCGGGTACGATTTCTGCCCCGAAGAATCAGAAAATGAATGAAAAACTCAGGGATTCGAAAAATACGCGTCCAGATTAGGCTCCTCAGAAATTCCCAACAAATTGCATCCATGAATCCTTCTGGGAAAACCTTGAACTTGAAGATACAGTCGACTCCGCTCAATTGGGGCTCCGGGAAATCGGGGCGACCGCTTATTAGGGCCAAAAGCGGGATTCCCGAATATTTTAATAGAAAACGCTCCGGTTAATCGGGTTTTCACTCCGCTTAATTGGGATATTTCGGATCCCAAAAGATGGAAGAATTCTCAAAAATCGGCTGCTTGGCGACTGTTTCTGGTTTAATTTCTTTTTCAGGGCGATGGAATCTATCGAGAATGTTTGAAAAGCGCGTCGAGGTGTCGCTTCCTGCGTCCGAGGTCTGAACAATGTGACGTTCCCTACGCGACCGCTAAGATGGATACAGTTATGGTGATATGAAGCTGTGTCATTGATCTTTCTTGCAGTCGTTCCTCCGCATGCGAGGAAGACGGAGAATTCCGTCCTTCCAGGCTCTTGATCGGTCACCCAGACCATGTTTTTCCGAGCGACCGCTTTATCGGGGCAACCGCTTAATCGGGCCAAAACAGTGTTTCCCGATGCGTCCCGATCAAGCGGAGTCGACTGTATATGTTACCCATGAATCAGGGCCTACCACAAGGTGATCCTCAGAACGCGACTACATGGTTCGCCTCAGCTAATGTCATCCCGAATCGAATCACAACTTTCCTCGTCTCGTATTCCTCTTGGAGCGAACTCTAGATATTCATGGATTGGACAGGCAGGACTCCAAACTGAGTTTATAACGAAACCATTCCGGACTGCTGTTCGACGGCTCGGCTTGCCCAGAGCTTTTTCAAATTCTGCTAGCCGCTCTCGTGGACTCTTCGACACTTATGAGGATCGACGCGGGATGATACTTCGGTGTTGAACGTGAGCATCACATGACGGAGTCTCGAAGGAAGCCCCACTCAGAAATGACACTCCACTCTGAAGAAAACTACCTAGGAAGGAAGGGTGGATATCAGATAAGACATCATCCACAACATCTCTCGACAGCCCGCTGTCTTATTGCTTGACAAGGACTAGGTTTTGGAAATGAGAATCACTGGGCGACTGCAGCGAACGAGTGTCGAATGGAATCGTTCCAGCAGCTGCTTGGATCACAGAGGAGACGGATGTGTCCCGAAGCCCACGGTTTGCTCACGTCTTGGACGTGCACGAGCTCCATGCTTCCGGGAGATGTTTTCATCTCAGGAAGTTTTGAGAAAGCCTCGATGCTGTGCGTCGCGTGAACTTGTCGTTCCTCCGTCGGTCGCCCGCACGTTTGCTTGCTCGCCCGCTTCGGCGGTGGGCCAGACGACTGGAGAGCGCTTCGAGAGTGAGCCGAGGGTGAAGTAAGGGTAAGCCAATCGACGGTTGTGCGGACACGAACCGATCCAAGCCGAGGGATCCCGAAGTTCGCACTACGAGTCACCAGACGGTACTACCACCGTTCACGTGGCGCAACACCACCACGCGTTCACACGACCACGTGCACTCCATGATCCGATCGATCATTGGGATTGAATCGTTGGGATTGGGGCAACTCAGGAGCGATTCGCAATCACTCAATTGGGTCAGATGCGTTTTAGGACCACTCACACTTTTGCAGGTTCTGAAGGCGACGAGGAATTTTCCCTTGTCCCCTTGTTTTGCTGGAATCCTCGTCAGCGATGACGAACCTTCCCCTTGTCGGCAGCAAAACGTTCCTAGAGATCCCGCGACGATTTCGAAAGCTACGGGGGACAACTGTAAGACTGGCGGAGGTCATCATGGAAGCTAGAACTGTCGTCGGAACATTTAGAAGGTGGATTGTTCCACACATGGAGCAAAGATTCTGTGTCAGTCAGAGCTGGGTGTTTACATCCCTTCGAACCGCGGGGACGAAGCCTAGAGCATTCCCTAACGAGTCGTGGAACCTACGGGCGTCTGAATCAGCTCGATGTCGTTGGTGGCCGTTTATTTTTGCGCTGGCTTCCCTAGGGAAATGCTGCGTCGCGACGAGCCCGGAAAGGATCGCGGAACTCGCTCAAACCTACATTCTTCAACGCGGGATTCCCTTGACGAAAATTGTGATCCTAGATGCCAGTTGCCTCCTCAGAGATGGTTCTGTGAGGTTCAACACCAGCTTTCTGTCGCTACAAACTGAATTGCACACTTTGATCCCTGGGCCCCGACACATCACTTCGCCAGTTCTTCTTGAAACACTGGCTGTCCCTCTCGTGATTGCTGTTCTGTTCGCACCCCAAGACAATTTTGAAGCGATTGATCTTGTTCAGAACATACAACCAAAGTGTTTATTGCGAATTCACGTCGTCTCCAATCGTTATCTGGCGTCAAGCGGTTTCTCTAATGTCTGGTTGTCCAAGGGAGCCCCTGCGCTCTATTGCGCTCAGACGTACGATTAATTGTTGACAGTCTCGCCGAGAAAACCTTCGGAATCTTGTGGGGCTTCAGAGCTCGATTGCCAGACATTGAGGTTTCTCGCCGAACGTGTTATCTTCCCCATATGCCCCCTCAGCGGTTGACTCTGTCGACCTCCTGCAACCAAACAAAGTTCTCACTCGGATATGAGGCCGGTTTCCCCAGTGATTCCATCAAGTCCTACGATCAACACATGAAATCCATATATTTCTCGTGCTCCGAATCCATCGAGTGCCATTCCCTGATTCTGCGTACGCCAGCGGACGTCACCACTCTGCTGAAACCCTTCTGTCTGGACGTTTGGTTAGCAGCAGTAACGTCAGATGATTTTATCCTTTCTCTCTGTCGGAGCCATCGAAGCGAATTGCGACAAATATTCAGTGCTGGTCATTGCTTGCACCATGGTTTCGATAACATTCATACTCTCCGCAGTTAATTCGAACACTGTCATGTCTTATTTCTTAGACAGAGCTTATGATCCGCGTGATGAATAACCCTTCTGAGCTTTTCTGCTTGCGGGACAGCTTTCAAACGCGACTTTCGCTTCCGTGCAGTGACCTTCAGGAGATCATCGAAGAATTCGAGTGTCGAATATATTTCTCGAATATATTTTTGTTGGGAAAACACTTCATTCATATTATAAAGGGAGGCGGGTGTCAAAGTTATTTACAACTGCTCGTTGATAACATGCACCATTCGTGAGGCAATGGGGAACACATCAGCGCTTGACGGGCTGGCTATACTTTTGTTTCTGCGATTTTTCGCTTATGCGGAATTCTACAGCTTCCGCGCGCGTCGGATCTCGCAGCTGGGTGACAGGCCTGCATTCGCCCCATGGACCACCCCATCCGATGTTGCCCTGTTTCGATTCTACAGGCAGATTTCATGTCCGCCCATGGACTCCCATGTTGTGTGCCGGTTTTTGAAAACGGCGAAAATCGAAGAAAAAGTAAGAAATCACGATTCTGGGGAGCCCAATTAGAAGATTCCAATTCTTGGAGAGACTCGTGATAGCCGGCACAAAAGGAATATTTACATCTCTACCCCAGGAAATATTTTTGATCACCTCGGGCCAAAATACCCCACTGTGCGCTGTAAAGTTCAGGTTGGATCCCTCTCCCTGCCGGACCTCACTGCATAGTTTATTCTAGCTGACGATCGGATGTACAGTCATACCTCGGTTAACGAATTTAATCCGTTCCTCGAAAACGTTCGTTAACCGAAACACACCTCAGTTTCGACCCAAATATCAGCAAGAACACGCGCCTTATTGACCGGGTTGCTCGGTAGAAAAAGTGAGGAGCCATCTTGGTAGGTCCACGACCTCATCTCGTAGTGTTCCCGGAAGATTCGTCATCAGGATCGAAAGACAGGTCCGACCTCGGTTAGCGTTCGACTTTATTTTGTATGAAACCTAGATTTTGAATTTGGAAATATAGAGAGTTACACTTCGAAGTAGCTGTGATCATTGCGATATCTGACTTTGAGACAAGAAGAGACACCTTAGATCTTCGTTATGATGTCAACGGAGCCGCTATTCGACGCAGATCATGTGAGACGACCCGATAAGAGTGAGATGCAAGTCGCCAGTATCGAGCTCCGTTCGATATGAAAGTTTACGATTGGACCTGAGTAGGGCTGAGAGTTTTTCACGGCTCTCTTCCGAAAAATTCTCTGAATCTCGCAGTTCTCACTGTCACTCCACTCAGAATCGAGAGGAATCGTCGTTAGCATCCAGCCGACTCGTTTTGAGGAAAAGTTCGTTAACCGAAACCACGTTCGTTAACCGAGGAAACTTCTGAAGGACAAAATTCGTTCGTTAACCGAGGCATTCGTTAACCGAGGCGTTCGTTAACCGAGGTATGACTGTATTCTAGAAAACGAATGTTGGACTCTCACGATACTATGTTCACCGTAACCGAGAACAACAGACGTAACATGAGCTAAAGTGAACGCCGATCCTTTGACTCCTTAACAATTTCTCCCTATCCGAATGTGATTGTTGGGGATCACTACTTGCCTCCGTTGAACAAATGACGGCTGAATTGTAAGTTTAGCTCTAATAAAGACAACGCGGACCAACAGCGGTCGTAATCGCTCTAAAACACGTGAAAGGGCAGAGAGCTCGACATCCGGACCTGATCAATTTTCCCAAACCGTCTTCTGGAATCCGCTAGGAAGGCTGATCGGTGGAGCAACATTGATTGGTGAATTCCCGATTGCGCCCGGTGATACGTACACGATGTCAAAACTGCTGTGCTCACCGTAGCTTGCTCGGTGAGGCAATATATCTCGATGTTCTGGTTGCATCGGGTTCCTCAGAGAAGCATCACGATGAAATGGTTGATGGCGTGTTTAATGTAATCGCCATCCGGCTGAGGGACGATTTCGGTATCGAAAGCGCAGGGTATAGCTTCATTGGCGAAATCCGTGAGCATCCCAACGGTGAGCCGAAATTTCTCTCCACGATTCTTCAGGATGAATGTATGGTTCGCGTACTTCAACATTCGCAACAGTCCCGAAGCCAGCTTGAATATCGAAGAGGAAGGAGTTGATACGGGAATGGTGATGCTGCCATCGACAGAGAGGTTGCCGTAAGCAACGCTCAAAGACCAACACAAGGTTCTGGCGACCAAGATGAGTCCTGCAGAAGATAAAGAGACAACCGGGTTCGTATACATCACCTCCGGGATCAGCTGCTGTCGAATACCGGAAACCATCATCGTGACGAACATTTTCGGGAGCGTTTCCGAGTGCGGATCTTCGTGTCTGTCTCGGAAATCTGATTCAAACAAAGTGTTTCACCCACCATATGCCGGGAAAGCGTACTTCGATCCCAATCTGATGATCATCTTTGGGCCGCATTTACGAAAAAGACCGGCGGCGTAAGCCTGGGCTCTGACCATTTCAACGGGGTTGAAAATCCTCAACTTCTTGCAAGGTTCGAAGCGTGAATCGTAATATGGATTGGTCCAATCGATAGAAGGCTTCGCTTTCTTACGATTCATAGGCCGCACTGAACTAAGAAGCTCCACGCCGAAAGCGAGTAAACAGATGAGAATCAGTTTGGCATTTCGCAGGCAAAACGAGCCCATTGTTTTTTGACTTCCCGGTCGCTCGCAAACTCTCTTCGATGGGAACTGGGACACGGCTTCGCAAAAACAAGCTCAGCCTGAATTCCAATACTCCTGAACAGATTGTTGGACTTCAACTGACCAGCGAAAAATTGTGGCATTCTACAGGATTCGAGTGAAAGTCCTCGCTCAATTTGAGCAGCTGGCATGAGCCACGCTGTTGCACACCTGCTCAGTCGTCAAAGGTTTTGGGACGGATGCCAATGACTCTGAAACGAAAATATTCCGATAAATTTCAGATATCTGTTGAACCGCTGTGAAGAAGTAACAGCATATCCTTCTTCACTCGAAATTCGCCCGCTTCTGCAAGCAGGAAACTGGAGGATCCGCCACTCCAGCGCATATGCTGGACTGCTCATTTTGCCCTTGGTGGTCCGTGGTCCGTAAAACCGATAAGCTGCCATTCTGAGGCAGAGGCGCCTCTGGACTGGATTTTCGATCAGCAGAGAAAAAACCTCCAACTCCTTGGGATTGATTCACTTGTCTTTTGCCTCCATAGTAAAACTCCAACAAGGGAAAGGCGATGACCTGTCTCCACTGTTTGCGAATCTATGGATCAAATCGTTTGAGCCCGTTTTTGATCAAATATACTGTTGACGTGATCACATCTCACGCGCGCGGAAACGGTCCGAGATTTCTTCTTGATTCAAGCATTTATCGTACAATCCTGAATATTCATCCACGGGGGATAGCCTGCCACATCCCGAACCGCAATGAGACAGATCCGAATTCCGATTCTGTCCCATAGCTTGCTTCATTGCTCTGCACGTAAGACGATATTCGGTAACGTCAAACCGAACGACTTATACCCTAAGTAGGGGTCGCAAAAGAGCCGCCAGAGGCCGCGGGTAACCGCGAGTACCCGTTAAGCATTGCAGCGGTTCTGGAACCGCAAGATTTTTGCGATTGAAAACCGCACGGAACCGCACGACTTTTGCGGTTAAAAACCGCAAAAAAACGCATGTGTTTCTAAAGACTTCGAATCCTATCTGCAGACTCAGGCAAGCTAGATTAAATATTTCCCGACCTGCGTGGTGAACCGACGACAAGAGAATATTCGGTGCTGCCTCAAATTTTGGTGCACGACCTGCGAATGACGTGCAAGCGTAGCGCGCTCATTCGCTTCGTCTGCTCCGAAGAAGACTTAAGGCATGAGTTCGTTCTACTCAAAGCCGGAACAGGCTGCGGCGCTCGCCTCAATCTCTGCTTGGGCATTGTACTGGCGATACCGCCAACATCCGCCCTCCCGGAGCGTGATTTCAACATCTTGAAGCTTTTGTTGGGATACGCATGCGACCCATGATCGTACATGGGCTGTTGTTGGGATATCGAATTTATTGTATACTAGCCGGCCTTCGGCCGACTACGCTGCCCGGCCTCCGGCCGACCGTTTTGGGTTTCCTGCGCTGCCAGTGGAATGTTCTCTGCGAGGGACAAAGAAGAGGTCGGATGTAAATTTCGTGACAATGATATTGGAGGGTTTGGAGATCATACAACGGATTACGTGACTTACGATATACGGTTTTTTGTTCAAATCGTCACTCTGAGTTACAGTTAAATTTTCGAAGTCCGGATATGCGAGTGAAGTGTTAGCTCGTCAGACCGACCCTGGCTTCATCCCCATTAGCTTGGTATAGTATGATCAGACCTTCTCCAGGATCGCCTCTAGTGGTTCCAAGAAGTATGATAAGAGAGGCCCCGAAACCCCCTAGACTCTGAGAAGTCTTTCCTGACCGACTCTGAAATTCCTGCCCTGTTCTCCGATAGACTCCGGAAACATGGTGAGACTGACCCCGATATCACCTTTCTGGACTCTGAAAACTATTATCGGAACGGCACCGTGGTCGCCTTCCAAGATTCAAAAAGTATGATCTGACCAACTCCGGAATCCCGCCACAGGTTTGAAAAAGTATTCCCAGACCCGGAATCACGTCTATGAGTTTGAAAAAGGATGATCAGAAAGGCTCACAATCTCCCGATGGACTCAAAAACCATAATCTGTCCGACCCCAAAACAGCTTCATGGATCCCCGAAAGTATGGTTAGATCGACCCCGGACACTTCTCCATAGGTTCCGAAAATGATGATCAGAGCGACCACGGAATCACCCCTTAGACTCGAAACAGGATGGTCTGACTGGCCTCGAGCCGCCTCAGTGGGTTCCGGAAAATATGATCAGACCAATCCCCGGATCACCTCCATGGGCTCTAGAAACTGTGATAAGACCGGTCCGGAGTCGCCTCCAAGGGTTATGTGAAGTCCGATCGGGCTCGCCCTGGAATAACCCCCATGGGCTTGAGAAAGTTTCATCGGACCGACTCCGGAATCGTCCCTCAGGTCTCAATAAGTATGATCATGGAGGCCCCGGAACCGCCTCATCGACTCAAAAAAGTATGATATGACCGACCTTGAAATCCCCGCCCTGTAATCCCATGGAGTCCAAAAACATAGTGAACCCGACCCCGGAATCACCCCCAAAAGTTTGGACCCCGATCACATCATTGAGATTGTGCCATGATAGAAAATCGAATAAACCTCGCTAAAACCTGCCACTCATGTCCTCATTCCTCGGGGTGCTGTCAGGTTTCAAGACCTGTGCCATTTCTCATGCTGTGGCACGATTTCTCGAATTTAATTGAGCTTGTTTGCGGGATTTCCTGAGGATTCTCATTGTTAGACTCTATGACCTTCTTTCGTCGACCTTCGTCGTCCTCGTCCACTCGAAAAAAAGATGCTGAATTTCAAAAGGAGCGAGGAAGCCTACAGAAAGAAACTCCTTACCTTCTCAAGCATCTAGTTCGCCAAGGAAGAAACAGGCTGGTTCCTTTTCCCGATGCCAAATCAGCAGCCTCATCTCGGCCGTCAAACTATAACGCTTCCAGAGGCAGTGACGGACCGTGCCTGAGTGCCGCCCGCGGCGGACCTCGAAAAATCCGGGAAATCTGGAAAATGCCGCCCTCTAGAAAGGCCTCCGAAGCGGAACGACAACCAGAAAAGCGACGCGCTATGGGGCATGAATCAGTAGAATGCCGCCCCTCAGGAGTGCCGCCCGGGGCGGACGAAAACCCCCTCCCCTACCCTACAGTCCGCCACTGTCCAGAGGGAGAGGGTGTTTGGGCACTCTTGAAGCGACCATTGATAATGATTTCATGGTCTTGGATCTCCGGAGTGTCAATATTTGATTGATTGCTCTGAAATCTTGTGGACAGCTAGAAGATGAGTCGTGCTGGTGGAAACTCCGTGCGCACTCCCGGAGCTCACGTGTACAGTGAAGTCTGGCGTAACATGAAGGGTAGCTACGTGTTCCAAGTTGCCGAAGGATATGCGGAATTCGCTTTCCATCGCAAGGAGCTCAGTAGATGCGGGACGTTCCTCACTGTCAAAAGTACATCGTACAGACCGTAAGTTTCTGTTCTAATTGTGAGCTATGACGGACGAGTGATTCAGATAATTCAGTGGCCTCCTTTGTTCCCAATCGAGTTCAACTATGCAGTGTTTTAACGTAGCTCCATCCTTTGTGGTGTCACGGCAACGATCAGAGCAGATTCCGCACAAATGGTCCGTGCACCACAGGCCCATAATCATCTACCAAAATTCGGCGGGTACGACGCGCAAGTTTGCAAAGCGAGGAGGGTGTGGAACGATCGGATAAAAGCCGATCCTCGCCTGAAGCCATCCTCGACGCTCTTGAAGACTCGTTTCGATCTCCCACTAAAAGTTCCGACTGAGATTCTCCAGTTGCCCACATACGAACCATGCAGCGTCATGCTGTAGGAGAAAGGCCAGCTCAGATCTCCAATTTGGGAGAACTACACGAAGTGATCAGCTGGCAGGAAGTTCCGACAAACACGGTGACCAGAGACAATCACAGATTGCTCAGTTTCCGCTGCACACAGAAGGACAGTCTCATCATCACGACCAGGAGACTTCTTGAGCTCCTTCCGCTCGCAACGATGATCCACTTCGATGCCACCTATTCCGTCGTTCCGCACCATCTCTGCTCGCAGCTTTTCTGCATTCATGCAAACTGGCGTACTGCCCTCCACTCGATAGGAAAAAACCGCGATGACTTTCCCGATTTCAACCTTCGCTGTCGGTCTTCCTGAAATTCCGTTCTCAATCTAGATGTATTCCCAGGTTGGACTCATTGCTTGCGTGTTTATGACTGCCGCTGACACCGACGCGTATCGAGAAGTCTTTCGTTGCTTGAAAAATCAGGTTCCGAGCTGGAGCATGCTCCTGTACATGGGCAATCATGATGCTGCCGTGCGTGCGGTCGTGAAGACGGAATTCCCCGAATGCCGTCTCTACGGCTGTTTTCCCATTACACGCAATGTCTGGTTCGGAAAGCAAGAGAGCCCCGAATAGGATTGCATCAGGACATGCGGCATCGGACCTCAGATGTGTATACGGCGTTCCTTTCGTTCACTGCACTAGCTCTCCTGCCAGCAGAGGAGATCCCTGCTGCCCTCGAGCACTTGGCGCAGGGAGCGATCAAAGTTGATAACCGCACTTTGTCAGCTACTTCAAAACCTGGTGGAAAGAGACAGTGACTTCTTGTGAGCCTATGCTTCATCAATGAAATGACCGACGGCGTGGCATGATGGTTAGCGTGCTTGGTACAAGCGCGTGCTGCTATGGTGGATGCAATAAGCGACCGGCTGCGTTGTTCGGGAGGTTCCAGGTTCGAATCCTAAAGCGTGCCAGAAGTTATTTGGCGGCGAGTACGAAAGAGAACAGGGGCCGACTCCGCGTTGACTGAGCGATGATTTGTGTGTCAACCAAAGGAGGAAAAAGGTATGCATACCTAGGTGAAGTTCGCGGGAAAATTAGCGAACGCAACCAACATGTGCGGTGCGTGGTGTGAACATATGATCGGCTGCAGAAACTGATCCTCGAATCCACACTGCGTACGTAGAGCACAGCATCCACGTTGTAGTCAACATAGGATCCACAGGATCGCTCCGCCAAGCTCAACGCTGCGTGTAGGCAAACATCGACCGGCACTTGACGTGTCTGCCAGAACGGGTTCAACGGCCAGCCGAGATCAAAGGAGTACTAAACAACGCGCCGGAACAACAAGGCCGGAAGCGAAAGAAAATCACAAAGGGTGAGCCGTATTTTTTTGAAATAGATAACAGTCGACCAACCTTGACACAGAGTCCATTGAGTCAAGGAGTCCCCATATAACGCCTAGAATACCTATCTCGACATTCAGAGCCTGGGAGTGCTGCGCCCATGATGCTGAATTCTATAGGTGTCTCGGTGTCACTCACAATCAGACTTGTGTATCCGAAGACCATTCGCTGAGAACCTGCCGCAGGGAAATGTGGTCCATGAATGCGATCTCTCCTCCAAAATTCTGCTTCCAGATTTCCTTTTCAACCACGTTCCTTTCACAGCACCTGTTCGCAAGCATCTTCAAGATGAAAGCTCGAGTTTCGCGGGATCGTCACAGGCTCCGCACAGGGATGAAGGCGTGGACGCCGATGTCGTCCTTCAACAGACGTCAGCGGTGGCCCATCACTTGGCCGACAACGACTACGTCCGAAAAGAGTGCCCTCGCTGTGCATCCGCCGACGACCTCTCGGATCAAGGGAATCCGCGGGAGAAACTAGACGCTTCATTTCGACTGTAGCGACATTGATTCCAACGCCTACGCAGTCGAGACCTTCGGTGCAAAGTTCCCACCGCTTTCTGAAGATATGATAACGATAATCGAGGAAGCGTTCAGGAAGAGGGAAAATGAGGTTGTCGTCAAGAACGTCACGCCCAGGACGTGATGGTAGATTTCTGCCAAAAATACATTCCGTACTTCGGACTCCGAATCATGCACGAAATACTCCGGCCCGTTAACCTTCCAACCGGCGACGACTGAGACCGTTCCGAGTGACTGCCTTCGTAGTAGCTGTTCTATTCATCTAACGAGCATTCATGACGGAGATCGATTCATTCGACGCAGCAATACGCTGATCAGAAAGATGACAGAGAAGATTATTTCCAGTGATCGGAGGAATTTCCAGAATCCTCTCCTTTGGTTGAGCTTTTGGAAAGCCACAGCTTCCGATGGCCTCCGAGGAATTCGCTGGATTTCGGGAAATGCCCGTTTCGCTCCTCCAGCGAGTCAGAGCGTTCGTTCACTAGGATCTGGAAGGACACGCAATCTCAGGCCGTCTCAGTTGTGGATCGAAGCTCTTGCAAACAATCTCTCCCAAATACTATGCATTCGCGGGATGAGCCACTTCAAGTAAATGATTTTCCAATGATCGAATAAATCGCGTGTTCCCGGTACTCTGATGTTGCCCAATTGCTGGAGCTGCGAAGCTCAGGCATTATGCCTGAATTTTGCATTTTTGCCATTTCTGATTCGGGTCACCTGTTCGCTGTGTCGTCATTATCATTGTTCCTCCCGCTACTCTCCAGTGTTCGTGTTTCACCAGCCCTGCGAGCAATCCGACCGGTTGCAGTTCAGCGCCCTAGAGATTTCGAGTTTGGCGCGTTCCGCTGAGCCGGCATCGAGCGCTCGAATGCGTCCATCCTCAAAAAGTCCGGAACATCTGACGTCCATCGGTTCGCTATCCGAGCAGTTCGTTCTCTGCCAAGTTCGTTATCTGATACGGCCATACCTTTACCGGAGAAAAGGGTTCGTTATTTGTGGGATTTTGGGGTATTTGGAAAAAAATGATCTTGTCATTTGAATGCAGAAGACTGTACGCATCCATCCTGGAGGTTTCGTGCATGTGGAGTCCCGATTCGACACAGGATTCACCGCTTCGAAGCACACCGCAGGATTGATGATCCGTAATCCTGAAGAATCGAAGGCTCTCTCAGCACCTCTCCATCGATCCTCTCAGCGGCTGCTACCGTTGCCAGCTGAAAGTACACAGCTGACGACGGCTCCCGCAGAAACGACGTTGCCGTCGCAACCTCGAATCTGGCGAACACAGATGGCAACGGATCGCGCTACTCTTAGCAATATGCCGAACTAACTTGCGATCATTGCCACCCATCCATTTGCATCCACTTACAATGAAGCGGTTTGGCTCGCGGAGTGCGTCTATCACGTTGAAATCCATGGTAAGTACCGGAGTAGAGCCGCGACTGCTTCGGCATTCGGTGTACGGGCAGGCCCGGAGGTTTCATGCATGAGTCCCGCGGAAAGGAACCGCCTCGCCCCTCCTTCAGCGCCTCCTGCAAGCGATCCGCGATGGACTGCCACTTTTGGAGGCGAGAAACTCAGGAGGCGACACGAGTAGCGGAGGTCTCAACGTGGTCTAACGGACCGCAGCAGAGCGGGGTCAGTCGTAAACGCTGATCATTCAGTGGCTATCAGGTTGCAAATCCCAACAGACGGTAAGGTGCAAGTGATCTTGTGGGGAGAACAAATTATCTGCTTCGTAACCCAAAGGCGGCCGCGGCCCGCACGCCAAATCCAGGTGTTCTCGTTTGGCAGCCTTCAGCAGCTTGGATTTGTCACAGCTTGGGGGAAAAATCCGACTGTAGATTCCGCTTCACCATAGGTCGGACAGGCTTCATCGGTTTCTATTCCTCTATGAATTTCCGAAACGTTTTGACATATAGGTACTTGATTGCAGAATGAAATGAGCCTGATGGCAGCAGGACTCTTGCCCGTGGAGGCCGCGGAGATTCCCTGTTCCTCTCAATGCCCTTGGTTCTGAGTAGGCTTCTCAAATACCCGCAAGTTTCGGGACCGCGGGTCTCGCGCGGGTTTTGACCCGTGGCGGGAAACCCGCGGGTAAAACCGCAAAATACCCGCAATAGTCCTGCCCGACTCGGGACTGTTCTCAAGCAAGGGCGATGTGCTTAATCGTCTCACAAGTAAACATATGTTTTGGTAAAAAACAATTGCCGATCCCGCTATGATGGATGGAAAGGCCTTGGTCCAAGAAGTAATACACGACATAGCTAGCCGGCTATCAGGCCCTTCTTGATAGTTAAAACGGTCCAAAACTTCAGGAGAGACCTATATGAGCAATTTTCAAATGCATGCCATTTCGCTCTCGACGGGGCTAGCAAGCTGATTCTTCCACCATTTTCAAGAGAATTTTGTCCTCTTTCAGATGGTTTTTTTGTAGAACCTTCTACGATGGATACTCGCTTTTCTAGAGCACTTTGAAGGTATTGAATAAAACGTGAGAATTCCAATAGAAAACACACCGCACAGTGGCGTTTTCCAATGACGGCTAGTGCACGTTTTCCATTAGGGTTTCCACGTTTTTTTTTGTATTTTCAAAGTGTTCCAGAGCAGCGAGTATTCGTCGTAGAAGGTTCATCAAAAAACCATCTGAAAGAGGACAAAATTCTCTTGAAAATGGTGGAAGAATCAGCTCGCTAGCCCCATTGAGAGCGGAATGGCATGCATTTGAAAATTGCTCATTTCAGGTCCCTCCTAGAGTTTTTGACCGTTTGAACTATCAAGAAGGGCCTGATAGCCGGCTAGCTATGTCGTGTATTACTTCTTGGACCAAGGCCTTTCCATCCATCATAGCGGGATCGGCGATTGTTTTTTACCAAAACATATGTTTACTTGTCAGATCAACGAAAAAGCCCGCATATTTATGAGCACAACTGATTCACTTTATCCAGGGAACGTTGATCCCACACTGAAGAGCACGCCGTATCACCAATATATTGTTCAGAGTTTCAGCAGTGAGTCTGGCCCTCTTTTCTCCCAGTAGAGAGCGAACTGTACTAAAGTCGAGCTCACATTGCACGGATGTAGGGGGAATTGCCTCCAGAACTCGAATGCAGAAAAATACCCATTTTTTGAGCAACTCGCCGTAGCCTTCGCTGTTTTGGAATCGCACGAACTCTTCGCGCAAATCTTCTTTCGCGTTAGACTGGTAAACTTTCGTCATGTTATTCGACGACGTGGATGGGCAAAACACAAACCGCCACGAGAGTTCCGATTCTTCCGCAGGCACGTTGACCTTGAGAGCACTAGCGTAGCCAGGGGGGGGCCGAGGGGGCCATGGCCCCCCCCAAGATTTTTGGATCGCCCATAGGGCTCCATGTTAAAGCTCAGCATCATCGTCCGTTGGCCCCCCCCAAGATGGTGCAGAAATGGTCTTGGCCCCCCCCCCCAAGAAAAAATCCTGGCTACGCGCCTGCTTGAGAGACCAGTCCTCTTCTATCAGCAAGTTCTCAAAGATGATCGAGAATTTTTCTCGATCTCGTCTGAAGCCAGTTAGGACGACGGATCCTCTTTGCATGGCAGTTCATAGTCGGCGCGTATCTTGCTCGCCTATGAGCTTACCTCGATGACGGAGCTTCACTAGATCCGCGACGGATGACATATCTACGGAAATGTCTCGCATTCTCTCTTGCGGTTTTTTTGCGGTTTTTCCCGCAAGGGAACGCGGTTTTTCGCGGGTAAAACCCGCCGAAAACTTGCGGGTCCCGCGGTTTTCAACCGCGGTCCTGAGACCGCTGAGAAGCCTAGTTCTGAGCACTATCAGGAGGCTTTTTCTTCCGTTTTGATTGGAGTCCCCAGTGACGTTGCGAACATTCACGCACCTTTATTCATTTAGAAGTTTCTGCTTCGTAGTGTTTCAACCTTATATTCCGAAGGCACTTGAATGGCTGTACTCAATCAGAGCTAATGAATATGCTGCAATGTCAAAGCTTACAGTCAGAATCAGGAAGGTATCAGCGAGAAGGTTGGCTTGTGTGGTGTTCGTTCGAGTTGAAGGGCTGGCCGTAGCACTAATTCTTTTGGGGCGGAACCTCAGCAGCCGCATCCATGCGTCAGGCGAAGAATGAACCTCCTTAGGAGTCGCACTCACGCGTGTTCTGTTTCCAATTGAAATCCCTCAATATGAAAACTTTCTCCGGGACACCGTACCTCTCTCAAGGTTCCTACGACATGATATGACCCGGCTGCCGCGGAGCAGGGACAGCCAGCATCAGGTTTCGAAAACCCTAGTGTGACCGTATCAGGTCGTTCGAGTCTTCCATAAACCCAATCGAATTCTATCGAGGATTGAATAGGGATCTACAATACCCAGTCTCCGGTAGGCTCCGGTGTTTAGCCCGGATCCGCGACACCGTCTCGATGTTCCGTTTCTTGTTCGTTTCCTCGATGAGGTTTGCCGCGAATGTGCTGCTGCCGTGCTGACAACGGCACGATTGGCATGATTGAGCGGTAGAATAGTTTTCATGGATCGATCACCTCCCTGACAGTTCTTAGAGGGTAGACCCTCTCTACCGATAGCGCAGCTGCAACGTGTTGAAATGCTTCATCATAGTCTTAGGGAAGCCGTCTCCACGTCTAGACGTCGGTTAATCATGAGATCGAGCGCAGCACTTCTCTTTTGCCTATTGGTCGTGCAGCCCTTGACCAGAGCTGAAATCGAGACAGGAAACCATGTTCTCATACTCACCAACGAAAACTTCGATGAGGCCATCAAGAATCACAAGTACATCCTCGTCCACTTCGGTGAGTAAAGAATCCTATTCATAGGATTCATTCATGGGCCATACATGATGAAGATGACTGTTCATCAACCAATGATCAGATTACGTTTCCTTGCTAAACGAGCCCGGAAATCATGTTCCTAGGCTATTGAATATTACATTTCACCGCAGAAGTGCAGAAGTTCCTCCGGTAAGGTCAGGAGTAAGGTAGTTTTCAAGGATCGATGGGTAGGCGAGCTCGAATCCATGCGCGAAGAAATGTTCCCGTTGTATGGCCTGCTGTTATTTTAGCCCTCAGCTTGAGCGACTCTTAACGATCAAGCGTTTCGTCTTTCGGAATCGATTTCATCCATCCTTCGTCATCGATTTCGTCTTGGAAGTAGCTATACGTGCTTCTGAACAAGTTTCCAGCCCAGAATATCTGGAGACGATGCCTTGAGGTATTTTTCATTGATTTTCAGTCCCCTCTGACAGTCAATTGTGGAGAGCTCCCGTGGCGCATTTCGCCAAGGCCGCCCTTGACCTTGCCGAGGAGAGATCTGAGCTGAAACTCGGCAAGGTTGATTGTACAGAACAGACGGAAATCAAACAATGCCTCGAGGTAAGCGGAATCGAGAGATTTTCAATTCAATTTATTCTCTTCCTTCGAAAAGGTTACCATTTTTTAATACGAAAGGCACGACAATATCACTCTATGACGAAACGTACGAATATATCACTTTTGGCGCAAACCTGCGGCACGAAGGCAGGGTCCACTCGAGAAATCGCGGCTGCAGCACGATTTGCCAAGAAAGCCTGGGAGGCAATTTCTGCGTCCCACAGTTCAGGGAAACTCACTCACGGACGCGGGCTGAAGAGGCGAAGTCGGTGTTCGTACACTATCACCTCAAAGATCTTTTCTGAACGATGCTGACGCTAAAATGACGATTTACATGAGCCCCGTCGAAAGGACGCGACGTAACAGTCTGTCTACGAAAGTGCGGCGAAGGAAGTTGAAAGCCAGCTGGGTCGAGATACCCAATTTTCGGCTTGGCTGATGTTTCAGGAGAACCGCTAACGTCCTGTGAAGTTGCGGTTCCACCCCCGGAATCAGCTACCATTCATTCCTTGACGACAGAAACTTTGCATAACGAAGCGACCGATTCGCGCGGAGCCAATGGTAACTTCGCCCGAATCTCATAGGGGAAATGGGTCGCGATCCTGTAAGTCGTAATACAGACGAACACCTCCAATACATTGTGGGGGAGATGAACCCCTGACCAAGATACTCGCAATCTGATCAATCACGAATCGATCCGTGATTTCTCAGGTGGTCTACGAATAACAGATACAGTAGGGCCCCGCCCAACGAACCCAATTCGTTCCGCAAAATGGTTCGTTGTGCGGAGTGTTCGTCATGCGGAACGCTCCGTATAAATTCTCTAATCGATGAGCTCTGCGTAATCTTTTCCGAAATTTTCGCAACATTTTTTGTTGAATTCCAGATCCACGACTATCCACGCCTGGAGTTCTTCCGCGAAGGCGAGCCAATTGAATACGTAGGGAGCGGCACGGCCCCTGAGATTATCCTTTGGCTCAAGAAAAAGTCTGCACCCCCTGCTGAAATATCCACCCCCGAAGAGCTGACGGCTTTCAAGGAAGCTAAAAAATTCGTTGTGATGGGACTCTTCAAGGACAGAGAGTCGGACACCGCGAGAGCCTTCTTGAAGCTTGCCACTGGCAACGACGCCTTCTTCGGAATTTCCTCAGATGATGCGGTTTACGCTGCGGCTGAAGCCGTAGACGGCCAAGTTGTGCTTTTCAAGAAGTACGATGAAGAACGAAACGTTTTAGAGAAGGTCGGAAGCGCCGAACAGGTCAGGAAATTCGTCGCCGCCTACTCGTTGCCACTCGTTATTGACGCCACTGAAAGCACTGAATCACTTCCTGAGATATACACACTCAATGGTAAACCAAGATTCATCGAAATGTTCTTGTTGATTGACAAGCGAATCGCCGATTACGAGAAGATCTACGCGAACTATCGCGAGAGCGCCAAGCAGTGCCGCGGGACGGCTGTTTTCATGACGGTTCACAGTGATTATTTCGATTACCTCCATATACTGCGTATCATGGGATTGAAAGAGTCTGAAACGCCTCGGATAAGAATATTCCGACGCTCTGACTTCACTAAATTCAAGCCAGAAAACGAGACAGACTTCGAGCCCGCCGCCGTTTCCGCGTTCGTGCAGGCTGTGGTCCACGGTGAGATCAAGCCGTATTTTGTGTCTCAGGATGTGCCCGAGGATTGGGACAAGGCACCGGTCAAGGTCTTGGTTGGTACGAACTTCGACAAGATCGCTTTCGACAAGTCCAAGAACGTTCTAGTGGGGTTCTTATCCCGTGGCCATCCTCCGTCTAGAGAGCTTGAACCGATTCTCGAGCAACTAGGAGAGCACTTCAGAGACAACGGCCAGGTCGTCATCGCGAAGTTTGACGCCTCTGCCAACGAGATCGAGCACACCATGATCGGCTGGGGAACCTATGCCACCCTGAAACTCTACAAAAAGAACACAAACGAGGTCGTCGAATACACAGGAGGGCGCACTTTCGAGGAATTGATAAAATTCGTCGAAAGCAACAGTGATCACGGTATGACTCCAGCTGAAGACGCCCGAGAGGAAAATCAGACTGTACATTACGCTTCATCATAAGTCGGCCAGCATTGATCGGCTATTATTCTTTCGTTCTGGAGTTCTGGCGCATATCGAGTTGCGGAATAAAATGAACCTTATGGCATCTAGGGTCTACACCCGTGAATAGCCACAGAAATTAAGTTCTTCTTTCGATGCTCGCATTTCTGAGCTTAATTGAGAGGCTTTTTCTTCCGTTTCGACAACCAAGCGACCGACGTTCCGACCGTCTATACACCCTAAAATCCTGCGTATAACGGACCCCTCAGATAACGGAGTCCTAAGATAACGATTCCTTCAGATAACGATCCCCTCAGAGAGCGGACCCTGCAGATGAATAAATAACTCTTCGGATCATGTACGCCGCAGATGAGGGATGTTAGAGGAAACAAGGAGTTGCGAACAGTTGTATTAACAGTAGGTTCACTGAAAATGAAAGAATCGGGAGCAGCACGTATCGTCCAAACTAACGGCACGATACGGCGCTCCGACCGCAATACCAGTATTCCGCCCCCTAATACGTCGCTAGCGATCGATGGCGTGATCGGGACGTCCACGTCGCGAACTATTCAAACGCAACATGCTCGCATGCAGCTCTCGATGGATTCGACCACCAATGGATCGGATTTCCTGATCCGGCTTTCCTCTTTGATCATGCGTCCTGGATGGTACCTCGAAGCGTGCCTGTCGCACGGGTAAAGCATCGAGACAGTGGGGAAGTCTTCGATTTCGTCGACAACTGAGCTGGATGCAAGCGTTTGCATGAGCGACCCGCACGGACGCGAATTTGCGACTACTCTCCGTTATCCATTCATCTGAGGGGTCCGTTATCTGCGGGGTCCGTTATCTGGGAGGTTCGTTATCTGAGGGGTTCGCTATCTGAGGAGTTCGTTATCTGAGGAGTCCGTTATCTGAGAGGTTCGTTATCTAAAGGATTTTAGGGTAACTTTATTTATTTGGGAGTCACTGCTTCGTAGTGTTCCAATCTTGTACTCGGAAGGCACTCGAATGCCTGTTCTCAATCAGAGTCAACGAATATGCTGCCACCTTACACCCTGGAGTCAGGGAAGACTCGATCAGATGGATGTCTTGTGTAGTGCACGTTTGAGATGGAGGGCTGCCCGCTCTCGGAGCACGAAACAAGCAGAACCCGTTAACTGGAAACGTGGGGTACCGCTATATCATTGTTATTGAACTTGAGTCATTGGTTTTCTTGCACTCGACACTGACAATCGCAATGCATCTTCCCACCTAGAAGTTCCGTCAGAGGTCCCAACGATCAGAGCGGAAAGTGCCTCAGATTTTTATCATGAAACGAGCGCGAATATCATGAGAGGCGTCGATCGCAGGCCGAATACATCTGGTTCAATTTCGCGGAATTTCGTCCTCGACTTTGGCCCCGAGTTGAGCGACTATTTCAGGACAGTTGACGTGAACTCTGCCGAGAATGTTGCCCTAGAAGACACATCCAGAGATGATAGAATCTGATTACCGACTACCAGTACGCGCACAGAAGGAACCGTTCAACGACCGATTGCCTGTTACGTTTCCTCAATGCCGTAGCCGGGAACGTTGATATTGGTGCCCCCTCCGAGGTTGTGTTCACCGACTTCACCTCTGCGTTCGAAACCATACCGCTTACATTGCTACTGTCCGTGCTTCCCTCGAAAGCTGTCGGTCCTAAGATCCGTCCCTGGATATCGGGGTTCCTGAGAGATCGATCGTTCCGCGTTAAGGTTCATCACGCACTGTCCAAAGAGGGCTGCCCATCCACAGGCTGCCCAGAGGCACCGTATTGGGTAGTCTTCTCTTTTTGTTTTTTGTTGACCAAATCAAATTCGCCCTGTCAGATGATGTTAAGTTCTTCATATTCGATGATGACTTGAAAGTTGTTGAGACTACACGGAGTGAATAGGACCGATCCAGCCTTCAGATGGTTCTTAAAGACATATACCAGTCGGTAAAAATGGGATTAAGAATTTCGACTCCGAAATGTCAACTGCTCTGCATGGGTGACAGAGAGAACATGGTGTCTTACTCGATCAACGAGTGTGAGTTGCCGCGCCTATCAGCAGTCACGGATTTAGGGGTCATCATTGACGATCGCCTCAAGTTCTCGCCGCATGTCGCTGCGGTCGTGGCCAAATGCTCTAGAGTCTAGACTCTAGACTATGTACTTGGATCCTCCGATTTTTCGTGACCCAGAACCCCATTGTATACCTCAGAATGTTCGAAATCTGGGTATTCCCGATTATGTCATACGGGGTGGTGGTCCGGTACCCGGGGAAGGCTAGCGATCGTGCGCTGCTCGAACGGCTCCAGAGGACCTTCCTCAGAAGGGTGAAGTTCAAATGCAAAATGCTCCGAAGCTCACCGTCGGGAATGAGTGCCCCGATTCTAGACAGATTGAGAAACGTCGAAACGGCATACATGAGAAGAGTGATCAAAAATCACGAGCTGTTCGATGAACTATCCAATCTGATTGTGAGGGCGACATCGCAATGGTTTCATCTTGGAGGCGAAGTTTGGACCTCGCACAGAAAGAGTGAATAACCTATACCCGTGGAGAATGGCTAGAAGAATGAATGAATGACTGAACTGTGTTTGTTGACCTATGATCCCCTTCAACCAATGAATGGCGAGTATCACATCGAAAAGATAGAGCAGAGGATCTCGGCAACCAATTAATGTCGCTCAGTCGAGGAGCGACACAACAAGCAATAAATCCTCAGGCATTGTTGAACAGACAACGGCACGATTGGCATGATTGAGCGGTATAATAGTTTCCATGGATCAATTGCCTCACTGGCTTCAGAGGGAAGACCCTCTCTACCGATAGCGGAGCTGCAACGTATTGAAATGCTTCACCATAGTCCTAGGGTAGCCGTCCGCACGTCCAGTCGCCGGTCAATCATGCGATCAAGTGCAGCTCTTCTGTTTTGCCTATTGGTCGTGCAGCCCTTGACCAGGGCTGAAATCAAGACAGAAAACCATATTCTCATTCTTACTGACGAAAACTTCGATGAGGCCATCAAGAATCACATGTTTATCTCCGTCCACTACCGTGAGTACAGAATACTATCCATCGAATTCATTCATGAGGCCAGGAATGGGCACCTACCAGGTCTACAACTATGAAACCGGATTTTTTCAAAATGCCGCCACCGCCTCTGTGGTCTGCAAATCGCGCTGGTATCCAGCCAATGTTATTGTTTCGGCATCCGACCACCCCTACTCCAACCACACAAACCCGCCACTTTTTGCTCCTGGGTTTTTGATGGTTGCCGTGGAAAATGGCTGGGTACGTGCCAGAAAATGACTTCCAGCGGGGAAATCTCTTGTTCTGTTACTTCTCGCACAAACGACCGGAGGAGGCCACCAAATGGTTGTGGAGGCTTGCGGCTTTCATGCTCTGAGCCGCACACAGAGCTTCGAACGGTTCAAGCCGGCAAGTTCGAACTGTCTAACCAGGCCCATGGAAGACCACCGAAAACGTTCGAAGACGGATAACTCGAGACTCTGCTCAAACTAAACTGTGCCCAGACTCCACAAACGCTTGCAACACAGCTCGTGGTGACTCACCAATGCATTTCGAAACGTCTGAGAGCGCTGAAAAAAATTTGAAGTCGGGGAAATGGGTCTCTTATGAACTGACCGAAAGCAGCAAATGCGGCGAAGAACCACTTGTGAAGTGCTTATCGCCAGGTACGTAAACGGAGTCTTCCCCCCCGGATTGTGACCGGAGATGAAAAGTGGATCTTCTTCAATAATCCCAGCTGCCCAGAGGTGGGTTAACCGTGGTGTAGCGGTTCCGGCGACTTCGAGGCCAAATCGCTAAGAAAAAGGACCATGCTTTGTCTGATCTGGGATCAAAAGGTCTGCTGTACTACGAACAGCTCCGACCGGGCGCAACCGTTCACCAGGCCCGTTACCAACAACAACTCAGAGATTTGGCCTCAGCTCTGCTCGCGAGACGTCCGGAATAGCGCGAGAGACACGAGGGAAAAATCCTGCTCCATGACACTGCATCGGCTCGCAGAACGTTGCGGCGAAAGAAGTACTCGCTGAACTCGGCTGGGAAATCTTACCCCACCCGCTGTACTCCCCAGACATTGCCCCATCTGACTACCATGTGTTCGCATCGCTGGGACTGCCCTGTCGGAGCGCGCATCGCCAATTTCGCAGAATGGGGAAAATGGGTCGAAATTGGTTCCGCTCAAAACTCGAGGAATTCTTCCGCCGAGGGATACGAAAACTCCTGGAAAGATGGGAGTCTTGTGTGGCTAGCGAAGGGAATCATTTCGAATAAAATCGGTCTGCTGTGTTCCCTGTGATAAATAATTGTTTTTTCAAAAAAAATCCGGTTTCATAGTTGTGACCTGGTAGATGATTACGAATATGAAAATGATTTTGATCATGAGGAATCAAGCGTGATCTGATTATGTTTATGATTCTGGGAAAATCGAGATTTGATTATGATTACGAGAAAAATCAAGATATGATTATGAATATGATTTTTTTGAAGCAAAATCATAATCATAGTCATAATGATAGTGTTAATCATACACGCAATCATACGAAAAACCCTCAAAAATCTAAGCAAAGTGGTAATAGTAAGCTCTCTCTATTCACAAGCAATAAAGGTTTAAATTGGAGTCAATTCGTGGAAGAAGAGATCAACCGTCTTCCCCCCGGCGTGTCACCCGCCAGGGGAAAAGACAGTTGATCTTCTCTGTATTAGCAATTTGTTTAGGCCGATAGACGATTGCCGACCTGGTCTTGGTCTCCACAGCATCAAAGTGTTTAGCTCTGAACGACGGGTTTCGGATGAGCCTTCCAAATGTTACTCTATCAATTTCATCGAATCTCGCACTTGGGTCTATGTTTGAGATCGACTCTTTCTTGGCTTTACACCGATAGGCCACGCGCCTCCGGTACCTGTCATAGACAATCTGGATAAGACGTGTGTCTCTTTTGACCCAGGGGCTCCAAATCGGGGAGCAGTAGGTGAGGATTGGCAGGACGTAGGTGCAGAACAATCGCTCATAGACAAGAGGGTCTTTGAGTACAAAAGAGCGCAGAATGAAATTCGCCTGCCGTGTGGCCTTGGTAACGGTCTCGCGGGTATGTTCACTGAAACTGAGGTCATTGGTCATGATCACGCCGAGATCTCGTGCTCTAGTCGTCGATTGAATTGATTGTCCGTGTATGAAATCTTCAAATTTCTGATTTCTCTTGCCGTAATGCGTGGTTTGGCATTTTTCGATTGATAGCGGGAGGTCAAGTGATCTTGTCCAGTCATAAAAGCTATCGATTGCTGCCTGGAGGGCGTAGCGGTCACTCTCATTGTTGACTCTTGCATAGATCTTGGAGTCATCAGCAGGGGCGTAGCCAGGATTTTACCTGGGGGAGGGCTGATCTTCTTGACTCAAGGGGTACCCTTGTGAAATTTCCTGAAAATCGCTCGCTCGGCGAGAAACCTCAACTTGGATAGTATGAACCAAGGGGTCCTGGGAAGGGGCTAAAGCCCCCCAGCCCACCCTGGCTAGCCTGGTCATCAGCATAAACTTTGTAGAAAACGTTCGCCGGAATAACTTCTTTGATCGAGTTTGTGTACTCAGGTAGCCAGACATCCAAGAATCGTCCCCTGCGGGCAGCCCGAGGTCATGTGGCTGTTGAGGAAAGTTGCCGCCGACGGCAACTCTGAAGCTCCTGCGGGTGAGAAAGGCTCGTATCCAGTCTCTCAGTTTATCGCCGACCCCGATCGTCGGAAGGCATTCGAGCAGCTTCGTGTGAGTTGTTAGTTCAAAGGCGTTCCGGTTGAAATCAGGAACATCACAACATCGACACTCGCTCCGTCGTGATGAGCAAAGCTATGTCATTTTGACGCAGGAGTTGGCAACAGCATGAGTGACCACTTCTGTAGACATGCTGTTCCTCACATATCAGTCCTTGTTCCGTGGCTTTCAGAATGGCCACCGAGATCACTTCCTTCGAAAAGCTCGACACTTGGGTAGAACGCCTCAAAGTGGTCACGCAGAAGTTCAGCTCTGTCTGCATCCGTCGTCACCATCTTCCCATCTTTGCCGACAAGGACAGCCAAGTGGTCTTTGGAGACGACACGTCGGTTCACGTAATTGTAGAAAGACTTCGGGTTTCTTGAGCGGAGTACTCTGTTTTCCTCGAACACTCTTGCTCTTCTGGTCGCTTTGTGGAGTTTTGTCTTAAGCTTTCCAAGTTTTGTGGAGTCGGATTCTTTGTTGATTCGAGCAATGAGTTGAGCAATATGCGTAGAGACTTCGGACTTGCATCTCTCGGATAGTCGAGGTACATGGAGTGACCTGAGTAATTTCAAGTATTCGACCAGGCGGTTGTACATTTCGTTCACATCAAGACACTTGTCAAAGAAACGGTGCCAGTTCGTTAACGCTAAACAGAGACGTATTGCATCGAAGTCCCCATTATCGTAGTAATCTTGGACATACGTCCAAAATGCGGTGGCTCGTGTGTTTTTCCTGCAAGAAGACATCCTTGGACACTGTCATGTGGGAACGAATGGTGATGAGAATACTGCTATCAACACACAACGCAAAATAGCGTTCAATGGAAAAATTACGATGGATCGCTGCTAACCTGCCTTGTTGAACGATAACAGAACGCAAGACCGTTGTTGTTGCTTCTGCTTTGTGCTGCGGGTGGTTGAACATGCATCTTAAGCAATGGACAGCATCGCTTTCCCATGTTTTCGGGTGAATAGCGGTGATTGGTCAGTTGCCAATCAATGTCAAAACACATCCTCGCGGAAGAACTGGTGAAAAACAATAGCCTGGGTCCCGGGCCGGACCCCTGGACTCGCTGTTTGGCCGAATCGAGAGACACAACAGAGATCCATTTCAATCTTAATGCATATCTCATTTGTTTCGATGTAAACGCACAATCTAGCCCGCGGTCGCTTCTCACGCAGAGGTTCATGACCTACGCTTATTCAAGACAACCAAACCAAACAAAAAATTTTAAACAAAAACCCCCAAATTTTAAAAAAAAAAAAAAAAAAAAAAAAAAAATTTTAAAAAAAAAAAAAAAAAAAAAAAAATATAAAAAAAAAAAAAAAAAAAAAAAAAAAAAAAAAATAAAATTTATTATTTATTAATAATTTTTTTTTTAAAAAAAAAAAAAAAAAAAAAACCCCCCCCCAAAAAAAAAAAAAAAAAAACCCCCCCAACAAAAAAAAAAAAAAAAAAAAAAAAAAAAAAAAAAAAAAAAAAAAAAAAAAAAAAAAAAAAAAAAAAAAAAAAAAAAAAAAAAAAAAAAATTCCCCCCCCCCCCCCCCCCCCCACAAAAAAAAAAAAAAAAACACCCTTTAAAAAAAAAAAAAAAAAAAAAAAAAAAAAAAACCCCCCCCCCCCCCAAAAAAAAAAAAAAAAAAAAAAAACAAAAAAAAAAAACAAAAAAAAAAAAACAAAAAAAAAAAAAAAAAAAAAAAAAAAAAAAAAAAAAAAAAAAAAAAAAAAAAAAAAAAAAAAAAAATAAAAAAAAAAAAAAAACACCCCCCCCCCCCCCCTTAAAAAAAAAAAAAAAAAAAAAAAAAAAAAAAAAAAAAAAAAAAAAAAAAAAAAAAAAAAAAAAAAAAAAAAAAAAAAAAAAAAAAAAAAAAAAAAAAAATATTTTTTTTCCCCCCCCCCCCCCCCCCCCCCCCCCCCAAACAACACAAAACACCCCAAAAAAAAAAACCCCCCCCCCAAAAAAAAAAAAAAAAAAAAAAAAAAAAAAAAAAAAAAAAAAAAAAAAATAGCTCAGACGATCGGAGCGAGCCAGAACACAGAGCATTGTATCAGGTGTTAAGTTTCAAGCAAGCTGTTAGAACCGGCTACCGGCTCCTCGTACCAGCATCATAAGTCGTCGTTCAGACGGGAGAGGCTCTGATATGGAAAGTCCAATCCACCAATTTTTCGACCAACTTTGGATTTGACGGAAGGTACGTCTTAGCGGGCGCTAGCCATTGATTCTTACCGGAAGTCACAGTAACGGAAACAGTCAATACTCAGTCAGGTGAAAAGCTGAGATTTGTGCTTCTGACCCAAACTGACCCCAGCTTTCCAGCTGTGTTTCGTACCTTACAGTTACAGTCAAACTTCCGATTTCTCTTTCTTTCTATAGTAATTCGAAGCGAACGCGCTTCGTTCCCTTCTATGAAAGACTCGGACGAAATCCCGCGTTTTGGAATCAATCCAAACGCTCATCTCCGTGCAATGCACCCTCAATCGATATCTTTCACATTTTGAATGATCCTCAATTGCGATTTGTCTAGTATTTCTGACTTCTCTCGATTTACTATGGATGGACACACGACAGAACGTTGGCTTTTGACGTAAGCCCCCGAGAGGAATGAGGCTTAATGTTGGCTACGACGTGAGGCATGTAGTTCTTTTCTCGCGTCAACTCGCAATGCACACACCAGTGTCCGATGCTCGGTGAGTCACCGTTTGCATCCGACACTGTATCTATACCATTGCATTAACCAAGACCCAAAAACGTTGTCTACGCCGGGCCCAACGATTTTTGATGCACTCCGCGACGTACCTCACTCAGAAAGCTCTACGTCTCTGACCGAAGCGGCCCCGGTTTTTTATGACCACTTTGTATGATTGCCCTATCAAAAGGAGATTCTGATTATGAATATGATTATTCTATGATTTTGATTATGATTACAGGGTGATTATGATTATGATTACAAAATGCATGTGATTATGGATATGATCAAAATGCACATGATTATTGATATGATTAATCATAATCATATTCACAAAATCGCCGCGTAAGAACCCTCAAGATTGCGAACTTTTCATAACGAACCCTTCGGATAACGAACCATGCAATAGCGAACCAGATAACGAACCTGGCACATAACTAACCCTTCCTGAATATCAGATCGAACCCGTCAGAACGAACCCGTAAGAATACGAACCCTTCAGAACGAACCTGGCACTAACGAACCCTTCAACAACCTAGAAGAACTCGAACCCGTTAGATAGCGAACCCGTCAGATCATTCTTTAGAGGACCAACCTGGCGGGTTTGCGCCTCCGAGTGGTTGGAGCAGTCTCGATCTCTTGGACAAGCCGGACAACCGGAGTGCTATTTCTCCCGACGGAAGACTTCTTCTAGAGCTATCTGGTCTACATGCCTGGTGAATATGCCATACTCTTGTGCCGCCGCCCTCCGGAACACACATGGTAGATCTCGTATGCGGGCATCTTCGTAATCGAGGTTGTACCCCTGATTCACGAGCAATCAGTAGGCCACAACCTTCTGACTCTTTAATGCAACAACCGTCATACATGTCACCCCGGAAAAGTTGACCGCGGGGCAAATCAATGCAAGAAGGCGAATGAACTGGACCAATGCTTCACATTCTATGTAAAAGTATTATAAGCGGCGTACCTTATCAGTTCAAGTACTAAGTATCGTTGTACTCTCGATCACTATCTGCCCGGCAAAGTAACTCCCAGACTAATAATCTACAGTCGAACTTAATATCACCATTCCCTCAAATCACACTATACTGCATGGCGGTTTCCGGTTCGCCATTGTCAATTCGACGCAGTGTGACCGAGTATCCTGGCTGGCTCCCGTCTGGTCCGGAGCTGGGTTCTCAAGAGCTCTGACGTTAACGCCTCACGCACCAGAAAGCTTACTACACAATGTGTGGCACTATGTCATACCCCATCGTCGTTCACGAGACTTTGTATACGACCAAATGATATGCGGCGTTAACAACGCTTTCGCAAGTTGTCTTTGAAGCTCTTGTTGACAGAAGAAGAGTGGAGAATGGAGACCGAGATAATCTGATTCTAGAGTTATTCTCCAACGCCGTCCTCAATTTCAGTAACTCCCCAAGCCGAGAGCCAGCACCAAGAGAGATTTCATTGGATCGGAGATGAACCCGTGACGCTTCCTCCAGACTTCCTCAATCCATTCCGTCATGACGCTTTCGTTCGCTTCGTCGAGATCGAAGTGCGACTCCGTGGACCCTGCGGCATAAGAACAGGCTGCGACGAAATACGAGCCATCCTAGGCGGAGTTAAATCGAACTCAGCCAGAGGATTCGACCAAATCCCAGCTAGCGCAATCAAGGAACTGGATGAATATGGCCTTGAATACATAGCTGAGATAATCAATAATACAGCCGACGGGGAGCAACCGATACCCGTCGACTGGCAACAAAATAGAGTGACCATGATCGAGGAGCCGAATTCAAAAAAAGTAAGATTGAACACGTATCGCCCAATAACGGTCTCGTTCGTCCTCTATCGCATATTCGCGAAGATCCTCATAAACAGATTCCAGAAATAGATCGAGAGGGAAAAGATCCTTGGGGAGATGCAGAACGGCTTCCGACCCAAGAGAAGAGGGGAAGATAATTTGTTCATCATCACTTCAGCAATCGAAATATCGAGGAAACCAAAAACAGGACTGATCTGTGCGTTCCTCGACGCGACGAAGGCATACGACAGAATCGATCGAGAAAAGCTCTGGTTCACTCTCCTGCAACAAGGAATGGATCGGGGATGGGTCGATATCCTCAAAGCCTTGTATACCTCTAATAAGATGAAAATAATCGAAAGAGGCATAGAGTCCGAGTGGGTTAAAACAGACAGAGGACTCAAGCAAGGCTGTCCGCTATCTAGCGTGTTGTTCATGCTTTACATAGCCGACCTGGAAAAGAAACTCCTGCGCACGAAAGCTGAGTTTCTGGTCAGGACAAAAAGATGGCAATCGAGCTTGAATGAAAAAACCGCGTTCAACATCCCTGCGGCTGCTGATTCGCCGACGTCGTATGCCCACGAACAGAAGCGAGATCGAGACCCGACACAATTTCGCGTTCTCAGATAAAATCGACAATTAGAGAAACAAGCAGCGAAGTTCTACTGGAACAGGGCAAAACAGTACCATGTAAAGGCGTATTTAAACTATGCCAGCCTGGAAGTACTACAGCCGAGTGCAAAAGGGGATGCCTGTGCAATCAAGGTTGTGCGGAACCTCTACGGTCGAGTGCGGCGCAGAAACCGTCGCCTAAAGGCATCGAATGCAAGAGCTCGTTATGCATACCCGATGAACAAGCCTTAGAAGGCACGAATCGTGAACCCATTCTAGCAAGGCAGAACATGCTTCAAATAAGCGACGTTATTCTTTAAGCAACAGTGAAACGCCATGAAGCGACCTTCGAAAGAAGACGACGACTGTTACGACGAGTCTAAGATTTCCTCTCAAGGCCTTGATACGGACCTCCAGTAAGGAATTAGCCGCGAGAGAACTCCCGACGCTGGTGTGGTCAAAACTAAACTGGTAATCCGACAACAGCTGGGAGCGAAGGAAACTCGGCCGAACGAGTCGGCACAATTGACTCCAGCGGCGCGTATGACAGGATTTTCTGGGACGTGGGCTAATTTGTACTTGACAAGGAAAACATATCTGGAATTCAATAAACAACCAGTCCCTTACCATGTCCTATAACCATAATGTGTCACTAATCAGGTATGGGGGTCTTATCAGCTAACCCATGTATGCTTGGCAAAGACTACACCAATCAACTGAGGATGCGCTACCATCATGCCATTACGAAACGAAGACCCACTACCAAGCAAAACATGCTTAAATGAGGCGTATACAATAACAGTGAAGATACATCTTTTCGAATATCGACGCATATCACACGGCCGAAGATTTCCTCCAAGCTAAGGCCTCCAGGAGGAAATGAAGGACCCCGCTAGTTTGCAAAAGAATCTAATCCTAGGGAAGAGTGGGAGGTCTAGGCCGCGATCTGCGGAAAGTGCCTGACATGAATGGCTGATACTTTGGTTGTAATTGACGGCGAAAACATATCGGGAGCGGGCAATAAACTACCATACCATACCTGTCCTCTAACCTTATCACAACTATTCTCATCGATAATCATGAATTTTGGCAAAAGTCATATCAAACTGGTCATCAATACGAAAGTGCCCATCTCTGCATGAGGCTTACATGGCGAAGATAACTGTTCATCAACCATGATCAGACTACGTTTCCTTGCTGAACGAGCTCGGATCTGTTCCTAGGCATTTAATATCCCATATGACCGCAGAGTTTCTCCGGAAGGTCAGGAGGAGCTACTTTCAAGGCTCGGAGGAATCGGTATCATCCATCCTTCGTCATCGATTTCGTCTTGAATTCAGCAGAACTGAAGAAAGATCAGAGACTGCTACAATCGATTGTAAATGGGTTTGAGAGGCGGGTCGCCGCCAGATGTAGACGAGGGAGAACGCACGGACAGGAGAAATATTGTTGAATACCTCGAAACTGCCGATAGGAAAATGTTTCAAAGCATTATGAAAGACTCACAACTAAGAGAGATTTTCTTTGACACAGCCGTGACGAAAACCAGGGCAGGTCTTACAATTAGGCCCAAATTCATAGCGAAAAGAACTAAAGTGAACACGTGCTTCCTTGGCGGGTGACCAGATCCAGCATGATCTGAAGTCTCATACTCGACCTCTTTCAAATACCTTTATGTCTCAATAAAGCTTGTTTAATATTATTATTATCATATGAACGGGTTCTCCAGCGAGCTTCCAGCCTAAAGTGTCCGAAGACGATGCATTCAAGTAAATATTTTCTTTTGATTTTCAGTTCCCACTGACAATCTCGCCGCAGAATTGTGGAGCCCTCATGCAGCGGCATACGACAAGGCCGCCCTTGACCTTGCCGGGGAGAAATCTGAGCTGAAACTCGCCAAGGTTATTTGTACAAATAAGACGGAAATCAAAGTGTGCCGCGACGTAAGTGTCCAACTTCACAGCGCGAGCCCCTAACTCGCAATCATTTTTTCCCAGATTTTCAGAGTCCCCAAGGGAGAGTATTTTGAAAAGCCTCGCTCCGGGCTATGGACTTTGAGTTGATCGTGATCGCGACGGTCTCTTCGTACATCGAAGAATTCTGAAGAGTCGCCTAAGAACAGTATTTCACGAGGGGTTCTTGTACCTGGGTCACTAAATCCGTCCAATATTGATGGAAAGGTTATGGTGCCTTTGGGAAGATCACATCTTCGGTGATGGCGTCTCATAAGATAGTTTTGGATGGCTTCGATGGTTTCCTATTGTTTCGCCTTGTGCGGTAGCCATGCGGCCGACAATGAGCAATACAAAGACTTCTACAGAACTAGTGATTTGGAAGAGTCTAGTATGAAACTTCGGTTCCTGACTACGAAGCATCGAAGTATTGTGTTTACAGTCGAGCGGGCTGACGCTCTGAGATCCATGACCCGATTTCCGAAGTTCAAGACTGACGATACGGTGACTTCGAAGTCCCTGCTTTCGCTGACGATTCGAAGTTGCGTGCCTTCGATGGAAAATCCGACGGATTCCAGAGCGGGTTCGGTTTAGCTTCGAAGGACGGCGCATTTGCTGGCTAATAGCATCATTTGGTTCTCGACGACCCATCGTTGATCTCCCTCGATTCCGGATTGAAGAACGTTTCTCTCGTCGGCCTTTCGGGTCGGTCCATGAATTCCAAGTCTGCCACGAATAACAAATAGTTTGTGTTCACTGGCCCAGATAGGGGGCCTACCTGGGGTACGCCAGAGGGGGCGAGATAAGGGGTGGACAGCTTACTTCCAACCTTCACTTGAAACGAGTGCTCATCAAGGTACTCACGCAACTGTCTTGTGATGGATACCGAGGCGCGACATCTTGTCGAAAAGCAATTAGTGGTTCAACCTGTCGGGAGCTTTTTGGTCGAAGTACCCTAAAGTCTTGCGTATAAGGAACTTATCGTATAGAGAACTTTTCCTATAAAGGACTTTTCGTATAGAGAACTTTTCCTATAAAGGACTTTTCGTATAAGGGACTTTTCGTATAGAGGACTTTTCGTATAAAGGACTTCTCGTATAAAGGACTTTTCGTATAGAGGACTTTTCGTATAAAGGACTTCTCGTATAAAGGACTTCTCGTGTGAAGGACTTTTTTTTATAAAGAACTCTTCGTCCCTCGTACTGGTTCTTCATTGGAAAAGGCCTTTATACGAAAAGTCCTTTATACGAAAAGTTCTTTATACGAAAAGTCCTTTTTACGAAAAGTTCCTTATACGAAAAGTCCTTTATAGGAAAAGTTCCTTATACGAAAAGTCCTTTATAGGAAAAGTTCTTTATACGAAAAGTCCTTTATAGGAAAAGTTCTCTATACGATCGACACTTTTGCGGAAAACCGGGTTCGTTATACGCAAGACTTTAGGGTATATCGCACCGTACGGGCCCTTTGATCGATGAACTCCGCGTGATCTTCTCCAGAATTTTTCCAACATTTCTTGTTGAATTCCAGGTCTTATACTTCCCACGCTTGATGTTCTTTCGCGATGGCGAGCCCGTTGGATACTTAGGAAGCGGCACGACTTCTGATCTCATCCTTTGGCTCAAACAGAATTCCGCACCCCCTGCTGAAATATCCACCCCCGAAGGGCTGACGGCTTTCAAGGAAGCCAGAAAATTCGTCGTGATAGGATTCTTCAAGGACAGGGAGTCGGACGCCGCCAAAGCCTTCTTGAAGCCTGCCGCTGGCAACGACGCCATGTTCGGAATTTCCTCTGATGACGCGGTCTTCGCCGCTGCTGAAGCCGAAGACGGCCAAGTTGTTCTTTTCAAGAAGTACGATGAGGGACGAAACGTTTTAGAGAAGGTCGGAACCGCCGAACAGGTCAGAGAATTCGTCGCCGTCTACTCGTTGCCACTCGTTATTGACGCCTTTGAACCACTTTACGAAATCTACGGTAGATCAACACGCATCGAGATGTATTTGTTCATTGACAAGCGAAACGCCGATTTCGAGAAGATCTACGCAAACTATCGCGAGAGTGCCAAGCAGTGCCGCGGGAGGGCTGTTTTCATGATGTTTGGCAGCGATTATTCCAATTACCCCCGTATACTGCATCTCATGGGATTGAAAGAGTCTGAAACGCCTCGGATAAGAATATTCCGACGCCCTGACTCCACAAAATTCAAGCGACAAAACGAGACAGACTTCGAGCCCGCCGCCATTTCCGAGTTCGTGCGGGCTGTGGTCCACGGTCAGATCAAGCCGTATTTTGTGTCTCAGGACCTGCCCGAAGATTGGGACAAGGCACCGGTCAAGGTCTTGGTTCGTACGAATTTCGACGAGATCGCTTTCGACAAATCCAAGAACGTTCTGGTGATGTTCTACGATCCCAACGATGATCGCTCCGAAAAGCTTGTTCAAATCCTCGATCGACTCGGAGAGCACTTCAGGAACGACGGCCAGGTCGTCATCGCGAAAATTGACGCCTGGAACAACGAGCTCGAGCACGACATGATTGGCTGGGGAATCTACGCCACCCTGAACCTCTACAAAAAGAACACCAACGAGGTCATCGAATACGGAGGAGAACGCACTTTTGAGGGACTGAAGAAATTTATTGAAAGCAACAGTGATCACGGTATGCGCTGTACATTGCGCTCCATCATAAAGTCGGTCTTCTTCGATCGACTATTATTCTTTCGTTTTGGACTTGCGGAATAAAATGAACCTTATGGCATTTGGAGTCTTAGCCCGCGAATAGCGGCAGAAATTGAGTTTTTCGTCCGATGCCCGCGGTTCTGAGCTTGATTCAGAGGCTTTCCCTTCCGTTTTGACAACCAAGCGACGTTCCGAACTTTCATATAACTTCATTTATTTGGAAGTCACTGCTTCGCAGTGTTCCAATCTTGTACTCGGAAGACACTCGAATGCGTGTACTCAATCAGAGCTAACGAATATGCTGCCACCTTACACCCTGGAGTCAGGGAAGACTCAATCAGATGGATGTCTTGTATAGTGAGCGTTTGAGACGGAGGGTGGCCCGCTCTCGGTGTATCATTGTTGTTGAACTTGCGTTATTTGTTCGCCTCCACTTGACACCAACAATCGAATTACAGCTCCCTAGTTAGGATCGAACAGGGCCTCAGGGTCCTAATCATGAAACGAGCGCAAATATCATGAAAGGCATCGAGCGCAGGTTTTCGCTCTCCCGCTCTTTGAGCTCCTTCGCAGCCTACAAGCTCCGAACTCCAGTTTCCTATGAATGAATATGCTCTTCCATTCTCGGACAGAATCGCGGGATCCCCCAAATGAGGCATAGGAATATAGTAGGAGTCTTTCGACGCAACAACCAATAATAGAGCTGGAGTCAAGCTCGTGGATAGTCGCAGGAACCCATTGTTGCTCTCAATGCCTGCGGTTCCGCACACTACATATTAGGAGGCTTCTTGTTCCGTTTTGACGGGAGTGCCGAGCGACGTCCGAATGATAGGACTCTTGTTACGAAGCTACAGCATCGAGCGGAAGAAGGATAGAGGATTTCATTGTCGGTGCAGTGTGAGATGAGAATGGGACGACAAGACAGCCTCAAGCTCATTCTTTAGGCGTGATTCCCTTCAATTTTCTTTGTGCTTTTTACCTTCAGAGGCTAACTTGCGGGGCAACAATCGGAACCACCGCGCGACGTTGTGAGACAAACGATCGATTTCTGCGTTCCAACCTTGAATTATTGACACACTCATACGACACACTCTTTTTCGACCCCTTGGAGATCATGCCCGACACCTCGGATATCTGTTCGGTGATATCGATTATAGTTATTGGGCTCATCTGAAGTCGAGAAGCAGAGCAACGGGAATCCAGAGTCGAGAAGCGGAGCAACGGGAATCCAGAGTCTAGAAGCAGAGCAACGGGAGCCTGTCCCAATCAATCCCATCGGGAGCTTCAGAGTTCCTCATTCCTGCGATCGGAGTTAGAGCTGAAGAGCTTTCATGAACGGATGTGGCGTTTTGTGCCTGCCCCAAGTACAGACAGCACGATACTCAACAGCTGGGTCTCCCTTAAACGTCTCGAAGCTCAGAACGGGTTGTCCATTAGATGAAGCTTTGGAAAGCGCTTCATTGGAGTAAAAGACCCATTAGTAGAGACGCGATATGACCGGACATGTCCTTGTCCGTCTTTGTCCGGTTTCCAGGCTCTCCAGGGAACATGTCCGGTTTCTGGGATTTTGTGTAAAAATGTGCGGAGTTCGGAATTCAAGACGATAATGCAGAGCTATCCAAGTGTTCAAGCAGCTACCACGACTGATCAGAACTCTGGAATCTCAGACAATCTCGATGGATGAACAATTGTCCATCGTGAAGATCTTGAGGTCGAGTCTCGAGGGGGAATACAATCACAGATTCGATGGGATTATGTTCGAACATCCAGATTTCAATCGATTATATCAGCTGCCGGCTGAAAACCGGGTGATTCTCGAACATGCCGTGTTTTGTAACGCGGAGGTCGATCGCTCGTTCACCCTGCTCTAAGATATGCTCTTAGATTGGCGACACAGTCTCCCCGAGTTGAAGAGATCCCATCCCTCTAATGCATGTCTCCTGTACGACGAAGAAGAGTGAGCAAAAGATTGTGAAGGGGAGCATTGCGTCACCGCACTTTCATACTAGTGTTAAAAGTAGATTACTGATGTGAGCCCAAAAACTGCACAGAGGCGAAATGAGACTAGGCCTCGCAGCGGTTTCTATACCGCGGTTTTTTCACCGCAAAACCGCAAGATTTTGCGGTTTTTTTACCGCAAAAAAACCGCACTCCTCGGCTCCATAAACCGCAAAAAAACCGCGAAAAAACCGCATTTCGCGCACGCGAATTGCAGCGAGAAAACATTCCCCATTCTGCATGGGAGACACGCGAGAGAGCAAGAGCAAACATCTGAAGGAGCCTCTTTCCGCCGCGGGCCGGCAGAAACTTCTCAACAGAGAATGTCCTTAAGTCAATTGACTCCGACAACGAGGTTTGAGTCTGTGTGGAATCCGCGTACGGTCTCCGATCTACTCCTCAGTCCGAGTTTTGCCGCTCCCTTCCTTCGGCCGTGCGTTGGCACCACCGCCTTCAAATGTTCAAACTTTCGTGAATGTCGTGTGATCAAATGACATTTTCCTGCTGAAAAATGCCTTCCGCCATGACGCAGCGTGAGGTGTATCTCAAGGTTCTATCTTGTGTTGTATCTTGAAGTTATCTGAGCGCTTGTGTCGTGTGACCATGCTTGGTACGTGTTAAATATAAATTCGTACTTCTTAATATGTGAAGCAAGATACGTGTCCTCAATCGCATGCTCCCGGTCTGCCGCTCAAATCCTCCTGAGCGCACAAATTTCGCGAACATTGCAACGGTTAGGTTGCTGCGGCTACGCGTTTTTTTTTGCGGTTTTTCTGCGGTTTAAAACCGCGGTTTTGAAAATGCGGTTTGCGGTGACCGCAAAAACCGCATTTTCAAAAACCGCGGTTTTTTGCGACCCCTAAATGAGACCCGAGCATGGAACGGGTCGCCGACGCGACGGAGGCCCTCTGAGATACTCAAACTCGCAGAAGATCGCGATTGAAGAACCCGGTACTCAAGTCAACAGATTTTGGATACATTGATGAGAATATCGATTCAATTTCATTCTATAATAGTAAGAATAATCGATAGTTCAGTCTCATTCCTCATCCTAGTACTTGAGACTCATCAAAGCTGCATGGAATGAGAGGAACATATCGAGGCTTGAACCTCTCCCCGTCATACGAATTGGTGGATCTGGAAATGTCCGGTCAATCGCGAACAATCCGACGGATAGTTCGCGATTGTCAAATAGAATGGTTTTGACGGAATTCGGCTGAGTTTGAGCAAAGTGTAACGAGACTTCATCGAAAGATGCTCCCGCAATCGGGGCCATCAAGTTTTCAAATGAGAGAGGATTTCAAGGTGATGCATTTCCACCCGTGGGCAGAACTCCAGAAGAACTTTCAGAACAAATCCTCGTTGAAAATTCGACTGGATGATCACATACCTGACCATGAATGCATTAGCGCATTGAACGCGTTGGCATTTGTTGTCGCGTTCACACATCAATGAAGCTGAATGTGTTAGATGACACTCAGATAGGGTATCGACACCTCAGGAGAACAAAACGAACGAACGTGACTCAGGCTCGTCACGTGGAGTGATCTAAAGCTAGTTCCTTGATTGCCTTCGAGATGTCCCCATGTCGATTTGGACCACTGACTCCAGCTTTTGAGACCTGAGTGGAACGCGGTGGCGGCAATAGGGCCCCAAGGTTTACAAATTTCTCACATTGAGTTGTCGCGAATCGGTCGAAATCATCGGACGTTGCTACTTGACAAAGCATCATCCGCGTATCTGCTGACGACTGTCCATTCTTGTTGGTCTGTGAGCATTAACCTGACGAATCGGAAGCAGCTTACACCTGCCCTGAAGCGGAAGATCTCGAGGAGCTCCCGTCGGGGGAATTCTGTCCCCGGGCAGGTGGAGAGTCCTCTTCGCCCGTTTCACCCAGGAGGCGCTTCTCAAATCATCAGTTCTGTGGCGTTATGTGACGAATTCCCACTGAGGACCGATATGCGAGTTCAATAACAAAACGATGTCTCGACTGGGTACTTACAATTAGCCAGACAACTATCACAACCCAGAAACGGTAGAATGACAATGGACAGTGAAACCCTGTAAATGTTGCCATCGAATCTTAACACGGTCTTCCTGTCACAAGGTGAATTGATGCCGGAAGTTTTCCCAGATATTGAGCAGAATCACTTCCATCATGATCGGTTAGGACAGTGGTTCCTAAACTTTTCAGTCCCGCGTACCCCTTCAGCCGCATTCTGGCCGTCGGCGTACCCCCGAATCAACCACCTGCGCAAACAAGAGGTTGTTTTCCAACATTTTCCACATCTGAGCTCTCAGAAACGCCCGAAATATTCTAAATATGTGTACTGTCACTGAACGGAAAGTTGTTGTGATTTCGGGACTTGAGACCCGATATCCACGTTTACGAACCTTGGTCGAAACTATTGGAAGTCCTCTCGCGTACCCGCACGAGCCGCTCCGCGTACCCCTGGGGGTACGGGTACCCCAATTTGGGAACCACTGGGTTAGGAAAACGAGCTATATAGTACAACGTCGAGTCCTTGTTATTCGCCGGTCTAGCCCATCGATTATCGTGATGACCGGTCTACCCGTCGTACTTCCGACGTTTCGACTTTTTGACTTCTGATATTTGCACTCGTATTCATATACGTATTCCGCTCAAGGGTTTAGAGCCCGATCCAAATGCTTCCGATGATTACACCTCGCTGTCATATTCAGACAAACTCAATTCATTGTTGGGTTTCAAATGGAAAACAAGATGACTCTGCGAAATATGTCTAGTGCTGGCACACTTCATTGACCCAGGAAAAGCCTAAGAGAGACAATAGTATAATATTCAGATCAGAGAAGTGGCATGACGTAGGCATGCAGATGTTCGAAGTTCTAGCAACCCTGGCTGTATCCGTGGGCTCCCCCGTTGGAACAGTACGAAGTCCATGTAGCCCATGCGGCGAATCCTTGCTCCTGCTTCACGTGTTTTGCACATGAGATAGACTTCACAAGGTTGTCCTCTAGGAGTTCCTCGCAACGGACACGGCAGATGTTGGCTCCTCCGCTGCCGCACCAGTGCCGACTAGTGATTTGGAAGATTCCAAATTCGAACGAACCATCAAATTTGCTGGAAATTGTTTCATGTCAATCATTCTCGGAAGAGGAAACATTTATTCAAATCCTAATCTCGATACTTACTGAGTATTGATGGCTTTGGTGTTGAAACTACTCTCGTGCTTGGCGATGCACGTCCAGTCTTCAATTTCATTGGCGGGAAAGTATCGCCGTGCCAGTCTCACGAATTCACATCTATCGTAAACTTTCGCTTCCGAAATAGCGAAAAGTTGAATGGCAACGACAGCGCAGATCAGGAGCTTCTGGGACATTTTGAAGAATCTCCGTTTCACGAGGAGATCAGTAATGCAGAAGTTTGTGCAACTCGAGTGTAAGCTGGTTTCTGCGCTCACCGTGGGTAGCTTTCACAACGCTATTTCTTTGAAGGCTCAGCTCCCTTACCCGAAATCTATTAGGTGCTCATCAGCAGTGTCCCCAGGTGAACTCGCCCGATTTTCGGAATTTGAGAAAGCCAGGCTTAGCTAATGCCATAGTCCAGCTTTCAAGGTTACCAAGCGCCGCTCTCTCGGAGCTCAATATTTTAGTCGATTGACCATATTTCTAGGCTCGAGATAGAAGCGGTTGGCGCTCGACACATCAAGGCACACCTCATGCTGAGCCAATCACCTTGTCTCCCTTCATGGAACTTCTTTGCCTAAGCTTGGTTGAGCTCTCAGGAGGCGTCGCGGGTCTCCTCCGACGAGCAAGTTTTTGACGGTCCATCCGCCGGAAGTTTCGTATGGCCACGCTGGAATCCTTTTCGATGAGAGCTCAGCGGAAGCCACCGCGTTGCTATGAGTTGACCGGGGCCTTTGCGAGAAACAGGAGTTTCCGGCTTGACGTGCCAACAGCCTCGAGTTGACGATTGGAGAAGAAGAGCGATCAACAGTTTTCCCCCTCTCGGTAAGGAAGAAATCTGACCGACTGCAGATGGATTTCGCGAAATACAGCACCCAAACTCAGCGGGAGAAAATACTCGGACTCGTGATAGCTACGATCCTGAGTTCTTACGGAGAGCTGCCATCCTGCAATATTTCACTCCGGAAAGAGCGTTGGGACTCATCTTGGATCTCACCTTGACGAAACGAAATTTTCTGAACATCAAACTAGCTTCGGAGAGAGAATTGGAGGTCTATGTATGTGTGTCCCACGTACAGCAGAGTGCTCTCAGCTCTGCCGAGAGCCCGCGTCGAATGGAGGTGACGGAAGATCGGGCCTCCATACCGTTGGAAGATTTACTGGAACATATGTACAACAGAAAGATTGTTGCCCACTAGGAGTGAAGCGGAACTGCTTGATATGGAGAGCCAGCTGACGCTGATTTTGAAAGGGCGCTGCGATGGATCATCCGGGAACGGTGAATACAAGCAAGCGAGAGTAAATCCCATCTCATCGGACGGGAACTCGTTTCTCACATCGGTGGCCCCCTTGCGACACTGCAGTTGAGTGGATACCAGCAAACTCTATTGGAAGAATCCAAGTACGTCATCGACACGCTTCGGTCGCCCTCTTAGGTTCGAATCGATCGAGGAAACACATGTTGTCATCAATATGGAAGTGGGAAGGGTTGGCAGAGAAATTTCAGATCTTGAAATCTTCGAGATTACTGTTGGCAACTCCTCCTTCCCCGTAGACTTCGAGATGACTCTCTTCATGATTGATGAACATGGTGGTTCAAATTTTGGGTGAGACGAGCTGGATGGCTCAGTGCACATTGTGCAAAGCAAAACCTCAAGAAATGCATGATTCAGATCTGGTCTTTGTGAAGCCGTATTGTGTACCGGAATCCCACATCGCGTTGTCGCCTTTGCACTCGAGAATCAAAACAATGGAATGTCTACTGACAAATGCTCACAAAAAAGGCTTCGCTGAGTTTCGGGATCGGGATCGCAAGGCTCGGATAAGGGGTACCAAGAGCGCCATTCGGGTACAATTCAAGGAGCGGCTCGGCCTGAACGGTGACAAAGTGAAACAGGGCTTCGGAACATCGATAGATGGGAACACGTCACGGCGATCCTTAATGGATTTCAGTGACCGCCGAGATAACCCTACTCGACACGGGCTTATCGAACGTTTTGGAACAATCTTGGACGCGATAAATTGTACTTCAGCCATCGATATCGAGAAATTCCTGAACCGACATGAAAATGTGAATAGACAACCTTCATATGTATCGAGAAATTCGGATCTTATTGTCGTGAGACTGTGCAACTATATGTAGACTTGTATCCTTTGCATCAGATGAGTAACACTGTCCACAAACTCCTTGCCCACGGTAGCTCAATGGTGTGCACCCGGTATCCCGAAAACCCGATGTCCCGTACAGCGGAAACGAAGGGCTTCTGAAACCCGGTAGCCCGAATACCCGCTACCTCGCTGAGCCCTTGTCATTCAAGAACAAAACTTGTGAAATCCGGCAACATCCGGTATTTCATGACATCCAATGGCTCTCCATTGGTTTTTCTGAATTATCAAAGATGTTAACAACTTCGTCAGGCGGCGCCGGCGCGACAGGATCTCGTATGTTGTAACCGACCGAGGCGGATGCAGTCTGTCCGTGTGATTTGATTCGATTCCAGTCGTCCAACAAGACAGACAAGGCACTCGTTGAACTTGCGATACTTTCGCCGAATCGGCTTTGGCGGGTCTCCGATGCGGAGCTGGCCGTTGTCGAGTCTGGAATCGTTCTCGTCGACGGACAGAAGCGCATTTTCCTCTTTCCCGCATTTTCTCCGGGGATTTTCAACATGCGCCTCCTCCTCCTCGTTTGGAAGGAGGAAATATGCCAGAGGTATCATCTGACCTCAAAATGAAGAGTGGGAAGTGTAGAGCTCGCAGAATATTGAAGAGGACCCTGGATGTCCCGTCTAGAAACACAGCAGACGACTCACAGAGGATCTGAAACGCTCCTTCGGAACAAAACCCAAGGATTCGTTTGTCTGATTGAAATCGCGGAATCTCATCGAGTCGCGGGAACTCTCTCTGAACCGCACTTCACGCTCTGTGTTCTTGAATGACGAGGTTTTCGGATACTGGGTATTCGGGATAGCGGGTATTCAGGATAGCGGGTTTCGGGATACAGGGTCCCAGAGGCCCCTCGTTTCGCCGTTCAGGATACTGGGTTTCCTGGATAGCGGGCTGTGACCTGGACGAAACTGTTTTGTTTTCGAGATCTCATGATTTGAAATCCCTTGATTTTGCTCCCGCGGCCATGTTCGAGCCAGGGCCCACGGAACGTATGCGTCACGCTCATGGACTGGCCGTTACAACACGGTCAGGCATCCGGTTCTGCAGCCTACATCAGAGCATCTCCAGAGGATTCCTCAACGAGGAGATCATGCTAGGCTCAACCCGACATCTCCACGCAATCGAGATCCACAGCAGAGAAGACTCAGCGAGCTGTGGCTGCGATGGGAGATGCAAACAAAGCAATCCATGGGTCGCCAGACAAGAAGAATAATGCGGGAGCATCACGACGATGAAATTTGCAAGTTTCGAGTGGCGATGTTCTGAACGCTAACGGCATGCGCACCGTCACCAAATGCGATTCGCGAAATCCGAAGGTGTCGAGAGGTAGAAACATTTTTTTTTTAGCGTTGTCCTGGAATGGTGAAACCGCGCCAAATGCTCGTAGTTATTTTTCTTCGAAGAGAACATCACGTAGTATCGTTATTCCACCTCTGTGGGCCTCTCCAGGAAGTTTCCGCTGCGATAGCCCGCGAGAAGCGATCCAAAAGGCGAGGTCCTTCAATGTCAGAAGTTGTCTGAATGAGAAGATGATTCCACGCTGTTTATGGGCTCCCGAGCCACGCAGCGGAAAATGCTGGTGTTGCACTGAGGAGCTCGGGGAGCATATCTCTCCGAGAGTCCCCCCACTGGAACTCACCTCACGGGATGAGTTATGACTCACTCCCATAGTCGTCATGTTCTGAATGAGTGTGAGAACGTTTGGCAAGATTGAGCGGTATTATACTTTCGATGGATCCATTACCTTCCTGGCGGTCTTGGAAGGGAAGACCCTCTCTACCGACAGCTGATCTGCAACGTGTTTAGCTGGTTCATCATAGTCCTAGGGTAGCCGTCCCCACGTCTAGACGCCGGTCTATCATGAGATCAAGTGCAGCGCTTCTCTTCTGCTTATTGGTCGTTCAGCCCTTGACCAGGGCTGAAATCGAGACACAAGACCATGTTCTCATTCTTACCAACGAAAACTTCGATGAGGCCATCAAGAATCACAATTACATCCTCGTCTTTTTCGGTGAGTGAAGAATCCTATTCACGAAATCCATGCAACAGATATAGATAGAGCTGATGACTGTTCATCAACTAATAATGAGACTACTTTTCCGTGCTGACACAGCCCGGAAATTGTGTTCCTAGGGTATGGAACATTTCATAACACGGCAAAGTTTTCCCCGGGAACGTCAGGGGGAAGGAAGTTTTCGAGGACCGACGGGAAGGCGAATTCGAATCCATTCAGAAATGCTAGGTGGAGAAGGATCATTAGGCACCAAGGAGCGTCGCGAGCTTGCAGCGGGAAGAGATGCTTCCATCGTTCGGCCTGCTGCTATCTTAGCCCTCAGCTTGAACGACTCTTGGCGATCAAGCGTTTCGTCTTGGAATCGATATCATCCATGCTTCTTCATCGATTCCGTCTTTGAGTGGCGAAACGTGTCTTCGAACAAGCTTCCAGCCCAGAGTATTTGGAGACGATGCATTCAAGTCTTTCCTATTGATTTTCAGTTCCCCGTAACAGTGAAGTGTGGGAATCCGTCGCTGCGGAATACTCTAGCATCGCCGTTAAGCTCGCCGAGGAAAAATCAAAACTGAGACTCGGCAAGGTTGATTGTGAAAAACAGACAGAAATCCAAGAACGCTTCAAGGTAAGTGTCCAACTTTACAACGCGACTTCGCAACTCGCAAATATCTCTCCCTTAGCCTCTCTCGGGGATGCGGAATCGAGAGATTCTCCTGACGTTTCCTCCCGCATTCCAGATTCATTCTTTCCCAGTTTTCAAGTTCTTCCGCGAGGGCGAGCCCGTTGAATACTACTCCGACGGAGACTCGCCTCTTGAGATCATCCCTTGGCTCAAGAAGAAGTCCGCACCGCCCGTTGAAATATCCACCCCCGAAGAGCTGACGGCTTTCAAGGAAGCCTACAAGGTCGCTGTGGTTGGATTGTTCAAGAACAGGGAGTCGGACGCCGCAAAGGCCTTCTCGAAGGCTGCCTTTACCGAAGACGTCCCATTCGGAATTTCCTCTGATGACGCGGTTTATGCCGCGGCTGGAGCTGGAGACGGCCAAGTTGTGCTTTACAAGAAGATCGATGAAGGACGAAACGTTCTTGAGAAGGTCGGGACCGTCGAAAATCTCACGAACTTCGTCGCCGTCTATTCCTTGCCACTTGTTATTGACGCATCCGACGAATACGTCCTCCAGATCTGCAAGAATGAAGGATCAATCGAAATGTCCATTATGTTGTATATTGACAAACAAAACGCTGATTACGAGAAGATCTCCGCGAACTTCCGCGAGAGCGCCAAGCAGTTTCGCGGAACGGTTTTTTTTCACGACGGTTCACAGTGATTTTTTCGCTTACGCCAGTATAATCGAAAAAGTAGGACTAAAGGAATCCGACACGCCTCGGATGAGAATGTTCCGACACTGTAATAACTTCACTAAATTCAAGCCAGGCGACGAGACGAACCTTGAACCCGCCGCCATTTCGGCTTTCGTGCAGGCTGTGGTCCACGGTGAAATCAAGCCATATTTGCTGTCTCAGGATCTGCCGGAAGATTGGGACAAGCGACCGGTCAAGGTCTTGGTTGGTGCGAACTTCGACAAGATCGCTTTCGACAAATCCAAGAACGTTCTAGTGGGGTTCTACTCTCCTTACGATTATGTTTCTATAAAGCTTGTTCCGATCCTCATGCGACTTGGAGAGCACTTCGGGGACAACGGCCAGGTCGTCATCGCGCAATTTGACGCCTCTGCCAACGAGCTCGAGCACACCGACACTGGATATGGATCCTACGGCACGCTGAAACTCTACAAGAAGAACACCAACGAGGTCGTCGAATACAAAGGAGGGCGCACTTTCGTTGAGCTGAAGGAATTTGTTGAAACCAACAGCGATTACCGTGAGGCTCCCGCCGAAGACGCTTGAGGGAAAAAATCGACTTTACATTGCGAGATTTCCGCAGCGTTCTAACTTTTATTGAATGGTGGAATAAAGAGAGGACGATGACAGCTGGAGTCTAGCCCGTGGATAACCTGCAGTGCCGCGGTATCGTTGTACGTGAACTTCGGTGATTTGTTTTCCTCCATTCGACACTGACAATCGCAGTTCTTTTTCCGCTCTCTGAACTCCCTCGCCGCCCAAACGCCCCGAACTCTATTTCCCCATGAACGAATAACCACTCCCATAGCTGGACAGAATCACGGGAACTTCCGAACGATAGAACTCTTGTTTCTTAGCGATAACATCAAGCGGAACAATGAGGGAGAAGCTCAGTGCAGGATGAGATGGACATGAGGCGACAACACAGACTCAAGCTCAAGCGTCGGTGCGCTGCTATGAGTAAGCTGCCGGCTTCTGTTCACTGGGGCAAGCCGTAAGTTAGCTCAACATCGCACAGTAACGCAGAGCTCGCCTTCGAAAGTTGCACTCTGTCGCCGAGTGCACAATGGTTAAGAAAAACTAAAAAGGGGAGGAAACTTTTGCGGTGCAGCCAAGGCCAGCTGCTTTTCTGGATGCAATATGGCGCGGAGTATCATTCAGCATCGGTTTCGGTACTTGCATCTGAGGTCACGGCATTTCTGAGCCAAAAAAATTCGGAAACACCCTAGTTTTGAGGGTTTCTAGGCAAAACTCCCTCGGGTGCATCTTGACCTAGACTTCCACGAAGTATAAATCTTCCTCCTCGAATTGAGGATCCCTGAATTTCCAGGATCGAGAAACCTAACCCCGAGAGAAGCCTCAATGAAGATTGATTTTAGTCTTTTTTTTTCGCGCGAGAATGGATGTAAGTGCATACCAAGCTTACGATATCATCACTGCTCATACGGGAGACCTTCAACATATCTTCGCAGATCCACACGTTTGCCTTTCGGTGTTGGGGGCAACGCGTCGACTATCCACATGGGGATCTGCGGTTACCAGTAACATGTGCGAAACACGTGCATGAGATCGATTGGTCGCCTAAAGTCAATGTTTGCTTGGGAGCGCAATCGGGTTTCCTGATCGATTTTGTCGAAATTTTCCCCCCCTCACAGTTGAACACATATTTTTCCGAAAAACAATCTTCGGTTCTGTTATGATGGATGGAAAGGCCTTGGACTGGGGGGGCAACACGCGCCGTAGTTAGCCGACCATCAGGCCGTTCTTGATTCCGCCATGGTTCTTGACCTGAAGGGCCTGATAGCCGGCCGGCTATGGCGCGTATTACTCCTTAGGCCAAGGCCTTCCCATCCATCATAACAGAACCGAGGATTGTTTTTCGGCGAATGATATGCCTACTTGTCAGTGATGCGGTTGAATATTGAATTATATGTTTGATAATAATCTCTGAGCACAAACATTCATCCAATTCTGACATTAATCAGCGAATTCTTCCTGCTGACCTGCATATACCGCCTGGGAGGCCAGACCCGACGGGGAGCGATCACTCTTTGGCCCCCCCCCCCTCCCCCCCCCTGAATGATTACATGCCAGTAATCCTAGAACCCGCTATCCCTACTGTCCGGTTCCCCCTAATATATCTTCGTTGATACCCGGTTTCCCTAAACCCGGAATCGCTGACACCCAATATACCTGAAAATCATCATACTTTCTTCCGAGAGCAAAGAGCTCCTTGGAAATCGAGGAGAAGGTGAATTGCACAGGGGGGAAGTCGTCAATATTCATGTCAGGAGAAAAAGCCAAGGAAGGTCAGCCAAGTGTCTTGGTCTCCTGTTTGACGAGCATATGAAATGATCACCTCATCTCAAGTCCGTCACTGAAAAATGCATGGAAAGGCATGAAGGCGATTTCGCCTCTCGACACCACCGGACTTCGCGAATCACGTTCAGCGACTCAAAACTCGCAACTCTCACCGTCGTTACGCTCCAGCATTTTTGTTGTGGTCTGACAACTTCTTGATTGCTTGGTCTCCCGACGCAGCAACAGCTCGCTATCGATGAAAATCTGCTTCGCAGTGAACTCATATTGCGTGATAATATCGGGTTTAGCGTAGTATGGTCTCCTCGCTGAGGAACCTCTAGAAATGCACTGATGGAAGGTGCAGAAGCGGATGCGCGATTCGGATCCATCGGCCAGTCTTCAGCAGCGACGCATTCATTCTCTTCTGAAGGATTATTCCACCTTTCTCGAAACCGTGAAGGTTACGCGGATGGCCGATGAGTCGTCATGGAAACAGCCAACAAGGGGGAGAACCCCGTAGCCTTTGTCAACGAAAGGAGCGTCGGATTCTACGCCATCCATTTTTAAATGCCCGATCTGGTGGCGCTTCCAGCGGCCACGGAACAACTTTTTCCTTTTTCCATGTTTTTGTATGATCACGACGAAAATAAAGTCAGTACCAATAAGGATTCCGTCGGACTAGCACGTGTTGTTTTCCATCTCAAGTTTTCCTCTTCTCAGTCATAGTATTCCACAATACGATCTTACCTAGGTGTGCGAAAGCGTTCTGACTCCACAGCCTTCCCATTCCGATTTTTTCCGTTTCAAGTTTCAGCCAGAACTCACATATCCTTGCAGTCACGCCGACGGATCCAATGAGGCCTTTAGAAGCGTCTGTTGAAGTCAACATCGACGGAACTCTCCGATGAAGGTCGGAACCAATTAAATCGAATGATAGACCACTCATCGCACGCTGTACGGGTATATCCCGAATTGGTTCCTGATTCAATTTCAAACGATGCGCTTGCCTCACAAATCACGAAAGAACCGAACTGATTGAACTCGACGATCAGAGAATCGGAAGCCTCGGATGGTGAGAGCGCATCGAGCAAACGTCCTTCGCCGATATGATGGCGTTCAGCAATTCTTCCCCGAGAAATGAAGCATCACGCAGACGAGCAATTCTGGTTCGATCTCCCGAAATCATGTCCTCGACTTTGCCCCTGAGTCGAGCTACCATTTCAGGACTGTTGGCGTGATCTCTGCCTAGAGAAAATCCAGGGATGATAGATCAGAAGCTCTCGGCAACCAATCAATGTCGTTCAGTCAAGGAACGACACAACAACGACGGAATCCTCATGCGTTGTCGAACTGACAACGGCACGATTGGAATGCTTGAGCGGTGGAATAGTTTCCATGGATCGATCACCTCCCTGACAGTCTTGAGAGGGAAGACCCTCTCTACCGATAGTGGAGCCGCAACGTGTTGAAATGCTTCATCATAGTCGCAGGGAAGCCGTCCCCATGTCTAGACGTCGGTTAATCATGAGATCGAGTGCAGCTCTTCTCTTTTGCCTATTGGTCGTGCAGCCCTTGACCAGGGCCGAAATCGAGACAGAAAACCATGTTCTCATTCTTACCAACGAAAACTTCGATGAGGCCATCAGGAATCACAAGTACATCGCCGTCCACTTCGGTGAGTAAAGAATCCTATCCATCGAATTCATTCATGAGGCATACATGATGATGATGACTGTTCATCAACCAATGATTAGACTAAGCTTCCGTGCTGAACGAGCCCGAAAATCGTGTTCCTAGGCTCTTGAATATTCCACAACTCTTGAATATTGGAGCCGGCCGCTGCCGCGGCCCGGCGTCGGTGCCCTGCCATGTGTAGGCTGGCAGGGGCGCACAGTGGGCCAGCAGCGGCAAAAAGTCATTCTCGCATCGAGACGATCATGACGCATGTGGGTAGGTACTTGGAGGCTCATATATAACGAGATTCCATACCTTGCAGCCTGGAGCTCACATGCGTGTGTCAGAAATTCAAGAAAATCATCATTTCTATGGAAAATTTAGTATGGGAAGATACAACACAGCCACGATCGAAGTCATCGGGGCTTATCGGGGTGCTCCTGTAAATTTTCCTCGACTCCTGGGGAGCCAAACGAGCCGTTAACATTTGATCTAGCTGCCCGTTTCTGCCCCTTTTTTGCAACGGTTAACACATCATTTGGGCCGATTCGTCAGTCCAATCAAACCATCCAACGGCAGTTTCGACGGTCCTCCTCAAGAAACCTCAACTTGTCGTTACTTTGGAGCTTGAATTACACAGGCGACAACGAAGACAGAGCATACCGAAGTCGGCGTCCCAGGATAAATGGGTTTGCCCGTCGGAACTGCTGTTGCGCGCTCGGTTGGATTGAAGAATCAGCTCAAATGACGTGCTAACCGTAGCAAAAAAAGGGGCAAAAACGGGCAGCTAAATCAAATGCCAACGGCTTGTTTGGCTTCCCAGGAGTCGAGGAAAATTTACAGGAGCACCCCGATAAGCCCCGATGACTTCGATCGTGGCTGTGCTGGATCTTTCCATACTTAATTTTCCATAGAAATGATGATTTTCTTGAATTTCTGGCACACGCATGTGAGCTCCAGGTTGCAAGGCATGGAATCTCATCATATATAAGCCTCAAAGGACCCTCACACAGACGTCACAATCGTCTCGATGCGAGAATGACTTTTTGCCGCTGCCGGCCCACTGTGGGGCGTCGCGAATGTTGACCACAGTGAGCGGAGCTGTTCATTGAGGCAAGCCGTCAGCTTACTCAACCTAGCACGGTAACGCAGAGCTCGCCTCCGAAAGTTGCAGTCCGTCGCCGATTGCTTGTAGGAGGAGGTGGTGGAGGGGCGGGGTTATGCTGTTATCTTAGCCCGCAACTCTCGGCGATCAAGCGTTTCGTCTTGGAATCGATATCATCCATCCTTCGTCATCGATTTACTCTTGAATTCAGCGGAACGGGTTCTTCAGCGAGCTTCCAGACTAAAATGTCCGAAGACGATGCATTCAAGTATTTTCTATTGATTTCCAGTCCCCTCTGACAGTGAAGCTTTGTGGGAAGATCGCACAGCGGAATACGCCAAGGCCGCCCTTGAGCTTGCCGAGAAGAAATCTGAGCTGAAACTCGGCAAGGTTGATTTTACAAAACAGACGGAAATCAAAGAATGCCTCGAGGTAAGTGTCCAACTTCCTGGCGCGACCCCCGCGACTCGCGATCATCACCCCGATAGCCTGTTTCCAGAATGCGGAATCGAGGAATTTCAAGTTCAATTCGATTTATTCTCTCTTTCCGGAACGGTTATCATTTTTTGATACGAAAGGCACGACAATCATGGAGCACACGAATATATCACTTTTTATCTTGCCCTCGTTGATTCGCGAGCAGATTCTCTAAGAAAAAGTATTCTGAAAATATCAAATAATTTTGAGGAGTCACGTAAGGACAGTATTCAACCAAGGGTTCTTGTAACTTGGTCATTCAATACGTCCAGTATTGATGAGAGCGTTATGGTGCCTCTGGGAAGATCACATCTTTGGTGAAGGCGTCTTATAAAATAGTTTTCCACGGCTTCGATCGCACACGAGCATCGAAGCATTGTGTTGACAATCGAGCGGGCTTACGCTTTGAGATTCATGATGCGCTTTCCGAAGTTGAAGTCTGACCATACGGTGACTCCGAAGTCCCTGATTTCGCTGACGATTAGAAGTTGCGCGCCTTCGATTGAAAATCGGACGGATTCCGGATCGAGTTCTGTTGAGCTTCGAAGGTCGGCGCATTTGCTGGCTGGTAGCATCATTTGGTTTTCGACGCACCATCGTTAATCTCCCTCGATGAATTCCAGATCGACAACTATCCACGCTTGAAGTTCTTCCGCGAAGGCGAGCCCATTGAATACGTAGGAAGCGGCACGGCTTCTGCGATCGTCCATTGGCTCAAGAAAAAGTCCGCACCCCCTGCTGAAATATCCACCCCCGAAGAACTGACGGCTTTCAAGGAAGCCAGAAAATTCGTCGTGATAGGATTCTTCAAGGACAGGGATTCGGACGCCGCCAAAGCCTTCTTGAAGTTTGCCACTGGCAACGACGCCTGGTTCGGAATTTCCTCAGATGACGCGGTCTACGCCGCTGCTGAAGCCGAAGACGGCCAAGTTGTGCTTTTGAAGAAGTACGATGAAGGACGAAACGTTTTAGAGAAGGTCGGAAGCGCCGAACAGGTCAGGGAATTCGTCGCCTTCTACTCGTTGCCACTCGTTATGGACGCCACTGAAACCACTGAATCACTTCCCGAAATATACACACTTGATGGCAAATCAAGATTCCTGGAGATGTACTTGTTGATTGACAAACAAATCGCCGATTACGAGAAGATCTACGCGAACTACCGCAAGGCCGCCAAGCGGTACCGCGGGGCGATTATTTTCAGGACGGTTTACAGTGATTATTTCGAATACGCCAATATCATGCGTAGGGTAGGATTGAAAGAATCTGACACGCCTCGGATGAGAATATTCCGACGCTCTGACTTCACCAAATTCAAGCCAGAAAACGAGACAGACTTCGAGCCCGCCGCCATTTCCGCTTTCGTGCAGGCCGTGGTCCACGGTGAGATCAAGCCGTATTTTCTGTCTCAGGACCTGCCCGACGATTGGGACAAGGCACCGGTCAAGGTCTTGGTTGGTACGAACTTCGACAGGATCGCTTTCGACAAGTCCAAGAACGTTCTAGTGGGGTTCTTATCCCGCAGCCATCCTCCGTCTAGAGAGCTTGAGCCGATTCTCGAGCAACTAGGAGAGCACTTCAGGAACAACGACCAGATCGTCATCGCGAAATTTGACGCCTCTGCCAACGAGCTCGAGCACACCGAGACTGATTATAGATCCTACGGCACTCTGAAACTTTACAAGAAGAACACCAACGAAGTCGTTGACTACAAAGGAGAACGCACTTTTAAGGAACTGAAGGAGTTTGTTGAAACCAACAGTGATTACAATTAGTTTCCCGCCGAAGACGCTTGAGGGAAAAATTAGACTGTACATTACGCTCCATCATACGTCGGACAGCATTGATCGGCTGTTATTATTTCGTTCTCTCGTTCTGGCGCATATCAAGTTGCGGAATAAAATGAACCTGATGGCATTTGGAGTCTGAACCGGTGAATTTTCCTGTACTTGACACTGACAATCGCAATGCAGGGTCCAAACGATCAGAGCGGACAGTGTCTCAAGTCTTGATCATGAAACGAGCGCGAATATGATGAGAGGCGCAGGTATTCCCTCTTCCGCTCTCTGAATTCCTCCGCAGCCCACAAGCTCCGAACTATTGTTTCCTATAAACGAATATCCACTCTCATATACGAATAAATTCGCGGGATTCTTCGAATGAGGCTCAGGAACATGATAGAAGTCTTTCAATTCCGAGCTCCATCATCGACAGACAGCATCTGGTTCGATTTCGCGAAAGTTCGTCCTCGACTTTGGCCCCGAGTTGAGCTACCATTTCAGGACTGTTGACGTGATCTCCGCCGATAATAATGTGGCCCTAGAAGACGAATCCAGAGATGGTAGATCAGAAGATCTCGGCAAGCAATCGGTGTGGTTCAGCCGAGCAACGGCGCAACAACCAATAAATCTGCATGCGTTGTTGAACATGCAACGGCACGATTGGCATGATTGAGCCGTATAATAGTTTTCATGGATCAATCACCTCACTGGCGGTCTTGAAAGGGAAAACCCTCTATACCGGTAGCGGAGCTGGAATGTGTTAAGATGCTTCATCATAGTCCTAGGGAAGCCGTCCGCAGATGCAGACGCCGGTCAATCATGAAATCGAGCACAGCTCTTCTCTTTTACCTGTTGGTCGTGCATCCCTTGGTCAGGGCTGAAATCGAGACAGAAGACCATGTTCTCATCCTCACTAACGAAAACTTCGATGAGGCCATCAAGAATCACAAGTACATCCTCGTCCACTTCGGTGAGTGAAGAATCCTGTTCATCGAATCCATTCATCAGGCATTCGCAATGATGATGACCGGTCATCAACTAATGATTAGACCACATTTCCGGGTTGAGCCAGGCTGATAACTGTGTTCCGATGCTATTGAATATCCCATGTCACCGCAGAAGTTTCTCCGGTAAGGTCAGGAGGAAGGAAGTTTACGAGGATCGACGGGATGGCGAGCTCGAATCCATGCGGGGATGCTAACCAAATGAATAAAAGGTTGATTGGGCATCGAGATGCGTCTCGGGCTTGCAGCGCGAATAAATATTCCCGTCGTTCGGCCTGCTGTTATCTTAGCCCGCAGCTTGACCGACTCTTGGCGATCAAGCGTTTCGTCTTGGAATCGAAATCATCCATGCTTCGTCATCGATTCTATCTTGGAAACAGCGGAACGAGTTCTTGAACAAGCTCATAGCCCAGAATATCTGGAAACGATGCATCATTTTCTATTGATTTCCAGACAACCACGAGAGTTCTCGGTGGACAGACCTCGCCTCGCAATACGCGAAGGCCGCCCTCGAGCTTGCCGAGGAGAAATCTGAGCTGAAGCTTGGCAAAGTGGATTGTACAAAACAGACGGAAATCAAAGAATGCCTCGTGGTAAGTGTCCAACTTCAAAACGCGACCCCCTAACTCGCAATCATCACTCCGTTAGCCTCTATCCGGAATGCGGAATCGAGAAATTTCCAACTGAATCCAATTTATTCTCTTTATTTAAAAAGGTAGTTAGTCTTCAGTGCGAAAAACACGACAATACATGTAGTACTCCATGATGAAGGGTACGAATATATCACTTTTGATCTTGCCCTCGTCGATTCGTGAGCAGATTCCCCGAAAAAGAGTATTCTGAACAGCTTCGCTTCGGGCTGTGGACTTTGAGGTGACCGTGCATTCGCTTCCGCGACGGTCTCTTCGTACATCAAAGAATTTTGAAGAGTCGCCTAAGAACAGTATTTTACGAAGAGTTCTTGTATCTTGGTCACTAAATACCTACGTCCAATATTGATGGGAGGGTTACGATCACATCTTCGGTGATAGCGTCTCATGAAATAGTTTTGGATGGCCTCGATGGCTTTCTTACGTTTCGTTCATGCGGTAGCCATACGGGTGAGCAATTCAAAGGCTTTAACAGAACGAGCGTTTGGAAGAGAACAGGTAGTATGAAACTCAAATTTCCTGACTACAACGCATCGGAATACTGTGTGGACAGTCGAGCGCCCCAACGCTCTGACTTGAGATTCATGATGCGCTTCTCGAAGTTGAAGTCTGACGATACGGTGACTCCGAAGTCCCTGATCTCGCTGACGTTCGGAAGTGGCGTGCGTTCGATTGAAAATCCGACGGACTCCAGATCGAGCTCTGTTGAGCTTCTAAGGATGGCGCATTCGGTGGCTGATGGCATCATTTGGTTTTCGACGCACCATCTTTGATCTCTATCGATCCGGACTGAAGGACGTTTCTTCCGTAGTCGTTTCGGATCGGTCCATGAATTTCAGGTCGGCCGCGAATGACAAATAGTCTGTGTTCACTGGCGATAGGGGGCCAAGCTGGGGTACGCCGGGGGGGGGGGGGGGGGGGGGGGGGGGGGGGGCAAGGTAAGGGGTAGGCAGCTTAGTTAGTTCCAACCTCGATTTGGAACGAGCGGTCATCAAGGTACTTGTGGTAGAACTCAAGGTACTCACGCAGCTGTCTTGTGATGGATGCCGAGGCGCGACATTTCGTCAAGGAGCAACGAGTGGTTCATCCTGTCGAAAGCTTTTTGGTCGAAGTATATCGCTCGGTATAGATTCTCTGATCGATGAACTGTGTGCAATCTTCTCCAGAAATTTTCTACCTTTTTTTCTCGATTGCAGATCCCGAACTACCCAGCCTTGGTGTTCTTCCGTGGGGGCGAGCCCGTTAAATACCACGGTAGACGCACGGCTCCTGAGATCATCCATTGGCTCAAGGAGAAGTCCGCACCCCCTGCTGAAATATCCACCCCCCGAAGAGCTGACGGCTTTCAAGGAAGCCAGGAAATTCGTCGTGATAGGATTCTTCAAGGACAGGGAGTCGGACGCCGCGAGAGCCTTCTTGAAGCTTGCCACTGGCAACGACGCCTGGTTCGGAATTTCCTCAGATGACGCGGTCTTCGCCGCTGCTGAAGACGGCCAAGTTGTGCTTTACAAGAAGTTCGATGAAGGACGAAACGTTCTCGAGAAGGTCGGGACCGCCGAAAATCTCAGGAAATTCGTCGTGGCCTAATCCATGCCACTTGTTATTGACGCCCCTGAAACCGGTGAACCTATCCCCGAGATCTACGGTAAATCAAGATTCCTGGAGATGTACTTGTTGATTGACAAACAAATCGCCGATTACGAGAAGATCTACGCGAACTACCGCGAGGCCGCCAAGCGGTTCCGCGGGACGGTTATTTTCAGGACGGTTTACAGTGATTATTTCGATTACGCCAATATAATGCGTGCCTTAGGATTGAAGGAATTCGAATCGCCTCGGATCAGATTGTTCCGACGCTCTGACTTCACTAAATTCAAGCCAGAAAACGAGACAGACTTCGAGCCCGCCGCCATTTCCGCTTTCGTGCAGGCCGTGGTCCACGGTGAGATCAAGCCATATTTTCGCTCTCAGGATCTGCCCGAAGATTGGGACAAGACACCGGTCAAGGTCTTGGTTCGTGCGAACTTCGACGAGATCGCTTTCGACAAATCCAAGAACGTTCTGGTAATGTTCTACTCCCTTGACGAGCATACCCCTAGACAGCTTGGTCCAATCCTCATGCAACTCGGGGAGCACTTCAAAGACAACGGCCAGGTCGTCATTGCAAAATTTGACGCCTCTGCCAACGAGCTCGAGCACCCCGAAATCGGTTGGAGATCCTACGCCACCCTGAAACTCTACAAAAAGAACACCAACGAGGTCGTCGAATACAAAGGAGGACGCACTTTCGAGGACTTGAAGAAATTCGTGGAAACCAACATCAATGACGGTACGACTCCAGCCGAAGACGTTCGAGGAGAGGATTCGAGTATACATTACGCTTCACCCTAACAATAAGTCGGATAGCTTAGATCGGCTGTAATCCTTTCGTTCTGGATTGAAAGTGAAAATGAAACCTGATGGCATCTGGAGTCTAAACCGCGGAAATTCAGTGTTTGTCTCGATGTCCGCGGTTCTGAACTCCATTCAGAGGCTTTTCTTTCCGTCTTGACAACCAAGCTACGTTCCGAACGTTTATATACCTCAATTTGTTTGGAAGTCACTCATCGTAGTGTTCTCCTTGTATTCTTCTCTCCTCTCGTAATCTTGTAGGGTAACTTGGGGCGTATCCGTAACCCTAGTTGCTTTCGGCAATTACGGCGCTCTTCCCCGGACAAGTGTTGGTATGTGTAGGGGAAGTGCCTCCTTGCATTCTTCAACCGAAAATCAAAATTTTCAGCCGTATTTCGGCCGTCTGAGGAGCCCAAGAGGAAGGGACGTCGATCGAGCCAAGAGAAAAGGGGTGGGGCTCCGCAGTGAATTCGCATTGAGTGATAAAATCGGGCTTAGCGTAGTGTTGTCTCTTCGCTGAGGAACCCCGAGGAGATGGAGTACGGCGGTACGGAGTACGGGCCTTACTCCGTACTACGGGAGTCCATGTCTGCCTGCGGCGCAAAACCGCCCGCCTCCGAAGCGTGTGATCAAAATGCGTTCATTCGTCTACTCTGAGCGTAAACAACGGCTTGTTGTTAGGGATTGTGGCCCACGTCTCAACGCCGGTCAATCATGAGATCGAGTGCAGCTCGTCTCTTCCACCTGTTCGTCATGCAGCCCTTGACCACGGCTGAAATCGAGACAGAGGACCATGTTCTCATACTCACCAACGAAAACTTCGATGAGGCCATCAAAAATCACCGGCACATCCTCGTCTCTTTCGGTCAGTGAAGATTCCTATCTGTCAAATTCATTCATGACGCAGACATTATGATGATGATGATGATTTTTCATCAACCAATGATTAGACTACGTTTCCGTGCTGTACGAGCCCGGTAATTGTGTTCCTAGGGTGCTGAACATTTCGTATCATCGCGGAGGTTTGCCTTGGAACGTCAGAAGGGGGAAGGTTCTCGAGGATGTACGGGAAGGCGAATTCTAATCGATGCAGGAACGCCGACTGAATAAATCAGAGGAAAATTGGGCATCGAGAAGTGTGTTGAGCTTGCAGCCGGAAGAGATGTTTCCATCGTTCGGCCTGCTGTATTCTCAACCCTCAGCTTGAGCGACTCTCGGCGATCAAGCCTTTCGTCTTGGAATCGTGATCAGTGATCATCCATGCTTCGCCATCGATTCCGTCTTGGACGCAGCGAAACGTGCTATTGAACAAGTTTCCAGCCCAGAGTATCTGGAGACGATGCATTCAAGTCTTTTCTATATATTCATGCCATGCGATGACATGTCATGTCTTCTCTATCAATTTTCAGTCCCCTCTGACCGAGAATTTTGGGGAGCTCTTGCCGCGGAGTACGCCAAGGCCGCCGTTATTCTCGCCGAGGAGAAATCCGAACTAAGACTCGGCAAGGTTGATTGTACGGAACAGACTGAAATCAAAGAACGCTTCAAGGTAAGTGTCCACCCTGAAAGGGCGAATCCTTGAGTTGCAATCATCCCTTCGTTGGCCCCTCTGGAATGCGGAATTGAGAATTTTTTCCACCCTTTTATTCTTGAATTCCAGATTCTAAACTACCCGCCCTTGCACTTCTTCCGCGAGAGCGAGCCCGTCAAATACCATGGTAGACGCACGGCTCCTGAGATCATCCATTGGCTAAAGAAGATGTCCGCAATCCCTGCTGAAATATCCACCCCCGAAGAGCTGACGGCTTTCAAGGACACCAACAAGGTCGCTGTGGTTGGATTGTTCAAGAACAGGGAGTCGGACGCCGCCAAGGCCTTCTCGAAGGTTGCTTTTACGAACGACGTCCCGTTCAGGATTTCATCTGATGACGCGGTTCATGCCGCGGCTCAAGCCGAAGACGGTCATGTTGTGCTATACAAGAAGTTCGATGACGAACGAAGCGTTCTCGAGGAGGTCGGAACCGTCGAAAATCTCAGGAAATTTGTCGCCGTCAACTCCTTGCCACTTGTTATTGACTATGCTGACAAATCACCCTTCAAGATCGTGGATGAATTGAAATCAATCGAGATGCTCAACATGTTGTACATTGACAAACGAATCGTTGATTACGAGAAGATCTCCGCGAACTTCCGCGAGAGCGCCAAGCAGTTCCGCGGAACGGTTCCTTTCGTGACGGTTCACAGTGATCATCCCGAATACGGCGAATTAATCGCTCCCCTAGGATTAGAGGAATCCGACTTGCCTCGGATGAGAATGATCCGACGCGTCAACGACATTAAATACAAGCCGGACGACGAGACAAATCTCGAGCCCGCCGCCATTTCCGCGTTCGTGCAGGCTGTGCTCGATGGTGAAATCAAGCCGTATCTGTTGCGGTCTCAGGATCTGCCGGAAGATTGGGACAAGGCACCGGTCAAGGTCTTGGTTGGGACGAACTTCGACGAGATCGCTTTCGACAAATCCAAGAACGTTCTGGTAATGTCCTATTCCCCTGACGATCATCCCTCTGGACAGCTTGTTCCGATCCTCGAGCGGCTCGGCGAGCACTTCAGGGACAACGGCCAGGTCGTCATCGCGAAATTCGACGCCTCTGCCAACGAGCTCGAGCACACCCAGACTGCCTGGGAAGCCTACGGCGCCCTAAAACTTTACAAAAAGAACACCAACGAGGTTGTCGAATACAAAGGAGAACGTGATTTCGAGGAACTGAAGAAATTTGTCGAAACCAACAGTGATTACGATTAGGCTCCCGCTAAAGACGCTCTCCCCGGAGAGGGAAGAATTCGACTGTACATTCCGCTTCATCATGGGTGGGACAGGTTCCATCGGTTCTTATTTTCTCATGAATTTCCGCAACGTTCTGACCCATGTATATTGAATTGCGGAATGAAATGAGCCCGATGGAGGCTGGAGTCTAGCCCGGGGCCGCGGGTTCCTCTCAATGCACAAGGTTCTGAGCACTATAAGGAGGTTTTTCTCCTGTTCTGACCGGAGTGTCAAGCGACGCCCCGAACGTTTATATGCCTTCATTCATTTGAGACTCCCTGCTTTGTAGTATTTCAACCTTGTACTCTAAAGACAGTCAAATGCTCATAACCAATCAGAACTAATACATACTACTGTTGCTCATCTGTAATCTAGTCGAAAGACCGATTTTACCATCGATAGATCCCACATGGACGAAGTCGACGTCAGTGCGCTCTCCTGTATTGAGCGTGCAGACTTGTTAAACGAGCTCTTTGTGATACAGCCTTGTAACCTCAGGCAAAAACTGAGTGTTCAGAAATCAGAAATCGCACGCACAGATAACATTCAACACAGATGTTGGCAGGGCGAATGTGCGAACGTTTTCATGAGGGAGGTCTCCCAGGGTCATGGTTTTGCTGAAGTATTGTGATATTTTTGTACTTCACTCCCCCCCCCCCCCCCCCCACCTTTTATTACACAATAAAGTAGTGTTTCAGTTCAGTTCTAATGAACATGCTGCCATGTCACATCTTGGAATCAGAGAGGTACGGCCAGAGGGTTGTCGTATGAGGTGTACGTTCGAGTTTGAGGACTGGCTGCTCTCGGAGCACGTGAAAGGCGTAACCCGCAAATGGAAAACGTGAGGTTCCGCGACATCGTTGCATGTGAACTTGGGTCGTTTGTTCTCCGCCACTCGACACTGACAACTCATTACAGCGGCCCAGTTAGAAGCGCCGTCGGAAGTGCCAACGATCAGACCGTACAAAGCCTCAGCTCTTAACCATAAAACCCATGAGTAGCTATGGAACAAGTGCGAAAATTCATGACGCAGGTATTCGTTCTTTCGCTCTCTGAACGCCCTCGCCGCCCACATGCTCCGAGCTCCCCACTCCCACTCCCATACCTGGAAAGAATCACGGGCACCTCCGAATGAGGCATAGGGTCATGGTCTAACTCTTGTTTCTAAGCTACAGCATCAAGCGGAAGAATGATGGAGGATTTCAGTGCAGGATGAGATGGACATGAGGCGACAACAAGCTCATTTTTTTAACGCGATTTCCTTCAATGTTCTTTGTGCCGTTTTCTTTCAGATGCTAGATTGCGGGGCAGCAACCGAAGCCAACGCGCGACGTGGTGATACGAACAATCGACTTCTGCGTTCCAGCCTTGATTTATCGACATACTCATGCGACTTGTTCTTCTTCGACCCGTCAGAGATCATGCGCCATACCTCGGATGTCTGTTCCGTGACAGCGATCATAGTCCATTGTGCTCATCCAAAGGCCCAGGGGCCCCCGGTCGAGAATCACGCATTAGCGCATTGACTGCATGGGCATATTCGTGGAAAACGTCGAAACTGTTCGGAAAGCCCACATGGAACAGGTCCAAACATCGTGGAGTTCATATGAAGTTTCCAAGCACTGATTGTGGGATTATTTTCCACGCGACATAATCTTCAGGTTTTCGGATTCCTAACGTATGTCGCGACCCTAGCTGAAGGAGATCAAATCGGTAAGACGGAAGAAAGGGAGGAATGCATTGTAGTGAGCACTCTGCGCTTCGAGTGCGGTGCACGTTCCGGTATAACCAGGGCCGGATTTAGGAGATCGCCGCCGCTAGGCTAGGGATAATTTGCCGCCCCATGTCCGAGAAAAAATTGCCGCCCCACTTGAGGTGTCCTGAAAAATAATCTCATCGCGTTATGAAAGGGCGTTCAGATTTTCATGAGGCTCCATTGGGCGCCGCTCAATTCACACTTTGCGCCTGAGTAGCAGCGGCAGCAGTACTTTGTGGACGTTTCCGCTGCTCACCAGTCTCTCGACGTTGACCATCGATCGGTTTCTTCTCACATGTGGCCGGGACGACGCACAGTGGTCCAAAACGCTGAAATAGGTGGAAAAAGTCAAAGCTTTTCCATTGGGGAAAAAATCATGTGTGGTAAGTGAGACCCATATTGGCTCCACACTTGGGGGGTTTCCGTCGTTTCCAAAGAGACTGGGCGCCGTCCTAGAGCCGTTCAGGGAGCGGGCTCGATTGTGCAAAAATCACCGATATTCATGAGGCTGGAAATATACTCTCCCCGTCTGCCCCCCGTTTCGAAACTTCCGTGAATTGAGCACCAAGTTGCCTGCTATCATCCATGTTTTTCCTGACTTCCGCTTCCTAGCGCGCTCTGAGCTACAACGATATTTCCAGACATATCAGTAGCAGTTCCCCGAAGACGTTTCTTTGTAATTTGGATCGCGGCCGATCACGGAAGAGCCATTGGAACGCTGTTGAAGGAGGTTCTGAACCAGGCGGAGGTCGAGGAGACTCAGGTTCCTAACCTCCCCGCCCTCAGGAGAGCTCTGAGTCGCCACGCCGCAAAATTGCGCGAAAGGTACGAGAAAATCGCCCATAGTCCGGAGATTTTCTCCTCGCAGCAGCGGGTTGGCTGGAACGAGAGCCGTTCACTTTCCTGGTTCGTTCGGAGCAGAGAGAAGCGTCTAAGAAGTCAGGTCGCCCGCGCAAGAGTTTCGCTCCTCGTATCTTCTGACCCTCTGAGCTCCTCTCAGAGAACCAATCAAGCGCGTTCCATCCGTTCTGGATCCTCTCGTTGCTGCGTTGCTCATTGGTGGTCCTCCATCCGCTGGTGACCTCTGTGCGGTACCGGTCGAGGATTCAGACTCGGAGACGTGCGACGAGGGACGAGAAAGCGAAACTGCGGAAAGCAGTTCTGATACCGACTAACCGATCTGGAGCGGTACCTGTTGTCATTTGGCACCGCCTCCACGAAAAGCTATGACCCAATACCTTATTGTGCATATCATAAACTATCTTAAACCCGTAATCACCTACATAAAGTCGGCTCTCCGAACGAAAAACGGAGCTGCTAATTCAAGTGATACAGCAGTCGCGTCGAATTCACTCGTTGTGCTGTTCCAACACACGTTTTCCTCAGCCACCGGTCGCCATCTCGATCAAAAAATGATTCATCAAAACATCCGCTGTTTTGATGGATTTCGGTTCGGTCCAATGACCCGGGAAAATAATTTTTTCCACCTAAAAAGTCGTTTTGGACCACTGTGCGACGGTGTCTTGTCTCAACCGCTCCAAGTTTCGCAGTCGTTCTCTCAGGAACTCGATGAGAACTTCGACCTACTTCGCGGCAACATCACCAGCTGATTGTTGTGACTGCTGGAAGGTTTCTGATTTCACCAATGATCTTGATCTTCTCTGAACCGACACGAGAGTAGTTCTTTTCGCGCAGGGAGAGAACGACTTTTAGTTTGCATCGCTGAACTGCAGGCCTCCTTTCTAATGAGCGGCTCACCCTCCAGAAACTTCCTCAGAATGATGAGCGTCCGCAGTGAAGGCACACCGCGAGCCGCGACTCCCGACCTATTCCTCAAATTCCGCGATGAACATATGGAACTGGAGACGATCGCCTGAGAACTTGCGGGACGTCAAGTCGTACTCTCGCGTCAACTTGTCAAGATGCGCCGACATCTGCGAGCTCTGGGAACCGACGAAGCACTGGCTGTTGCGAATAGCGCAGATGCTGACGATCCTTCGCCGCTAGCGATGGCCGTGGGGATCGATGTCATGTTGTTCCCACAGTCTGCTGCGAGGTTGATGCCTTTGGGGATCCACTGGTCGGTGCATGCAACGGTGGACGCAGTTGATGGTTTTCGAACACGGCGCGACGCCACTTCTACGGCGCGACGCCACTTCTACGGCGGCGATCGCCATAACACAATCGCGGGTAATCTCTTCGGAAATGAGAGCCTATCGGTCCCATTCAATCTCATCTTCGATTTGTAGGCTAATCTACTCGTTATGACCGCGGATGTCAGCGGCGTGCTGATTGATGAGCCGCATCAAGACCTCGGGGTGGCACTCGGGAGGAAACACCGGATTTTCCGTGTGAAGTCCCTGGATTCTGTTCAGTTCGGCTTGAATGAGATTGCCGAGCTGCACTGAGGCCAACGTTCAACCGAAACTAGTGCTGGAGGCAAGATCGGTATAGGTCTACACTATCTTGGTCACGGCACCAAACTGAGGAATATTTTAGGGGATTCCTGAGACTTTCGAACTGACGAAAATGAAGACTCAGTTTGCTGCGACTTTGCCGCTGGTCGAGCGGGCTTACTACTCGTTTATTTATGCACATGCGCGACACGCTTCTCTGACTGATATCTTTCTACGTGCACGCAGATCTCTTCCGGAAACAACTTGACGACAACTGCGGATCCAAGGAGAAATAACAGTCGAGTTGTCACAATTCGGAGAAACTGGAGAGCCTTCTCGGCCGTCATGGGCTGTCCTAGCCCGGTGGAGGACGGGAATTCGCTGGAACCGGCAAAGTTGCGTATGTCTACGAAGACGGTGATGTTTTCGGTTGTTTCACGCGCCTCTCCGATTCTCGGCATGAGTTCTGTCAAGAAAAACAGGAATACCTTGCCGGCGTGAGGACGAAGCGGTCTTCGAATGGAAATTCGAGTGGCTCTCTATTCTGTCTTTTGCGCCTGCTCATCGCTCCGCTTCGGACTGCACACGAACACCGACTGCTTAGATTATCGCCAACCAACCGCGGAACGTTCACGCACAGTGGAAACGCTTCAAACATCGTTCGAAACAGACGTGCAACCTCTTTTCGCCGCGGCCATCGAAGAAGTCCTGAGAACTAGAGTGCGAAGGTTCATGCTTTAAGAAAACCAAATAAATGCACTAGAAATATCAGCTCAATCCACTTGGTCGCTTCAGAGTGCCCAGCTTTGTCGTGATGCAAATCGTCAACATGACTCATTGATGTTTCTGGTCTTTGTTCGAGCCCGATGTCAAACTCCGGAATCCCGTTTTCATCAAGAATATTGTCGCTCGAGGTTGACGGATAGTTTATTTCGAAGCGGAATGCTGTGAGCTCCTTGAGAGCAAAGGTACACCGACGCTGAACAACAACCTCAATGAAATTCTTCAAGTAATGGAGAGATAGCCACGGTCGAAACCTTTCGTTATCATGTATGAGCAAGTTTTTCAAAATTGTGTATGCATCTGGCGCACACAGCCTTGCCGGCGGATGGGCATCTCCTTTCGGGCTCGTCCGAAGTTGCTGGTATCTAAGGACTAACTCGCGCTGAACGTGAGATGGAAGGATATACTGATGAGTTTTCTCACCGCCATTTCAGAATTCTATCTGTGTCCTCCTCGCCGAAGGCTCCTTGAAAACGACGGTTGTTGCGATCTCATCGCGTGTTTCGTAGAACCTGCTACGATCAAGCAGAGACTTTTCCCCTGATTACAGACAGTGGTTCATCATTGGAATAGGTTATGGGCATTCGCTGATGATCACTTTAGGGCGTCTTGAGACAATGCGAACCGCAGTTGCCTCCAGCGCCGCAGCGTGCGCCCACGGAGTCGGGCGGTGGCGGCGCGGAGTCCAGGAACTTCGGCGGCTGGCGGCGGCGCCAGGACCTCGGCGCGGCGAACACCTCTGTTCGGAATCCTCCGTTTATACCCTCACTCCAGTGATGGACCTATGAGTCATAGGCTGCGACTTTTGGTCTGCTCGTTCCAAAAGACGAGGTTGATCAGCATCATGTTTGGATCAAGGAGCGTGATCTCTCTTTTTTGGAGCGCTTTGCCCGTTGTTCCGCTGTTTCGTTGCGTGTCGCATGAGGTCGCCGTCATTTTTGAGGCTGAAGCTTCTTTTCTCGATGTAGACGGGCACTCATCATCGATTAGCACTGTGTTGTTCTTGCCTCTCTGCGCAATGGAAACGTCCTCAACTCTATTTTTTTTCTTCGTCGTCACGGACTGCCACGTGGAGCACTGTCCCTCGCTTCTGCCATCAGCTTCCACTCCAGACTTGTTCTCAAGATTCAAATTCTACATACTTATCCTCCGAATTGAATCAGCGCCGACACAGTATCACCACCGTACACTAGGGTCTCGAATCTACCAACCGGTGCCGCTGAAACGGTACCACACGCACTTCCCGGAAAGAAAATCGGGTGGATTGTTCTCCGATCGCACACTTCGAAGAAAACTTCGAGTCTTAAGGAATCGTCAGATGCGTGTGTCTGAACGCTGACACACACTTTGTTTCGACACATTCGAGGACGTTTCATTCCCATCTCGATTCTCGAGTGACATTTCTCTCCGATCTCGATTTTTATATGATATTTCGCTCCGGATTCGATTCTCAGATAATATTACACTTGGAATCCATTCGGGCTGCAATGTTGGACGACTATCTGCATCGAAAGTTTGATTCCCGAAGAAGTCTGGAAATGGATCAATGTCAAGCGTCGATGCTCGTATTGCAACATTCGATATCTCCCTCCTGACCATTCCATCAAGCTTGAGATTTCCAAGTGAGACTCTAAGGAAATCAAAAGCCGTCATTTTTCTGACACATCCCGAAGAGCCTCCATTTTCGCCAATGTATAGCGAACAGACGCCGGAGCCTCTCATTGACAATGTCGGTGACCAAAGTGAACCAGCGTCGATTTCTCAAGCAGCCAATGAGGACTTCGATACCACCGTTGCTCCGTTGCAGAGCCTCCTGAGAGACCAGTGTTAGGCATAACCGAGCCGAAAGGCTCCGGAGCAATCGTTAACCTCGAGGTTAAAGTCTGAGAAGTTTTATCTCCCCAGCTCCGCATTAATCTCGGAGCTTGCGGACGACCGCCACTGCTGCAAGTCAGATACATATATCACCCCAAACGCTCAAAACTGAGGAACCATGGAAGCGTCAAGGTCCCTCCATTTCCACTCGGAACTTGATCCCTGAGCTTGGTTGAAAGTTTGACCGTCAGATGAAATGACGATGAAACCAAAAACTATCACGAGGGCTGAGCGCGAACGAGAAGAGCGACTCTCTGATCCTCTAGCCGCGAATGCCCCTGATGTCACCGTATCTTCTCTAGAAGCCGGACTTGAACTAGCGGCCTCCAAAGAGCACTCCGATTTCAACGTTGCTTCTCAAGAGCCCAGTGAGGGACAAGCATCGAGCATAACCGAACAGAATGGCTCTGGAGAGATTGTTGAACCTCAAGGTGGACGTGTGAGCCGGACTCTTCCCAATCCAAGGCATGACCTCAAACAACAACAACAACAACCTCAATATCGAGGAAGGCAACGGTCGTAACAATCTGCACATGAGAATGTTAGAGTTCCTCGGGCCCCGCTCGAAGCACGAGCCATGGGCCGCGATTGAGCGAGGACGACTTCGGCAGTCCCAGCGCTTCAAGTCAGCAATCCGTGCCAGGTTCACAGCCGAAACGATCAACGAGACGACAATGCAAACCACATGATTCTTAAACTGACAAATTCAAGAGACGATTCCTCAACCAAGAATACGGCATTGCGTGTTAAGTATGTGAAAGGTTCTGGTTCATATCGGAAGTTCCTCAACATCATGCAGGAAACTTTAGGGGAAGATTCGCAAACGCTCCGTGTATTTCTGTGACATTCCTAGATTTCCATCGTATTGGCAAACGATTGCCAGAGCGATGCTCAAAATCCCAATTGTGGAATAGCGTTGCACCGTTAGTGGCTGTGGTCAGGGTGATTGCTTGAGAGAATCAGACTTTGTCTCGAGCGATCCGAAATAGACTGCACCGTGTTCCATGAGGTTCCTAAGTTTCTGCTAGCCACTAAGACAGGCACTTCCTGAGACAGGACCCATGAGTTGCGGAAACGATTGGAGCCCGGCAATGATGAAGTCCGTTTCCAGAACGCGTCAAGGGTCGTTGTGACGAACTTACAACGCACTGCGCGGGAGACTGTGAATCGCAAGATGTCGGATCTGTCTTTTCTATCGTTTTCAGGAAAACCACTCACGGCATTGATCCCTGGCTGTTGACGCAGCTTTTCTAAACTGGAACTTATGAAGAGTCAACTTCGGTCCATCATGACTGCCCCGCGTCTGAGTAGCCTGGCGATCAGACGCTGGGCACTCTCCTCTCGCTCGAGCACGGGCTGATAGATAAAATCTATTCCACAGTATTGATTCGTGAGTGCGCCGAGGATAAAGTCCGCAAGGCATCGCAGTAGGAGTCGAGCATCGTGATAAGTAGAGATCGGATGTTCAGGCAATTGCCTTGAAATGCCTAAAAGTGCCCATTTCGAAAACTTAACGGAGCTTTGCCTATTCTTGGATTCTCATCCTCATAGGCATACGGCCTATTTGTGCCCTGATGCTCTCATTCACTTCATTGGGTAACTTTCCGGGCTGCATGGAATGCCGTCGCGGACTCGAGCAAGGGAGATGAGCGCTCGCTTGGGAAGCGGTTTGCGACGCTGGGCGCGAAACGTGCTTTTGATCGGTTCGGCCGGTCAAAAACATCGAGAGGCTGGAAAGCTCATCCAGATCGTTGCATTCGACGATTTAAATTCTCCAAGATGTGGGAAGGGCTATCAACGATACAGGGGGCTGGTAGGCCGCCGACTGAAGGACGAATTCGATGGGATCTCTCAAAGTGATTTATTTCGGATTAGAAACCATCGTGCAAGTCGAACGCGTTTCGGGAGGGAAAAATTTGAACTCTTGTATGTAAGGCCTCACAAATACTCCAGTTTCCTCATTCAAGTGTGCTCTTTCGGTCAGTGTGAACGTAGAGCGATCGTTTCCGCTGTACAAAAATTGGCTTCGTGATAGAGGGCATTGTATGACTTTAGAGAACACGATGCTTCACTTGATTCAGATCACGATACGTTTCAATCGTCTTCAATTTGTTTCCATTCGTTTTTTTTCCTGATCTCAACTGCTTTTTCCATCTCCTGCCTATTCCGGCTGAGTGCCTATTTGCCTGTTTTTTTTCCGTTTCTCAGCGCCTGAACATCCAATCTCTAGTAATAAGCTGTGAACCTTATTTGATTTCAGCGTGCGAATCGAAGTGAGGAGAGAATCACACCACCCTGATCTCTTGATTTTTTCGACCGATCCGTCTTCACTTTCCCAGGCATTCATGGGGGGGCCCACGCGAAAAACTTGAGCTGGTCAGGGTTGGGGCGGCGAAATGAACTTCGCCCCGGGCGGCACATGCTCTGTGCACGTCACTGCATCGACAGCTTGTCAGTGATATCGATTACGAGCTCGGAATCCATGAATACTCGACCGCAAACGAGGAAAATACAATTATCTTGATTTGCATCACGGTGGCTAAACTATGAAAAATTCGACGATACATACGATTGTGATGACCACCGCGCACATCAGGAATGTGGACTCGACGTCACGGTAACGTTCCATGTCGAATAATCCATCATTTGTGTTGAAATCCATGAAATGCCTTATCGGCACCCGTTCAAATCTGATTAAGAGACTGTCATCGAAGCTCCCGACTTTGCTAACTGCTATTTTTGTATCGACTCCGTGGCTGACCGAGACAGATAAGATGGCGCCGCAAAGTAGCCTGTCAACCAAGGAGCTCGTCCTTGGAAGGACTAACTCTAATTGCTCCGGATGTGGCCAATCCAGCCCAGCCAGTTGTGAAAACCCGGCTTTTCGGATATAGTATTGGTTGATCCCGATTATCCGATGGTTTTTTCCGATCATCTGTCGCCGCAGAGGCCTATCAGCAAGAGACCGTTGTGCCTGGCTCAGAGAGCAAACGCAGCCCGAATGCAGCCACAAGAATCTCAGATTGGAGGCGCTGGAACACCCGACATTATAGAGACAATCCATCCGCTCCTCACAATTGAAAACAACACTGCGATCCAAGAAGGAAGAGAGGATGTAGTTCATATGGAAGTGAGAAACGAAGAAACACATGACGAGTGTCGAACAGGTCACCAACAGATACGAGAGTCGATGAGTACTGGTGTCGAATCGAACCACGTTGACGAAGCTCATGACGATCGTGCTGAAAGCGGCCACGAAGCTTTTTTCTTTGAACGAAGAAATCAACTTTGCGAGGATCGAAACGACGATCAAGGTCAGGAGCCAAGTCATTTTCTCAACAGGTTCGACCAGGGAAGCAACACTGGTTTCGCGTGAACCGATGTAAGAGAAGCATTCTACTACATCTGGCTCAGGTACCGAATATCGAGTTAGCAAGTGTTCCTCCCAGATATTGTTTTCGTCAAGGACTGCAGTGAGTTCGAGAAGAATCTTAGTTGTCGTCACGTTGCATCGTAGGACTATTCGCAGCCACCGTTTCAGCTGCAAGCCCTCGAGGAGTTTCACAGTCGCAACACGATCGGCCACACACGAGTTCTTAGCGTTGAGGGTCCGAGGACGACAGGAACCGGAGTCAGGCTTTTCCGTGAGAGAGAGGAGTTGATCTTCGTTGGATGCACAGCTCAACTCTCGACGTCCGTTGCGATACCATAACATTATGTTCACGTGTGATTCGATCTTCTCTTCGAATACAGATGTCCTTTTGGATACTTCGAGACTGATGTGTAGAATACACTTATGGCGGAAATTACGGTAGGGGTCCTCGTATTCAATCGTGTCATCGAAGACGTACAAAACCGAAACCACCACAACCGCCAGATTCACCCTCAGCACGTCCAAGAAGAAATCATTTGGGCTCCCTCTGGTTCGAGAGCTTCTTCTCATGGAAAAGTCCACCATCAAACTTGCATTGAGTTTCATCTTATCGAAAAAGAAGTCGTACGGCCCACCAGTCAGTAAAATCATCAGACCGGTCGGTTGGATATTCATGCCTCGAGCAAAGTTTTCGGCCTCGGTGACAACATTCAGCGCCGTCAAAGGCCGACGGTGAATTTTATCGGGGAGAATCAGCGGGAGGAAAAAAAACAAGGGTCCTAAATGCAGCAGCCGCATCGCTCTCATCAGCGAGGTTGAGAAATGATTCGAAGCAAGGGTTGCTCCATGTCGGCGAAACTCTGCGAGTCGGTCTCTAGAAACTTGGAAAGCTAGGCGATACTGCTTTGTTTCTTGCCGCGTGCGCCACCAAACTTCAAAAAAGCATCGATTCGCTGCGGGGAGCCAAGGTTATCACGAGTCCTGGCAGGATCTTCGACCTCCGAAGCATTCAATCTGAGGAGTGATTCTTACTTCGCTTGAATCTTCGAATCTCCGTGGGGGCAGAGTGCTATCTCCCGAGAACCTTCGCTCAGTTTGATCTCGTGAATGCACTCGGCGTCCACGGTCGATCAGGACTGAATGCATGTTGCATAGAGAAAGTTTCCTTGAATTTCCGAACTCTGAGGGAACACAGCGCTATCTTGCGAGAATCTGAGCTCTATTTGATCTCGCAAATGCACTCGGTCTTCACGGTCGATCAGAACATGAACCAAATGAAGGAAGGGTAGTGAGTGCAAGACCTGGGATGATCTGGATCCGCGAGAACACCACAGATACGGTGGATCTGCGGATCGGAACCGCTGGAGAACCTGGGTGTGGGAACACTGATTTGCCAATGGTACACAAGAGCGGAGGGCTTCTTTGGTACTCACTCACCACGAGGGTAGAAGAATCAGCTGCCTGCTTCGAGGCGAGTTGACTTATCAGAGAAGCAAAAGCCTCCGCATGTCTCCCAACACATCGTGTGGCCGTCTCTGAGAGCTTTAAGATTCATATCGATGAAGGGAAATTTTTCCACGGCCGCGACGAAATACGTGCAATTTACGGTATTTCCGCGACGATTCCCAATTGACGAGAAATGTGGGCCGTCAAGTGTCGTCAATTCCCGGAGAACAATGCCGCGGAAAACTTCCAGCCCTGATTATGGCTTGTATTCATGGCTGACATGAATGCGTTGGAGTGAGTCGAGTCTCTGGCGGAGTACTAACTATTTATAGGGGGAGAAAGATAGCTGTGTTGAGGATCGAGAATCGGTTTTCATGGCGAACGGGGCCAGAGAGTCTCATGGAGGGAGATGTTACTGACTACTCTAGATGAATTTTCGCGGAGAGATTTCTCCGTGCAGATAAAAGGGCGCTTGAGAACCCGTTTGTAGTCTGTTTGCTCTTGTTTGCCGTCGGTGAACTTCTCCGCGATGGACTAGATCAACATGATCATTCATTCACGCTTATGAAAAACCGCCTCAGAAGCACATAGGCCAGAGTTTCTCAACTTCCCCGGCCTATTCTTCACGAAGGTTCCCATGGCAGCTTGAATGCTTGTTCCACCGTATGCCTGACATTGAGTTGCCCCCAATGAGTAAGGGTACTAGATTTCCGATCACGGAACTTTGTGAGGACCGGCACGCTTGTCCGTCACAGCGAGTTTCGGCTGTCAACCCTTGATTGAGCTTTCCTCTGCGTTCGCTCGCCCAGGACCGTGGTTACCATCCGATTCTTCCCTGCATTCAGCAGAACGAAAACAATGCATATAAGCGTATCCCCGAGGTTCCGTTAAATGTTCCTCGGCGGAACCCGAGGAACCTTTAGTGGAACCCGGGAAACGCTGTACTAGAGCATTATTCGCTCATTCTGGAGAGCCATATCTCTGTCCCCTATCCATCGATCCTTGGAGGCGAATTCGTTCATCGGTTGACCTTCAGAAAGCATGTGGGTCCTTCGACAGCTCCCGCCGTTCTTCGAGGAGTGTTCTTAGTTCGGAATGGCACAGACGCCAGCTCACTGTGAGCTTGGGAGGATGAATGAAATTCAGCTCTTCCATTCTGTTCTCCAGCACGGGAAGGTCTTGATTGACAAGGTACGGAGTCACCCTAGTATATACAATGGCCCAGCAGCGGGATGAGGGACATTAAGTCCAGCCGCGTTACCAGCGATTTTTTTCCTAGGAGGCTCGCGTCGATGACTGATTGTGAGAGCTCGCTGAGCAAGAGGACGGGCCGTGCCCTTAGAAGGGGTCCAAAGGCCATCGGAAGCTCCCACTGTTTGTGATGAGCCCCCATTGGCTGCTTCATTCATCTGATCGATTTCATGGAGTGTAATAGCCCGCTTGAATTTATGCTTTGATCGAAGAATGAATCATGCGGGAACCCGTAGACATTGTTGTTCCTCGCTATCAAACGCCCCCAAACGAGCAGACAGCGATTTTGCTCGCGGGATCGTACTGTGGCCCTCAATCGTTCGTTCAACTTGGTAGAGCCGCAGAGTAGCAAGTGGAAAAGGTTAATGGTTCCACGACAACATGTGGTCTCCGATGAATGTCACGATCAGGATCTGCTACACAGAGGTAGTATATGATTTGCGTAGAGTTCGAACCCATCGGACTCAGTTTTTTTGCTTCGATCTCCTCATCGGATACAGCGGAGGCATCGAGATAGCGATCCAGGTAGATAATCGAGACTCAATCGAATCTTCCCGTTGCTAGGTCTTCCCATTCGCCATCGACACCGGCGATGGTTCCACGCCGAAGGCAATGCAAGGATCAATTTTCACGAATATATCAAAGGCGATGGGCCTGCGATGGGTACGCGTGCCTGCACCTGCTAGTACCTGGGGCGTATGTGACGCAAACGGCACCTGCCATGGTCAGCTCGAACCTCTCCAACTAGGAGTGAGTTTCTGCCGGACTCTATGACTATGAAGCGCACCGCAAGGACGTAGACTCCTGCACGACGCACAGTGGGCCAAAACGCCAAAATAGGGGGACAAAAGTCAGGTCTTCAGATTGACCCCAAACATGTTGGAAAAGGTTTTCAGATGGCTAGAACTCGGAAAGAAACACTTTTTACCGACTGAACAACGCATGGTGAGCTCATGAAAATGATGCAGTTTCCAGCGAGAAACGGCAAACTAATCGAATCTGGAAGGACACTGGATCGGTCTGGCTTCTTCTCGGGAGATGTCGCATAAGATAGGCCATGATGTCTAGTTTATGAAACAACTTGCAGACCTTTGCGGGTTTTTGCGGAAAAAAAGTATCAAGCTAATTTCAAAAATCAATGAGTAGCTCTCTCCCGAGACTCTGCATTGGCTTTGACGGCTCCCGGTTGGAAACTTGTATGAAACGATACTGTGAGGCGTCCGACCTGATGGTCCGGGAGGTCTCCATCGTCATGTCCGCTGCCGCTGGCACGATAAACTCGGTACTTCAGGTACATTGCGCTAGAGACGAGAGCTTACAAACAAGCTTCGTGTGTGAGTGCATACGGAGCAAGACAACTCGATGCCGGCACCTCGATACCCAGAGGATTTTGGGTTGGAACCAGCTTCTGGAACCAACTAAGCCTTCGAGTCGATCAACAAAAACCAGGATTTGGGAACAGTAATGATGGAAACACAGCGCGGATGTTTTTCCGGAAGGCGGCGGAAAGCGCTGCAATCACTGGACTGGATGAGAGACTCATCAATCGCTTCAGAGTCATTCTGTCGGCTTTATCGTCGAAATCAAGGATTGACGCGGAGAAATTCGAAGCTTGTGCGGGAGGAACGAAGACTCTTTTGAGCGAACTCCATCCAGGATATCGACTGACGCCAACAGTCCACAAAATATTGGATCATGGTGCAAGTATCGTTCGATACTATCATGCTTTCCCCATAGGCAGCCTAACAGAGGAGCCGCAGGAGGCTCGGCACAAGGAGTGCCGCCGATATAGGCTAAACAACACACGGAAGACTTCAAGAGTGGACAGCACTTCCGACCTCTACACGATGCTTTTCGTCTCGTCCGATCCTATCGTGAATTTTTACCCAAAACCTGAGGAGACAAAGCGACATTGGCATAGGGAGGATCGCGATGTAGAAGCCTTACTGATCTCTGAAGCAGAGACCCTTGATTCGATCCTTACAGAAACCGTTGAGAGCGGCTCTGATTTCGAAACTACGGGAGCAAGCGATTTCTCGGATGAGGAAAGTTCGCCTGAACTTATCACTGAGGAGCTTGAACTCGAGAGCTACCTCTATTGAAATACAGAAAGAGATAAGTTCAGTGTTTTCCCTGCCTAGCCCAAGTCTCTTGATTCGTGTTTTCTCTTGATTTTTTTTTTTTTTGCCTCCTGAGGGACTCGGGAACGTCGCGAGAATGGACCGATCTGACTTCTCGATATAATCAAGGTTTCAATGGTAGGACGTTGCCGAATGACAAGAAAGGAGGTGTATGTTCGTTTCGAGGGGCTCAGGAGTCCTTTCTACTGCCAATCTAGACTTTTCCAACCCAAAAGAGTCGAAACAAGTGAAAAAATAATTTTGTCCTCCTATTTCGGCATTTTGGCCCACTGTGCGACGGCGACGCAATATCAGAGAACTAGTTATCGGGGTTTCTTCGAAGCTCATACTGATCCCCGGGATTGGCTTTCTTTAGCGGGAAATTTTCCCTAACATACGTTTTCCCAGACTGCAGATCTGGCCTTAGGTCCCGTGGTTTTCACCGAAGAAGCATTCGACGCCTTGAGGCTCATTGGGCCCTCTCACTATTCCACAATAGACGCCATCGCAGGTTTCGAAGAGCCTTTCGAGGCGGCCGGAAATTCCACAATCTTCAACCTATTTCCGACTCCGGTGAGCTTGTGTTTCTCTCTCTCCGTGCCATGCTAGTGTACAGTCGTTTCAAACACAAATCTTCAGGAAGAATCGGGGCCGTTTCGGCAGTAGCGGCGCCAGCGGGAAGCTTGCCAAATTGAGAAAACCACGAAGCTTAGCGTCCCAAATTTCAGCAACGTCTTGTGGGGAAATTTTTATTCTGGTGCCAGAAGATCTCGTATCGGAGTCCAGAACACCGAGCGTGTCAGCTAAAAACCTTCTTCGGGACAAAACTTTGATACTCCGCTACAATATTTGGAATCCGATGGAGTTCGGATTCGATGATCTCATCAAGTTCTCCAGGATGGTGTCAACCTTTCCGGCCAAGAACTATTCATGTGTGAGAAGCTTCAACGTTCTGGGGAGGATCAAATCATGAGTTCAAATCACATTGGAGGACGGAAGGATTTATGCTTTGGCTGTCCTCAAGGACCTCACGGATAACCTCAGAAACGATCCGGAACAGGTCGTCGATGCGTTTGCAGAAAGGAAAGATCGTGAAGTGTCTTCCGCCTTGTGAAAAAGTTATGATCGAGTGATGTGCGACATTCGTTCCGGTCAGACAGGTTGATTGCCCGCGTTGTGGCATGCTTGTAACCATTGATTGAGATCAGCGAGAGGTTATTGCGGTGTTAATCCTGGTCTGCCGATAGAGATCTGAGCGATTAAAATCTTGCGACTCAGTCTCTTCTCGACGCTCTAATACGGGTCTGGATTCTCCGGTCTGCCCTCCTTCTCTTCCGGCCCCCCACGATACTTCAGCGAGGGCTCAAGCGTCCCAAAAAAGAAAGGCTAGCGCCGCCACTACGTTTCGGTCGGAGACTGTAGGCTTACAAACGTGAGGTGTGAGGTCCAAGAAACGTCCGAGCTGTTGCCTTCATTAAGAAGACCACGGCTTCGACGACCCAGAGCTTGAAATGGTGTATGGCGAGCTATGAGCAAGCAATAGGAATCGGAGATGTGGAAGACAGTCATGGTCAGGATCGAGCACACTCGCCTGTCGCACATTTTCGTGCCCAGCGTTGAAATGCCGATCGATTCTGAAGTTGGTGCATGCATCGAGCGAGCGTCCCGGAGATCGCTCGCGAACCAGACCCTATCACGAACGGTACGCGAGAGCTAGGAGTCGGAAGCCGTCGTCGTAGATGGTAACGCTAGTACCTTTCCGCAGCAGTCAATGGCGCTTCTGATGCTTGTCCATTCATTTTTGCTCGAGAACAGTCGGAAAAACGAGACGAATGTCTACGAAGGAAAATGCAAACAGCGAAAGACAAAGATTAGGGATGCATTGCATTGGGATCGGCGTCTGGAACGATCTCACAGCGTGGCATTCGACTGACTTCCGTTTACCGAATCATTTGTAGAAGATAATGGAGCGCGTACAGTGAGAAATACTGTAAAAGGAATCCGAAAATCGGTGTTCGACGGATCACTACGAACCACACTTGGAAAGCTGGACCCAGGCTGACTCGGGAGAGAAAATCACAGATTGTCATTTGACTGGTTTCCGTTGGCTTAACTTCCGGTAAAATCCATAGCTGGCCCGCGGTAAGACGTACCTTACGTCGAAAGAGGAGTTCTGATAACTCGGGAAATCCCTTTCTCCTTGTAGATATGGCTTGCGGTTCTCGGCTGCGTGATCGTTCTACCCGTTGTGGCGAAACTTCTGTCGAGACACGTACCGCGCAGAGATAGGGTGACTTTGGCCGAACATTGGTCGCCCTTCATGGAAATACTCCTGCTGGAAAGTAAGTATTGGAAATATGTTCGCGTTAAATTGTTCAGTGAGGATGATGAAGACACAGTTTAATACCATTTCCTCCCCAACACCCTCCCACCAACTAGAAAAAATTCGGTCTGTCTAGCTCGAGCTTATCGATATGATTCTTTGCTTCCAGCTCCTTCGGTCCAGTACTCGACCGACCCGATGCGCATGTTGTTTGCCGGTTGGATGCTCGCGGCTCTCGTCATCAGCTCGCTTGGCAACGCGACACTCAAATCTGTCATGACTGTACTCTCTCCGGCGAGGAGATTAGAAACTCTTGAAGATGTTCTGCAGCTTGACCCCGACAAGACGAAAATACGATTGACTACTGGAACCGGCCTGTTCGAAATGTTCATGGTATTTTGAAGTTTTAGGCAAAAACTCATAGGGTACATGACGATTCGCAGTATCGCCTACCATGTCGGCATTAATAAGTATCATTCCGGAGATGATGGTTCATCTTGGTTCGAGAAAGAGCTGGCCAGGAGTCCGACGAGAAACAACCAAGAAGCATACGCGATTCTATTCCAGAACGCCCACTACAAACCCTTGAACAAGGTCGGAGAGATGATTGTGAAGAGCAACGGTATGACCCACCCACTAGATCTCGCTGGATCTATGGTTCTACGAGAGTTGGAGACACGGAAGGCCATTTTCATTCTGTCGTGCGACGTGGTGACCCCTTTCCTATACTCGCCGCCAGAGACCAAACTGCAAGGCACGAAGGGTTACACTTACTGCACCGAGGGCGTATTTGGCCACTACTACGCTGGCTTCATGGCTCCGAAGAAATCAGCGCCTTCTATGGAAAAGATACTCGACGAGTTCGAGAAGCGGTGCGTACCCTGATACCGTCACGTTACAGTCATGTCACCCACCCATTCTCTGGGTGATCGACCGTTCCTCATTCGGATTGATTTCCAGAGTTTGTTGGCTGTTGGAATCTCCGATTCCGCACTTGTTGCACTACGAGGCAGAGTCACCGATGGTCGCCGATCGATACATCCACTCGAAAGAACTCGAGCAGCCTCCCCCATCGCCGACCACTCTCACAGAAATGTCGGGGACCTTCATCGCTTTCTGCTGTCTGGCCGCTGTCTCAACGGTTGTTCTCTCCGTCGAGCTCTTATGGAACTCTCGTCAGGAATCTCAAAGATTGCTCGAGAGCTGCATCGCGGGCTTCAGAGGTCGGGTCAGCAAAGGAAATGCGCTCTCGTCCTTGTCCCGTAGAAAACAGTCAGAACTCCGCGTTTTCAAGCGGGTGGAAGCTCACTCGAAAACTCCGACCCACACTGGAGGAGGATGATTCATCCTTGCGATAGAGATTGTGGCTTCCCATCCGCACATTCCAATTCCTGGAAAGAGTTCTTCCTAAAGAATCTTCCGCTCCCGTAGCGAACAATTTTTCCATTCAAAGCAACGGGAGAATGAGCCATCGTTCTGATCATTCTGCCGTCGTCCTCGAATGCCCCTTCCCCCCGGTGCGAAGTTTCATGCTATACCAAAGGCGACCACGAAACATAAAGGGGACCTTGGGTTTCCTTTGCTTCATGTTGTGATATTGACGAGATCCACCACCGACTGATGGGACACTTACACATGAGGCGATTCATACCTACGATAGAAAATCGAAATAAACATGGGAAAGATAGAAGTATTAGGGAGCAGAACGTAGGTTAGTGGAAAACAGACGGGCATGCCCGTCTGTTTTCCAACCATTTTCGCACAATATCGGGAGGGGGCCAACGGACGATGATGATCAGCTCCAACATGGAGTCCCATGGGCGACCCAAAATTGCGTGAGCTCACAGTCTCTGGGCCTGCTTTGGTCACCGGCATGTCGATTGTTCTCACCGAAAGCACGTCTCCCTCAAGCGCCGCCGTATGTCACTTGTCGAATTCTGTTTCCACAATATTGTTTTATTAACGTGGGACACGTTCATAGGATCACTCTTGGAGAAATTTGAGAGAGGGCAGAATACTAACGGAAGTTATAGCACTGCGGGTGGTTTCGCTTCCGATCATCACGTCAACGACGAGGGAAGAGCCGCTGCTGCGAGGGCGCGCCTGCCGCTGGCTCCCACCTACCGCAACATTGTTTTCTTCCGTTTTCACCTCGTTTTCGTCGGCAGCATTTAACGTTGCGACTTGTAAGGTTGCTTGAGAACCTCTCCGGTTTAGTTGAATCGCAGTGCTCGATCATATCGCAAAACATTGCTTATATTTCAGGCAACGGCTGGAAAAAAGGCTCAACCGACTCTCGGCACGATTCAGGAATTTGAGATGATCTGAATTTCTCCTACAATCACGAATATTCACAGAACTTCAGTCGCGGCTCCCCGATTTGATTTTTCGAGACAAGTTAAATCCCTTTAGCAGCAGCAGAGATCGGCTTCAACGTACCTCTCGCGCGCCCTGAACTTTGCGCCCTCGGGAAGCTTGCGCCCATTCAGTTTTGCGCCCGGGGCGAGTGCTGCCTTCCTCCCCCCCCCCTAGATACGCCACTGATCAACACGCATTCAAATTCAATGAATCAATGTCAGTCCTGCAATCAACGAATGCATTCAGATTCCTGTTTGAAGTCGATATGCAATTTTTCCAGTCATTCCAGAATTTCATCCGATCTCGGACTCAGAGTTGACAGAGCTGCTCGCTTCCCTCCATCCATCGAAAGTCGCATGGAAGGCAGCTCGGCCGATTTCCCCGGCGTAACTGATCCAGTCCGAAACTTTGTGTGTTACTGCGTTGCCCATGAAATGACTGAACAAATTTCCGCTTCTGACACAAAGTATCTCTTGGCCTTATGGTTATGGTTTGTTGACGTCCCATCCGTAGCTGACCCTTCACAATCCAGCGGTGAGGAACGTCACTTTCAGGCTCACGTCTAGTCATCGATTTGGTGTTCACTCATCATGAATCAAATCCTTAATGCCATGAATATAGGGGACAAGATCAATCATCGCGGCAGCATTTTAGTGCGCAGACCAAGGAAAGAATTTCGGTGCGGAACGGCCCTGGCTCTCTTTGGGATGCGTACTCGTTACATCGCGCGCACCTCACCCGAAACACAATCAATTTTCACATCGTTCCCTCGGTATTCATATCAGCCCATGCCTTTGTCTGTGGCGGCATGCCGATTGTTCGGATAAATTGACTCAAAATGAGTCACCCGAGACCTGGTCAGAAAATATCCAAACACTTCAAGGCGGAGGTTCGAGCCAAACGATTCGCCAAGGTCGCATCCACTCCTCAGGAGACAAGCTTCTCTGCAGCATATGCAGCATCGTTGTGGATCATTCGAGGAGAGACATTTAGTATAGAGATTTATACATGTTGTTGCAGATTTATCCGTGTACCAGCCACCTCCGCGGCCATCGGCCGCTCCGGTGGCTGGCGAGGCGTTCGTTTCGGGGATGTAACTCTAGGGTAGGACTGGACGGGCTCGGATTCCCGATGAATGTAATGAGTTTTGGGAATTATTTAAAAATTGAACATAGAGATTGGACGTGAACACAGGGCGGTGGCAGGTTTGATAGTTTGTCATGCAATCTAGTCGTTTCGGAATTGAGAATGATGATCAACAGTTTATTCAAGGTTTCATTGAGATGAGGTCGATGTTTTTCACACGTTGGTTAGAGATTTCTCTAAACGCTGAATACTGCGGATTGGTGTTGAGGTGTGCGCTCATTTCGTTTGCCGAACGTGGGCAGCACGACATCCCAGGAAAATTCGATTCAATTTTAACGTAGGAGACGTTCTACCCCGGGCTACAGACCGGAACTCCGGACCGGATGGACCGGTGGTGACCAATATCCAGGACTGAATGCTGCAGGTAACCGCATCCTAATTCGCTAACGTTGCTTTTCGCGCACACGAAAGCTCTTCGAATGCCTCGTTCCCCTCCTGCGTGATTCGTTCTCAGAGCTTATTCAATAGATTCAACAAATGAGGCCAACCTAGCACATTCGCACTCATTGTGAGGAAGAAAGTCGGTCTGTCGAATTGCCGGAGTATTGCGAATAAATCCTTCTCTCTTGTCGACCACTAGTGCACGGAGTTAGGTATTAACTTCAGGAGCGCAGAATTTCGTGCAACGCACTGCTCTAGGGACTGTCAATCCGCGATCGTCTCACGCGTGTTTTTGCGCAAATCACCACTGAAACGGAACACTGCACGTAGACCAGCAGAAATTCGTAGCCGCAGAATTTCCACTGCCATGTACAATAGATTTTCAGAAGTTGCCCAGCGACGATCGCGGCGTCCTACTTCGCACGTTGCGTTCTGGATAGGTGCGACCCGAAGGTCATCACGAAATCTCCGAGGCACACCACCATAGATATCCGGGAAAGACAACTCTTCAGCGTGCTCGTCATATATGAAACTCAACGGAACACGATGTTGCCCCGCGCAGCAAGCTCTTGATAGATATCCTGGATCCTGGGTCATCAGGACCGTGTGTTGGTCGGCTCGGAGCAACTCAGGTTCATCACTGGGGTCTACGAATTCAAGGGTCTCCTGTTCGTCGATCTCGGGAGGTCTTCAGGGATATGATCTGGGATTAGCACATAAGGAAGTTCCTATGGTTGAATGATTCTGCAAACGGCGCAGTGTCCGAATGTATGTGTATGTACCCGGTTGATCTTGCGCGAGTGCGCGAGCAATCGAGAATCAAGTGAACTCTTCGTTACGAGTGCATCGACGAAGTTCAGCTCGCGGTCAGCGGGAAGTTTGACCACACTGGGCGCCTACTACCGCACGCAAACTACACCACCACAATCAGTATCATCACGATTGCGCTCACCCAGTTATACCAGTGATGAGACCCCTCACAATGCCGAGCTTCCTATTCCGCACTGAATGGCACTCCCCTCAAGCGATGACTACGAGACCTTAAATGAGGTGGCACCTTTTCCGGACACTATAGAACATCGCCGTTCCCGTCTCAAGTTTTCTACCCGCACTCCCATACGAGAACGTCTCCTACGTCTCTTGCTTCAATCGCAAGATTGAACTGGCACCAACTTTTTTTTGTCTCAACCCTGCGAGAGACCACCTGCATATTGCGTTCGATCGAAAGCGTTCCTGAATCCTCTCTGAGTTCGCTCGGGAGGATCCCTTCGAAAACGAAAGCGGGTTGGAATCGAAGAGCCCCATATTCGTGCAACGTCTTCTTCAAGGTATGCGTGGGTGACCTGGATCCTCTGGACGAGTGCGGTTTTGTGAGACTTGTTTGAGAGCACGCATGTTTTAACGTAGGAGACGTTCTACCCCGGGCTACAGACCGGAACTCCGGACGGTAACGAAACCACTGCGAGTGGCTTCGATTGGCCGCAAGCTTCGCCACCAGAACGCCAACAATGGTTGTACACCATGGTGTGTGAAAATTAGCATACACCACCGACTTGATATTCCTGAAGTGCTTCTCCTGAGGAATACACGCGCCCTCGATCGCGTTCGCCGGCAGAAACTCCGTCACTGTTCATCTCAGAGCAGACGACCTTTGCTGGGTTTCTGCCACTGATGCTATTTGCAGATGGCCGAGACGATTCTCTCCTGCGAACTGCTCACCCAAAGAGGATTTCCACTGTCTGTTCTGTACGGTCTCAATCGTAGTCTAGAGTATTGCCCGTTTCTCCTCGCCGCGTTGCGTCTAATGTTCGTTGATGTCGTATTTTGCTTTCATCGGCATCCCTGGACTACAACGACGTTAGAAGATTTGGTGAATTCGGCTCCGAAAGAACATCCATCATACACAATGACGACCGAAGAGCGCTCAAGACTTGCGCGTCAAAGGGTTGCAGGCGGCAGCCCGGAGAACCGCAGTCAGAAAGCCACAGGCGCATGATCTCCAACCTGCATCTTTGGAGTTCCAAATGAGTTTTCTGCGACAAGAATTCGGCCACGCCTGCATCTAGTGCGATCGGCCCTGATTCTGACTAGATTTGAACAAAGTTAGGCCTCTTCACGTCGACACCCTCAGGCTGATGGGTTGTGAAAGGCAGGACGAGCTTCTGTATTCGTCTTGTTACTCCACATTGAATTCTGGGAGAATACCGCAACTTGCGGTGTACAATGGGTTTCCTTATGTGCTAATCCCAGATCATATCCCTGAAGACCTCCCGAGATCGACGAACAGGGGACCCTTGAATTTATAGACCCCAGTGATGAACCTGAGTTGCTCCGAGCCGACCAACACACGGTCCTGATGACCCAGGATCCAGGATATATATCAAGAGCTTGCTGCGCGGGGCAACATCGTGTTCCGTTGAGTTTCATGTATGACGAGCACGCTGAAGAGTTGTCTTTCCCGGATATCTATGGTGGTGTGCCTCGGAGATTTCGTGATGACCTTCGGGTCGCACCTATCCAGAACGCAACGTGCGAAGTAGGACGCCGCGATCGTCGCTGGGCAACTTCTGGAAATCTATTGTACATGGCAGTGGGAATTCTGCGGCTACGAATTTCTGCTGGTCTACGTGCAGTGTTCCGTTTCAGTGGTTATCTGCGCAAAAACACGCGTGAGACGATCGCGGATTGACAGTCCCTAGAGCAATGCGTTGCACGAAATTCTGCGCTCCTGAAGTTAATACCTAACTCCGTGCACTAGTGGTCGACAAGAGAGAAGGATTTTTTCGCAATACTCCGGCAATTCGACAAACCGACTTTCTTCCTCACAATGAGTGCGAATGAGCTAGGTTGGCCTCATTTGTTGAATCTATTGAATAAGCTCTGGGAGGGAATTACGCAGGAGGGGAACGAGGCATTCGAAGAGCTTTCGTCTGCACGGAAAGCAACGTTAGTGAATTAGGATGCGGTTACCTGCAGCATTCAGTCCTGGATATTGGTCACCACAATGCTCCGGATTCTGCGATCCCCTACCATCAGTCCGTTCGCTCAGGATCATGCCATTGATTATTTTCTTCGGACTGATTCCAAGCTCGAGGGTCGCTGCACGTCCATGTGTGCCGATGGTTGAATGATACTATATTCCAAGCCGAATATATGCCGGCGACGATCACACTTCTCGAGCGTTTGTGCTCGGTTGATGTTGCGCGAGTGCACTAGCAATCGAGAGTCGAGTTGACTCATCGTTACGAGTGCATCAATGAAGTTCAATTTACGGTTACCGAGAAGTTGTAACACACCGAGCGACCACTGTTGCACGCAAACTACACTTGTACAATCAGTATCATTACGATTGCGCTCACCCAGTTATACCAGCGATGAGACCCCTCACAATGCCGAGCTTCCTATTCCGTTTTGAATGGCATTCCCCTCCAGCGATGACTATAGATCCTTAAATCAGGTGGCACCTTTCCTGAATCCTATAGAACATCGCCGTTCCCGCCCCAAGTTTTCTCCCCCAGTCCCACACGAGAACGTCTCCTACGTATCTTGCTTCAATCGCAAGATTGAACTGGCACCAACTTTTTTTCTGGTGACCACAGATGAGTGAGGACGAGCACTGTCGTGTTGAAAGCCTACTTCCCTCCGTTTGGCCAAATGTGGGCGTTGGTTTCGATCGCTTCCTTTGAACGGTGCAACTGCTGTCAGTAGACAGTGATGACGATGGTTTGGTTTTCCGGGAGCAGCTCGTGGTGCACCACTGCTTCGATATCCCACCAGATCCTCAACATGACCTTTCTGCGGTGCAGTCCAGGCTTGGCGATAGTTTTAGGAGGGGTAGCTTTGAATCCCCACGACTTCCGACGCTCAACGTTCTCATACAGTATCCAGGTTTCACCGCCAGTTATCAAACTTCTCAGGAAAGGATGCTGGTTATTCTTGGAGAGCCGCGAATCACAGACATCGACGCGCCTTACCAGATGCTTGTCCTCGAGGTCGTATGGAAGCCATGTATCCGCTTCTTTAACTTGACCAATTATTTTCAAGTGGCCAGTAACGCTTGGATGCGATACGTTGACGATGTCTGCGATCTCACGAAGCGTCAGGTGCCGATCGGAACCCACAGCACTTCTTATTTCGTCCAATTCCACCTTCGACGGTCGACTTTACCGATTGGCGTCTTCGACGTCAAAATTTTCGCGGCGAAAGCGAGCAAACCATTTCTGCACCGCTCCGGCTCCGAGCCGGAGAACGTGACACTTTGGGATGGAGAGCAACAACCCCATATTCGAGGCCCATGAGTGTCATCATCAAGAAAATACTGGACAGTTACGGAGTCCTCGGGCGGGTTGACAGCTTTTACGATCTTAAGATCATCGGCGTATATGGAGTAGTCAACGCGTCCATCCAGGATGAACTCAATTTGATCAATGGAGAAACGAAAGAGCGTATTACCAAGAACGTTACCCTACGGGCAACCAGTGATCGGCCTGCCAACTCCAGATAGCCCATCGTGCACCTTCACTCGAAACGAACGGTCCCGCAGAAATTCAGAAATCCAGTGAACACTGAGATTTTCCACACCTTTTCAGGGCAGGACAGACAGTAGTAGCTGGTGAGCAGGGATGGGTGGCAAATGGGGGTTCAATTAACGATTACCCATCCATTACGTTCCAATTACCATTTGGTAATTGAACAATTACTCAGTTTCCTCACGAAATAAGCAATTAGGATTTAATTACTGGCACGTGTTTTGAAACTGCATTGTGATTGTTTCCCAATTACTTTTGAATTGCTCCTCAGATCGCATCGAAGTCCTCGAATGGGAAATTTTCCAGAGTTTGAAATTCTTTTTCGCATCGAGAAACCCCCGGACAGTTGATCAGACATTGTCCCGAGTTGAAAGTTGAGCCGCGGATGTTTGCTTTTGCGAGTGGAGGCGTTCGACCCTCTGAGTTTCTCCCCCTTCCCTTGTGTGGAGAGCGAATAACCAGGGTCCGATCACAAAAGATACTTTAGCGGGAACAAAATCTCAGATTTGGAAAACTTCGAGGCTGAAGCTGTGCCGAGTTTGCTTTCACCATGAATGGGACGAAGCGCGGCAGTCTTATCTGTGACTCAAGTTTGTAACTGGTCTTTTTGAGCAATTTCAACCAATTAGACCAAAAATATTTCTGATCACAAGCTATAATGTCGCAGATTTACATCCTGACGATCCCGGACAGGGGCGTGCACAGGATTTTTTTGGGAGGGCCAAGGGCACTTCTTCATGCTTTCAGGGGAAGGGGGGGGGCAACAGATGATGATGAAGATCCCTCCCATAGGACTCAACGGGCAGGATCATTCCTACCCCCTAACATGATGACCCGAAGAAACGACCAAATCCGGAACGCATCCTGTGATCCGTTGACTTTTTCGACGCTCTCACAGGCTGTTTCCGTCGGTTCTCCTTGGAGAAAAAGTTTGAGACATCCAAATACTCCATCAAATGAATGGAGATGATGCATTCCATCTACGACTCCCACGGTTCTCAATTCACGAGCCAGGCTTCAACTAGAATCAAAATCTGCACTCGATTCATTCATCTGCGAATCCTTTCGAAGACGAGCCTCTGAACCAGTGTTTCCCAAGCGGAACCTCTCATGACCTATGTTTCTGTATGATAAATGAATGAATGATGATTAACATGGCGGCGATTGATGGGCATAGCCGGCTTGGATCCGTGGTCGATGAAACATCGCTATCATGCATTCAGCTAAATCGACAAACGATACAGAAGTTCTGATGGACTCTCGGTTGTGATGATGCTCGAGATTTACTCACTCATGCCGATGAAAGTCGCCGAAAAAGTTCCCTGAGAGTCGACTTTCCCAGGATAGTCCAAGAATCAGAGAATCAAACCCCAAAGTCTTCGATTTGTTGGGCCCGAAGAATCCGTCATCTTCTCTCGCGTCACTGGCGCGGCCAGGCACGACGAGATATTCATTTGAAAGGTCACAAACAATTGATTCTATCATCAATAACATTTTTTGAGGACTTTCTTCAGAGTCGCCAGAATCCACCTGTTTGGCTCATTATGTTGGGTAGGCGCGAGAGAAAGAAAAAAGGATGAGTACTCTAACACTCTGAGCAGACCGCCGAGCTTCTTCGAGGTATGTAGCTTCGTAGCATCGTCACCTCCGGTCACTTCCCAGGAGACCATGGCGCTTTTAACGGAGAACTCCGTTTATAGGCGCGTTGGCCACGGGACGGAAGTGCCTGTTGTTGCTGTTGTTTTTACCCTCTCCCTGCGAGAGTGTGCGCTAGCAGTTCGCGCTGTGTGCTGCGCGCTGTGCTGCTGCCGTGGCCAGCTCGCCCCATGTGGCGCGGCGCAGCCAAAAGCGAACCCTTCTAGTGAAGAGACATGCAATCTCGTTGGTCCGTGTTTTCTCTGACAATGAGTTGGTCCACGGCGTTGCCGAGAGCCACTGCTTTGCCTCTGATCTCATAGCGTGTCTGTAGCGTCCATCGTGATTTAGGCTCGTCCGTCGCCGTGAAGCGGCAGCCTGCAGCTGCTGTACCCTGCTGCAGCTGACGTTGTCACGCTTGAAGGTCTGCCGCAAGCTCCTCGAGCATCGCGAGCATACCTGCTTATTGCCTCAAGCATTCCGTCGACAACATGCACAGGCGCCAAGCTACCTGCTGAAATTGCGAGTCCCTTTGTGCTGGAGCGAGTAATGTTTCGCTGCGTATCAAATATGATTCTCAGTGTGCATTGTGCATGAAAATCTTGATCTCACTCATGCCGGGGTCCAAGTCTCATTGTTAATGAGGTCTGTTTTCCAACATTCTCTAGAACAAATCGACAAGATCTCATTGAGATTCTCCGCCTGCGTTGCTATTCGGCGTACCTCGTCGCGTGTTGGGGGGCGCGCGAACGATGCGGTCATCGAGGTCGTCTGTGGCTAACCGATCAAATCTGCCGCTAACGTTGTTGTCTGTCAACTCAGGCTGACAATAGGACTCGTTCGAATCTCGGCCGTATTACCGGCTATCCGAGGTGAAAGAAGTTGTCGAAAACCGCGCGTATTCAGTTTGAATTCGAACGATGGGAGAAACTTAACAGCGGCGGCACTGCTATGAACGACAGCAGCGGCCCGAGCGCACACACTCTCACCCATGCTGTAGTCGGAGAAGCAGAACAGGTAGATTTTGCCGAAATCGCTTCCACCATCATCTGGCCGTCCTACAGTCGTATTCTGTTTGCCAGTTCACGAGCTTTCTTCAAGCAGGTCGACGAAACATCGTTGAAATAACCCTACGCAATCCGAAGCAGCTCTTTCATACGGCGCCGGCGCTTCAGCCATCAGATTCGCAGCATGCTGTCTTTGAGTCCTTCCAGGAGCAACAATTGACCGTGAGCAGTCTGACCCTATGTTCATCGTCAGCAGAGCATACTTGACACATGTGACCAATCGATAACTCAATAAGAATTCGAGGAATGGTGTTCCGGGACGAGGAATGGCGGCATGTTGCCAAGAACTACAGCGGCCCTCGAAGACCTCAGAGCGGAATTGCAAGAGCTTAAGGAAAGCAGAGAACGGATGAACGTGCCCGCTGCGGCACCACAAGGATGGCAAAAGCCTTGCCAGTGCTCCACGCATCTTACACGACCCCTGGCGTCTCATTCAAAGTGCCACTCGAGGCGGGTCAGTATACTTTCGCCGCTGCCACCCCCTTCGCCCGTGATCGAAGTGTCATGGAGAGCCCCTAATGTGCTCAGAAGAAGTTTTCTGACATCATCCACCGAAAGTGATCGTTTACCAACTTCAGTTTCGAAGAGCTTCGTTCACTCTGTGTCACACCGATACCGATCGTCAGGAATGTTCGCAACGCTATGACAATATTCGGCATGAAGGGGCCGAGACGAAAGTTTTCAATGGATACCAGCATGCCGAAAGGAGTGCCTTACTCGAATTGAAGCATCACATTCGAGGCCATCACGAGTAATAGCAAGTGCCTTCATTCTTGCGTGAAGTATCTACATTGAGTTGCCTATGTAGCTACGGAGGACTTGGTTGACATATGGAGTCAGAAAAAAATACATGTCTTGAGTTTCCGCCGAGACGGCTTTCCCCGCTTGTTCCGCTGCCGAAAGAGAACTATGTAGATCCCTCTTCTGTCTTTCAAATAGGGAGCAACTGAGATCAGATTCTTCGCTTTCAAAGTCTGTGCATAGAGCGCGTCCTCTAGCTCGTTTTCTCCCGATGTTGGACCTGCTGCTGAACTCCTGTGAAATCCGCAGCTGAGCCCCGCATGTTTCGCTAGAACCTTTGTCACGAGTTTGCTTCGCCATGGTTGAAAACGGAGTTCTCCGTTAGGGCTTTCACTCCCCGAGTGAAAGGCACGAGATTTTTAATCGAGTGTGGCTTCGCCCGGCATGTTGCGAAATCTTGCGCGGACTCCTCGAATAGTTTGATTTTCTGCTTCATGTTCATTGAATTTCCTCTGGCAGAAACTCTCAGCCAATCTTATTTAACGTCGCTGGTATCACCCTTGAGTATTGCTTCAGTCGACGGACCCCTGGGAAATACAAACGCTCCGGGCGGGGATCGAACCCGATGCTGCAAACGGGGTGGGTTTGCAGCATCGTGACCTCGGGTGACTCTCGCAGGAGTTCGAGGCGCTTTTTCATCGAGTATAGGTTCGCCCAGCAAGATACGAGATTCTGCGCGGACTCCTCGAATAGTTTGATTTTCTCCCTCATGTTTAGCGTTTCCTAATCGAATCCATTCGTAGTGACTCGATTTTCGAGCCCGCCTCTGCGATCAGTCGCCTGACTTCGTCTAGAGAACCCGCGTGATCTGCCCGTGTCGAGAACTTCCGTCTCTGGCACTCGACTTGCTGGAGCAACCAGCCTTCGAATTCCCATCACGCGGGGCTCTTTTTTCAGCGCAGACAGACGATGAAGTTCCGCGTGGTGGGATCAGAGGATACGTCTTCCAGCAAGTTTTTCCATTTGCTTTTGCTGCGGCCCCCCTGAAGATTGAGAACCCAGAGTTCGAGATCATAACACGACGTGCCGTTTATTTTCAAGGGCACCCACGTGATCTACGCGTGTGTTGAACTTCGTCCTTTGGTAGTTGACTTTCTGCAGCAGCTCGGGAGTTTGGTCTGCAATGCCTGCAGAGGTCTCTTCGAGGCCGTGTTGCGTCACGGGCACGCGGGATTCGCTATCGGTTGCGAGAGCTGTGCTTGAAAAGTTTCCGTCACAGACGAACGCTCATTGTGCATTTCGATTCCGATCGATAACGGCAATTTGATCAACTGTGGACAAGCATTTTTTTAGTAGTAACTTCGGGTTATCAACCAGGAGCAAAAGCACCGGACAAAATGGCTTCCCGAACCGAACTGGTCAGCTCCGACGAAAACATCAATGCAGCGAGAAACACGGGACGCGTTGAAGGCAACGGAGACGCACACGCTGCTGACGACTCAGCGCTACAACGACAATGCGCTGGACGACTTCATCATCCTAAACCGCTTCCATAGCTGGCACAAACTGATCAAGGAAAAGAGAGCAACAGACTGGTAGGTTTCGCCCACTCAGTGGGAACGAGGTCCAGGAATCACGCACACAGCAAGGCTTAAGCAACGACCAGCGCAAGGCGATGCTCGTGATTCGGATCGAAGCATGTGAAAACGCGCAAATGAATCTCATCGAGCTAGTGCAAAAAAAAGCTCTTTGGCGACATGCCATCAACGTACCCGAGGCAGGACACGTACGACCGCGGACCGAAGACGGTTACGTGATGTGGCTGGCGATGGCTTACCCGGTGGCATATCGAAGCGAGGAGTGCACGTCTGTCTTCCACGAGAGCTCGAACGAAAAGGAAGGTGGCGGGAGGAAAGGCGTAGAGCAAGAGCTCCTCTTACACAGCCGACAGTCGCGACGTGCGAAGTCGAGAGCGCTTCCGGAAAATACCGTGAGGAGGCAAAAATTGTTGGAAAAAAACTCGCCAATAACAGCTAGACCTCCGGAGAGACAACTTCTCTCCTCGAAGCAGAGTTGAAAGCTGAGATTTCTCCCCTGCCGACACCACGGAAGAGCGACACTAGACGTTCTCTTTCTGCGCTCGCTGCGGGTTGGAAACAGAAACCTTCTCCTGACCATGAGCCATGGGTTGGTTCAGGACTCCGCCTGACCGATGCGGAATGTATGGTCTGTGACTTTATCATGGTGGATCCCTTGCCGATACACCATGAAAAAATTATCAGAACTTACCGTTTTCATCAGTCAGGCAGAGTTCTGAAACCTCTAATGGTCACGAAAAGAGTACGTTTCACGCGGGATTTTGGGTGATCAAAATCCGATTCCACGACGGAGTGGTTCATGGGTATTGTGAACGAACAATCGAAATCCTCTATTTACGTGGGAACGGCATCGATTTTGACAATTCGAACGGTCCAGCCGCCTTTTCGTCGGACAAGGCTTCCGCGATCTCGAGCGGTGAAGCGGATGCGCATGGCCCGATACGTGGAACAAATGTCGTAGATAAATGAGTGCATGATGATCAATCTTGCGAGAGGCCGAAGAATGGATATCCTCATGAGGATCCGTTTTCGTAGAGAACGTTCTCTTGCGAAGAGGACGGGCGCAGTAAATATGCGGAAGGAAAGAAGCAATGCGAAGCATCATGGATTCGTGAAAATGAAGACGATTGCTTGGTTGTGGTCCGGTATTATCCTTGTCAAGACGCGATTAAATCTGCCTACCCATGCCGCTTCTATTAGTCGTCGTAATGTTGCGAAACCAATTCCAGAATCAAGCAGGTGAAATATAGCATGCGATATTGCGAAGCGGTCCTCGTTCAAAGCCTACCGAGTGCCAGCACCTGCTGCGCTATTGTATTGTGCCGCCGTGTGGTAGTTATGCCGCTAGAATGCCGTTTCTGCGACACAAGGGTTACGTCTCGGCCAAGGCCCATACCGGGCCGCCCTCAGCACCCTAAATCCCGCGAGCAACGATCTCAGCCTTGCATGATACAAGATCCAGCGGAAGCCTCGATCGGTCCTGGGGAATGACCGAGGCGATTGCAGGATCTGAATCACCGTCTCGTTCAGTAATCCAGAGTTGCGATAAATCTGTTGAAGGAGGGAAGCTCCGAAATGCTCAACGCTTGCCTAGAGTACTTGGTGCCTCTGGCAGCTGGTTTCGACCAAGTGATAACTAGACGCCGTACGTTCATAAAAAAAAGCATTGAATGCACATTTGTGCATATTCCGCTTTCCGCTACTTTGTCGACATGTTTGCATAATTCAGAGGTTGCTGCATGGGTGAACGGCGAATGTGGTCGGTAAACACCGTTAAAAAGTGACGAATCCAGAATATCAGTGGTTTAACTTCAACTCAGAGGTTTTCAACCGCGCTGACCCTCGCTTTGCTTGCGTGCTACACCGCGCATGAAAGGTAGCATGACAGCGCTGAAGTGCACGTCGTCCACGAAACCTGCGTGTATAGTGAAGCGAGAGAGTTCTATCCACGTATATTCTCCACTGCTCGACTTTGGCTTCATAATCGACTGAAATCCCGACTACATTCAAGTAAAGAAGAAAGCAGACGCATTGCAGCTCCATGAATGCCGGAAAGCGGCGCCCTCTCGGCGACCCCCCCTCGCCCCCCCCCCTAAGGACCGCACTAGACCCATGTTGCACGTATGTTTCGCCGCCAGCGTGGAGCTGTCCCGAATCAAACGTTCTCACTAACGTACACTCAACTCACGGTTATCGAACGCATTTCTTTTCGCTGTCCGCTGACTCAAGCTCTCGCAAGAGCTTTCTCATTGACCCCGAACCCGTTGAGCAGACGGCTCCTCATAGCGCCTAGGTATCGCTGCTGTTCAATATTGTGTTCGATCCGACTCCCGGTCTAGTTGAGTGTGCGCGTCTCTCAGGAAGTTTTCCATGGAGGTGAGATTCGGCCCTTTTGATGGAGTCGTATAAGTCTAGAACTCGTCACGAGGTATTCCAAATTCGACTCCCTGAGCCCTCGGCCCATCGAAATTGTTATGGGATCTACCTGTTGGGACTGGGCATTCACCAAAAAACCGCTGAATATGCGCATCTTCCGAGGTAATTGAACTTTACCGAAGAAATCCGATTCGCATGACGATAGATTGTCGGTTCTTCGCGCAATTCAGCTGGCGCTCCAAGGTTACGTCGTTCTCTGTTTGTGAAGGAGTGGTTTAGAATAACGGATTCATTCGTCATTTTCGAATATTCTGCCATCGACTCCATTGCCAAGGCGATGATAGTGGCTCGGTGGGATTGTTCAAGCTGCAGATTGTGTTTGAGCAGCGTTTGATGGTTTGAGAGTCGCTCAGCGCGTTTGTACGAAAACTTCTTGGGGACAGTTGTGGTTCTCAGCACTTGGAAACGCCACCATGAGGATGCGTTTCTTGGTGCCGTGGCTTTTCTTGATTCTGCTGCATGCGGTCCCCGCTGTCAGGCGCAAATCGTTTGGAAATTCTTCAGTGCGACCACCAAAGCCAATTAACTGGAATCTCAGCTTCTATTCTGAGCCTTATCGTCCTTGCAAAACCTTTCGGCCTTTCAATCCTGTGGAACAAGCGAGAGTGCACGGAGTAGCGGTTGCTATTTTCAGAAAATGCGGGCCGAGTCTAATCATCCCTTACGCCACACGTTATGCTTTTCCCGCCTACGGTGAGTATTCTGGAGCGGCATTCCACGTTATTTTCCGCGCCTCCTTGATTGATTCGTTAGCGAAGGATTTCCTCATTCGTTGTATCCAGGGCCCATCTACTAAGTTTGCCATCTCGATTTCAGCCATCGTGAGAGCGGGGGATTTGGCATGTCTCGTATGCAGCCTTCTGATGGGTTATTTCGACCTCTTTGGGCGACCCGTTCCGGACGGCCGTGCTTTGGCCGACGAGGTGCTGATTGTGATCAAGAGTTTCTGTGAGGCGATTAGGAGAGGCAATCACACATATGTGGCGAAGCACAGAGGCGAAAAGTATACGATCACACATGCCATGTGTCATGACTTTCTCTATGAAAGTTTCGAGTGTACTCTCAGGAAAACCACCTCCCGAAATCCCGATCATGCAAAATATACCATCGGGTATTTCAAGAAAATGCTTCTCTGAAGTGCAACATCAGCGAGAAACGAGTGAGAATTTAGAAAATGTATGCACTTGATTCCGCCGCGGATCACAAAGCGACAATGGAGAATGAAAAGGATTGAACAAGGGAGCGAAACCCCAAACTGCATTGATTAATTCAAGAATTATGGAATCTTTAAGAAGAAACAGCATAGCAATCTTGGAGGAACAAGATGCGCCAAGGCCAAGACCCGACTGATGGGCTTGATGTTGAATGTTATCATCACAGCGGACTGCAGCCATTTGGATGCAAACTATCGAAAAACCACAAGTATCCACAAACCGCAATAAAACAGTTCTTGCTTTTCAAAGAAATGCGCAAGTTTCAAGTCCTGTGGAGGCATTTTCGTTGAATAGCAAGTCTCTCGGATAGGGTACGCGTGGATAGCCTTGCAGCAGATTCCCTCTTCGACTCTGACGAGGCTGACCGCCCAAGCTCGGACCACGTCTCAAACACGTTTCCTTCCTCTGCCCCGATTTTCGAAACGCTGTGCTTGAATTGATCAACCGATGCATGCATCAGTGACAGATACTCGTTTGAGCTCTCACTGGACGAACTTCTGGGCAGAGAGTTTTCAGTTATACGGCCGTCTATGCCAATCATTCCTATAGAGGAGTCCGAATCTTTTTATTTCTGCAATTGCGGGTTGAGCCGATGAGCTCTCGTCGAGGGATGCGGCCTGTAGACGAAGAAAAACAGTAAAACATAGAATCAAAGCCGAGACATATTATCGACACTGTCTAACACGGCGGCAGCATCTGCCTCATGCCAGCGAGCGAAAGTTCGACTTTTGATGAGGCCGCCGCAGTCCCACGACCTGAACCTCATCGAACATCTCTGGAATGAATTGGAGAGAGTCCTGCCGAGAGGGGAAAAAGCTAGTAGGAGTTCTGCGAGGCGTTGCTCACGGGAGGTTTTCTGTACGTGAAGTCCGTCGTTCGGGAAAACTCGTCCCTTTCGCGGCAACGTATCCGTGTGGGCTGGGATTCAGCACTTTGGTTAAAATCGAAACGAAAAACAGATCCCGAATGGAGCCGCTAGCCGATATGAGAATTGGTTTGAGCGAGAAGCAATTCGAGGTTCGTTCCCAATGCCGGGAAGAAAGAGTAGCATCAAAGCCATTATTCTATACTTATACAGGGTGGTCACTCACTCGAATATCTGACAATACATGGACTAGCGGGCCCTGTTCACAACAATGGCCCGGATGGAAGTTATGCGCAATGTGTCGCTTGACGGGCGCAAACCAGCGGAAAAGACAGTGGTAAGCGAGAGGTCGCTTACCAACTAGGTATTGTCAATGGCAAGCCCACCTGAAAACCATCCGAGGAGGTAGCTCGCATGAAGTTTAGTCGAAAAGGTCTTCGGGTCGTACCCTCTAAACGCCTTTAGAGCGGAGTTGGGGGTGAAAAACTGAAGCGCTGGGTCCTTGACGGCCGACTCGAATGGCATTCGAACGGCGCGGCGTTAGAGTCCCGTGGTCTGTGGCCCGCCGCCTCCGCGCTTTCAAAATTTCGAAGTTTCCATGGCTAATAACTCGGAAACTACAGGTTTTAGGCGGTTGACACCGCTAGAGTTTCCGTCTCGGAATCACGGGACCTATCGATCTGGATGGTTTTCTGATGGCCTTCCCATCGGCAGTACGGCTTTGGTAAGCCGTACCTCGCTTACCACAATGTTTTTTTACCCGATCTCGCCCGATGACAATAGCCAGACCCATTGCGCAATCCTTTCCCCTAGTTTCTCCCCGAAGAAGCACCCTGACCGGTCCCTGTTTCTGAAACACCGCATTGCTCACCACCCTGTATATTGGGTCTGCATCCAATTGCTCAGATCCAGTGATGAAGCCGGATTCGACATGCTCTCGGGCTAGAATGTCTCGGTACCATCATAGCTTCGGAGGAGATAGGCTAGAGGGAATTTGTCGTCGATTTTTCCAATATCACCCAAACCTTTTCCATCGATGAACAATATGGGGGGCACGGCTATCTATATATGTTTGGGGAGCAAATCCCGTGCGCAGCGAGGCTAATGCCCACGGGATGACACTGGACATCTGGCGCTGAGCGGGTTCCCATTTGGAGGAGAGCTCACGAGCAGGTAGCGACTGATTGAAGGGCCAGTATTTAGGAGCAAAACCTTCAGATGTCATCACTGCGGCACATACACGATAAGCGCCAGGAAACGCTCCTTCGGGGAGCATTTTCGAAAACCCTCCAGATGATCCCACATTTATCCCTTGTTCGAGTTATGCGTAAGTCATTGATACCTTTGCTAAGTCGAGGCCAATTGCTCCTCATGATTGCCCAAGCAGCAGATTGTGTTTGATCAGCGTTCGATAATTTGAGCGTTGCCCAAAACGTTCAGGAGAAATCTTCTTCGGGACAGTTCGATTTCAGTACGTAGGCACGCCACCATCAGGATGCGTTTCTTGGTGGCGTGGCATCTCCTGATTCTACTGCATGCGGTCCCCGCGGCTAAGCGTATCTTGGTGAGAAAATCTTCCGTTCGACCACCAAAGCCAATCAATTGGAATCTCAGTTACTATTCTGAGCCTTTCCGTCCCTGCAAAACCTTGCGGACCTTTAATCCTGTGGAACAAGCGAGAGCTCACGGAGTAGCGGTTGAGGTTTTCCGGAAATGTGGACCGAATTTGATCATCCCTTACGCCATACGTTATGACTTTCCTGCCTTCGGTGAGTCTTTTCGGAGGGGCAGGCCACGTCATTTTCCGTGCCCCATTGATTGATTCGTGAATGAGGGATCATCTCATTCGGTATTTCCAAGGCCCATCTACATATAGAGTTTCCCATTTCGGTTCCTGATTTCAGCCATCGTGAAGGCGTCCGATATGGGATGTTTCGTATGCAGCGTTCTGATGGGTTATTTCAACCTCTTCGTGCGACCCGTTTCAGCTGCGCGTGATTTTGCCGATGATGCGCTGGTTGTGATCAAGAGCATCTGTGAGATGATGAGAATAGGCAATCACACATATGTGGCGGAACACAGAGGCGAAAAGTTCCTGATCACGCATGTCATGTGTCGTGGATTTTTCTACGAAAGTTTCGAGTGTGCTCTCAAGAAAACCACCATTCGAGATGCAGATTATGCAAAATATACCATCGGGCATTTTAGGAAAATGCTTCTCTGAAACGCGATATCCGCAAGGAACGAGGGTGAAGAGACAAAAGTTCTGCCCTTGATTTTGTGGTCATCGCAGCCGCTCCTACGTATCCGACCTGGGACGCCGCGGAAAACGAACCGGAAACGAAAAATAAATGGGAGTGAGCAAGGTCCGTCGATATGTGTAGGAATTGAATGATGGGAAAATGCTGGGAAAAGACCCCAGAAAGAAACAAAGCGATTCTATGAGCTTTTTTTGATCAAGACCAAGCCGCAAGCTTTATTCGGGCCTCATATAGTTGTGACTTCTTGCATAAACTCGAAGTAATCAGAAGCTGCAAGAAACGACCTTACCCTCATCAGGTAGGGTCATGGATGACCCCACCTCAAATTCGATTTCACGTTCGATAGACTTATTGGAATTCGCATTTATCTGACAAGTTCGTTATCTGATAAGTCCTCTACTTATCCGGTTCGTAACCGCGGGTAACCGCAGAAAAAACCGCACGGAATCCTGTTCGATTTTCTTGGCATGCCCACACTGCCGAGCGGTTTCCTCCAAGTCGGGGCCGATTGCTTCAAGTTCCTGGTTTCCTACTGCGGTGCCTGAGCCCAGCTCAATTTTCTGCGCGGCGCCGGCGTCCTTCCTGTGACCGTCGTTCTGTGAGAGCGCGGAGTTCGTGGAGTGTTTGCACGTGCGCTAATAAGTTGACTCTTCTCCGGAACAGCTGTTCCGTCGTTTTTCCAAACGAAGTGGTCGACCTTCGCATGCATGGCCCTGATTTTGTGCTGGTATTGACTTTGTATCTAGATGGATGACATGAATTCCCTCCTTTTCCGATCCAAACGCTATGAGCAGCTTCAAGAGAGTGATTATTCCTGAGAGCTGGGTATGGGATGGTTGCAGGAGATGATCTGTTACTCAGCTCTCCAAACTCTTCACGTAAACACGTTGCTGCACCATGTTCCGAGCGCTCAAAGCTTGTAATCTCATATTCAGATTGAGAAAATGGTGCTCATACTTCAAACGATGTTTTATGAAATCAGATACCGTGACAAAATGCGATTTTCGATCACTACTCGTCAAATCTGCTCGTGCTCCAGTGGCAGAGCCGTCACGAATCAGTTCCCCAGCCCATGGGCTTGGGTGCGCCGACGTTGTTCTCCACGCAGCAGAGACATCTCCCCACAAGCTTCGGACCTTGAAAATCCTGCCCATCGGCTATGGAGTGATGATTCACGATGAAAAACAGTTGGCCCGCAGTTCTGAACCAAACTTGGCTTCACGACCATTGGATCGCTGAGAGCGATGGACGCCGATGGCAAACAAAGTTATTCCAGCTTGATCTTTGCCGAGGCCTCCCAGAGCAGAACTGAAGCCAGAGGCAAATCGGGAGCTTCTAGTTTGAGATTCTTCAAGTTCCCACACGAGCCGAGGAAATTTGAGAGCTCGAGCTCGTCACCAAAGGAGCTGAACCGATTCATTAAAAACTGCGACGTTACGCATTCTCTTTTTCCAGCTCAGCGGAGCGTCTTTTAATACGTCATCGAATCGGAGTTCCGCCGCAAATTCATCGCCGCCACTGCGGTCTGAGTCGATTTCGAATTAAATCGTACCCGGTTTGGTTAGACCCAAGGAGTACCTTCAAGCGGGTTCACGACCAATGGAAGATGAGCCAGCGCATCGCCGGTTTGGGTCTAGGCCAGAAGCGCCCAAGCTGTTTACATGATGAACGCGTTCTTCGAAGGTATCGCGATAGGTGACTGTATGGAGATCTCTTTCTCCCGGATGTTCGTATATAATTTCAGCACCTTGTCGAAAACCCGATCTCTTTTGAGCCCGGGGAATGGAGACGAAGTTTGTGATGCTCATCAGGATTCACACACTCACGAGGGCCAGGATCACCGGATAACCAATTTCAATCATCGGCCCCGTTGGAATTCGCGATGTGGGTTGGATTGATTTCGAAATGAACTTTGAGTCCGAAGTTGTTCCGCCGCGGATCAACATGGTCGTTCGTCTAGCGAGCGCGTTTCGAGCCAATTCTCGTGCGCTCGTCGCATGTGATCTCATTTTCACAGGAATAACAAATTGCCTCTATATTGTACATATACGATATTTTATTTTCCAAATTATCACCGCGGTAACCGGGTTTGCAAATATTCCGCTACAAATCAGATATGGTATGTCCACCAGGAGTTCCTTCTCAGCTAACAATAAGTAGAAGTCTAGAAGTCGCTTGGAGAGTCTGTCTCCCAGCCGATGGGTTTTGGTGCGCCGATGAGATTCTCCATGCAGCATAATCCTCTTCCCGGGAACTTGAGACCATGAGGCAACCGCCCACTAGATAAAGAGTGCTGATTCACGATGAATGTCAGCGGATCGATTGTTCCCTCATCGTTCGCTGCCCGCGCTTCCTCTTCGATCATCGACTCCAACTTGCTTCCTGGAGCATCTCTGGCATGTAGATGAAAAACTTGAAGCGTTTTGAAGAGCCAAAAGATGCTGAGCCTCAGTACCGATGGATCGGCGAGACCAATCACGGTCGTCGACAGACAGAGTTTGAGGAGGCTTGCCTCGCTTAGAGCTTCCCAGAACGAAGCAGAGGCGAGTGGCAAGTCGAGCGCCTCGAGCTTGAGATTCCTTAGTTTTCCACACAGATCCAGGAAAAACAACAGTTTCCGTTCACTGCCAAGGGAGTCGACATGAAGCTTCAAGGTCCGTAGTGGCAGCGGTCCGTCGAGATGATCGAGGAAATCCTCGCTTACGCGCGCTCGGTGCAGGCTAAACTCTTCGATATTTTCGAAGTCTCTGAGATGCATCATCAGTGCGCCGTTGATTTCGCAGGTACAGCGAGCGCAATCGCCGTCGGTTGTTTCCACGTGGAGTTTTTTCAGCCGTAGCCCGGCGAGTGCTTTCAAAACGCTCTCATCCACCGTCAGGCTTTCCGGAGAGCCGAACAAAGAGCATGATGATAGGGCCAGGGCTTCGATCCCTGGGAGGGACTCCACCAATGAACGCCAGAATTCAGCCTTCTGTTGCAGGTGGCATTGGACGAAGTCGACTTCCCGCAATGACAACGAATCTCGGACAATGTACATCCTGCCACGATATGCGGAAGAATGTTTCTTCACGCGGAATCCGACTGTTCGGTCATCATTTGCAGAGCCCGGGAAAGCGATGACTTCCCGTTCAGAATGCCAGGTGGCCTTACCGTACATCGGTACTTGCCGACCGAAGCTGAATACGTTATCCTGCTTGTTCACACTGAGGAGATTGAAGAACTCCGCAGTCCATCCGAAGATGAGGCGGAGAACTTCTTCGCACGTCCACTTGCTCCCCATGCTTGTGTATATGACGAGCGTTTCATACTTGCTCATGGGATCGCTATCGGAATACTCGTCCAGGACAGTGCGCGGAAGTGGACTTTCGGCATTGCCGACGACACTGAGGACGAGCTTCTTCGAGTTCGGACACGCTTCCAAGAAGTTTATCACGAACTGCGCATCGCTTTGCTTCGGACCGAACTCGATATAGATGCTCTTTATGTTCGGGTATTCCCCGAGTCGAAAATGAGGATCGGTGTCGACCACAGTAGCTCTCAGTTTCTTCAAGTTTCCGAGGTTTCCAAGCACGTCCGCCAAGTGTTGCGGAGTCAAGAACGAGTTCAAAACGTTCAATTCCGACAGGTTGAGGCACTTCTCGATCAGCGATGCCATGCTTTTCGAATCTGAACAGCAGTTTGACATGTCCAGGGTGCGGATCCTCCACGCATGGAAAGCGACGAGGCGAATCAAAGCCGGATGCACATGGCGGCTGCTCACTCTCCTCAAAGAAAGCAGGCGGTTGCAGGTATCCTTGAAACGGGGATGAACCACGGCGAACTCGGGAAGTGATGCCTCGTCGAGCATCCGTGCGATTTTTTCCAGAATCTCAAGCGGCAGACTCACCAAACTCGCAGAGCTTCCGTTCGTCATTTTCGTTCCGTTCGTTCGCAGCAGCTCAATCAACGATGTAAGACGAACAGTCGCAAAGTTTCACTCCGAGAGATCCGTTAGGTCTGCAGCGAGCCGCGAAGAGTGAGCCGCAGGGTGGTGTGGAGCTTCGGTGCTGTAGGGGTTCAGAAAAACCTCCGGTGTCCGGTGCCCCTCTCCAAGTTTTGAGCCTCCCCCAAGCTGAATATCGCGCGGCCAAAGCACCCCTCTGATTCCCGTGCTGAGTGGATCGCACCCTTCTCTCAGAATCCCATGGTAGAATTATCTTGTCGGAGATCCGGTACCAGTGGCGTCTCTTTCCTCCGCGATGTTGATGCTTCCGCTGTAGAGTCGTATCAGATAACTGAACTTTGAGAATAACTTCCCAGTGTTGCGCCTGGATCGGTTGCGAGCGAGGTTCGTATGTAGACGCTTGATTCAGAGCAGTGCGATCAGCTGAGAGCCGTTCCGATCGGGCAGCCCAACATGATGCTGCACAATTAGTGAGATCGTTAAAGTCGAGATCTTGAGCTATGAGCTTCTAGCAGCGGTCAGTTCCTCAACGAAAGGCTCTGCATGCATTGGACCTTCAGCTGGTGGAGCTCCAAAAGCGCCGGACGGACCATCAAAGAATAATTAAGAATCAATCATAACGGGACAGGGGTGATTGCCGTTGAAATCCACGCGGAAACCGCGGGAATTTCTATCGAACAATAAAAAATCAATTATTCCAACCCCGGTCGCTTTCAATTCGATTTCTTCGACCACCAGAATTCCTCGCTTGATCATTTCAACCTCGTGTTGCATCGGCTGGCTGAAATATCCGATCTTCGCTTGTCTATTCAGTCGTCTCTTGATTTCGAATTTACGGAACGGAACAGCGAATCAATGAGAACGAATTCTTCGTGCGAAACTTCCTCGTCATTCGAGAAGCGCAACAGCGAGCAAAAATTCGAATGCTTCGCAATACATCTACTCTCGTCGGTTCGCGAGAGAGCGAAAAACCCGTGCGTTCAACTTTCGGTCAAACACCCCGGTGCGAGGGGAAACCTGGAGTCCGGAATCGACCGAGAGGATAATCCAGCATCGAGGGGAAAAACAGGGTTCTTGGGTTGGGATGCAGACCGTCGTGGAGCGGGGGAAAACATCGAGACGGAAGGAGCGAAACGCGGGGACGGGCGTACTGAAGCGGTGACTTATCTTGCGCGGTTACGTTTTCGGCATCACGAACCCATTATTGGCGACGTTCAAAAGCGGCAGCATGAGTAGGAATGATGCACCGAGCGGATTCATTGCTGCCGAGTCCATGGCAACTCGCTCGAGAATCCGGCACCAGAACTCTGGTCGCCGAGGTGACGGTGAGGTCGGCGGTGGACTATTGACTAACAAGGGAACGGCAAGACATGATGAGCGCCGATTGAGCTGATATTTGGTGAAAAAGTTTTACCTACCGAGAGATGAAAAACCCGCATAGCCCCATCTGCTTATGGCCTCCTCTGTTTCGAAACGTAGCGCCCCGTTGCAGTCCTTTTGCAGACTTTATGGCTTTGAAGAGAGCCCCCATCATCTGAATCTCGGTCTCGCGCGGCTGAATCACGTGCCGAGAGTCGATGTTGATGGAATTCAACCTCTCGCGAAGCAGGGACATCACAGCGGCTGCTCTCACCGACATTTTTCTCGTTGGGTCAGAGTCACTCGGTTCAACGTTGGGCAAACGGTGATCACTCGAACTCGATTCCGTTATCCGACGAAACACGTCTGCTGCGCGATGAGTCAGACGTGTGGCGCGATGATCGACATCGAAACCAGCCGCCAGCCTTAGAACTTGGCGCCGGAATCGAGCGTGGAATTTCGGGAAATAACGAAGCCGTGGCGAAACGGGCGTTTTCCAATGCTAAGGACGTCTGCAAAGGGGCGCTACGTTTTAAAACGGAGGAGGCCATAAGCAGATGGGGCTATGCGGGTTTTTAATCTCTCGGTAGGTCAAACCTTTTCACCAAATATCAGCTCAATCGGCGCTCATCATGTCTTGCCGTTCCCTTGTAAGTCGTGCCTAGTAGTGATGGATTTCGTGGAGCTCGGAACCGATGAACGAGGGGAACAATGAAGATTGGTGTTGGCAGATCCGAATCCCAGGTTCGTCGCACAGAGATCATACGATTTGTGTCTGCACTTCCCTTCTGACGGCAAGGATTTCTCCCTCGAAAATAACTTCTGACTTTCTATTTCAAGAAGCGCGGCCTCTAGTTGGAGGAACAAAATTTGCTGCCGCTGATAGATTCGCTGTGTCAACGAATGCCGGTGCCATACTCACGGGTTTCCGTGAAACGTGAGTGTAGTCTTCATCCATCGGAGGGCTGGATCTATAGTACACTCCGTTCCGAAGATGCGGAAGGGTTAAAGTGGAAAGGATGAATCCCTACACGATTCGATGGTACGATTCGGTGGCGTTCAAGAAATTGGAGGTGACCTCGATACTTCTGATTTGTGTTTCCGCAAATTCTCACACGAGCTATGGGAATGAGGGTTTTGGCCGTCTTTACCAGAGAATGCCAGCAGCATGTCGTTGAGCTCCCCGATATATCAAGAATCTTTGCCTCCGGAAGTTTCCACGTGAAGTTCTCCAAGTTGTTATCTTGCGAGCGCCGACAACATGACCTTGTCCGAAGGGGAGATCTCGCATCGATAGGCCGGATGCTGTCGCTGAGAGACGGGCGAAGAATAGTACGAACGCGGCGAAAATCAAGGTAACTGACGCGAAAATTGATGGATTCTGGGCTCATTCCACTCATTCGATTACCAGCGCAGGAGATATCACACCACTGCTCCGGAAATTCAATACGCGATTTCTTTTGATCCACTTTGCGCCGCAAAGCTCCTGATGGTTCTAAGGGAACGTTTTCCTTTCGCGACCGCCGATTCTCGAGCAACGGTTCGGTTTCTTGGGCTCCTCGGAATGTTCGACTCGAGCTCATGGTCCCATGGTCAGTCGATTTCGGAACGCAGCCATCCAGCGGTGGCGGCGCACGGGGAAACGCTTCACCGTATTGAAGCGGCATGGCGTCGACTTCCGCGCTGCAATGTTGCCTTTCGATCCGTCGATTGATCATGACGTCCCTGGGAACCAACGCTCAGCGTCCAGTTCGACTCGAAACATCGATGCATAAATGCATTCAAAATGAGAGATCCAGAATGGTTCTGTTACAGCAGGATACTGTTTCTGAATCATTCAGAGAGTCCTACTCCCGAAGATTTCGATTTCAAGGAAATAGACGTAGGGACCTCCCACCGGATCCTCGAATGAAGCCACCCTGACCTTCCTACGGGCATCAATTGGCTCGAACAATCCAGGGATTCTGCAGATTTCTATATTCGCGGGGACTTGTGATGATTGTCTTACTGCTCGTCGTATGTTCCGCACCGGTTCGAAGGGAAATAAAGATTTTTCGCTCATTCTACGCAACATTTTATTCAACAACGCTCTGCACTACGTACCGGGTCCGCCACAATGAATACATATACAGTCGAACCCGCTTATAAGAGAACCGGATATAAGAGAAAACCGGATATAAGAGACCGATCCAGATTCCCCGATTTTTCTTCCATAGAGCTCCATGTTAAAATCCCCGCTTATAAGAAACGGATATAAGAGAAAACCGGATAAAAGAGACTTTTTCCAGATCCCGGCTCCATAGGATCCCATGTTATAAGAACCGTTTATAAGAGACACCTGCCTGAGAGACGATTTCAGTCACTAAGTTTCTTGGCACATTGTGATACAGATCGTAAAAAACGAGAAGTCGTTTTGAAAATGACGGCCTTTTCATAGAATGAAGATGTATGCAACCGAATTTCTTGCGAATTCGATGTTTTGATCTGTTTTCGAGCTTAGAAATCATTCACCGGATATAGGAGAAAACCGGATATAAGAGACTATTACCGATTCCCCGAGGAGTCTCTTATAAGCGGGTTCGACTGTACATACACTCGTTCATTCGCTTTGAATACTACAAAGTACCATCACACAGCCGGTGAGCTGCATCACGAGTCCACTCCCCAGCCGAGAGGTTTTGGGACGGCAATGAAGCTTTCCATGCAACACACACCCCTACCCACCAGCTTCGGACCGCAAGAATCTTGTCCTCTAGCAATGGACTGCTGATTCACGACAAAATTCAGCGGTCTCTGGATCCTCACCCAGTTCGCCATCCGAGCTTCCTCGGTGATGCAAGCCTCCACCTCGCTGCTCGGTGCGTCTCTCGCGTGGAGGTGGAAGATGCGGAGCTTTCTGAATGCCCGGGACAAACCGAGTCTCATCTCCGCTTGGTCAATGAGAGCAATGGAGCTGGTTGCCAAGCAGAGCTGGTCGAGGTTTGCCTCGGCGAGGGCATCCCAAAACAATTCAGAGGAAAGCGGTAGATCGAGCGCTTCCAGTTTGAGGTTTTCCAGCTTTCCACATGAGCGGAGGAAATGTGAGAGGTCACCGTCGTCACCAAGTGTGTCCACGTTGAGCTTGACTGTGCGCATCGGAAGCGGTCGACGAAGGCGGCCGAGGAAATCCTTGCTGACCCGCGCCCTGTGCAACCTGAACTCCTCGAGCCTCTTAAAACTCCCCAAACTCATCATAAATGCCCCGTCGAGCTCCTCGCTGCATCGATCACAGTCGTCTTCGGGTGTCTCCACATGAAGTTCCCTCAGCTGCAGCCTTGAGAGCGCTTTCAAGATGTCCCTATCAACCTTGGAGCTTTCCTCGGGACCGAATAGACAGCAAGTAGGCAAGGCTAGAGCCTCGACCTTCGGCGATAGCTTCACGAACGAGTTCCAAATCCTAGAAGTGTGCGGCAAATGGCACGCGCTGAGATCCAGCTCCTGCACGCATTCCAAACCATCCAGAGCAGGCATCATGGGGAGGACTCTGTCGGAGAATACCTTCACGCGGACTCCGATCGTGCGGCCACCATCGTTGAAGCGCAGGAAACCGTCGCTTTTACATCCGGGATAGTAGATTTGATGAGACTCTTTGTACATGTCACAAAGCATCGGCCGAGGTTGTTGAATTTCTTGAGTGTCGCGTGTCCGCGGGTCCCGATCGCAATAGAACACGCTGCTCATGCTACTGAGGTCCAACAATAAACTGTATAGAGGCGCGATCGGACCAAAAATCAGGCAACTCACTGCGTAGCACGACCAGTCAGTCCCTTTGCTGCCGAAGATGACGAGGTTGTCGACTTTGGTAAGAGCCTCGTTCGTCTTGAACGATGGGAACTCCTCGAAGGAAACGGGACACCCACCGTTCCCGAGGGCGTTCAAGCAGAGATCCTTCACGTTTGGACACGCCGTCAAGAATTTGCGAACGAAGCAAGCATCCGCGAGCTTCGGGCCGAATTCGAAATAGATGATTTCGATGCTTGGGTAGAGTCCGACTCTAGTTTCTTCATCGGCATCTGTTATGGTGGCGCATATCTTCTTCAAGAACTTCAGATCGTCGACTGATTCCAGCAAGTGGTGCACGGTGAGCGCGGAGTTCACAACGCTCAACTCTGATAGTTGGCTGCATCGCCGGATCAAGTCCCTCATGCTCTCGGAGGTTGACCAGCAGTCGGACAGATCCAGGCTGCGTACCCTGGACGCGTTGGTAGACACCAGGTGGGCAAACCTTCCGTTCACGTAATGACTACTAACCCGTTCGAACGAGATAAATCGCTGACAAGCAATCTCAAAACGGGGATGAGCGAGGGCGAGGTCGCAGATCGATATGTCGTCAAGGCTGCGCATGATGCGCTCCACCAACTCGATCGGCAGGTCGATCAATTTCACAGGGGCTCCGTGCAACATTTTGGCTTCAGATTTCTTCCGTTTGAGCGTGTGACTCGAGGACCGGTAGGAACAACTGCGAGAACTCACTTCAAGATGTTACTCGGATGGAGAGCCGTATGCGACCCTGGAGGCTGAGCTCTTTCGTACTGAATGAGCTCGATCCTCATGCTCTCAATAAAGCCTTGATTGTAGCCCTCACACCTTGCAGCTGACTTCTGATCGGCCTCTCGCTATCTTGATGACCCTCCCCTTCGAGGATCTTATTGATGCTCCGTACGATTTGCAACTTTGAGTCCGAAAAACTCTCCTCTTGCCGATTGCTAGTGCACACGAGATCCGAGATGGGCGCGATTTCGCCAATGAGCCCGAGGAACTCATCTGTTATCGATGGTTAACCGGTGCAGGGTCCGAGCTGGTGGCATATGAAGAGAACCGCGGTACCTCCGCAGTACCGATTTTCAGCAGCCAGCTGAAGTGCCGGGCAAGAACATACAGGCTATGGCGAACCCGCGAGCGAACGAGGAAAAGACACAATCGAGGAAGATGCAAAGAGTACGGGGATCCGACTCCTAATCGCCGGTTCCATGAAAATTTCCTGACGTGACATCAAGAATCTCAATAAGCAGTGCAGGGGCCAATATATAGGGGCGGGGACCGTTGACTGTTCGGGACCACTCTGTCTTCGGCGGAATTCATGCATAATCCACCATGTTCCCGAAGCTCTGCCTTTCTTGTGGCCAGGACCATGGCGCCCCAGAAGTCGCGTTAGGCTGCATGAAAAGTCTCTGTATACGTACGCTAAAATTACAATTCTGCTTCGATCAATCCGACTTTCATCATTCCCACCTTCCGATTTTTCACGCGGATATTGGAAACTCGGCAAATGAGTCGAGAGAGGCTTCAGAGCAATCATCTGCCCGTTTCATTCTTCTTTTTTCTCGAGTTCTTTTCCCAAACTCGGCCTCCGATTCCTCGTGAGGTATTCAGACCTGCTCTAACTCTTCCTGCCAGATCTGTTCTTCCAACTTGTTTTGCATCGATTTGTTTGGATGATCGAGTTGTCCGGCTCGATATCCTTGATCATTGCTCGGATGCTTTTCGAAAAGGAACCTGGATTGAGGATGAGGAGGAGAGAAAGCTTCGCAGTTCCGTTTTATGTTTACTCATCGAAGCACCGCGATAGCTAGAGGGAGTCCCTCGCTCGTTCGCTGCCAGAAGAATGCAAGGTCAAGCCGAAGAGTTCGAGAGCAGATCACGAATCCGTCTGCAAGCCGAGGAGTCTCGGTGCGTCGATGGAATTTTCCATACAACCTCTTCGTGAGGAGAGGTTTGTCAGCCGCGAGCATTGCGCCCGCTGAGACGGACCGTTATTCGCCGTTCCGGCACGCTTTTCTCACGAAGGAAGGCACTTACGAGCCGCGCATCCTTTTCGTCAGAGCTGAAATCTGAGTGGATTCTCTCTATACTCGAATAGAGTCCAACTTTAGTAACCCGGATCAGCGCGAAACTGACAGTCATCGCTCAAGCGAGGATGAGCGCTCGTCGATTTGTAAAGACGGTCCTTGTCGAGATCGTGCCCGATTGGCTCGACCGCTTCATGAGGCCATTCCATCGAGGTAGCGGGATTCTCGTGCAGTATGTTGGCTTCGATTTCTAGTGGCCCGCCTTCTCAGCAACATGGCGGAAACAACTGGATGCCTCCGCAAAGGCCGAGAGGATGAACTGGAGAGAGCTGAATGCGCCAGATGTTCTTGCTCCCCAAGAAGTCTGCGAAGGCCCATCCAGTCACCATGGATACTTGGCCCGACTAACTATAAGAGCCGTCGTCTGAACCGTTGCGCCGTACGGGAGATCCTTCCATCGACTCATGACTCATGATCAATATCTCTTCTTGTAACCTGTGACTATGATGTCATCCGCCTCCAAGGACTCCCTTCAGTCTTGGAAGCGGCTTTCGCACGATGATGCTATTACGGCTGTACGGCACATTCTGACGCCGACTCGGTTGGCCTAAATATGCGGCCCGCCAATAAGGTACATATTTTTGAAGTTCCAACGATTCAAATCCAAATCTACGAGTCATTAATCCCGTGGTGACATTCCTCGGCATATCCGATGAATCAAGCACTCCTCCACTTCTTGGCTTTGGGATTGATTTGGTACGATTCATTCGACAGGAAAGCTTGATCGGCAAATGAGCTCTCTGCACATGATGAAACTGCCTGCGTTTCTAACAATAAGTTCCACGGAATGGCTGTTGGCCCATGCACTGACGGCGCCGGGAATTTTTTTTCAGGTAGGCTTCAAGTTTCAGAGCAAAAAAGGGGTGTTCTGTGCCTAGCAGTGATGTGAAGAAAACGTTTCAATGAATGTTCGATCAATGCGAGTTGATTGCTACTCAGACACTTCAAAGGAGAGACACCCTCCTATCCTTCCTCGAGGCGAATACGCTGATAAGTTCCTCTGGATTCCGATACATGTCTTCCGCTAGTTTACTATCGATTGACAGCAATGCCAAACTGGACTATCATTTATCGCTCATTGTTGCCCGCAGGAACGTCCTCATCCTATTGAGCGCGAAGAAGCTGCGCTCGAAGTTATAAGTTACCGAGGATTTCCGAGGCTAGGGCGTCTCAATATGGCGAGACTTGTCAGTATAAGTTCACGAATACCGAGTCCTCTCTCATCTTGAAGCCGAAGCATCAGCCACCCTAACGAGTCTCTCATACAAAACTAACTGATTCACAGGTATCCTCCTAGTATCTTTCCGGACGAAAACTCTCATCCAACGTTTCAGGGGTCGATATTCTGCTTCCCATCGAGTACTCCATAGGGACTCAAGGGGTCCCCTTTGCCTGACTTGAGTAAGTAGGTCATGAACTCCATGTAGATGCCCTCCAAGTCATCGCCTAGCGTCGCTCGGCCTACCTTCCAATCAAAGAGCAACTCTATAACTTCGAGATCATGTAACTTTGCCACGAAAACCACAGCTGCCATCTCCGCCGTCGACATGGTCTTAACCGCTCCCCAATTTTTCAACAACAGCTGGACATGGTCTCGAACCTCATCGGTTATCCTCGTACGGACGTCGTGTGTAGGCATTAATTCGAGCATGACGCCCAGCACGCCAAGCAAGTGGTCGTCGAGAATCAACTCGCCATAGTAAGCGTAGGCGCCGAGGTTTATGATCACTTCGTCCGGCAAGTTTGTGCAGAGAGAATGATTTTTCTGAAGCAGTTCATCGAGCTTCGGGAATGCGGCCGAAACGACCACTTTGTGTGCGCGATAACTGCGTAGGCGAACTCCGTCGGGACCACATTTTTCCTCCAGGAGCTCAATTTTTCCGGGCAATGTGTTCGGTACGATACTCCAGTCCTTGAAATATGCGTTGTGAGTCGATCCGTGATTCCTAAGGCGAAATATGACGAGGTCACAAAAGTCGAGGGATAGTAGCGATAGCTGGATGTCGGCACATAGCTTCCCTCCAAAGTTCGTGTCGCGTAATTCTCGAGAGCCTCCGACGCCCATCGGTAGTGATCGTGGGAAGATGAAGTTCGAGAAATTGAACGCTTCTGGCTTCCCGGCGACTATTTTTGCTCCTCACGATGCGCTCATTCGGAACTTTTCCGATCCACTGCTCACTCTCACTGCTTGTGTCATTCTCAAACTCCTACAACATATTTCTGCCGTCGCGCCGTAACTGCTACAAACGAGAACGAGATCGCGAAGTAGCTGTCGCTGCCAAGCGATTAATCCTTTGAGCGCATTCAGCTTTCTCGATTGTGGAAGGATCGATTCAAAAGGTTCCAAAGGTTCACGAATCTATTCGGCAGACCTCGTAACAGCTGCAGGGACTTGTTCTCTACCAGAACAAGGCTCTACTAGAGCAACGCCTATTCTGGTGAGATTGCTCCAAAGGGAGCTGACTGGCTTTATGACCGGCGATGACGGCAACGTAATCTGACCGGCAAAGGAATAGACATAGGACACATCGGCATGTGAGTTTTCGGAGCTTATTCCGAATCTTTATTGGAGTTGTCGTCCACGAGGACCCATCCATGTGCGATCAATCGGTCACCCTTCTCAGCTTTGAGCCAATAGTTCATGAGTCTCGTGTACTGTTGCGTGAGATCGCCAACGTCCAAACTCCAGGGCTGATTTCGCCAATCCAGCAGCTGCTCCACGACAGTCAAATCGTGAATCTTTGCAACGAACACCAATGCTGCCATCTCCGACGTGGAGAGCTTCACGACATCGTTTTTATCGGCTAAAATGCGCCGCACATGATCACGAACTGCATCACAAATCCTCTCTTTGATGATCTCTGTCGGAACCAGCTCAAGGAGAGCGCTCAGGACTCCTAGGAATTGCTTGTTCAGCGTGAGAGTTCCAGAATACGCGTAGGCGATGAGACCTTCGATAGTTTCATTGGAGAGAGACGTGTTCAAGACATCGCGATGGTACAAGAACGACTGGAGCTCTGGGAACGCGGAGGACACCACGATTTTGTGAACTTTGAATTCGGTTTGTGACACACTCAGAATGACGAGATCACAGAATCTACCGCCTTCTTGGGCCAACTTGATCGCCGCGGGGAGATTCACGTTGAAGTTTTCCGTGGCCACTGATTTCGAGCCTTCTGCGCCCATGATATAAGCTCCACGAATAGACTCCCACCGGGTTCATCGAAGGCTGTTCCTGAGTAGACGGTGAATCGCTGCTAACACGGCGCCGGCGTCGAAGCGAGAGAAGGAATACCCTCACAATCAGCTGTAGTGAACCATTTTCCAATTCATTGCAGACGAAAGTATTCGAAGCGGCGAAATCCGCGGCTTTGCTCACGAATCCTTCGAACCTGAGATGTCAACGAGTTGTCAAGTTGCGCTCACATCCTCGATGCCAATCATCCACTGGATTGCAATATTCACCCGGGTGGCGATGTTCCGGGGATCCCGCAAGCATCGCTCGGAGTCACAAAGCCATTCGCAGAGCGTATATTGTCGATTGTCGGTTATCGGGGTCGTACGTCGAACTGAAATCAGACTGTGGAATCGGAATTTTGTCATCTGGACTCCCAAACTCAGAAGATGATCAACTTGATGTGGAGCAGAGCCGTGCATCTTCACGGGGCACGCGAGTACGCGTAAAGATCCCGCTCTAAACTTCGAGAGCAGCTCTGACTGATTGTGAGAACCCATGGAGCGCTTCTTCAGAGCTCGCTCTTCCAACGCTCACTAGCCCCAATCGGAGTTTGCAGGAATCTTCGACTGTCGCGAACTGATTGAAGCTTCCCTCTGAGATGCAGCCGGATATGATGAACACTGACAATCGTTCGTGTAAACGATGACGATCGATTGATTCGTCATATTGAGAGTCATAGGAATCACGCTCATAGTTCCCATTACAGGTGGATCCAGCTGGAACGACGAAGTTACTTCTGAGATTTAGGTGTTTGGAGTTTTTCCTGGAGCGTGACAGCGGGAAATTCCGTCAGCCAAAAGTCAGGATCGAACTCTTCCAAGGAACAGATCCGTTTGTCGATGTTTGAGTGTTCCGTCGATGATTCCACTTCTCATCGAACCAGAAACGGCACCGTGTGCCTGCAGGGGGGAAGATCGGCGTAGTCTAGTGAAACCCCGGAGATGCACTGATGGCAATTCACCACCAATGTTCCGGATTCTGTGGACGCTCCTTGATCAGGGGTACTTGGGGCAAGCGATAGCGGGTCAGAAACGTTCAGAGGCTACGCAGATGATCGAACTGACTTCGTTGCTTGAGCAGCCTGGCACACCACAGTAGACATGCACGGCTCAGAATTTCTGAGGGACTTTCTACGCTCTAATCCTGATGCATCTCGACGGATGCTCTTCACTCATTGCATTTCCGGAAATCGTCCGATGAGGACCTGTCAGCGGGAATCCATTGTAGGAACGAATTGAGCGAATTGCTTCTGGTGGAGATTTTATGCCACCCCGGAAGCATTGACACGCAGACCGATTTTGATCCATCAAGAATCCGGCACAAGGCCATGAGGCTCCTGCCATTTATGGAAACCGTAAGTTGACGCAAGCGAGTCTTGTTAGTTTATGCTGTCGGAGTTCATTAGCTCCCGCTTTGGACTAGCCTAGATAGTCATAACATTCATCGTCCATTGGGTGGAGTGGTAGACGGTCGCGTGAATTCGAGACCATTTCAAACGTCAAAGACAGTCGTCTCCGTGTCCGAGGTGAGTCGATACCTGCATCTTCAATATATTGGCTGGCTCTGCTCAAGGAAATCCTAGCAGAGTTGTCTAAAGTCTGACATGGCGCATTGATGGATATGCGCGAAACCCCATATTGTCTCGGTTTCCTTTTCGGGCAAAGATCTGAACAATAGCAACAATTTATTTCTCCCAGCAACGTATTTCGTAGAGATTCAATAACGACCCGAGACCCGTCATTGCGGCCCCGATGAGGAGGAACTTTCCAACGATTGGGTCAAACTAGCTTCACTTACACGTCGTATTTTGAGTTTCTCGCGCCATTCCTCTGCGTATTTCATTACCTTCGGAATCATATTTGATTCATTTTTGATTTCGTCTAAAAAACTCCACAGTTCGAGGAGAGCCGTATCATCGCTGCCACCCACATACGACTTGATTGGGATTCCGTTGTCCCTGTGCACCATGTAGCTCCCAGGGTGGTTGTCAACAAGCAACGTGCGCTCGAGAGGAGTTCCCAGTGTCTCCAGATCTTTCACAAAAACGTCTTTGAACATTTTGCAGTGGTGCCGATAGAATCGGGAGGCTATCCATCGCTCGGGATCGAGTCGATCGAGCATGGGGTCCGCATAATTCGGCTGCGCAGCGGTGAAGACAGCGAGTTGGTAGTGGCACCGAACTTTCTCGAGAAAAGTTTTGAGATTCGGTCTCGTTTGAACAAAAATCGGTCTCTTGTCGCATTCTGTCCGAAAGTCGAAATATGGAGGCGTTTGGTACTCGACATGGACGAGAGTTTCGTCCAGGTCCAAAACCAACATCGGTTTCGGGGATGTTTTGTCAGGCATGAGGAGTTTCGGCGGCAAGGGATGTAGCTGACGAAACAGCGCGATTTCTTTTGAGCTGAGCAGAAATTTTGGATTTAGGTGCATCAAGTCCATCCGACACACAATCGGGATCTTTGTTATCCTCCCAGGAACAGCTTCCGAATTCAGCGCGTGTGGCTTCCGCCATCATTAGCCTCGTGTAACAAGAATGAGATCCGACTTGAATCGTTGTCGCTCTGAAATCGATGCGGGTATTATGATTCTCAATTCTGGTCCTGAAAACTTGACGGTTTTCTCGCGAATTTTCCGGTTATGAGAAGAGAGAATCTAGCCTATGAGATAATAGGAGGCTCTTCCGGCAAAACTTTCAACTCATGCTCATCCCTCTTGTGCTGTCGAGGCCCAAAAGGCTCAGGGTTTGATGAATTTCCACACACATACCAAGCTGTCAGAACCTTCTCTATCCTCAAAGCTCAATAAAAACCAAGCCCTCACGATGCATCGTCGGATGGGAGCTGGAATTTCCCTCTGGCACCGCCGATCGCCGCCCCGATACAAAGAACTATATCTTGCAATTCTCTGGGGCGCGAAACTAAGTTTTCGAGTATTCGTATGATGGAATTGGAATAGCTGACGTCAGAGGCGCGATCCAAGTTTGTATCGCTTGAATGGAATCGGCGCTCCTCAGGACCTTCGCTCCTCTGAAGTTTCCGCCTGCCGTTTACCTTTGCGTTCCCCTTCCCAGGAGAGGGAAAGGCGGCCTGTGTTTCACACATGGTTCACCTCACCCTCATGACGCAGGAATTATTTTTGTCTCTCCGGACAATGGACTCACTTGAAGGGTTTCGATTGGCGGTCATTCTGTCGAGAATGGCTGATAATATGCTGAGAAATGAATCCCTCAATCCCAAGGCGAACGCGCCTGGACAGATAAAGCGAGCCAGAGGAGCCACGGTCCGGGAAATAGCTCATAATCACTCCAATCTTCGTTCTGGAGACGTCGCGTTTTTTGATGAGAATCTGAAAATATAAATAGAACGGCGGTTTCCGATGCAGTCTTATCTCGTCCTTGTTAACTTTAGGACTCCGTACTCTGAAAGGCCGAATATATCGACTATTCATACCCACCGGTCGGAAAGTTTGTTGCGCAGCTATTCGCCATCTCATATCTACGGTCGAAGCCCAAGCGGAACTTGCGAACGAGCCCAGGAGACCTGAAACCTCTCTCGCTCAGTCAGCTTTGTATAGTACACGTACTCGGCGGTGGGGCTTTCGTCAGGCGTCGGCTGCGAAGCCATATGCGTCCTCGTATACTCTAGATGAGCATCTCAGTTGGTCGGTGTGAAGGACCGCAGGACAACTGGGTACCGAGACGACAAGTATCGTTTCCAACGTAAGGTGTCTTCTGTGTTCTGTTGATACTGGAGGACTAATATAAACTCAGTGAGATCAGGGAACCGACTGCCGTTCGTCCATACTTGCCTCTCGTGAGTGAACAACTGATTTTCCCGACATGAGCTCACGTCCTCGATCACCATCGGGTGAATCTCTGAACGTCTAGTGAACCAAGTGTCGCTCTCGTTGAACAACTCGAGCTCATTGTTTCATACTTGAGCTGAGGTAGGTTTCGGTGACCGGCGTTTCCTGTCGGGAAACATCTAATCGCGCGACAATCCCTGAGCAGGAGGGCCCACGCAAGATTGCGTGAAAAATTCGGGGAGACACAAGTGAGGATTCTAGAGGAGCAAAGGGCCTGGCATTCGTCCGAAATGAGTTTTAAATGGTCACATGACCGGGACTATCCCGATTCGGTGCATCGGTTTTTCGGATCTTCCGCTCATTCGGGAGCAGAGTCTCGTCCCGAAAAGGGTCGCGCTGATTCAAAACTAGCGGAAACGGTGTTGACGTTCGCTTCGCTATGGGCCCGACTCGTAGTTCGCGTTGTTGTGGCATGACGGGGAACGTAAAATGCGATGACTTGGCTCAAATATCCAAACTCCAGTTCTGGTCAGTCCCCGCCTCGATCAGATATGAGTGAGGCTGATATGAAGGAGGCTCATGATGGAAGATGCGAAGAGTCGCAAGCATCGCTTCGCGCGGGTCGAAAGAGGCCGGCAGCAACCGGCAACGAACTCTTGATTGACCCCGTCAACGCAACTCATAATCGTTCACAGCTCAAAATATTTTATATGCGCCACGCGGAGAGACTGGGGGAGAAGCGCAGCGGAAATCGGGCTCGCTAAATATAACTTTCGGGCTCCGAAGTTTACAGTTCCGGTTGCTCACGAAACACTTGCGTCTTTTGCATGCATGGCTTACAAGGGATAACATAACTCTCGACTGATCTCTACGAATCGTTTTTTCTCTCGATTTCATAGCTTGAGACTCGAAGCGGCTTCAGAGGGCACGCGGAGACCGCGAAGGATCCTTGTTGTTTTGGTGGGGCGTGTGATTCGCTCGATGAGCGCAGACATTATTGGACGGCCACGATATGAGTTAAATTTGGGAAGCTTTACTCGAATGGATTATCGAGCGAGGGAAATCCGGAAACAATGCAACCGATTGTCCAAAGCTCGCGATTCTCGAAGGGATCTCTTGATAATTTTCAAAGACGCCACCCTCTTGCAGGAACATCGCCTGTGAGCGACTTATTCAAGGGATATAAGCCTGCTCGAACTTCTTGCGGAGCATTTTGCAACAGGATCCCGAGCCTTCCACGGTGAGCGTGCTCTGGGTTGCCCTTTGTTCTCGTCATTGTTATCATTCGTCACATCTATCCTTCCCACGTGGATTGATTCGTTCCCAATCGATTGTTGACCGTCATCGTTTCCGTCTCGATATCGAGATTAGTGTTCAGGTGCTTGAAAGGAGAGTCAAGTTCCGGAGGGTTCAGGACCCGTGGAATCGACGTAATCGAGTCTGTGTGTTTTCAAGGCGGACCGGGGGTTTCTTGAAAGAAGCTCACAATGTGGCTATTGCGGGCGCCCGTCTTGATGCTCGCCTCCATCTGTGTCCTCGCATCTCCCAAATGCCTGGTGTCGGAGCCGGATAAAGACGCTTTCGTGTCGGAATTGCTACGGGAGCTGGATTCAGGACTGCACAAGATCCCTGACCTCCGCGCGAAGATTCAAGGAGTGCTCGATAACAACGCTTGGCGAGACGTGAGTTCCATGGCTGAGTTTTCAGTTTTCAATAACTTCCATTTCGTTTCCAATCTCGTTTCGTCTCTCAGTGCCATCTTCTTGTGTAGATATCTTCCTTTTCATGATTTGGTCCAGAGCTTTTTCTTCTGTTCTGCCACTTTTGAAGCGGCGTTGGAGAGTTCCCGATACAACGTCTTCCAGCAGATTGTCAGGGATTCGATTTGGACGACGCTAGATTTGGCGATGACGATTCGCAGTTTTCCCCTTCTGTTTTCATCTTCCGAAGTGAAAGATGCCGGAACTGTAGCTTGAGTTGTTTAATCGCGAAATTCGATTTCCGATTTGATTTTCCCGCCATAGGGCTCTGATGGGGAATACTCGAGCGATTATGGTGAAAGCGAGGACGCCCCGATCCCAGTAAGTATATCCTACCGAACTACCTGCTCGCTCAAATCTTTTTCCGTTTTTCTCGTTGGCGACAAAGAGATCCGCTTCGGTTTTTCTTTTAGGTAGGATATACTTACGATTCGGTCCCTCTCGTTACCCTCAAGTACGGAAAACAGTCCGATCACACATACAGTCCGAGTCCGATCGGTTTCAATTTTTTCTTTTATTCCGATCATGTTTTTCCTGAGTTTTCTAGCCTTAATTTGCATTCCGCATCCTGGAGGATCAGTTCCAAAGTCTCCTTCTCTGTTGATTTCGGTTGAGGAACGGGAAAATCTGGCGAAAGTTCAAGCGGGGCGGATCGATGAGCCCAAAACCGCTTCGTCTCGCGTATTGAACTTCAATTTGATCATGAGCTAACCTTTCTCCGATCCAGGGCATCAAATTCCGCGTCCTGGATGTGACTGGGTCAGCCGTCATTCCGGAAGAGTTCATTCCACTCAGCACGGACACGATCGCCCACTTTGCTATGGAGGTGTGTACTCTCGGGATTCTCGGTATCGGAAATGCCCATCGTGTGTTTCAAACTTTGAGTGTGCCTCCTAGGGGGTTGACGGGGAAGGAAGGGAGGGACTCGGTTGAGACGGGTTTGCAGATGCTTATGATATTGCTTCCTGAAGAAATTATCATCGCGTTTCAGTACCGGAAAATAATCGCTCGCAAGTACGGCAGCGAGGTCATTGGCTTTTCTAACAACGCCCAGAAAGGCTGTTTCGGCATATCTCGCGTTGGAGAAGTCAAGGGCCCCGGTGTTTGGAAACTCGTCGTTCAAAACGGAGCTGGAAAAGTGAGTACTTCAAACCCCGAAATCGGTTCTTGAGCGAATCATGATCAGAACTTATCGATCCACTTTTCATGATCGATCGACCACTCACGCCACGGGTAAGAAAACTGTTTTTCTTCCGAGTTGCAGGTAATCGCAGATGACATTTGCGTCCGTAAAGACATGCGAGTTTGGGACAAATACATCGTCACCATCGTCAAAAATGTCTAGTCAAAGATATGGGGAGCGAAGAAGCGCTCTGGGAGGATCGAATCTCTGGACGAGATCTAATGCGCTGCTGTCGATGCCGATGATGAAGACGCAGCTGTGATGATGACGCAAACCCCAGCTGGTGCTGTCCTTTTGTTAGCATCATGGGAAGTCCGATTTGGTTATTCTGAGACCCAGCCAGGTTTTCGAGATTCCAACATTTTGGACATGAGCTAGGGTCGGGCTTCGGTGATTGGGTGAGGCAAAGCGCGTACCGCAGCAACCAGATGAAAACTGCAGAACTATGAATCGGAAAGTTCTCGAAACGATCTCATTTACTTTTCCCCCCTGCTCGGAAGAGCTGTCCGATCCTTTCAACAGCCAATAGATTTGAGTTGACTCCTGGTTAGTGACGAATCCGCATCAAAAGCCACGTATGTAAGAGATAGGCTCTGCAGTTTTATCTCCCCTCGCAGACACAACTTGTGGTGAACAGGATCGAGAGACTTGAATCTGAGCCGAGATTGCTTGAGGGCTGATCACAGGATACGAGTACGATATGTGAATAAACATCACACGATGAACCGCAACTGAAAAGCTGAATCAATTGAAGAAATGAAGAAATCGGCGACGATCAGGCAAGACAAAAAGGGGAAATCAAATCCGATCGACTGCGTTGCATGATGGTTAGCGTGCTTGGTACAAGCGCGTGCTGCAATGGTGGACTCCATTAGCGACCGGTTGCGTTGTTCGGGAGGTTCCAGGTTCGAATCCCAAAGCATGCCAGGAGTTATTTGGTAGCGAATACGAAAGAGAACAGCGGCCGACTCCACGTTGACTGGGCGATGATTTGTGTGTCAACCAAAGGAGAAAAAGGGATGCATACCGAGGGGAAGTTTACTGGGAAATTAGCGAACGCCGGCAACATGTGCGGTGCGTGGTGTAAACACATGATCCGCTGTAGACGCTGATCCTCGAATCCACACTGCCTACGTAAAGCACAGCATGCGCGTTGTTGTAAAACATAGGATCGACAGCATCGCTCCGCCAAAACTCAACTCTGCGTGTAGGCATGCATTGACCGGCACTCGAATCGTATCGCAACATGTCGAAGATGACACGCATCAAAACTTCCCGACTTGGTTCTGTGGATCTAGCGGTCACAGGAGCCTTATGGCTTTTCATGAGCCGGAGAATCTCGCGAATCATTGAACTCCACCGCGGCGAACGACTGGCAGCGATTGAGGAAAGCCCCGGCCATTGCGGCTATACAGCAGAGGGGTTTTATGGAGTTGAGCTTCTCCGGTGATTCGCGTCCTGAAGGAGCATATTGATTCGATCTTCACTTGATAGTTAAAGAGCAGCAGCTGAACAACCCGAAAACAGCAGTGAGTAGGATGCGAGTTTCTGCCCTCAGCTATGCTGAAGCTCCACGCTCCATGGGGACAATTTTGTTGCTTGTTACAGGAAAGTAGGGAATTGATCGTCGGAATGGGATCGTGATCGCCGTCCTAATGACAATTGTCTGGAAGCGGTGAATACGGCGAGTTTCACGCATCGTTCAGGACTGCTTGAGCACAGCGAGCGGAGAGAAACCACCTGAATTCCATCGCTCGAATCCTCCGACAATCTATCACTCGGAATAGGCGCAACAAACATTTCTGGGAACAAGCGAGCAAAAACACGGCGTTATCGTGAACGGAAGAAGTTTACGATAGAATAAAAACAACAGAAACACCGATGAATCACAGTGGCGGACCCGTCTTGTTCGGCAGGGCAAAGGTCACCCAGACTCGCGGTGCGTTCAAGTCATTACAGAGTCATCCTCGTTCACATCGTTGAAACCACGATAATCATAATGGTTTTGCAGAGATTACGCCGAAATGATTGAACAGAAGTCGCTTGAATATGCCACCAGTATTGATTGCAGGTCCCCGTGTAGACTGTGGACGAACTCCTCCTCCTCCTGACAAGGATGTACTACGGGCATCTTGACGGCGCCGCGTTTGATGCAGCCGCGTCGCCAGCAATGATTTTTTTGGAAGCTTGAGTCGATGTGCCCCCCCCCCCCTCGAAGGATCGTGAGAGAGAATCAGCCCCATTCAGCCAGAGAACGGAGGTTCAATGATTGGGGATATATTTCCATTAAATGTTCATCTTGAAAGTATGGAACACAAGATCGAAGTTTCAAGCTAAAAGCAGCGGCTTGCAACCACCATCATAGAGATTGTTGAGAGAGTGAGGGCCTCGCAATTCATCAGGTCAGCGGTCGCGTGCCAATAGTTCAATGGTGGAGCTCGTTGAAATTCGAAAATTCAAGCTTGAACTCCACACAGGTCGCTCCATCGCTATCTCTCGTGTATATTTGCAGGGGCCAGGTAATGGTCATTGAGAAGCTCCACCTTCGATGGATACAGCGCCGGCCGTATCGAATTTTGGAGAATTTGTTGAGAAGCCCCCCGCCCCGTGAGCCAAATTTTAGGAACCTTGGATTCGCGGATTCGGAAATTGGGAAGCTATGGCAAGAGAAGCTTCCCGCTGGCGGCGCGGCTGGGTTGATGTATGCATCGCGTTCTTGCTGTGAACGCGCCTGTAAGCTTGCATGCACCCCTTCCACAGACTGCTCTCTGATTCAGATCCTGTTCTCTGGGATAAGAGAACCAACATCTCTGGAAACGGCTTCCACGGTTCCCCAGTTAGGCGAATGCTCACCCTCTAAAGACAGGCCCTGATAGCAGATTTCAGACTATCCAACACCAGGGGCCGCTACATGGGCCTTGAGGCTGTGGGAATGGCTCGAGCAGCAATGCTCGATGGTGCCCTGTTTTCTTAGCCTTGAAATCACAGAAACGTGGGGAACCTGGGGCGGGTTAAGGTAGACTCTAACTCAACAGACCACCCAGCGAACGGTGGTTGGAGCAGCGTTCGATATCTCCTCTAACATGACGGAAACTCAATGCGGGAAATTTCTCAGATTCCGATGCTTGACGTTTTCTTCCTGCAGTTCGAACGACGATCTCTTCGTCCTCTCTCGTCAAGCTGTCCGTGACGCACTCCCGTTCACCGATCGCACGTGGCAGTGGACAACGTCGCTGCATCCACTGTAATGCTAAAGATCAATTCTCGGCAAATAGAGAGCTAATGGCGAGAAAATTTGTTGGTATTGGTATTGGGCGTATTATCCTCATAGTATATGACTCTTTCGCTTCAGAGGTGAGCTCCGCTCATCGGATATTACAAGTTTCTTTCTCCCAGTTCGCCAAGATCCTCTCGCTTTGGTCGCTGCGCTGTTTGAACACTGAAACGAATGTGATTCATGCCGAAACGTTCTTTATTAGCGCATGTGACCTCATCGCCAGCGAATTTCGATTGGTTCCAGGTATTGTGCGAAGACAGTCTCACTTTTCAAGAATCCTCCTGCTGCTACCGCTGCTCCTGTCGCTTGCGGTGTTATCCGTTTTTCTCGAATAGATAGTATACCAGAAATCTCAAACCTCAAGGTCCCCGCTGTTTCCAAACACGGATGGCGAGAGAAAAACAATATAAGGGGCTAGAATCGACTACACCGAGACCGTTCTCGAAGTCGCGCGCACGGTGACAACGTGAGTGAAGCAATATCCGATTCCGTTTGTGCTTTCCATCCTATTTAGCTTACGAATCCAAAACTCGACTTATGGCATGGCATTCTCTTCCCTCTTCTCTCTCCAATTCGTGATTCTTGGAGTTTGCGGGAAAACGAGGGTCGCAAATCGTTCTTCCACCGCAGTTCCAAGCCGCAAAAAAAGTGAATTGTGGTAGAAAAGATTCTCGAAAACTCCTTCGGAGCGTCGTCGTGATAATTTCGATGAGATGCTCATCACAGAAAGTTCACTGAGGGAGGTCATCTAGCCGGTTTTCTTTGGCCGGCCGGCGAATTCGCCGACGCTTTGCACGCAACTCTCTCACTTTCTCAGAAATTTTCGGGTACTTCTGTCGGAATTCCGTTCAACCGGTCAAATTTTCCGTGACCACCCTCGAGGTGCGTTCTGATACGCGGTTTTCTTTTGCCAACTTCTGCCTCACGATCCCGGCCCTCGAGGCAGGGTTTCGTGGAAAGCTATGGGCAGTTATTTTCACTGGAACTTTTGTGGTTTCTTGTGGAAACAGAGCTGCGGACTTTTGCTCGATCTCTCCGACTTATGGAGATTTCGCTGTACGCCATCACCGTGAGTTTGACTTCGCTAACGTTTTCCCATTGTCTCTTTAGCAGAATGAGGTTCATAGTCTGGGCCGCGTTCGTCGGCGCCGCCTACGCGGCTCCTCTGTCGGAGGGCTCATGTTCCGAAGACTGCATCAACTACCTCCTTACGGACGCCGGTGGCCCGAAGGTGCTGCGACTCTACCGAGAGCTTCTGAAACCTGACTCTGGAACTTTGGTGAGTTTGTCACCCATCAAGTGCCCGCTGTTGCAGGCTCTGGCCTACAATCTCTCCGAGCTCCCATGTACAGGCCTAAATCTTGCACGCATGCCTCGGCATTCGGAACTATTGATGATTTTCCGGGTTCGAAGCCCAGGTTGAGATGATCTCTGGTTTCGGGAGCCAATTTTGCCCATGGGGACAGCCCTGTTGGTATTGAATCCGAAAGTCTGGCATTGTTTCAGAGTCCCGTTGACGTTAACGGGCAAACCTACGAAGTTTCGTACACCAAAAAGAACCTCATCCAGAACGCTGTCCGTAAAGGGGTGAAGGAAAGCGTCATTGAGACTATGCTCGACGATGCTGCCATCGTTCCGAGATCCTCATCGAACAGGGTGAGTTTTGCTTCCTTCTCAATCATCGCCTCCCTCTGTATGACGTGAGTTGTAGTTGGCAGCAATCTCGAGTGCTTTCAGGGAAGGTGCATGATTTGCTCCGGTTTGTTCGTGTCTGATTTTGACTTACCTCATCTCAAAACTGAAGAAGTTCAGACGTCGATTCCGAGTCTAACTACATACCTCTAAAAAAAAATGCCTGATTCTAGCGTTTCTATCAGTTCCCATGCTCCATTCTTGAGCCTTCGATTAATCGATGTACATGGATTGATGACAGATATCCGAAACACCTCCTTCTCACCGTGACCAACGGCTCTTCTAATCATCCACGGTTCTTCATCACTTCCAGCCCATAACCCAGCAGAAAGTGGAGCCGATCCACGAAAGACGTCCCAGTCATGAACCACTTTCCAGTGGACATCGCATCTACACTAACAGCAAGGGTGACGTGAACATCGACGTCAAGGGACAAACACTTCGTGTTCCGGACGATCTCACCCGTCTCCCCCAATTGGTTACCGATACGTCACAACTCAATGTGAGTCTCATTCCGGAATCGAGCATTGATCGAAAAACTCAGCGCGTTCCATGAAATTCGCGGAAATCCACACAGAGTGGGCCGATATGAGAAAGCCTATTCAAACTTGGAATTCAAATAGAGCTCATTTCCCGCAGGACATCATAAGACAGTTGCAAGAGCTTGGTGTTCCGATCACCCGCGACGGGAACAAGGTCACCATTGGGAGCCCATCGTCGCCCCAGGGTCTCACTCTGCGGGTTGCCATCAAGAAAATCGACGACAAGGTCAGCAGCGTGACGATTACGGCAAATGACGACAAGTACACCCTGCCCGGTGACGAAGCCAGACTGAATCGCTATCTCGCTCGCGAACCCGAGGTCGCCTATCATATTCTTAGGATATTTTCGACTCACGGCGTGCCGGTAGAGTATGATTCTTCAACGAAGACCCTGAAGACCAAGCTTCACTCCGAAGAGGATATCCTCGGCTCCAGAACAGCGCTCGGAACTCAGGCTGCGCCGAGCACTTCGCCAAAGGTGATCCGGGTTGGCTCAAACAGCTACTACCTACCGGATGATTGGGACAGACTGAAGCGGGACATCCAGACCGGACGAGTTTCTGTGAGGGGCGTCTCAGAGGTTCTAGAATCGGAGAAAATCTATCCGCCAAGTGACGTGGTTTCAGTTATCCGGACCAAAACCTCGACTTCGCTATCCAGGGTGAGTGACCGATCTTTCTATCTCATAATTCCTGGGGATCAGCCTTACAGTCCTGCCGCACAGCTTGAAAGAGATCTGTGAGGAAACCATGAACAAAACATGTGAATCATACAAATTCGATCGAATCCCCAGATTTTGGTGAAACGATATGGCGATGAGGTGACTTTCGAGCTCGGTGGCCAATCCTACAAACTTCCTGGAGACCAAATCGCACTCGAGAAAGCTCTGAAGGAGAACGATTTCCCCATGGAGCTCGTCCGAGACTCTCTCCTCAGGATCGGCATTGACTCCAGACGTGTCGGCTCAACTCTCAGGGTTCTGACCCCGGGTAGCGACACCTATTTCAGTGGACTGCCGACCACCAAACAGTACGACTACAAGATCGTGTCCAGGTCCCGAGGTGTTGAAGGTAAGTTGGGATCCGCTCCGATCCGGCACCGTGCTCCTCAGCGATGGGAACATTGGGGATTAGAATTCGTGGCGAGGCGATTTTTCGGAAATTCCGAAGAATATCCAAGTGAACCGACTGAATTCTAAATGTCTGACTTTCTATATTTCCCGCAGTTACCGCTGGTTCTGAGGTGTATGATCTCCCGAACGACAAAGTCCGTTTGGAGAGCGACATCGCTTCGAAGAAGGTTCTCCCACGAACTTTGGTGGACGCGCTCAACGAGGCCGGGATTTCATCAACCATGGACATTGACAAACAGGAGATGACTGTTCAGCTCAGCTCAGGAACACTCCGGTAAGAGAGAAAATAACTCGGGACGACTCCAATCTCTGACATGGGTGCAACTCAGTTAGCAGCATGCATTCCTCTGAGCTCCGCTTTTTAAACGTTACCCGGATTCTACGTTTAGCATTCCGGTGCGATTGAGCACGGGGACACAAAGGGTTGGATCTCGGCTGCGTCTCAACGTTCGCGGTTACGAAGGCAACAAGGTCTACACGCTCACCGTCGGGGAAAGTGGAACAGATAAAATCGAGTTACCCTCGGACGTCAGTGTTTTGAACAGCTACATTCGTTCCGGAAAGGTTGACAGCGATCTTCTCCTGCAGCTCCTGAGTGAGTACCGCGAGTTTTCATCGTCGAGTATCGAATCAATGCATGGCGAAGGCTTCCGATCACTCATCCGTATCTTCGGGATGCTTGTCGTAATAGTGTTCCGAACTCAGAAATTGTTCTCTTTTTCTCTAGGTCGAATGGGAGTTTCTCACCGATACGACTCCACCACCGGTTACCATGTCGTGACATTGAACGACCGGACTTACGACATCGAAAAGTCTAAAGAGTGAGTACGAACTTTTGGAGAACGGCAGAGGCTGGCGTGCGATTCTTCGGGAATTCAAAAGTAGAAACTTACTTTCGTTCACCATGACAACGATCCAATGCTCCACTTCCCATCCGATTCGAGAAACTGAGGGCTTTCGATTGTCCCTCGGGATGTTTCTATTTGTTGGGAGCATGAAGGAGTCAGATGATATGAGTTAGCTCTCCTGAGATTTGGATTGCGAGTGCCGGCGCCACCCTCTGCGCAACAGAACGCTGTTTTGAAGATTTCGGACGCAACCTTTCATATATTCCAACAGCTATCCTCATTATTGAGTCATCCGCGTCTCAACTGATTCCATCTTTCATTTCTCAGGAAAAGCGGCGGCTTCTCAGTAAGTGAAGACTGTAACTCCTGCAGAGAGGAAGGAAGCTCGCCGCATGTACAAGAGCGAGTCTTCTAGAAGCAGAAGACCTTAATGGAGGAGGATGGAATGAACGGCGCTGGCGATGGGAATTCCAACGTAGGGGTCGAAACAAATGGTTGGAGAGTCTCGATATAAAATGAGCATCGAAAGAAGCTTTTCAACGAAATATATCCTGTGTCGTTTCTCTTCCCTTCTGGCGTGTATCATTCGATCTGTTTCCCGGTTGCCTCAAACAACACAAAAACAAGAAAAACGCCGAGCGGAACGGTTCCCACCCGAAAGTCAAGGGTACTCGCCCGACGAACGGATCCATCTGTGACTTCTTCAGTTCGGAGCGACTGCAGAACTCTTTTTTCAAATTGCTCAGGAGAACTCCGGGTACGCGCTCGTGATCATCTCAATGCACGGGAAGGCGTGGTTGACATACTCTTCTCAAAACCGCAAGGATAGTCTCACCGATGGCCTTCGAAATGAGCAAATCGATATCGCTACGAGAAAAGTAACCGCGAGCTCTTCGACAAACATCGCTCGGCGCGTTCTGCACGATAAGACATTCAGCTGTCAATTCAGCTGTTGGCTCTAAAACCTCATAGTACTAGCCGGCACACCAGAGCTGCTGAATATTATTCGTCGGTACACGGTGTTCGCAGAGAGAGAAGGAAGCCTACTTGTGAGCAGGCTTTCAATCGCCTGCAAGCTCATAGCATCCGGGTTGAAGCTCGCTGTATCTCTTGTTAGTGAAAAGCTGGCTTGGGTATTAACATGTCGTACATCAACGTGGACTGCCTTGGCCGAGTACGGTTTCCGCCGAGGACAACGTTCGACAGGGTAGTATCTCGTTCCGGTCGGACTGAGGTCGTCGAAACGGGCTTGCGAATCTTTGCTGCAGAGATTTGCGACGAGGAGCTTTGCCGCAGAGAAATGTCGCCGCGAAGAAATGTCGCCGGCTTTATGTGACCGATGAACTTTTTGAGGCAACAAAGACTCCGACCCGGGAACCGGGGAGCGGAGATATTATCCGGGTCACTGAGGCTTGAATGTCCCCGGAGAAGAAGCATTCTTCATTTGATTGATTTGCCTCGGCGAGGGAATAGCTGATAGTGGTAGTGAGTATTTTGAGGGATTCTAGTAGATTCGCCCCTCGGATTATCGCTGAATTCCACTCCCATTCTGGGGGTCCTCTTTACACATCCTTGAGAGCCAAGAGATGTTCTCTGAACCGGTTCGGCGACTCTACCTCTCAGTAATTTCTCATTGCTGCGTTCCGATCTGAGTGATAAGACTGAGATGAATATCAGCTGCCCGGTTCCGACCCTGCTAGACAAAATGATGTCATTCGATGACGGTGAAACGTATCTGAGAATCCTGAAATCGGCGTGATCAGCTCTCGGTTCATCACTGCTGACGTCACGAGGGTATCCTCTGAAAATGGAAGAAAATCTTGGCGACATTCGGACCTCGGGGAACAACCTTCACGGAAACCCCCACTTAGCTCGCCTCTATCGTGACTGAATTCTCAGGTCTTTGGCTATGAGCGGCCAGGGGCAAGAGCGCCAAAATCTTCCAAGCTCCTGTTGACACGGAGTCAAGCAGCCCTCAAGGAGCTGGACTCAGCCTCTAGAGCAGTGTTTCTCAACCTTATTTTGGCTTGCCCCCCGTCACGGGTTTGAAATGTCCTCATGCCCCCTCCCTTATCCGTCTCGATGGAAATAACTGCGAAAAAATTACATGGTCAGTCATGACCCCGTTCATAAAGTATGTGAATCGTTGATCACTCAGGGTAAGAAGAGCGCTAATGTGACAGTCACTACCGTAGCCAGGAGGGGAGCAAAGTTTTTGGGTCGCCCATAGGACTCCATGTTGAAGCTCAGCATCATCGTTCGCTGCCCCCTCCCCCAAAGATAGTACAAGAATGGTCTTAGCGAAAGGTCTTAGCGAGAAATCGTAGCGTAGGTCTTCGAAGGAGCTTCTCTGCGTACTCTGAGTGAAGAAGCTGAGATGTCCAGCGACAAAGTCTATAGCGCCACTCGAGCAAACATGGACGCTAGACGACCAATCGATGTCATGCACATGTTACCGGCGACCGCACATCCCCACATGGATAGTCGACAGGCGCGTCGCCAGGGGGGGGCTGAGTGGGCTTTAGCCCCCCCCCAGGACCCCTTGGTTCATACTATCCCAGTTGAGGTTTCTGGTTAAGCAACCGATTTTCGGAGAATTTCACAAGGGTACCCCCTTAGGGAAAAAGTTCAGCCCTCCCCCAGGGAAAATCCTGGCGACGCGCCTGATAGTCGACGCGTTGCCTCCAACACCAAAGGCCAAACATGTGGATCTGCGAGAATATGTTGAAGCTCTCCCAACTGAGCAGTGATCAATTCGTGAGCTTTGAGCACATTCAGCGAAAACGTGTGATGCTCAGCTACATCGCCGATCATACCGACAGCTTTCACGTTTACTACTCGGCACCGGAGTGCAAAAGGCTCATCCAGAAGCTAGTGTCGTGTGGGGCTCTGTTGACGACTGGGACCGGCGACCTTCCAAGACTCTTCGAGCAAATCAGAATCCATTTGAGGCTCGAGCAGACCCCTTGGTGGTTTTTGTCGGATGAGTTCACGAAGGTTGCACGCTCAGCGCTGTGTAAGCTTTCAGGAATCGACTGGGATCCTGTTGAGCTCAAACCGTTGTTCAGGGGGATTTTTTGCCGCCTGGTATTGGGCAGCCGCCTCGCGGGAGTTGACCTTGGAGTGCCGAGTCTATGGTGCCTAGTGCTTAGCCGCGAAGAAAATACAGCCTTCGGAAATTAGGGAGCTACCACGGACGATCCAGCGAACAGCTTCGGCACATATGAGGTTGTAATGACGTGGTCAATTTCACTAATAAATACCGTATTTTCTCTAATAAACGGGCGGTCTCCAATAAGCGGGCACTCTCCAATAAGCGGGCACTCTCCAATAAGCAGGCGGGTCTGGGACGTTTGAAAAAATAAGCGGGCAGTCTCCAATAAGCGGCAGTGAAACTGCCGCAAATATGAGCATGGCCATTCCTCACGCTCTATCGTTCGATTTGACCATTTCAATTCCTTGAGATTTGTGATGAAGCCATTCAGTTCTGATCGCAGCTGTTCCGACAAACGTATGTGCGTTCCCGCTGATGTGTTGGGGTAGAAAGCTTGGGCTCCAACACGATGTAACATGATAACATCTTAAGAATGAAATAGAGGTGTGAAACTTCCAAAATGCGCCATATCTAGTTCCTTCGAAGTTTCACCCGGCTTAGGCCTCTCTTTCCGGCCGGATTTTGAAATGACTTTCGAACGCCGAAAGAATAATCGGGCAGTCTCCAACAAGCGGGCAGTCTCCAATAAGCAGGCGGGTCTGAGACGTTTGAAAAAATAAGCGGGCAGTCTCCAACAAGCGGGCAGTCTCTAATAAGCAGGCGGGTCGGAGACGCTTGAAAAGATCGGAAGTATGCGCTAGACCTGAGCGATACTTTTCCCATGGCAAATTTGGGTTAAAAGTATGAGAGTTTCACAGTGCACCCAACACAACACGAGACGAACTCACGTATACCAGAAACAGCTTCTTCAATCAATGCATAACTTCGTAGTCTTTGAAAGTCAAGACGCGCCACGCAGAACGCGCGGTAGAGACAGCAACAAATATGGGGAAAGGGAACAGTTGGAAACCATATCACTTCCGTTAGAAACCCCGTCACCTCGAAGCAAACCATAAAACGGAATCCTCCGTTAAAATAAGCGGGCGGCCCGCTTATTAGAGAAAATACGGTATTGGGTTTCTCTGGTTCCTGAATCTGAATCGTACTGGATTTGACTTCGCGAAGTTTGCGTGGTTTATAAGCTTGCTCTGATTCGGAGTAGAATGCTCGGTTAGAAACGAACGTACCGTCCACTCAGGCGACCATGGACGGACTAATGGAGAACGAGTTGAATCATACTTGTCGTGAGCGGCATCCTGCTCGAGGATCCGGGCATCAATATTCCCTGGGACGGCTCTGACCCGAGATTCTCTCGCAAAACATCGCGATAATAATCGTAGAAAAGTAGAAATAAAAGTGTCAGGAAGTCGAGCAGGCTCGATTGTATCTTTAGAACTTGCGCAAAACCAGTGCTTGATCTTGGTGTGCCTTTGAAGTCATGCTCACGGGCGCGACTGATAAGCTCAATCTGCGGGCCGGTCCGGGCATGGAAGACCCGAAAACTCTCCGTTCCGTTAAAGTATGGTGTGTGGCAAGGCATAGCCGACGCGTTGCCTTCAGCACCAAAAGCCAAACATGTGGATCTGAGAGAATATGTTGAGACTCTCTCAACTGAGCTGTGATGGATTAGTCAGCTTCGAGTACACTCAGCGAAAACGAATGATTCTACTAATCCACACACAAAATAAACGGCTGAGCTTGCGAGAGTCTGTCACCTTGAACTCCATGGGAAGTAACAGTAGGAGAGCCGCGATTGCTTTGGTATCCAGTGTATGGGTAGATTTAAAGGTTTCATGAATGGATACCAGTTTTCTTTGGAAACTTTTCGGAGGTAGTTATTAACTGAAGAAAACTCAGGAAATGACGTCAAAAAGCGCGTTGGTGACCGCTTCAGATTGAGCTTCGTCCCTTTCTCGGAGCTTCTGACACTTCTGATCACTAGCCTGTGGGTGATTGCGAACGGAGGAGCCCTTCGACGATCCACGATCGGTGGAGCCCTTATCTAACTCTCTGGAGAAATTCGACGAATTTTGCCGTCGGTGCCGCGTGGTACACCCGCGGATAAACCCCTCACAGAACGATAAGACCGCGGGACGTATCGCCAAGCATATAACTCGACAATAACGGGGGGGAGTTGACTGTCGTCGTTTGTTGTTCTCGTTTCTCATCGGGTTCGCAGATAAGGCGTAGATGAACGAACCAGAATCAGCCTCCGAGGAAATCTGCTCTGAAGTCGATTTGACGTCCATATTTGCACAGAAAGAGCCTAAGAGAAGAAGAGTCGATTCCATGCAGGAGCTTCATCTATGTGCTCATTCAATCGGGGGCCGAAATTGCGAGACTCGAATGTTCAAAAAGGACAGAGTCTGCGGCACAAAACCACTGAAGCCTCGAAGAGCGCTATGGTCACGCTGATCGCCAAACCGACGGCGAAGAGAGAAGCTTGAAACTCGAAGTCCTCTGAAGAAACGAGTCTCCCGCCGTCCAGTAGATCTGATTCACGCAAGCATCGTGTCCTCGGCCGATGAGACTCCTCTTTACAGTGCTGCTGACCGTACGCAGATGACAAATTGAAGGCCATGTACCTCGTCACGCTTCGCTGGAAGACTCTTGTTTTATACCGGACCCTGCTCCTTATGATCGAATGCGCCCGAAACATTTGAGCCAAACGCAAACAGCATCGAACACCTTCCAAGTCCCTGGAGAGCTTGGGAATCGTTTGCGTACTAGTTGCTTCGACAACGTCGGAAAACTTCGGTCGCAATTCGTTGAACCTGTACTGGGGTTCGGTGAAACTGACTTGATATGTCTTCAGGTCGGCGAGAATCGCTGTCCTTGTTAGCTCGATATACGATTCATCCTGACAGAGGACGCCGCCGCGCACCAAATGCAACAGGTCATTCGCAGCTAAAAAGGCCGCTTTATGAGAGCCCATTTTACCTCTGCGCTCTGTCTCGACGACATACTTGGAATATTCGCATCGATCAATCGAGCGCACCCTTCCTGAGGGAAGGGCCTGGAGGGCAGCCAGGATATTTCCACGGAAATAAACGGCGAGAACTTGACTGAGTAATATCCACGAAGCAAGAAGCAGGGCGTTTCGCCCTCGACGGAAGTCAATCGGCGTGAAGAGGCTGCAGACGAGCTTCAAGAAGAAGTAGGCTTTTTTTCGATGCTGGAGCAGCGACATCGCGGCAACGGTAGCCAACAAGGCAAGCCAAACCGATGGGGACGCGAGATTTCTTGCCACATGAAGACTCCTCCCCTCTATTGGCACCCTCGCGATTGCCATGATGGGAATATGAACAATTGCCATGGCCTGAGCCTGAAGCCGAGGGGGTGCCCAGACGGTAATCAGACGGATGATGACGGTCAAGTTCTGACCCGGGGACTTGAGATAAACTTTCATCTCACAGCCAGCGTATGGCAATAAATTCAATGTGATCTTTTTGATCCGATAGAGTTCCGGTGGTTGAATTCTCTTCACGAGTTCTTCGACTGAGCGGTACCGGGTGAAGGTCACTGGAGCTGTTGGGAACGTGTAACGCAGAAAGTCAGAGTGTCCAATTTGATCCGACGAACGAAGCGTCCATAACTCCGGGAAGTTCGTCCGGAAAATGGCCAAGATTTCCACGAAAGTTTTCTTGACGGTATACTCCGAACCGCCCCGTTCGGAAACGATGGGAGTCGTTAAACAAACGCTGATTATGTTGGGTGGTGGCAAGCCAAAAGTCATGATTAAACTCTGCACACGGCTCGTTTGGCCAAGTAAATTGAGTGGTGATGTTGGAATGTTAGCAATCAGCTCAGGTGTGCAGGTGAGTACAATATATTTTGCCCTGTCCATGTGGCGAACCCTGTGCTCGGCAGTGGAATCGAGGGTCTGCCGGAACGTAGGCAGGAAAAACCTCAGAGCTGAAATTGTCGTCTCTTCTGATACCGCCATACTCAGATCACAACCAAAATCCAAAACCACGCAGGCATCTCTTGTGCATAGTGTTGAAAGGAGGCGTCCCAAGAATGCGTCTATACTGCGACGATTTGGTGTCGTTTGGGCAGCGGACACGGCGACTAAGGTGCAAATGATGAAGAGGTTCTTCATGATGCTCATCGTGCGTGAGCAGGCACGATGCGCATCCTCACGATGCGTGGAGCTGGTTGCTGAGAGCGATGAGCTTAGTATCCACGTCAGCGACGAGTTCCCTGAGTCCGGGTAGGAGTTGGAAAAGCGTTCCTCAGTATCGATTTTTAATGGATAGGAAATGCGTTAGAAGAGGTGTTCATGTTAGGGCTGGCTGCCGCTGGGCACAAAATCACTCGGATCGATGCAGATGATCCAGGTGGAGGGGCCGGGATGCGGGATGGTTACGACAGAGTAGGAATACCTCTAGATCGGAGTCCTATTAGGCGTGAGGATTCTTTTCCGTCCAGAAAACGCTTCCTTGCCGCGATGCTCACCCGAAGTCGCGGCGAGTCTAAAACATCGGGTGATCAGCTCCGCAAGCAAGGTGTGAATGTCGACTCCTGAATCGACTTCGTTCCGAGGTGCACAGAAAACCCCGATCTATTGTTCGCCATATCCATGAACCACTCCCTAGCTGGATTGGACTTTGAATAGATTGAGGCGCGTCCATGTTTGATCACTTTCGTTGATCAATGACCTTGAACGCCGTAGATGAATGACTACAAAGGTAACGGTTTTCGATCCAGAGAGCGCGCGAAAGACGCGCTATAGAGGCTGTAAGGGCAAACGTAAGTAGGAGTGCAATCACGGAAGTGGAGAGATTGCTGAAGAATGTCAGTCGAAGGAAGACGCAAGGAACTTCTCCGGTCGGGGGTGCAAGTTATCACACAAACTCTCTTTCTAGTGGTAGCGGAGGAATTCCGAGCGGAAACAAGGCAACGTCGACGGAGGTGGCCGGTCGTCGCGCACAGCTGAGAGCTTCGGCGACCCTCTTGAGGGAATGGAGAGACGAAATACCGGCAAACTTCCAGAATCATCCGCGAATGAGCGGAAGCTGGGTTGAAGAACTCCTGGAAAAGATTGGCCCGAGCATCCTGGAGAAGCACTTATGGTTCCGCGAGCCACTTCCCACGACGACGAAGCTTGAAATGACCCTGCGGTTTCTAGCGACAGGCGACAATATAGGAACACTCGGCGGTCTGTACGGGGTATCGAACAGCACGTCCTCAAGTTTTTTTTCCGGAAGTGTGCCGGGCCATAGATGACGCGCCGGGGACTTTATCAAGGTTAGTGAAATCATCATGCCAACGCACGGGGAAGCGTGGTTGGCATTCTCTTCTCAAGCCGCAGGGATAGTCTCATTGATGGCCATCGAGATGATGAAATCAATATCGAGATCTGAGTTTAGTACGCTCATAATATCCGTGCTGAACCTTGCTGTATGTCTGGGTGATCAGAAGCTCGCCGGGATGTTAAAACACCGCACATCAACATGGACTGCCTCGACCGAGTACGGTTTTTGCCGATGACGAGATCCAATAGGCTGGAACCTCGTTCCGGTTGGACTGAGGTTGGCGGGACCAATACGAGCAAGTCATTTATTCATCTCACAAGGGAGGTGCACGACCTCAACCTGGAACTCCTCGACCAAACTTGCAGACGGTCGTGGGCTTATATGTACCTCATACCACGAAGGTGTTTAAAAGCGGTCAAATACGAAGTGGGAACTCCACATTCGCAGCCATTGCAGCCTTTTTAACTTGGGAATGCCCCGAATCGTCGATTTTGGCCTACTTGGCGGCGCAGTCACGATTTTTCCTTTTTCATTCAGCCGATTTCGATCACGTCTCTGATATCAGTGTGCTCAACCCGTGTCTCTGTCCAAGTTTGGCCGCGAAACTTCGGATTGAGGTTGTTCACCTTTCTTCTGAGAACCGGGCCGCCATCTCGATATGAATTGCTCTCGCAGGTTGAGGTCGCATGATTTAAGTTACAGGCGAATATTCGCACGGGTGCTCCAAGCGGCGGTTGAGAGTCCGGGCTCGATCGCCGCAGCACGTGTCTCGGATCTCCCCTCGAAGACTCCGGCTCGGAGTGCGGGGAGATTTGACGGGCCGTGTTCATCGATGACATGATGCGCCTTCAAGTGTCTGTTGGAAGCACACGTTGACCGGTTGCAGCTTTCCTCATTAAATTCAATGGAACCGCTCCTGAATACACAACTCGAGGGGTAGCAAACGATTCGAATGTGTAAAGCTCACGGAAATGAGACAACGCTAACCTAGTCACAGATGGCCAACTTCGGTTTGCGCTCGGTGCCAAATATCTCTTGCCTCCGGAACCATCGCCCGACTCATTTTTGACAAAAGGCACGTCTTACCGGGCGTCAGCCATTGGCTTCTCCCGGAAGTCGCAGTAACGGAAGTAAGTCAATACTCAGTCGAGTGAAAAGTCAAGAGGTTTGCTTCCGACTCAAACTAACTCAAGCTTTCCAATTGGGTTCAGTACCTTACAGTCAAACTTCAGATTTGTCATTCTTTCTACATTAATTCCGAGCCAACGCGCTCCATTCTCATCTATGAAAGACTCGGACAAAATCCCTCGTTGTGAAATCGTTCCAGACGCCCATCCCGATGCAATGCATCTCGATTCGTTATCTTTCACATTTGGAATCATCGTTTATTGCGATTTGTCTGGAGCGTCTGACTTCTCTCGATGTGCTATGGATGGACAAACATAAGAAGTGGCATTGAGTGGCGCCGAGAGGAAGAGGCTTCATGATCTACGCCGTGAGAGTGATGACTCAGACACGATGCCGGTTAGCGACGCCCAGCTACGAAGCCAGATAAGATAACTTGTCGCAACAACGGAATTCCAGGCCAGTTTTCTGCAGCAAAAAAACGGAGTTGCGTTTACCGTCTGTGACAGGTTTTGGTTCGCGCGCGATCTCCAAGACGCTCGCCCGATGCATGCGCCAACTTTGAAACTCGAACTCTTGGCGAATACCACCTCGTGTATTCTTTTCACCATCAACCAAAATACCGTATTCACTCTAATTAGCGGGCATTCTCTAATAAACGGGCACTCTCCAATAAGCGGGCACCTTCGGAAGCGTTTGAAAAAATAAACGGGCACTCTCTAATTGACGGGCACCCCCTAATTAACGGGCACGTTTTGTGTGATGCACAGACTGCGCGCGCTTGAGCGCGGGAGCCTGTCGCGATCTTCCCGCGGCGCCAAAATGTGTGTAATGTATGTAACGCGCATAGAGGAATGAGTAAAATGAGTTCCGGGCTGTCAGGGCTCTGCATCGGTCTCTCACGTTGTCTTGCTTTTCAAAATCGGTTCCTGCGCTTGGAATATCTCCTCTTTCGACCTCGCCGCCGCCCAACCGAGTTCACCACACCACGCGCTCTTACTAGTCTCGGCCTACAAGCCCTCAGTTTCCGTCTCCCGAAGATCTGGGAGTCCAAACCAAAAGGGATCCGTGACCTCGACTCGTTAAAAAAATATTTAGAGTTCTGAAGGACCTTCTGCTGAACAATGATTCGTCTTGCCGTTGTGATATTTTTCCAACATTTCTTTATATTCACGTACTTTTTTTTCTGTGAGAACTTCAGCGAGCAGTCGGGTACTTGCAGTTCCGAAATGAATCCACATTGAAATTGAAATTGAATTTCTCGGGGAATCTTGGATCAAACTTGGATCGCTGAGATGCGAGCACGTTCCGGTGCATTTGAAAAAATAAACGGGCACTCTCTAATTGACGGGCACTCTCTAATTAGCGGGCACGTCTTCGAGGTATTGAAAAATTGACGGGCATGCTCGCTTATTAGAGTGAATACGGTACATACACCATTCCGAGCTCTGACTCGCCGTTTGCCTCAGACACTGATCCATACCATTGCATGAACCAGCGACCACAAACGTACTCTACGCCCTACGCCGAGCTCAACGAACTTTGGATACATTTTACGACGTACCTTACGTCTGAAAGTCTGCGGTCACCGACCGAAACGCCCCCGGTTTTTTTACGGCAAAGATCCAGCGGCGGAATTTCTCCGCGGCAAATTTTCTCTCGGCGAATTTTCTAGCGGCTAAATTTCTCTGCGGCAGAGGTTTGCAGGCCCGGTTACGACTTCCCTGCGAACTTGTCCCGTATTCTCTGAGCGGTCGGGTTGAAACATTCAATTACGTAATGCCAGGCAATGGTTCCGGCTTAGAACGCGTGGATTGGCTCAGTCACATCCCTAGCCGTATGTAACCGGCGCGATTCTCATCTCCTGGAACTATATTCCCTATTCCAGAGTCATCTGATCCGTGTTCTCAAACTTCAGTTTCCCGCTTGATGATGAGGACGCGGAAGCTGTTAGCTGAATGTTCGAGTCATACGTATTCATGCCGCTTTCGCAAACCAAAACAGCGGGCACTCGAAAACCGCGGTCCGAGGCCGCCGGTCTCCTCCAAGATCCGCGGGTATCAACCGCGGTTTCGACGCGTGTTTCCGACTTGCGGGCATCGTTCGCCGTCAGAGAAGTACATGCGGCTCGGCGGATCTGCGTGGCGGCTCTTTCGCCATCGGGTCGACCCCCGGGAGTCAAACTGACCAAGACTGCCCACCAATTTTCCATAATCCACGCCTGGCCCCTGACGGTCGACCCCTAGAAGGGTCGCGGGTCGAGGTAGCTCGATAAATGAAATAAATGATTGCTCGAGAACGCGACAGAGAACGTTGTTTTCGGAAGCGGTCAGGACCGCGTTACGGATCCAGTGGATTCGAATCAGATATCCCTCCGCTCAACTTATGTCGAAGAGTGGTGTTTCCGTCTCAAGCAATCACCCTGAGAAGATGCCATTTTATTTCAGAGTGAAATTCATCATCATAACAATTTATTCACCAGATTTTCAGTATTTGGTGTGTGACATGAGCAGATATGATGTTGATCGCATTGAGCGTAGCAAAGTCGGCAGATGCAGTCGAGGCTCGGTGCGTGACAGTTCTCTTTGCAACATATCATGAAATGAAAACCATGGACTGCTCATCTCGTGATTCTGCTTCTGATCTTGCTGGCCGGGCCTTTCCAGAAGTCCCTCCTCATGGCGGGGGTCGAGAAGAGGCCAGGGTCTATGTCTGTTCTTTTCCAGAGACATAGTTGCAGAAGATCATCTTAGGCTTGGGTGCTCGGCAAATTGAGTTTCCTCTTGACATCCTCGGGAAGCAGATTCGTATTCGCAAGCCAGTAGACCAATCTGCTCTTGGTTGTGCGATAGAGCCCGAGTTTGAGCTTTAGATAATACGCTTCCAATATGTCAAAGGCGTCGAACTTAGGGGTCTTCATCGAACGGAGTGAGATTCAACTCACAAGAGGTTCCTCAAGTTCAACTGCAGATCGGATTAGAAGACTACGTTTGGAAGACCGTTTGTTGAATCCGTCGAATATTCGCGAGTCCGTCACCGAACATCCCAACCCGCCGGCTTTATGTGACCGATGAAGTTTTTGAGGCAACAAAGACTTCGACCCGGGAAGCGGGGAATGACAATGTTATCCGGGTCACTCAGAGATCGCACTGTCCGGTCGGCGAGCCTGACGGGATTGAGCTCCCTTGCCAGGTTCGCTTTCTGGACTTCGTTCTCGAGGAATTGGAAAACTTCACCCATGTTCGACAAACGTGAGCCATGAACGTGCAAGGTGTCGAGTTTCTTCAGAAGCTGCGGAACCGTCTGCTCCAACATCGATATGCTCACCGCGCTCGAACTTTGCGATGAAAGACATAGTTGCTCTAGATCCGCTGCGCTCAACGCGTCCCAAAGCTGAGAGCTGTGCAAAGGCAGCTCGACGGCTTCCAGCTTGAGATGGCGAAGATTTGAGCATTGCTTGAGGAAGCTTCTGAGACCCCGCCATTGTCCAGTGGAAGGAGAACTGGATCTACACTTGAAGGTCTTCAATGAGCAGGGCTTCTCGAGGCATTCGAAGAAATCCACGCTGAGGTTGACGTCATAGAACGTGAGCTCTTCGAGACATTGAAAACCGCTCAAATACTTTGTGAAGACTCCCGACATTTCTTCCTCACAGCCGTAGCCGCTCCATCTGCACTCCGAGCATCTGTCTTTCTGTGACTCTACGTGGAGTTTCTTCAACTTGAGCTTGCTCAGGAGATAGATGCTGCATCCATCCAGTGTGCCGATCGGATCCCGTTCCGTGCGCGTGAACAAAGAGCAGCCCGGCAGCGCTAGAGCATCAACCGCTGCTGAAGAATCAGCCAGCGACTGCCAGCACTCTATCGAGTATGTGAGGTGGCAAGATGTGAAATCGAGTTCTTTCAGAGACGATAGCGAGTCCATCGGGGGCATCTGTATAGGGGAACCCGAGATGACGCGGAGTCCGATCTGCCCAGCACGAAATCGATCCGGGAAGACCGTCTGGCCAAGGTGAATGTCGAGGAGGATTTCTTCGTAGAGGCTCGGTTGTTTCTCAGGCTCTGTGTTTTCCTTGCCGTCGGTACCGTTCACTTCCTTCCGTTCGAACCAGAGGATGTCTCGCCAAGCGTCTTTGATGATCTCATGATGGGGGAGAGTCCAATCCCTGTTGAAGACATGGAGCGAGGGACGCGTACCTGGATTCAGGTTCATGGTCAGGGAGTGGGGAGTCGCCTGTTCCGTGGATAGAACCACCGTCTCGTAGTTGATCAGGCGCTCCGCACTGAGGTCGCGGGTGAACTCCGTGGTCACGTTTTCTTCGTCGACGCTTCCGAGGATGTTGAGGTGGAGCCATCTGACTCCCGGGCAAACCTCGAGGAACCGCAAAACGGATTCGGTGTCTTTGTGACCGGGAGGGAACTCGACGTAGATCCTCTGAATGCTCGGAAAATAGCGGGGAGAGGACCCGTCGGTCGGTTCGGCTGGGCTAAAACTCAGGCTCTGGAGCTTCCCGAGTTTGTCGAGTGCGAAGAGGAGATCCTGTGTTGACAAGGAGGAGTTGACGACCTTCAGATCGGTGAGATTGACGCACTTTGCGATCAGGTTCCTGACACTCTCCGACTCCGACCAACAATCGCAGAGGTCCAAAACTCGTACACTGGTCGCGTTGAACAACAAGAGCTGATCCAAGAACTGGTAGATGGTTGTGCTTCGAATTTGTTTCAGCTTCAGGTTAAGGCAGGCGCTTTTCAGACGAAGGTGCGCCTGGGCGAAACCAGCGAGCGTTCTCATGTCGAGATATTTCGCGATGTGCTCCAAAATTTCGTCTGGGAGGTCTAGCAGGTGCGCCCTGAAAAAACGAGTCAAAATGTCCGAATGTCACTCTCAATTCATATCTGTTCATCGACTCCCATAAGGAACTATCTCCTTCTTCTGTCAGGCATTTGCTGGTGATTGAAAACTCACGATTCTTTCGTCGGCATCCGCATCACAGTAGAAGATGGAGATCGATGTCGGAAAATGCCCGCCAAACGCACGAAAAGTGACTTTTTCAATGCAAATCTCATGACTGGTTGGCCGTAGTGCTGCGATCCTGCTCCTGCGATGCCTTGACGTTTCCTGGCGATCGATGTCGGCTCGAATGTCCCCGGAGAAGAAGCATTCTTCATTTCATCGAGCTATCTCGGCGAGGGAATAATAGCTGGTAGTGGGAGTCAGTGTTCCGAGGGGCTCCACCAAATTCGCCCCTCGGGTTATTCGACTTCCATTCTGGGAGTCTGCTCCGCGCATCTTTGAGAGCCGAGAGATGTTCTCTGAACCGATCAGACCTCCTTCTCTGAGCAATTTCTCTTTGCTGCGTTTCGATCTGAGCGTTCCGGCAAACGTGATAAGAGTGAGATGGATATCAGCTGTCCGGTTTTGAACACGCTCGACAAAACGGTGTCATTCCATGACGTGGAACTCATCTGAGAATCCTGGAGCCGGCCCGATCAGCTCTCGGTTTATCACAGCTGACGTCATGGGGAAATCCTCTAGAAATGAAAGATTTTGGCGAAATTCGGACCTCAGGGGAACAACCTTCACGGAAACCCCCACTAAGCTCGCCTCTATCGTGAGTGGATTTTCAGGTCCTTGACGCTCAGGGGCCAAGAGCTGGAGCACCCGAATCAAGCTCCAGTTGACACCACTCGGCTTCGGAATCCAGCAACCTTCCAGGACCTGGACTCAGCCTCTGGAGCGTTCTTCCGTGACCACAACAGGGCTCAGGACTCTTCCTGACTGATGAAGAAGACATGTTTTGAGACCTTCGCATGGTGGGTGGGCAAAACAGTTTCCGGAAGTTGCCCTCGGAGAGTCACTCATATGTAGTCACTGTCACATGCATTCTTTCTCCGTCGAGGTATTTCTTCGAAGATTGGCCGGTTTCTTAGCGAGGAGAAGGCGTCACTGCTAGGATTGGAAAGATTGAGTACACGGATCGGCTCGATGGGGCTTCATTAGGACCAAAACATTTTGGGGCTCCGAGCGAGCTGTCTCATGCACAAAATCTCCGATTCCTGATGCAAGAACTTGAATCTTCTCTCTGGAAAACAATGATGCTCGAACACAACGAAGTATTTTCCAATGACAAGTATCGAACGTTTGCACCAAATTCGACTCGAGTTTCGACTCGGAGTCTCCAAGCACTCCGATCGAGATGAAGCAGGATATATCCCTGTTGTACCTCGTCATAACTCGGAGACAGTGGCGTATCCAGGATTTTGCTTTGGGGGGGGCGACCCTATGTTATGGGTGGGGCGATTCGACACTCCGGTCTCAGAGGTATAGGACTTTAACATGGGAAGGAAAAATTATCGCCCCCCCTCTGTATACGCCACTGCTCGGAGATCGATTGAAGAAGCCAGATGGGACGAACTAGTTGCGGCAACTCCTTTCTTCTCCTCTCAATGGTCGTTCGCTCGGAGAATTTCTGGAGAGAAACCAGAGTTCTCACAGCCAGCCTCCGTGTGTAATGTTCAGGACGGCCCACGTCCTCCTTGTGGCAGTTTCGTAGCTTCCCTGTACTTGATAGTGAGCGCCGGGATGTGCCGCGGGAGAGGTGGTCCTCATTTGACAGGAGAGTTCCGACAATTGTGATGATTCGAACAGCGGAGCTCAAGCGTTCAGCTTGGAACGCCGGTTCCTAACTTCTCCTTCCATTCTGCCTGAGTTAATAAACTTAGACTTTCCAGCTCCTTTGCAGTTCCCTTCGAAATCGCAGCCTTCGTCATGATAAGCCCACCGGCGCTCCCACGATGCACGGAAAGAAGTGAATCCCAGTGCGAATTATATACCGTCAAATTCATCTCAATCGATATCCGAAAAGCGATTGCCGGGGCGATCTCCTGACTCGGATTTTCGTGCCCAACAAAATATCGAATTCATTGTATATTCCAGGCGTTGATGATCATCAACTCATGTTTCCGCGCTCGTCGCGGACACATGGACAAGTGAATCGGAGCTGAGCTGGAAGAGCTGCTCCAAGACGATCGGAGGTGTAGGTACCGTCGGGAAAATTTTGTTCGTCGTTCGCGGCGGTTGAGAGTGGACGGGGATACCGGAATCTTCCGTGAGCGACGCTGCACCTTCAGATATATGTGGCTAATGAGAACATGATGCAACAAGCCTTGTGACATTTCCCAGCAATTGATTCGACGCCTATCCAACGATTTGTCCGCTGTTTGCTGCTAGGTCCGGTGATGCGAATCGCTCACATCGCGGAACTCTGATCTTATCAATTCTTCAGTGTAGCCAGGCCTGAAACCTCCAATGGCTGGAAAAAAGGTTCGTTATACGTGAGATTTAAGGTTACGCCAAACTGATTTCCGTGCGAGACAATGAGAGGGACTGTACGATGGCGTGGATCCGCTCAGCTCGAAAGCGCTGCAAGTCGAGACTGCTGATTCACCGCCACGCGAATCGCAGATCGCGAAATCGTCACTGAAAAACTTCCATCTCTTCGTTACTCGGAACTTCCGATTGCTCTCTCATGGGAGTCTCTGCCAGCAAATGCTGAAGTCAACCATCGAGCGAATCCGATGGAGAGATTTCCGTCTTCCATGGATTGCCCTTGATTGAAGGAGGAGAAATGATGTCACAAACTCGGGCCATCCAACGGGAGCTGAATCTACCTGAGGAGCACCTTGTCAGCGCTTCACACTCCTTGGTGTACCTGCCCATCGAAGGCGCTTCGGGTGCGGACGATCGCATCTGTGCTCACTGAAGGTGTTTGGAGTAGTATTGGCCAATCAGCCTGGCTATTTGTCATGAGTGGGGCTGCGCGTATGTCATGGGAATTCACACAATGGCAAAAGGTCATCGCTGAATTGGTCGGTCCCACTCCAAATCATTCGAATCGTTGTGTTTTTCTTACTTTCTCCTCGTCACAGGACTCGGGTCAGCGGTCAGCAAGATTCGAGGGTAACAGACATTTCAAGGAGTCTGGGAAAATTCCGATTCAGCAGAAACTGGAATAGTTCCAAGCCAGAAGACACCCGAGTATTCTCGAGCTAGAAGAAAGTTGAAGATTTTTGAGTGAAAGGAACTAGAAATGATTCGAGTCAGGGGCAAATTGGGAGTTTCTTGGTCAGGAGCGCGGGACTTCCCGAGTCAGGAGGAACTCGAAGAATTATCATCACAGAAACAGGATAAATTGCGAAGTATTTGTCGGAAATGTGGAAAGCAATTTTCAGTGTCGTGATTCCCGCGATCATCTCATTTTCAACTCTAGTTGTGTCATTCGCCTTGAATTTCGTTGGCGATCCTCTCGACAACAAACAAACCCGAACACCGCGGTTGAATTTGTATACGGAGAATCGGGATAGTGAACGTTCCGGGGGTACTATTCTGTTAGGCGGGCGGCGCGCGGAACCATTGCTGGAGAAGCCGCCAGCACACACTGGTCGCGGCTAGAGCGACGGGCAACGCTTCACGGGGAAAGGCGCGCGCTTTGAATTCCATAACTCAGGAGCCGAGCCAGCCGCAGCCCTCCAGCACGAGCTGAAGCTCGGTGCAATCAAAGGCCCCCCGAGCGAAGCGAGGGACACGAACTAGCAGGCACGAGCTGCTCGCGTCCCTCGCTGCGCTCGGGGGGGCCTTTGATTGCACCGAGCACCAGCCCGTGCTGGAGGGCTGCGGCTGGCTCGGCCGTTTGTTGTCGCTTCCCTTTTCCCTCTCTCTTTGCCGCCGTACGGCCGCCGTGAAACTCACCATTTACGGTGTTTTTCGCGCCGCTCCCGAACCGCCCGCCTAACAGAAAAGTACCGTTCCGGGCACGTGAAACGGAAAGATTCGTTACGCTCAATGAGCATACGAGGTGGATGAAGGAGGTCTCCCTCACATTTGCCGCCAGCCGTACAAGTCGCTGCTGCAGAGCGTATGATGGAAGGTGTGAACTGACTGGCGGCTCTCTGGATGTCGATAATCTTGAGATGTCTCATCCGGCGACAATCAAGCACCGCGGAGGTTCTATAGAACTCCAGCGGAATCTCGCGCATCTTCTTTGAGAAGGTTTCTCGGGACCTTGTGGACGCTGAGGTCAGAGATCAAAATGCGTCATCAGATCATCAGAGGGAGACTCGGTCCCCCAACGCGCGTATGCTAGCCGGTACGTTAGCCGGGTAGTTGACCCATGAACCTGTTCGCGACGTCCCCTTGCGCGAAGCTGTCGAGTTTGAGGGCTAACCCGGCGGTCGAGAATGATGACCCCAGAAACACCTCGATATCTAAACATATAAAAATGAATGTGCGTCTGTTCCACTGTAGTCCTGTTTTATAGACTCCGAAAGTATTCATTTGGTAATTTTTTAAACTTCTGGGAGGGGTGGGGGGTATGTCGAGGGTAGTTTTCGGATGTGGTCCATGTTTACCGAACGTGGGTTTCGTGCGTAATACGGAAAGTTTCCGTTATTGGGGTTCTTCGTTATCGTCGCGTAGTTGGAGGGATCGGTTGAGTGGAAGATGGAACTTCGTTGTCAAGACATCGATGAAATTTTCGACTTTGACAACGAAGTCCACCTGGTGCATCGGTAACCTGAGTAATGCCTCCAAAACGAGTTTCAATAGGAAGGACTACTCCCGGTGCGAAAAGGATTAGGAAGGTCAAGAGACTTGGGAGTGGGTCAGGTCGAGAACCTACAACTCTCGAGGTGCCGTTAGAGTCCCAAGATCGACGGCAACGGACGGTCGAGGTACGGGAACTTTTTCCGTGACGTGACTAGAGGCCCGAGGGATGTGATGGTAGTACGGTGACGGAAAACGGATCTTCTTCCGGAGAATGGTTGAGTGTTCACGACTCTTGGAGTTACAGGATCGACCGGGAGGTACCGCGTCGGTGGAGTCCAAGGGTACACGGGAAGGAACGTCGGAGGCACGGGGGTCGTTCTTCCGTGCCATTTTAGAACGTCGGTCGGAGGGATGGGATGGAAATACGGAGACGGAAGACAGATCTTCTTCCGGAGTATCGTTGGAAGGTTCACGACTCTTGGAGTTACAGGATCGTCCAGAGATTGCCGTGTCGGTGGAGTCCAAGGATCGACGGGAAGGAACGTCCGAGGCACGGGGGTCTTTGTTCCGTGCCATTTTAGAACGGCGGTTCGAGGGATGGGGTGAAAATACGGAGACAGAAAACAAATCTCTTTGTGGAGAACGGATGGAAGACTCACGACTTCCGGAGTTGCAGGATCGACGAGTGGGTTCACTAGGAAGTAAGAGGAAACGGGGTGTACCAGTACGGGTGAATGAAACGAGTGATCAACGAACGAAGAGATTAGAGGCCGATCGAATACGGCATTATGAAGCTCGCTTGAACGAGACGAGGCAGGAACGGAAATTACGGACGCAGGGTCAAAGGAACAGGATGAGTCGTTTCCGAAATGGATCGTATAGAGAGTTGAAATGTGTTGCTCTGTGTTATGATCCCGGTTACGATTACAGTGCTCATCCGAGTGTGGTTTTCGGGAAAATGGACACAGAGTGTGGGTTTTGTCGTGCGATGAGATTCAGGAGTGAGGCTGAAGGGTTGTGTTGTGGAAAGGGGCAGGTGAGATTGCCCGACTTGGGTGTACCACCCGAGCCGTTGGCATCGTTGATCACTGGTCAGTCGAAGGAATCGAAACATTATTTGGGGAATATTCGGAAGTATAACTCGTGTTTTCAAATGACTTCTTTCGGTGCGACCGAAATAGTTCGGGAGAATTTCATGCCGTGTTTCAAAGTGCAGGGACAGATCTATCATCGTTCAGGTTCTCTTCTACCAGCGGAGGATGGAGAACATAAATTCTTGCAGATATATTTTATGGGTTCAACTGACGAAGAGGTAAACCAGCGAATTCGATTCAACCCTGATACGAATCGGGATCTTGTGGTGAGATTGCAAAAGTTCCTCCATAAGTATAACGATTTGGTTCGACTCTTCAAAACTGCACTCGAACACCTGCCAGTCGATAATTACGTTGTAGTCGTCAGGAGTGACAAGACGCCACCCGGCGAGCATGAACGGCGATTCAATTCTCCAACAGGAAATGAAGTGGCAATCGTGGTCGTCGGTGGAGTATTCGACCGACGTGATATTGTACTCCATCGAAAAAACGGGGACGTTAGACGAATAGCCGAAACTCACCGTTCCTATGACCCTTTACAGTACCCACTTTTGTTTTGGACAGGACAAGTTGGGTATGATTTCACTATCAAGATGATAAACCCACGAACGGGTGAAGAGACGAACAAAAAAGTTAGCGCCATGAATTACTACGCATATCGACTCATGATACGGAGTGATGGGGACAATCATTTATTGAGATGTCGGCAGTTATTCCATCAGTATGTAGTCGATATGTATGCGAAAATCGAGGCCGAAAGACTTCTCTTCATTCGATTGAATCAAAAAAAGCTCCGTTCAGAGGAATATGTGCATCTACGGGATGCGATAATCGCTGACGGTCATGTCAATCCGAATGAAGTCGGAAAAATGGTAATATTACCCTCCACTTTCATTGGAGGTCCACGTCACATGCATGAATATGCGCAAGACGCAATGACATACGTGCGTTTCTTTGGGAAACCGTGTCTTTTCATCACGTTTACCTGCAATCCGACTTGGATTGAGATCAAAGAGTGTCTTTTGCCCGGACAATCGGCGACGGATCGACCTGATATTATTGCGCGTGTATTTAAGCAGAAGTTGAAAGTCTTCATGGACTTCATCGTAAAGTACCAGGTTTTCGGAGAGACACGTTGTTGGATCTACTCCACTGAATGGCAAAAACGGGGTTTGCCACACGTACACGTCCTGATATGGTTGATGGAAAAAATTAAACCGGACCAGGTGGACGATATCATTTCGGCGGAACTGCCCGATATGGATTCCGATCCGGATCTATTCGAGGTCGTGACCAAAAATATGATACATGGACCCTGTGGAGCAATTAATAACAAATCTCCTTGTATGAAAGATGGAAGATGTACGAAACGATATCCAAGGGGTTTACATGTCGACACTGTTACCGGAAATGACGGATATCCTCTGTATCGACGTAGATCAGTTGATGACGGGGGTAAATCCTTCATACTCAAGGTTCGAGACAACTACATAGATGTCGATAACCGGTGGGTCGTACCTTATTCGCCTTTACTTTCAAAAACGTTTAAAGCGCATATTAATGTCGAATATTGTCATTCGGTTAAATCTATCAAATATATTTGTAAATACGTGACAAAGGGGAGCGACATGGCCGTTTTCGGGTTGACCAATACTTCGACTGGAATTGATGAGATTGAACGATACCAATTGGGTCGTTACATCAGTAGTAATGAAGCCGTTTGGCGAATATTTTCCTTTGCTATCCACGAGCGACACCCTACGGTCGTTCATCTGGCTGTTCATCTGGAGAACGGACAGAGGGTGTATTTCACCACGGATAGTCTACAAGAAAGAATGCAAGTTCCACCCCAAACAACTCTGACGGCGTATTTTTCGTTGTGTGCGACCGATGAATTCGCGGGGTCGCTTCTTTACTCCGAAGTTCCAAAATATTACACTTGGAACTCCACGGGCAAGAAATTCCAACGACGGAAACAGGGGAAACCGGTTCAAGGACATTCGGACTTGTACTCCACAGACGCATTGGGGCGTGTGTACACAGTTCATCCGAACAATCACGAGTGTTTTTATCTTCGTCTGTTATTGATCAACGTTAGAGGACCAAGATCTTTTCAAGAGTTGAGGACCGTTCGAGGGGAGATATGTGATACGTATCGGGAAGCCTGTCGAAAATTGAATCTTCTCGAAGATGATGTACAGTGGGACATGACCTTGTGTGACGCATCGAATACATCTCACCCACGTCAAATACGGGCGTTATTTGCCATAATTTTAACAACTTGTTCCCCGTCCAATCCTGGTGACCTTTGGAATAAGTATAAAGATTCTTTGAGTGAAGACATTTTGTATAATCTACGGGTGACCCGTCAAGATCCGACGATACCATTCAGACCAGATGTTTACAATGAAGCACTAATTTTGATCGAGGACATTTGTTTGGGAATCGTGAACAAGAGTCTCCAGAAGTTAGGACTCCCAGGACCAGATCGATCTCTTCTGAATGTGAATGACCGAGACATGCTCCGAGAAACCCAATTTAACGTCGAAAATCTTCGTCGATTCGTGGACACGAGTCTGCCATCATTGGTCTCGGAACAACGAGTCATCTTTGACACCATATTAGATTCAGTTTCACTTCAAAAAGGTGGATTTTTCTTCATCGATGCGCCGGGAGGGACGGGTAAAACGTACCTCATTTCGCTTATTCTAGCGACCATTCGATCGCGTGGAAAAATTGCTCTAGCTATTGCATCGTCAGGAATTGCGGCAACGCTCTTGGATGGTGGTCGTACGGCGCATTCTGCACTCAAGTTACCCCTCAATCTGGAAACGATTGAGACACCAACTTGTAACATCAAGAAAAGATCTGGAATGGGGAAAGTTCTTTGTTCCTGTGAGATAATCATCTGGGACGAATGTACGATGGCGCATAAGAAAGCCCTCGAAGCATTGGACCGTACGTTGAAGGATTTAAGAAACGATAATCGATTATTTGGAGGAGCTCTCATCCTACTCTCAGGTGATTTCCGACAAACTCTACCGGTCGTAACCCGTGGGACTCCCGCCGACGAGCTCAATGCATGTCTGAAATCTTCGGTGTTATGGCGTCACGTGAAAAAATTGACCCTCAGGACGAACATGCGCGTACAATCACAGAATGGTACGGAAACAGACGTTTTCGTCAAACAATTGTTGGATGTTGGAAACGGTAAGATGCCAGTGGATAGAATTACACAACGTATCAACCTACCACGAAACTTCTGCACGTTGGTAGAGAGTAGGGTGGATTTGATTCAGAAAGTTTTCCCGGATATTGGTCGAAATCATAGAAATCATCAGTGGATACGGGAACGTGCGATCCTGGCGGCCAAAAACGCAGACGTCAATACCATCAATTCCAGAATCCAGGACGGGATTCCAGGTGATTTGGTGACATTTAAGTCGATTAATACCATGGTTAATCCGGATGAGTTTGTGAATTACCCTTCCGAGTTTTTGAATTCTTTGGAATTACCCGGGTTACCACCTCATGAACTTTCATTAAAGATCGGGGTACCAGTGATTCTTCTTCGAAATATCAATGCCCCGCGACTTTGTAACGGTACCAGACTTGCGGTGAAGACTTTAATGAACAACCTTATTGAGGCCACGATCTTGAATGGTCAATACGCAGGAGAGGATGTACTGTTGCCGAGAATTCCCATGATTCCAATGAATATGCCATTCGAATTCAAACGATTACAATTTCCCATACGGCTTGCATTTGCCATGACGATCAACAAAGCACAGGGTCAGTCTTTACAGGTGTGTGGAATCGACTTGGAAGAACCATGTTTTTCACACGGTCAACTGTATGTGGCATGTTCACGTGTTGGAAAACCTTCCGCATTGTACGTGTACGCTCCCGACGGAGAGACGAAGAATATTGTTTACCAAAAAGCGCTTGAGTAATTCAATGAAGTGATTTTAATCTACTAAGTCCCTACCGGTTCTGAAATAATAAACTTGAACGACTTGATCAAAACGAATAGACTACTCCATCGACAGCCGTAAATTGAACCGGGAGTGAAACACGTTCCAACTCAGGATTCTCCCGAGGACAAGGAGGATCCGATGGACCCGTTCGCTTCGCGATAGTAGTTTGAAGTACGGTTCGGTCCCGCTCGCGCTCCGCCGTGAAAAAGGACCGGGGGACCGACGTAAGACCTACCAAACTACAACCAATTGTTTAGAAAAACAGAAGAATAAGTAGAGGTGTTATATATCGTCAGTTGTTTATTGGGTTACTGGGACGACCGTTGTGATATCTAATTCATGGAATTCTTGGGAGGGGGTTTCCTTGGCCCACCAGGTTTTTAACTGGCGACCTTCCGCGGAATGATTCACCGTTCTCTATCGATGGGTCTGAATCCACCACATGACTCTCTGGTCCCGGTCATTCTGGTCCCAATCAGTTCAATTCCGGTGATTCTGGTCCCAGAGACTTCAACCCCGGGAATCTCGGTCCCAAATATTTGAACCTGGGACATCTCGGTCCCGGACATTTGAACACGGGACATTTCGTCCAAGACGTTTTGGTGTCGAGGATCTCGGTCCCGGACATTTTGGTCTCGAAGATTTGACAAACAACAGTGGCGTGTCCAGGATTTTCCGTGAAGAAGGGGGAGGGGGGGTTACCTCGATGTCATGGAGTGGCAATTCGACTTGGGACTCAGAGGTACCGGACTGTATGGGATCACTCGATACCCCCCCCCCGTCTTCAACACACCACTATCATACAGACGACTGCACGAAAATCACACTCCGATATCACAATGAAATAACGAAAAACTATTGTTCTTCAATGTTTCGTTATCTACAGATTCACACTATGTATCGAGAAACATGATCTTCCATTGGTACCCAATTCCGATCTCATCATCGAACAGATACCGGATATATCTACATAAAATGCCCGTCTTCAGGACCGTAACATAGACACCAAGACCCCTGATCGGATATCGACATTCTTATTCGAGTCCCAGTCCTATATAAACCAACTCTGACAACACACTCATGTCTGGTTTTTGAAACACAAAAACGAAACTTCGGATTCTTCGAGAAACCATATTGGTACTGAAAAACCAAACACACCCAGAAAGTGAATGGCTTCCGAACTCGTCCAACCCCATACATCCCATAAACGATCGGCAGGTAGGTCTTTGGGCCACGTTCTTCTTACAGACAGTAGCACCATAATCAGATTCCACTTCTTTATCATGACGGTTTCTACATGATCCATCACAGACCCTGAATCCGGTACGGAACCCCCGAAGAAATCATCCAGTGGTCCGAGACGTTTCTTGAACAGTCTATCCATGAGTTCGGTCGGAGGAGTGATACTCGGGAGAGTGATGGCCAAGAGTCCACTACGTCCCTGGCAGAACGAGAAGGGAGACTCCGGAGATCTGTTCACGTTCGTCTTAAGAGACGAGACGGGTGAAGCAAAGGTGGTTGTAGGTCTGCCAAACACCACATCAATCTTTGAACGAATCCACCCCGGAAAAACGTACCGAATAATGATCTACCGGACCTGTCCAGCTAACACACGTTACATCGGTCCTCGGAACAAATACGAAGTACACCTCCAGAAGGTACAACACGATCGGTTCGTCCACATCTCGGGAATTTCTCTAGAATCAGTCGATACCATGAATGGTTTCCTTCCAGTTAAGTGTAATTACCGAGGTCCCGAACGAGGTACTACCAGCATTCAAACATGAGACGAGGAAGATCCAGGATCTTTTAAAACTCCCGTCGACGGAATCTGTGTCCGTACTTGGCGTCGTCTACGACGTCGAAAGAGCCCGGAGTATCACATGCGGCGACGGATCCCAGCGAGACATTCAAAACATCAAACTGGTAGACCAAAGTCTAGGAATCGTCTCCATAGGACTGTGGCAGGAATACATCGGCATCCTGAACGATCTCGAAGGAAAAGTAGTTGCGCTGCAGAACCTAAGAATTTACGACACAAAGGAGCGGCGAACTTTATCCACCGTTCCCGGAACGGTAATCGATAAAGAAACGGCAGACCACTCCACGGAGGGTCGCCAATTAAAGGCTTGGTGGACCAAGGAGGGTCCCTCCCAAGAGTATCGCGAATTGGATCTCGTACAATCGTCCCAGTAGTACAATAAACAACTGGCGATATATAGCAACTCTACTCATTCATCTGTTTTTCTAAACAATTGGTTGTAGTCAATGTTTTCTAACAAATTGGTTGTGGTCAATATCAAGAACACCACGTCCGGATCCACCCCGTCCCCCAGTCCCTTCTCGCGGCGGAGCGCGAGCGGGTACGCTAGTATGCAATATACATCCGGCCATCGAAGTTCATGGGAGCTGTGATACGATTCCCATGCCCCGTTATTTCAAGTGGCGCTCGTCGACGATCGAAACTCATTTCTGGATAGTTGACTCATTTCAGGATGGTTGACTTTGGTGATGAGATAGCCACCCTTCGATTTTGAATTGAATTTTGCGTCGCGAGACGAAACTCTCGCTGAAAGCCTTGAGAACACACGCGCTGATCTTGTTGGCTGGCTCTACCCGGCCTCGATGAACAGCAAACATTCTGAGTGTGAGATTCGTCCACGTCGCTCTCGTTGACGCCGTGAGTATTCCTGAATCCAATGCCAAGGATCTTGAAGAGCTTCATATGGAGAATCTCTGTAGTGCGCTCCTCGTGTTGCTAGCATTTCTTGACATAGGATTTTTGCTGAATACTGTTTCCAACAATGAAATTCACCTTCATGTCAATCTGGCGCGATTTCCGTGTTATCATCAACAACCTTTCATTATTACAATGATACTAATGGGAAGTTCCATGGATGCCCACAGACTCGGACGCGGTGGCGGTCAAGGCTCTTAGGTATTGCCAAAATCTGAAGAGAATGGAAACTTGGAACGAAGCCCCCCGGTGTCTGCACTGAAGATTTTCACCACTGTCGCAAGATCGGACGAGTGAGCCATCCCTGACACGAATCATCATCCCGATCCATAGCTCTGACGTGTGGTTTAAAGCTTTTACCCAATCGGGAACAAGCTGGTCATCGTTGCTCATCCTTCGGATCGACGAAGCCCTCACGGAGTTTTCACGCGATGCAATCCTAATGAACCTCGATGCGTTTTCCGGTTGGAGCCGGACTTTATGATTTTGACGCGAAAGCGTCTCTGCTGAGGGTACCGAAAGCTAGTACTTCGTCATCTATCGTCCCGAAGTTGTAACAAAGTAGAAGCCTCAAACGACGTCCAGAGTGGACTGATTACTTCCAAATTTCCTCAGACGGGTGTTAAATTTACGGGAGATTCTCCGTTGCCATTTCTGTGGCGCTCTGAACTCGGGAAAGGGGTCTCCGTTAAAGATTCATGGACCCCCCCCCCCCCGTGGAATCTGCCGAAGTCGTATAAATAATCGTTTTATTCGGTTTCAAAGAGGTGTAGAGAAGACGGGTTTTCGGCGAACGAAGGGAGACTACGGACCCGATCTGGGATATCTCACTGGCGGTGTGGAAAACGTTCGATACCGTGAAAACCACCGTGAATTCATCGACTAACCGTGCTGTACACAAGAAATTCAACTGGCAACGGTACACCCGACTTTGCGCCGTACATTTCTACCGTGAAGCAGCTACTCAGGTTTGGGAGTATCTCTCGACAAAATCGCTCTGGAATTCACATATGTCATATCGAAAACCTGTATCATGAGCTCCTCCCGTGGACCGATTGTCAGAACAACGAAATTGGACAGGGTCAGCTGAACTGAATCGAAATGGCACGTCCGAAGAGCCGAAGTTTTGAGCAGAGGAAACGTAGAGCAGGTGGGAGTGAACCAGGGCCAGCGAAAGAGCCCAGAACGACCACGGAGCGTTCTCAAGCATACCGGGAACGCCGTCGTAATCTTTCAAGTGCGTCAACTCGCTCCCCGACAACCGACACAGCCAACCAGGCAGAGAATGCCCGGACCGTGAATCCAACGGTATCGGTTGCTATTCCCACCGATGTTCGGGAAACAAGAGATATTCGATACAGTCGTCCATGGCCGTGTGCTAGTCTAGAATTCCAACGGATGTTTACTGAAAACGATTTCGGGCTCAAATGTCACGTGTTTGATCGAATTTGGTTCCGGCTAGAACTGAAACTAGCAACTATCCAGATCGCTGATTTCCTGAAAGGGTATTTCCAAGATGAGGATTCCTCGGTGTTTCACTTGTGTGGCAATTGCTTCAAAACTTCTCGGAGCAACAGAATTCCATCGATGAGTAGATCAGTTCGAAGCACAAGAAGACCGACCACACGAGTGACGTACACTTGACAGCGGTGAGTTCGATTGGGTCTCTACCTGAATCTCACCTTAAAATGAAAACTAATTACGCGTGCGTGTCCTCGGTAGATCACGAAAGTCGTGGAAATCGGCAGTACGAAAATCCCGAAATTAAAGACCAAGCCGGTGAAACTGAGAGACCTACCGACGATCCCCAACTAGCGGGAAGTCTCCATCATTGGGATCGTTTTCGAAGTATGCAAGCCCTTCAGCTTCCAAATGCAGGAAGAACCCGTCCGTTACAATCAAAACGTGGTTCTGATTGATGATACGAAAAAAAGCGTCATCGTGACTTTGTGGAACGAACATGTTAACACTCTCAACGGATCCGAAGGCACCAAGGTCGGGTTCGCCAACGTCTCCGTCAGGGAATACGCTGCCAAAAAAACCCTGATCTCGATCAACTCAACCGTGATTACGAAGAACGAAGACAATTCATCCGAAGAGCTAAGCGCCCTGCAGAAATGGTGGGAAAACGGTGGAGACGACCAAGAGTTCGAGGATCTCAATATAAAAAAAAACGAATAAATACTAGTGGTACTGCCTACTGTCCATGGCAGATCCCATCATTCTATAATAGATTTTCGATTCTCACTGCAAGTCTTAACGGTCTCCATACACGATATCACCCTCGGAAGTATCTCATCACCTGTCCACCAACACAAACGCTTTCGCGGAACCCCTGACGGTAGTGTACCCACACTACCCCTGACGTATTTTTTCACCTTATTTTCACATGCGATACTCCGGCTGTCACGGCTAACTAGAATTCGTATTCGGAAACGCGCTTTGAATCCCGATTAGCGATCTCTCTGAACGGGAAACGGGTCAAGACAAACCTCCCTCCTCGATTCATTCGCCTTGGAATCTAAGACCCAAACGTCCCGGTATGGAACTCCTCTGGAATATTTGAAACAGACGGAGGCAGCTCGCTTGTAGCGCCTGTTGTGCGGCAGCTATCGTCCTTTTTTTCGATGAAATGTATCGAGTGACTTCAAAGGCCGAAGTTCCTGATACCGGACACAGGGCTCACAATAACACGCTGGAGAAGATGCAGCAGCGATTCCTCCGCAGAGTGGAATACAGGTGTCTGCTCGGCTGCGGAAGCCTAAGAACGAGCCTCTCGCCGGTCCGGACCCGCTTTGAAGGAACCGACGTGAGACTGCTCAGAAAAATGACCCGTGTAGAAGAGCCTCGTTTCGACGAAATGTTCGACCTCAACCACTCAACTTCACGTCGTGGATTTGTGCTGAGACCCAAGCAACGCGCGAAAACGAAGACTATAAGCCATGTATACCCCTGGCGAATGTGCAAACTTGTAAACTGAAAAGACTGATACTGTTCTGTGTGTTATAAATCTTAACTGCCCATTGAATAAATGTGAGTTCACGAAGAGAATAAGCCCGCCTACTAATTGGACATGTACGAGGAGAGTGAGAGCATCGAGCAAATCGTATCTTCTGTATCGAGCGAAATCGAGAACATTTCAGAAAAGGGCAGCATCCAGTTGGAGCCTGTCAACTGTTACCTGAAGCGTTGGTTTCGTACGAAAAGTCTAACTGTTCTGACGAGAACAGTTCAGAATTTCGCCGACGATGACGGCTCCTTTCACGATTCTCAGATTCAACAGAGACGAAGAGTTGTTCTCCTCTGTCAAAATACCTTCACCGGCTTCTACCATGAGCCCGCGCTTCTATTTCTGGCGACGGAATCTGGACGTCAACGTCGCTCAGATTCGGATGGCTTGCTGATCATGGTCGCTGAGAAATTCGATTCGGTGGCGGCGTCGTTTGTGAGAGCTCTGCTTGTAGCAGCTCCGAATCACTTCAAGCAGATAATTCACGTTGATAACTCATGGAAAGGCCGATCTCCTCCGCCCATCACGAGCTTCAAGAAGCTCACGGTGAAAATGCCGCTCGGATTCAGCATGACCCTCGAAAATTCTGAGCGAGGATCTTCACTGACCAAATGCCTCTCCTCCTGAAATTCGAAGGATAACGAGAGAAAGCTTTGCCCCCACGGACTTTCCGTGCGCCAGATGATCAGGAATATGGTTGTTGTGAACAGGCCACACCCCACATTGCTCATCCCGTTTTCGAGAAGTTCGGAGCCTTGCTTCAACAACACTTTGAGCTTCCTTCTCTTCCCACGGGGTCCAATAAATAATGCCAGGATACCGATCTTTGTTGACAATGAGCTGACGGCACAGTCATTCGACAGGAACGTTCCCATCTCCCAACATCGTGGACATGTATTCAACTTAGAGAGAGAACAATGGAGTACAAACGGCAGTGCAGCGGGTGTTCGACTGGTCCATTGAAGATGGTCTTTCGCTGAATGCGAGCAAATCAAACTACATGATCTTCGGATCCCTCAGTGACGTCCCAAGACCACCGATTATCATCCATCGAAGCACATGTCTGAACGATCCTGCCTGTGATTGCCTTCCGACAGCTAGATACCAGGGTGTTACTCTAGACGAGAAACTAAGCTGGAAAACGCACATAGATAACCTCACGAAGAGTCGTAGAGCCGCGGCCGTGTCGATAGCTAGACTTAGGAGATCTGTGTCGCAAAAAACTGCCACAATCATATATACAAGGCAATCATGGAGTCACACGTACGGTAATGCTCACGAGTTTACATGTCGGCTTATCGATCTCCGCTTGCATCGGTGGAGAGGATTCTAAATATCACTGTCAGAAAACTCACAAGATCCGGTAATAGTGAATCCGCTGCTCCGCTATACGAGAAAGCCGGGATTCTCCCGCTGCACCTCCTCTATGCCCAGTCCCTCCTGATGAAATGTAAGATACGTGACGCCATACACACCAACCGAATGATGGAATCCTTGACCTCCAATCACAGTTACAAAACCCGATACGTTGATTCAATCCGGCCTCCACGGATGAGGCTCCATCTTAGTGATCGCTTCTATATGAACCGTTACCTCAGAATCCACTGCGCCTATCCTGCCGTCATGCAAAAAATTAGCGAGGGTGCCAAAATAACCGTTAGAAGGAAACTGATACGCCAGTTCGTATCCGACAACGCCGAGAACCTTTGCAATGATCTCCTATAGTCATCAGACCCTAGTGATCGGGGTCAGGTCATCCAGTCTTATTCAGCGATGATATTGTACCTTGTCAACCACGGACAGGGCTCTGCCCTAGTGGACTTCTCTTATTTAACGCACAAACGATAATAAAGGCATTTATTCAAGAAAAAAAAACTTGATGGTGTTGAGTATCATGTCCCTGCTCGGGATTGCCATTTGGCTGGTGAGTGGGACCTCTTTCATCGATGCGTTTCTCGCACTCCTATGCACAGTGTGCAGTTCCGGAGGATGCTCGGACAAAATTAAACACAAGGTTGCCGCCACGGCTCTCGTTTGGAATATCGGGAACATGTTTCTCCCTGGATACTAGTCGACGACATGACTTCAAGAATCATTGTTGCCGAAAACTTTCGGATTCCGCGGCACAGAGAGTCTTTGGGGGACGACCATGCTGATCATTTGGGCAGGAGATACGTAATAACGGATGCGGTGTCGTTCAATGGAACGGTTTTGAGACAACCTTCAGTATTCCAGGTAGCGGCCCCAATCCTATGTGACTCGAGATTTGAGATAGGAAGAGTGCGCAGTTTTTCCGATTTCCAGACCCTTTATCAGATCAAGCTAGAGTCCTAGTCCTACGGACGGAAGTGGTATGTTATCCCAGCTCGGGGCCGCTACACGAACGAAATATCGTGTCCGATGCAATTCCCCACGGCGAAATGCGAAATCGTACATTCTTTCGTCATTAACACTGACATGAGTGGAACGATGACGCTCTTGTCATCCTACGCTACGACCTCCTGAACCGCCCGTTCCGGAGGCCCACCGTTGTCCTCAGATCACATGGCCATCAGTTTCGATCTCACGGTTCAACTACACATGGGTAGGGCTGTAAATTTTTCGCGGCGATCGCGGAAACCGCGATTTTGGACGATTTTCGACGTTGTCCGCGAATTCTCGAGGTAACCGCGATTTTCCGAGATACCCGCGAATTTCATGTTTTCTGAGGTGTTTCTAGCCTCTCACGGCGAATATCGTGACGCGTCGACGAGTTCACGTCACTGACGCAATATATGCTCCCGCAGTGCTAATTTTTGCATCCGGGACTCAATTTGATCCCTGAATATCACGTAGGAAGACCTCCCTCTATACCAACGACGAAGATGGTCCGGGAGACCGAGAGAGTCCGTGACAGAAGATAGTGCGATATGCGCATCGATTTTAGAGAGCACCGATTTCCGCCGCGTTGAACGTCAGTTGCCCCTAGCTTTTGATGTCGTGCAAGTTAAGACAGCTCACGTGTTCGTCGGCGACACTTGGGTACGCAAGCATAACGAGCGTTGATCTGCATCTTGTGATTCAGAATATACCCTGGTTCGGAGAGGATATCGCCGCGAGAGCTGAGCTGTACGTTCACCTCGATTCCATTCATGAGATGACAGTTTCCGTCAATATTGTCGACTTCTGGCTCGCGGCTGCCAGACGCTTCCCAGAGCTCTCTGGAATTGCTCTCATCTGTCTCAGCGTTCCCGCGAGTAGTGTGTCGGCGGAGAGATCATCGAGTCTGTACTCGATGTCATTGCGGAATTACCGCCGCAGTATCGCCGATGAAAGTCTTTGAGTGTATACTATGGTATGTTGTATCACAACTCAGAGAGCTCCTAACGGCATCTAGTTCATGCTCCTATACGGCGGTCATCCCGCAAGACCATCGAATAGAATGTTCTCAGGGATTCCTATATGTAACTGCATGATGAAGTAACTTTTTGAATCTGACTTTCGAGTATTAGATCGAGAAATTAGGGCGTTTTTCTAGATTTCCGCGAAATCTGTGACTTTTTGCCGCGAATCGACCGCGATTTTGGCCTTTATTTCCCGCGAAAAATTTACAGCCCTACACATGGGGGACGATGCAGTCCCCGCTCGTGATTATCATGATATGAATGAGTCGGCCATAGCGATGCATCTTGATGCCATTAAGTGGCCCAGATTTTTCGCACACTGCACGGATATTGATTCAATGTTCAACGAGTGTAGGGAATGCTGTGCCTTCCTTATCAACGAGTTCACTCCCGATCAAGCTAGGCCCAGAGACTCATCTAGGATCCAAAAATACATTGACCGGCGTAAACATCTGCTAAATTTCGACTACCGTTCCATCCGAAGTTGCGGACTTTCCTGCTCTAATTGAACGAGCTGCACGCAGGCAAAGGATTCTAAAAGAAATGGGCCTAAAACTGAAGTATTCCCGTCAGTTCTTCAAGTATGCGAATTCTAGGATCGGAGATACGTCCGCAGTCCACACCCTTCGAGACTTTGATCGATTTCTCACATCAGCCGCAGATAAAGCAAATCATCTCGCGACCGTTTTCCCTTCCGTGTTCACCGACACCTCTGCCGATTACTTGTCACCTACCGGAACCAAGGATTGTCCCACCGCTGACAAGGTAGCCTGCACTGAATACGACATCCACGTCATCCTCACTGGACTTCAAAACTCGGCAGGTCGCTAGCCGGACGATATACCCCAGATCTTCTGCAAGAAATTCGCATTCTTCCTCTCCGAACCTATTCATATCTTGTTCACGTACTCCTACTCTACGCGAATGGTTCCGGCCGCGTTCCGGAGAACGATTGTGACTCCGATTTACAAAAAAGGCCCCAAAGATATCGTGTCCAACTACCGACCGGTAGCTCAGGGCTGCGTGGCCGCCAAAGTATTCGAGAAAATTATCGCTACTCATATTCAGAGTTTCTGGGATCGCCTCCTATCTTCAGAGCAGAACACTCACTGTACTTGTTGAAGATGTTTTCATTCGATTCTGGCATGCGAATTCGGGGGTGCCACAAGGAAGTTGTTTATCGCCGATACTCTACGCTATCTTCGTGTCGGATATCAGTGGATACATCGCACATGGCATCAGATATCTGCTATCCGCCGACGACCTTAAACTGTACTCTCCTATCGAAGACGAGAGCGATGTGCGCCGATTGCAAAACGCAATCGATGGCGTCATTCTCTGGTGTGCCGAGAAGGAGATGTCGGTTCCGGTTGGCAAGTGCGCGGTCTCGCGCCATGCTTCATATCTTGCTGATTACAAAATCAACGGAGTTGATACGCCCTCGGTAGAGGTAATTCGCGATTTGGGAGTTACTGTCACGGCCAACTTGATTTCACTGCCCATATCATTTCAACCACTGCCAATGCTCGTCGGATCATGAACACATAGTTTCGAGCGTTCATCATCGGAAATCCCAAGGTCTACGAGCGGTTGCTTGCGTCTCTCGGTTTATCACGTAGCAGCCGGCGCTGTCGTGGCCCGGCGTCGGTGCGCTGCCATGAGTAAGCTGACAGGGGCGTCGCGAATCTCGACCACAGTGAGCGGAGCTGTTCATTGAAGCAAGCCGTCAGCTTACTCAACCTAGCACGGTAACGCAGAGCTCGCCTCCAAAAGTTGCAGTCCGTCGCCGATCGCTTGTAGGAGAAGGTGTTGGAGGGGTGGGGTGGTTCCGTTTTTCCGGACTTGCAGTCCATGCAAGAGACTGCAATGTCGAATGTTTCCTTCGCTTGGCGCTTGCCCGCGAGAGGGTCCTACGTGTTGCCGTGGCCACACAAATGGAGCGACATTCGCAAGTTCGCGTTCTTCACGGTGCGGAGACTTCGCACAGTGATCGAAACCAAAAAGTGGAAAACTATTACGGTACAGGCCAGCTGCTTTTCTGGATGCGTCATAGCTCGGAGTATTATCCACCATCGGTTTCGGTACTTGCATCCATAGTTCCGGCATTTCTGGAGGCGAGAAACCTCTAAAACACACCGATGTCGAGGGTTTCTAGTCAAAGCCCCCAGCCGCCCGAGTTCCTTGGGTGCAAATCGACATGGGCTCCCACGTCGAATAGATGTTCCTCCTTGCTTTGAGGATCCTTGTATTTTTGGGATCGAGACACCCGACCTCAACGGAAGCCTTCATGGAGATCGATTTGAAACCTTTCTTCCGCGCGATTAGCAGAATCATTCCTTTGCGCTATGTATCCACCCAGGGACAGGGACAATTTGGCGCGAGCCATTGATTGATTGATTGATTTATTTATTAACCATTCTAATACTACATTTTCTATGTGGTTTAGATACCCTATATAGGGCACAGTTTGACTGTTGGTTATTTGCTGGATCCTGGGATTTGGGTGACCTTCCCTTGCGCTTCGCGCTCCCATTTCTCGAGAATTCGCTTCGTGTGTTCTACCGTCCTTCTCTCCGAGTCTCCATGTAGACCGATTCTTTTCCGAATCTCGATATCCTCGTGTGGCCCTCGCTGGCACTCCATGATTACATGTTCTAGCGTTTCGGCTTCTCCGTCACATTTTGAGCACCTGTAATCCACGTTTTCGAATCTCATCCTGAATTCTCTCGTTCTGAGAAAACCCGCTCGGACTCCTGCAAGAAGTGTGCTGCCCCTTGTGTTGTCGTATACATGTTCGATTTTGCCCCTTGTTTCCTTGTACTCTCTGTACCTTCTGAGGCTCGATTTCGTCTCCATTCCATCTTTCCACTCTCTGTCTAGCTCTGATGTGATCCGTTTGTCCACATCTCGCTTATATTTTGTGAGATTAGCTTCGCCGCTCTCTTTCCGTGGGATGGTTATGTCTTCGCAACCTAGCAACTTCTTGAGCTCAAGCGTACGTAAGTACGCTTTACTCTTTAGATTCGTGATTCTAGTCATCTCCAAAATCATTCGTGGCCACCTGGTATTGGTCATTTCATTTACACGGGCGAAGTACAGGATTTTACTTTTGGCTTCCCTTGCTTCGAAGGTTGCCCAGCCCAGCTCTCCATCCACAAATTCATTTGCAACGTTGAAAGCCGGTTGTCCCATAGCCCACTTACCTGCCTCTCTTTGTGCAGATTCTAACTTCTTCCTCGTTGCTGATGTCATCACCGTGACTGAGTTGCAGTAGGTTATCGCTGGGACACAGGTTGCCTTCCACTGGATTTTTGTGGTCTCGAACCTGTTGAATTTCCACAGCGATTTCGCGTGCAGTTGCCGCAAAACCTTGGTTGCCTTATCTTTCCATACTTTTTCTTGCTCTTCAAGGTAGTTCTCTCCCTTGCACAGCCATATTCCTAGGTACTTGTACGTCTCTTCATGTGGGATCTCTTTCCCTTGTATTTTTAATTCGGGTAGGGTGTCTGCCTCCCCGCCATTGAAATCTAGTACCGCAGATTTTTTTGGATTGAATTCCAATCCTAAGTCGTTGCCTACATTTGAGGTTATTTCGAGCAGCTCTTTCATCTGCTGCCAATCCTGGGAAACAAGAACTAAATCATCTGCAAATAAGAATCCCGGTATCGTCGCGTACTTTCTGTCACCTGTCTCAAAGATGTTCTTGGATATCCGTATTTTGATACCTTTCTTTGATTCCATCAATCTCCTTTCCAGCTCTGTAATGTAGAGCATGAATAGAGTCGGTGAAAGTGCGCATCCCTGCCTTAGACCATTCGGGACATTCATTTTCCGGGATGTTTTTCCATCTACGCTGAGTGTGACTACGTTTCCGTTGTATAGCCACTTCAGTAATTCTACCCATCCTTCTGGCATACCCAGTTCTTCGAGTATGCACCACAGGTGGTTCCTATCTACCTTATCGTAGGCTTTGGAGCAGTCTAAGAAGGTCACTTTTAGCCCTCTTTTTTCTGCTCTGGTCATTTCAATTATCGTTGTTAACATGTAGATGCAGTCATCTGTTCTACGGTTTTTCCTGTAGCCGTTCTGCATCTCCCCCAGAATTTCGTTCTGCTCTATCCACTCTTGTATCTTGCTGTTGATTATTCTTGCGAATGCTCTGTACAGAACCGCCGTTATTGTGATTGGTCGGTATGTGAGTAGATTGCCTTTGGTGCAGCCCGGTTTCTCCAGAGCCACTACCTTCCCTTCTCTCCAGCTCTCTGGAATGCTCTCTTCTCCTCTTATTATCCTACGGAATATTCTCGCTAGGCATTCATGCCCAACTTCCCCTAGGTTTTTAACCAGACTGCCGTTCATTCCGTCATTCCCAGCCGCTGAGTTCGCCGACATCTTTTCTAATGCCTTCCGAACCCCTCCTGCATTTATCTCAAATTCAGTTATCGGCTGCTCCAGTCTCCTTTCCATTGGTCTATTGCCTTCTGGATTGACTGTTTCTTCTTCCGCGCCTAGAAGCTCCCTGAGGACCTCCGTTAGGTGGGTTTCTACTCTCTCCGAATCTACCCTTTCTTTCCCTGCGTCTACAAGGATCATTTCTCTCCTGGGTCTTTTTTCTTCCCTTCGTATGTACGACCAGAACCTTTTTGCCCGCAGATTTCTCGGACACCTGACGATATGGTCGTACATCCTTTCATCTTTTTTTTTGGTCTCTTCCTCTATCTGCTCGTAGAGCCTGGACCTCGCTCCTTCGAATTCTATCTGAATTCTCTCTGCTTGGTCTGGGTTGTATTTTCTTGCTTCTCTGAGCCTTTTTCCCCATGCTCTCTTGATGCTGTCTAGCTCAGCTATCTTCCTCGACCACCTAGCATACTTCTGGTTAATTTTCACAACTGTTCCAGTTGTATTGGAGTTCTCCACTATAAGGGATTCAAGGTCGTCGTATTTGACTTCCCTGTCCTCCAGAAGCCGAGTTCTCAACTCTTGCTTCGTGCGCATCGTTGCTGCTTCCTCATTTCTTTTCCTAACAATAAGTTTTTTTCCTACATGCTTCTTGCCTGGTATCTCCAGCAAAACATTCATCATGTTGTGGTCTGAGATGTCACATCTCAGTCTCTCTTCATCAATGTCCATCCACTTTACGTATTTATGTACTCTCTCGTTGCATAATACGTAGTCGATGACTGCTTTCTGTCTAGTGCACTTGCCTCTACATTTCTCTGAGGCGTTCAGTACTCTCAGCTGATTTCTTTCAGCAAAGTCAAGCATCATATCCCCTCTGACGTTCTGATTCTCTCCAAACTGGCTTATATGAGCGTTCATGTCTCCGCCAATTATGATGAGTGAATCATTCTTACGTTTCTTAAGTAGCACCCGGTTGATATTTTCGTACAGTGCCATGTTTTTTCTCACGTTCTCATGAGACACATATACACTTATAAGAATGAAATCTCGCTTCTGGAATTTTAGACCTACGGCAATGAAATCTTCACCCCTTTCGATCCAAGTTTCTTCTTCCATCTCTTCAGGTATCAGTATTCCAACACCCGCTTTTGCATGTCTGTAGGTGGCCTTTTGTGAGAACTCTCTATTTGATCCTATGTATTTATACCCCGATATTCTGGGTGGGACCTCATCATTCATCAACCATGTTTCATTCAACATTATGATTCCTCTTTCCTTCACCTGAAAAGAACTCTTAACTAGCTTGTGCCACTTGTTTTTCGTCCGCCCACCCGCAAGATTGAAAACACATATGTTGAAAGGGACTACACTGCTTTTATTAGCACTTGCTTCCCCTTCTTTTTTTGTTTTTTTCCAACCTCTCGAGTGCGTCTTTAGCGCATCTTCCGCGGGGGGGGGACGGCCCGTCCTATTGCCCTCTACCCCATCGGTAAACAGAGCTAGGCCCGTACGCGGTGCCTCCTCGACGGCCTCCTCGGGGAGGGTAGGGTGGGTAGGTGCTTCGGTGCTGTTCTCCGCGGCCAAAGACATCTCTCCCTCTACCTCTCCCTCTTCCCCTGCTTGCCGGTTGTGACCCCACTGGTGGATGAGCTCTCGCTTGCCCACTGCTGCCACTCATCGGTGGAGCAGCTGAGGTCCCAGCTGTATTTTCTTCTTGACCCGTTCTTCTGGTCAAGTCTTTTTCTTTTTTTGGCTTGTTCCGCCTTTCTTTCTGTATTTCTCTTACGAGTCTTTCCTCGTCTTCCTCTGAAAGGTTGGCAATTTTCAGGAACCAATTATCTATTGATTCCGCCACCTTTTCTTTTCCTGTGTCTGAAAGGATGGGCAGCCGTTTTTGGTCTGGCCTCCTGTCTCCGGTGTAGGTCCACTTGTTGACCAGTATATGCCAGAGACTAAGACATTCTACCTTCTCTTGTGGTTTTGCCCACTCTATCATCACCTTATTTATTTGGTTGGCGATGCTCCGTAGTTCATCGACTGCCGGAGTTATGAGCGTCGCCCATGTCACCTTTTTCACACCCGGTTGCGCTGCTATCAAACACAACGCGTTTTCTAAGGCTTCAATTAATGCCTCCGGTGCTGTCTGAGTGAATGTTTCGCTCATCAGGTCCGTAAGGCCCATAAAGACGAGAACGTTCTTTTTCTCGTCTTCCGGGTATTTACCTAGGAGCTTCATTATTGACTCCACGTGTTTTCCCGTGGGTTTGCCCCCTTTCGATTGTTTCACTAGCACTCCGAATTTGAAGAGTGCTTTCAGAGGGGAATCTCCCTCCATCATGTCCAAAAGCAGTCCATCGCCTGCAATTAATGCCAATCCATATGGATTTTGTGGCTTTCCCTGTTCTCCGGGAGCATTCTCAGTGGTGTCCATCGCACCGCTGGCTCCGCTCATTCCACTACTTTGTTTGTGCGTGCCGGCCAACCATCTCTTTTTCTCTTCTAACAGGCCGTTTACTTGATGTTGCAGTTTTGCAATCATCTTGCTTTGCTCATTGGCAGTGAGCCCGACCGATACATTTTGATGTATCAATTGTGTCGCATCTTGCACTTGTTTTGCAAGCTGCGCTCTCAGCTGCTCATTGGCCGATGTTAACTCGGCGAGCTGTTGGTTCAACCCGTTCATCAACGGGTTGTTGTGCTGTACTATTTGACACGGCACGCATGAAACCATTGGGTCAGCGTCTAACTGACCCAGTCCTGGCCTGCAGGATGAACATACCTTGTTAATGGTTGCCATTCCTGCAGTGTATTCGATGGATATAGTTGATCTCTTCGGATCAAACTGTTCACCACCACTAGTATCACTTTCTGCGACACTCTCCACTTCACAACTCTCAGTATTTCCTGAGAATTTCGCCTTTTTTTTGTGAGCACGTTTTTTTTTTGACGTCTCACTAAAGGCCTCCCACTGTAAGGCCTCCCATTGGGCGCGAGCCTTTTGGCGCGAGCCTTTTGGCGCAACCCACTCTGGCGCGGGCGTTTTGGCGCGGGCATCGTGCCCCAATCTTTGATTAGATGGAAAAATGACGGAGAGGAGCGGAGGATTCGGAACGCATTTCATTCGAACTTTTTCTCATGCAAAGCCCCAAGACGCGAAGAAGAAAGGAGAGACGGATTTCCGGCATTGGAGTCATTGTCATCCAAGTACGGTCATATTTTATCTACTTAACTAAACCACGCACTCGGAAGCGTGGCGAATGGTATCAAGGAGCCGAACGTGTTTTTTTTTCGCCGAAATCTACATCAGTTCTGCATCTGGTAATTATATGCTATACCTTTCAGAAACTCTAGGATTGAGTTGGGGTCAAATGTCAGCACCAGCTCAAGTAACCTCTCATCGGCCACCCTGTATTTCTTCAGTTTCTCTAGAGGCGGGAGTCCGGTCACCACAACGGATTGATAGAAGGCATCTCTGCCTTTTTGAACTTTTCGTAGAGATTCGATGAATCGCCAAATCGTAGGATGTTCTACGTTGAGTTCCTCTTGAAGCCGTCGGTGAGCGGCCTCCGCGTGATTATTGGTTCGGTTCCTTCCGTCCAGGGTGCGCTGGTAAACGCTCCACATCGAGAACGGGAATTTCGGTGCGTTTCGTCTGCCTCGGCGGTTCGGACGGCCCACGTACGTATCCTCAAACCAGTTCAGAATGGGTTCGAGACTATCCGGCAAGTGATCGGCGAGGAGTTCGAGACATCTTTCCACGTAGTGCGGCGGAGCGAAGGCAATTGCAACGATCATTCGTGCTTGCAGAGCGAAATCTTTATCGTTCCTGTACTGCAACATCAGACCTGAGTTACCGATATGTTTTTTCATATTGCTAACCAGATGAAAAAAACAGCCACCGAGAGCGGCTTCGGGGAAAGATGTCCGGACTGCATTTATCACTGCCAATTCGAAGTCGCAGTTCACGAGTTCCGGTCCGATGCTTGGCTCAATGCCTTTGATCATCGCAAACATCCGCGTGTACGTAAGTTCAGTCTTGTTCGGCAGCAACACGTATACGAGGGGATGAACTGTCTCTCTCTTTTCTGCTAGGATAACGTACACTTGAAAGAAGAGTTTCGGTGCGATAGAGAATGTTCCGTCGATGTACCATGTTTTACTGTGTTTGAGGTCTTCAACAGTCTGTCTCCTGCCGAAGATGACGATGCGGTCTTTGCCGGGTCCGCTGTCCGAGAGGAGGAATTCTTCTGACGTACTCGCAGTCGGTTTGTACACCTTATACTCTTCTGGGAAAATCAATGTCTCCAAAGAGGAGGGAGCGACGGGAGCGCGCTGTAGATCCTTCCGAACTCTCCGCACGGCTTTCTTCATGGCTCGTTGAGTAGGCAGGACTCCAAGAACACAGTCCGATATGTTTTGCAAGGATTCGTTCACGACTTGCGCCGTACCCTCCAAAGTTTCGGCGGCTCGCTTCTTGAGTTTTGTCAGCGTTTCCTTGACAATGATCTTCGCCGGATCGCTGTCGTGAGAATGGTGATGCATACTATGGACGACTTCGTTTCCTGGCGTGTGGATTCGAGCTTTACAACGATTCTTATGTTCACAACGCCAGAACATTTTCGATTTGTCTGCAGACCATCTGTCAAATACGTAAATGAAGCCGTCGTGGGCGAACGTCGGACCTCCTCGGTTGGTTTCCATTTCACCCTGCGAAGAATTTTTGATAGGAGAGGTGACTGGTGTTATCGGATGACGTGGGAATACGTGAAAATCGGGAATCACTCGAAATTAAGAGGTCTGAAGAAATCAACTCACGTCTTCCTGGTTTCCGGAGTTTAACGGCCCAGTTCTCTTTCGCTTTTGTTATTCTGCTACAATCACCTTCTGAGTATGGAATCACCTCACGAAGGCTTTCCAGTACCGTGAATTCCTTCCTGCTCTCAAACTTGCTTGGAAATGTGGACCGAGTATGGCTTTCCAGTGTCGAAGCGCGAAAACAAAAGCAGCTGCGTCCAGTCTGGAAATTGCTTCTCGGGATCCAAATCGCCTCACGAAGGCTTTCCAGTACCGTGAATTCCTTCCTGCTCTCAAACTTGCTTCGAATGGTGAACCGTGTATTTTCCCTGGATCAAAACGCGAAAACAAAAGCAGCTCCGTCCAGTCTGGAAATAGCTCTCGGGCACCAAATCACCTCAAAAGGCATTCGAACACATTCGCATGATGTGTCGCGCGTGCAATGACATGTGCCACAAAACGGTGCCACGTCGCGCGGAACCATGAGCACGTCGAACGAGGCAACATCCATCCTTCAGAGAAACATGAGTTGCTTGTGAACACAAAGAAAGTGAGATTTGAGTACGCTTCACGCTGGATTCTCGCTATATAGACACGTTTGACTCATGAAACATGATACAGAAGATCATATAGACTTGAAGCATGAGTGATTCATTCACCAACGAGGAACGATAATCTCTAACAGAGCTCGCGCGTCAACGGCACCCTCGATGTTGCCCTTGTGGATCCCGAGACAGATGGAATGTGCCTATAAAACGAGCTCACCCTATCAGGAAAATATCGGCTGCGCCAAAATGGGTCGCGCCGAAACGCCCGCGCCAGAGTGGGTCGCGCCAAATCGCTCGCGCCCGAACGCTCGCGCCAAATTGTCCTAGACCCATCCACCCATGCTCAAAAATTCGAAACTGCTCACCTTGGAGAGCCCCAACATATTCTCGCAGATCCTCATGTTTGCCCTTCGGTGTTGGGGGCGACGCGCCGACCATCCATATGAGGATCTGCGATCGCCAGTTACATGTGCATGACATCGATTGGTCAGTTGGCTCTTTGGATGAGCATCGCTTTGGCTTCTCCGTGTTGCTCTCACTCCACAAAGGGAACTCCACGCGCGAGTTCTCGTTCATCAGGCTGTCGAGGCATCGTCACCGCAACGTCGGAGCTGGGGCTCTATTAGCACGACTCCGAGGATTGCCATTGTGGAGCTTCATTGCGTCAGCGAGTTTACGACGGTTAAAAACTTCAACGCATTCGATAAGGGTTCCTCCGTTTGCGATCACCCACAGGCTGGTGATCAGAAGTGTCAGTAGCTTCGAAAAGTGGACGAAGCTTAATCCGAAGCGGCGGCCAGCGCACCCTGTGACGTCATTTCCTGAGTTTTCTTCAGTCAATAACTGGAGTTCCATCGAAAAGTTTGCGGCGAAAATTAGTCCTCCATCCATGAGCCCTCTGAATCTAGCCACACACCGGATTCTAAAGCAATCGCGGCTGTCCTCCTGGCACTTGCCATAGACTCCAACGTGACAGACGCAGCCCGCCACCTAAGCCGTTTATTTGTTGTGTGGAGTGTGGATGTGGATCATTTACTGCGCCTCTATTTGGCGACCATGTCTAGTTGAACATATCCGAATGCTCGCGAGTGTTCAAAGTTACTTCATACGCCGCCGGCTCAAAGCCAGTTGTCCCGGACATGTACCTGAGCTGAAAAATCTCAACCAAATACTTAACTACTGTGATGTGCAATCCTTGAAAAGCATCGTCAAGGATGGTCGAGTTGAACATTACTTAGATAATTATCGGTCAAATCTCAGGAAGAAATACTCTGTCAAGCCCAAAGTCATGGCGCGCTGTTGTAAGGTCGCCAACGGATTCGCTTGGAGACTAGCTAGAGATGTCAGAGATAATAAATCTCTTCAACGCCTCTTATACAAAGGGGAAAAATTCCTAGAACTGTTTATTGGATTAGAGTGGATAAATATGGCTAGCCAATGCCGGCTAGCTGAGCCCCGGATGGAACCCTTCCATTGACCGCCGCGCTATTGCCTTTTTAAACCTCAATCGCAATTCTCTGGAGCAAGAATTCGGCTGCTCGCCTGTCCCCCGATACTATCTCGATGCGTCTCCCCAAGTCCATGAGGAAGGCTTCCGTGGATCGGCCCAAGACTCCGAGAGTCTCGATCGCCACAGGCTGGACCACGAAGCGATTCTCAAGTTCGCGATACTTCGAGAGTTTGTTCTTCTCGGCAAGAGCGGCAACCGCACCAGCCTCGCGAGCTGCGCAGGACAGGTGCGACGGAGCGACCGTGTCCCAGACAGTTGCGTCCCAGACAAGCGATTTCCCGGCCCTCCACGAGGAGAGGGTGAGAAATTTTATACGAATAAAAGTGACACTGAAATTGAATTCAACACTGAGGAAAATTGTCAATAACAGCAAATTCAATGATATATTGTGTGACAGATTCGAGTCAAACACGCGCTCACAAATGCAATTTCGACCCAGAGGGAGGGCCGAATCACAAAGAGTAAACATTTCCATCCCGCGGAGAGCCACGAGGAATTTTCGGTATGCTGTGCATTCATGCTAAGGAACCTCGGATGTTGAACAAAGCGACGTATATAACGAACTCAACAGATAACGAACCTGCACATACCCAGCGTAGCAGAATACGATGTGGACAGATAACGAGTCTCACAGACAGCGGACTAGGCGAATACTGGCCGTAACCTCGTAGTCGGAGCCACGACATTTTGGAGAGTCAGCAGAAGTCTGCTCCAGAGCATCTACTTGGAGACTCAGTAATTCCTGGCCAATGATATGCGATAGTATTCCTCACCTCAAGCATTCGCGCAGCATCAATCTCCAATCTCATGGTTGATCACCGGCGAACTTCAGCTGCATCACGTGATAACGGATTGTTGCCGTTATAGGGGAATCAGATCGTGATCTGCGACATGTCTGCGAATTTCGGCCTAACGGCCGTTTTATCACAGGGCGTTCTTGTTTCTCTAATCCCCCTCCATAGCTCTCCGAGCGCCCACTGTGCGACAGAATATGCCAAGAGTCACGGGAACAACAGAGCCACGGGAGTAGCGAAAACGCTAGATCGACGGTTTTCTCAACACTGACTCACGTTAGTCTCCACTTGTACCGCGAGACCGGTTCGTGGGAGCGCCATGTCTCTCATGTTCGCCTGAGTTCTCTCGGAGGGCGCCAAACAAACCAATACCAAGTTCCTCACATAGCGTAGCGTCAGCCATGACGGATGTCACTCTTCTCCTAACGGAGGAATCTGTTTTATGGCTCGCTCCAAGCTGACGGGAAATCCTGGTGTATTCTTATCTTTCCTGTATTGTCTTGGATGCATTCCAAAACCGACACAATTCTTACGGTATTTGCAATGGGACGAGTGTCACACGGGTTCGGCGCATGTTCCTGATCTGAAGATCGCAGGTCCTTCGTTCTTGGGGTCGTCCTTTCAGTGTTTTCCTGTGATTTTTTTCCACCATTCTAACACAGTACCGCACAGTATGAGAAATCCGCAGAGCATCATCAGAGGCATCAGTTCACCAAACTTCTCGAGATCAAACAGCGATGCTTCTTCGTTGAAATTCAGATATTTGCTCCAGTCTGTGTGATTCCTTCCATGATTTTCACGAATGAGTACCAGGGTAACGGACTCGACAAGACCAAAGTCCACGTCATTTAGCTGCCGGATATTCCGTCTGAACATCTCCGGACCGATGAAGCCGTGTTGCAGGAGCCGCTCGAAAGTCTTGCTCGTGCGCGTGAGAACCAAAAGTGATTGAACTTGCATCAGAGGCCCACTGGGAGACCTCGATTTGCGCTGGAGATGGCAACCCAAGAGATGTCTGAAGTTTGGATGCTGGTCGCGCCGAAGCAAGTGTCGTCGTAGCGGTCCCTTGCATTCTTTGTGAGCTTTTTCGGACAAACGACAATAATAAGTGTACTCTTCTATATCGATTCGCTGCGATGAGAACCTGGTGTTGCAGAGATTAGAAAGCTCGCAATCCAGAGCGTCAGTGGGTCTGTCCTCACTCGCTCTGTCTAAGAAGTAAGACATGACAGTGTTCGAATAAATTGCGGAGAGTATGAATGTCATCGAAACCATGGTGCAAGCAATGATCAGCACCGAATATCTTCTGCAATTCGCTTCGATGGCTCCGACAGAGAGGAAGGATAATATCATCTGACGAATCTTCAGTGACATCGGTTGCGGTTGGATCCACTTGAAGGAAATCGCCATAAGTAGTCCGCTCAGAGTTATCACTATCCAAACGTCCGGACCGAAGGGTTTCAGGAGAGTGTAGACGTCCGTTTGCGTACGCAGAATCAGGGAATGGCACTCGATGGATTCGGAGCATGAGGAATATATGGATTTCATATGTTTATCGTGGGAGTCGGTGGAAATCATCTGGGAATTGGCCTCATATCTGAGTGAGAACTTTGTCTGGTTGCAGGAGATCGACAGAGTCAACCGCTGAAGGCCGACATGGGGATAGATAACACGTTCGGCGAGAACGTTCGATGTGAAGCAATCGAGCTTTGAAGACCCGCAAGATTTCGAAGGCTTTCTTGGCCAGACTGTCAACAATTGATCGTACGTCTGAGCGCAATGGAGCGCAGGGGCTCCCAGGTACAGCCAGTTATAAGAGACACCGCTGGACGGCAGAACAAGATTGGATACGAGAATCTGCAATAAACACTTGTGTTGTATGTTCTGAACGAAATCAATCGCTTCGAATGTGTTTTTGGGTGCGAACAGAACAACAATCACGAAAGGGACAGCCAGTGCTTCAAGAAGAACTGGCGAAGTCATGTCTCGAGGCCCGGACATCGGAATGCGGAATTTAGTTTCTAGCGATAGGAAGCTGGTGTTGAGCCTCACTGAGCCATCTCTGAGGAGGCAACTGGCATCCAAGATCACAACTTCTGTTAAGGGAATTCCGCGTTGGAGAATGTAGGTTTGAGCGAGCTCCGCGATCCTTTCCGGGCTCCTCGCGACGCAGCATTCCCCTAGTAAAGCCAGCGCAAAAATAAACGGCCACCAACCGCATCGAGCTGATTCAGACGCGCGGAGGTTTACACGATATGTCGGGGAATACTCTGGGCTTCTTCCCGCGGTTCGGAGTAGTAGTAGTAGTCTCTTCGCCATGAGTGGAACATCGATCTCTGATGCTGCGGAACTGTGGAGTCGTATTCTGCTTCGGGAGCGGAGAAACGAACTAGAACTCGGGGTAGAGCGAGTCACCCCAACTCAAAGTTCCGTTCGAGATGTGTGGGCTTATGCGCCAGCTCTGCAGTTGTATTCCATCGTAATACTCTCTCCAGATGTTAGGAGGTCGCGAAGAGGCCTTCCCTGTTCACAAAGAGTCGGTCTCTCTCATCAACATAATGGAATTTATTTTGCCTCTAGTAATACACTTTAGTACTCCGAGCAGCTCCTCTGAGCGACTCGGACCGTGGCAAGATCGATGACATTGTTTTCGACCTGACAAAGTTCATCTGAGACGAAGTCAATCTCCATATATGGGATTGCCCCACCCAGATTCCGCTTCTGCTCCTGGGTCGGTCTCTGCTCATCATCATAATGGAGTTCGTCTTGCCTCTAGTAATACACTCAAAACTCTAGTACCCTGAGCAGCTTCTCTGAGCGATACGGAAAGCAGCGGGATCGATGACGTTGTTTCTGACCTGACAAAATTCACCTGAGCTGAAGTCAATCTCTATATGGAGGATGCTCCACCCCGATTCGCTAGACAAGACGATGCAATTTCAATGAGAGAGTATAAGCGATGAACGGAGCACTCTAAGTCGGTGAAAGTCCAAATCTTCTGGAAAAAACCTTACATTGGTGGAGGATGCAATCGGGGTTGAGGATTGATGACGAGGAGCTGCTTTTCTAGGGGAGAGCTGCTGGAAGCAGTGGCGATCCAGATATGGCTCGACGGGGGGGCGGTCTGAGATTTTCGTCTCAGGAATGTCCTGGGAAGAGTTTTCCACCCCGATGATGCGATTGAATATTGAATCCTTTGTTTGATAGTTGTTGAGCACAAACATTCATCTATTTCCGGGGACATTCATGAAATATCCACTTCTGATCTGCACATTCCGCCTGGGTGACCAGACGCGCCGGGCGACCGGACGCCATCGTCTTGGGGGTTGCTGTCGACTCCGTGTCGACCTTTCTCAGAAAGAGAACTCGGGCGGTCAGCTGGCCCGTGTAGCCCAACGGATTTCGATAAGAGATCGCCGCGTCTAATCTACCGCAGCGTAAGCCTGCCGGCAGCATTGCTTGGTTACGAAGATTCGCTCCATGATGCTCTCGTAAAGGCCCCCAACAGGATTTTTCTCCGAAAAATCTTCCAGGATAGGGTCCACCACGACGCACAGTGGGCCGGCGGCGGCCGAAAATACTTGCAGGTATTTCTCCCGCTCCAAAACTTCAGGAGTGGTGTCTAATAATGAGAATGAGTCGAAATGAGAAGATTCAGCCCAATTCATGATTGTTTTCTTGGAAAAAAATCGGTTTCTCGATTTTCCTATGGGTCCTTAAACATGGGCTGGTCAGAAAATCGTTTTTCCGGGCGACCGACACGTCCCGACACGCTCGTACCTATTTTATCCTACTCTTGAACCATTCAACCACCAAACAAGACAGATTCCAGCTGCGCTTTCCTGCGCTTTTGAGATATTCATCAAAATGTTGATTTTAATCCTTCCTGGTCGTCCTTGACCCCGGACTCCGTTCAGCGGACTCCCGACGTACTCCGACGCGCTCTTACCCATTTGGTGTCGATTTTCCATGCAAATAACATGTATTTGATCCACGCATGTGTCCGTATCCATCATGATTGGGTACGATCCTGAGCACCATAAATTCAACACAGCTGATTGATGTCGATCGATGCGGACCATGACTAGACCTGTGAAGCTTCGAAGAGAGCCTCGATGAAGCTTAGTATTCTACACATTCGTATTCAACTACTTGGACGGGCAAATGCGTATCGGAAAGCTTAGACGCCTAAAAAGCGAAGTTTTCGGTCGTTGACCACCATTTAAATACATTACAGCTTATTTATAAATCTCATGCGAGCGCAGGAAAGCGCAGCTGGGATCCGTCTTGTTTGGCGGTTGAATGGTTCAAGAGTAGGGTGGAATAGGTACGAGCGTGTCGGGACGTGTCGGTCGAGCGGAAAATCGATTTTCTGGCCAGCCCATGTTTAAGGTCCCATAGGAAAATCGAAAAACCGATTTTTTTTTCGAGAAAACAGTCATGTATGCGGCTGAATCTTCTCATTTCGACTCATTATCAATATTAGACACCACCCCTGAAGTTTTGGAGCGGGAGAAATAACTGCAAGTATTTTCGGCCGCCGCCGGCCCACTGTGCGACGGTCATCTTGCAAAACTCCCGCGCGTCACCTCATTACCGCGTCGCAGATCCATGACTGTCGCGTTCCTCTAATTGTCCGCGGTTTGCGCTGATGCAGTTCGGATAGTATATGTTCGAAACTGGAACTTTTCGCATCTGATCGGGAGGAATTCCATTCTCAGCCTTCCTTTCTCAAGCTCTCAAGAATGAACCCTAGAATACAAGGAGCTCCCATCTTCCCGCCATCGCATCGTTCACTACGGAAATGTCACGCTCACGTTTACATATTGACTCCCAACCTGCCGCCCCTCGCTTGAAGTTTATTTCCTTGGAAAAGTACGTGAAGCGTTTCGGTACGCCAGATCGCTACTATTGGCTCGCTCGGAACGCATCGCCACCATTCATCTTGAAGCTGTTTTTCGATTGAGCGCCGAGGAAATTTCCGTCGTTTGGCCTCACGCCAAGCGTCCCTCCGTTCGCGGACTTCGATGCTTATCCATGTCTGGCTTCCCGGAGCGAGCCGTGTCCTGGAGCGGCGATTTTTTTCATGTCATTACATGTTTATTCATCACTAGCCGGCCTTCGGCCGACTACGCTGCCCGGCCTCCGGCCGACCGTTTTGGGTTTCCTGCGCTGCCAGTGGACTGTTCTCTGCGAGGGACAAAGAAAAGGCCAAATGTGAATTTCGTGACAATGATATTGGACGGTTTGGAGAGCATACAACGGATTACGTGACTTGGACGGTTTTTTGTTCAAATTCTCACTCTGAGTTACAGTAAAACTTCCGAAGTCCGGATATGAATTAGCGAGTGAAGTGCTAGCTCGTCAGACCGACCCTGGCTTCATTCCCATTAGCTTGGGATAGTATGATCAGACCTTCTCCAGAATCGCCTCCAGAGGTTCCAAGAAGTATGATAAGGGAGGCCCCGAAACCCCCCTAGACTGTGAGAAGTCTTTACTGACCGACCCTGAAATTCCTGCCCTATTCTCCAATAGACTCCGGAAACATGGTGAGACTGACCCCGATATCACCTCTCTGGACTCTGAAAACTATGATCAGAACGGCAATGTAGTCGCCTTCAGAGATTCCAAAAAGTATGATCTGACCAAATCCGGAATCCCGCCACAGGTTTGAAAAAGTATGCTCAGACACGGAATCACCTATATGGGTTCGAAAAGGGATGATCAAAAAGGCTCACAATCTCCCGATGGACTCAAAAACCATCTGTCCGACCCCAGAACCGCTTCATGGATCGCCGAAAGTATGGTCAGATCGACCCCAGACACTTCTCCATAGGTTCCGGAAATCATGATCAGAGCGCCCACGGAACCACCCCTTAGACTCGAAACAGGATGGTCTGGCCGTCCTTGAAATACCCCCGTAGACTCCCAATAGTATGGTCTGACCGACCCCGAACCGCCTCAGTGGGTTCCGAGAAATATGATCAGACCAATCCCCGGATCACCTCCATGGGCTCTAGGAACTGTCATAAGACCGGCCCGGAGTCGCCTCCAAGGGTTATATGAAGTCCGCTTGAACTGGCCCTGGAATAACCCCCATGGGCTTGGGAAAGTTTCATCGGACCGACTCCGGAATCGTCCCTCAGGTCTCAAAAGGTATGATCATGGAGGCACCGGAACCGCCTCATCGACTCAAAAAAGTAGGATATGACCGACCTCGAAATCCCCGCCCTGTAAACCCATGGAATGCGAAGACATGGTGAACCCAACCCCAAAATCACCTTCATGTACTCTGGAAACTATGATCCGACCGACCCCAGAATCACCCCAAAAGTTTGGAGAAGTATGGATCAGACCTGAATCACTCCTATAGGTATAAAAAAATATGATCAGAGAGGCCCAGAGACTCTCTCCCCATAGACTCCCGAAAAACTCCCATGATTACCTAAAGTATGATCGAAAAAAAGTATGAATCTCCAGAATATCCAAAAAGTATGATTATGAAGTACCCGGGATCGCCAAATGGTCTGAGAACAATATGACCGACCTCAAAATACCCGCCCTATACTTCCATAGACATCTTGAAGTATGGTCAGACCGACCCGGAATCACCTCCATGAGCCTTTTTTACAACGTGGGAAAGGAACTGATCAATCGCCCAGGCGATCATCGGGCGCAAACACACGAATGACTTGGCAAGCGATTGAAAAACACCCATCATTTTCATAGAAAGCGCTGTGGAAAACTTGAAATGGACCTTTCGGGTCCGGCCTGCATAGCCTATGTCTTCCCAGGTGGCTCCCCGACACCGTGGAAAAAAGACTTTCCCCCATAGATATCACCGCGAGAGAGTCTATAGAGGACAAACAAACAAACATACAAACATACCCTGGATTTTTATATATATAGATGTTTCGATTAATATGATCATTTCATCTAGGCTAGACCACGACGTTCGGGTCCGGACAGCCATCCAGAAGCACCGGGACCGCAAGAACAGCGTCTTGATATCGAGTCACTTTGATACTCTAGGGCTCGGCCGTGTTGTACCATCGAGATGCAGGTTGGGGCGAACACGCATGCTTGGCAAATTGCGCTGGAAAATTCAGACTCCACGATCAGTTCCAAAAGTCCCCTCGTTTTGGCTTGTGGCTCATATCGGAGACAGAGATAACTTCCACTGGGAGGACAGTGCGCAGATGAGACAGAAAAGAGAGAGCGAGGCTTTCCCGTGTCTTCCAACCGGCTCGTAACCTCGGATCCCGGAGACAAATAATTCCAGCAAGGTTCCATTCTCTCGGGAAGAACGATTTCCCGATTAGCATTGTGTGGGGTTTGGATGATGGTTTTCCGAGGAATCGATTTGTCATTTTCATAAGTAACTCCCCGCACAATATTCGTTTCCCAACAGCTCCTGGGTCACTCGCGACATCAATATCGGGAACCGAGTCTCCTCTCAAGCATGCTTTCGCTTGAACGATTGTCGGCACGGCGCGCCGGAGCGTTAGAAATCCACGAATCGGAAATCTTTTGGTTCCCTGTTTGCTGCTTGGTCCGGTATTGCCAATCGCCCCCATCGCGAAACTCTGACCTTATCAGCTTTTCAGGGTAGCCAGGATCACTCTGCCCTTCGAGAGGTCCCATGAGAACGACACTTGTGGTCCTTGAAACATCATCTCACATTGGAATGGGAACGTTCGAAACCGGGCCCTCCAGACGGTCTGCTCGGGCCGGCCGCAGGGATCCCGGGAGAACCTTTCTGTCGTCGTTCCTCTCTCGACGGTGGAAAAGAATCACCCTAAAATCCCGCCCATAACGAACCGTTTTTCTGATCGTAACAGGGTTCAGAACTCTGCCCGACTGATTAGAAATGTGTGTTTTGGAGTTCCTTCATGGTAGACCTTTTGCGGATACACTATGAAACATTTTCAGAAGAAACATTTTCCACCTGCCGGGCAGAGTTCCAGAAAAAAAGATGGCCAGAAAAAAGGTTCGTTACACTTGGGATTTGAGGGCACGCCAAACTGATTTCCGTGCAAGACAATAAGAGGAACAGTGCGATGGCGTGGATTTTTTCAGCTCGAGAGCGCTCCAAGTCGAGACTGCCGATTCACTGCCATCCGAATCGTTCCCTCCATGGTGTCCAGTGAACGAAACCGTCCCTGAAAAATTTCCATCTGCTCGTCACTCGGACCATCCGATTGCTCTCTCGTAGGAGTCTCTGCCAGCAAATGCTGGAGTCAACCATCAAGCGAAACCGATGAAGAGATTTCCTCCTTCCATGGACTCCCATTGATTGAAGGAGGAGAAATGATGTTACGAACTCGGGCCATCCAACGGGAGCTGAATCTACCTGAGGAGCACCTTGGCACCGCTTCACACTCCCTGGTGTGTGTGCCCATCGAAGGCGCTTCGGGTGCGGACGATTGCATCTGTGCTCACTGAAGGTGTTTGGAGTAGTATCGGCCAATTAGCCTGCCTTCAAGCGAGGAGAACACGTGCTTTCTGTTGTGAAATTTGTCATGAGTGGGGCTGCGCGTCTGTCATGGGAATTCACACAATGGCAAATATTCATCGCTGAATTAGTCGCTCAACTCGTTGTGTTTTTCTTACTTTCTCCTCGTCACAGAACTCGGGTCATCCAATATTCGAGCATAACAGACATTTCAAGGAAACTGGGAAAATTCCGATTGGGCAGAAAGTGGAATAATTTCAAGCCAGGAGACACCCGAGTATTTTCGAGCTGGGAGAAAATTGAAGATTTTTGAGTGAAAGAAAGTAAAAAAGATTGGAGTCACGGACATGAAAGTTTCTTAGTTCTAACAACTTTCATTGTCGTGATCCCCGCGATTATCTCATTTTCAACTCTAGTTGTGTCATTCGCCTTTAATTTCGTTGGCGATCCTCTCGACAACAAACAAACCCGAACACCGCGGTTGAATTTTTATACGGAGAATCGGGATAGTGAACCTTCCGGGCGCGTGAAACGGAAGGATTCGTTACGCTCAATGAGCATACGAGGTGGATGAAGGAGGTCTGCCTCACGTTTGCAGCCAGCCGTAGCAGTCGAACTCTCGGGCGACGTAGTCGCTCTCAGCAAGCATGTTCGGTGTCGGGAGATTTCCTATCCTCGTGCATAGATCACTGCATGTTCAAATGTCAGTGCTTAAAATGAAGGAGTCTCACAATGCCCCGGCACAGAGGCTGCGCTCACTGCCAGATTTCGCATCGGCTAGGTAACAATCCTGAGTGAACACTTGGAGCGAAAATCCGAATGATACGCGGTTTATGCAGCGTCGATGAGAGCGATCTCGAGGATCCGCAAATTATGGAAATCAACGCCAAGAAACGGAAACGGTGCACTGCGCTGTTAATTCAATATGCCCCGTTGGCCGCTGTAATGTAAACCCCCACCGCTGAGCAAAGAGGACGAAACGCACTCCTCAACAATACATCGGATCAGAGTGAACACGTTCAATTCCCGGATTGCTTTCATCCGCCGCTGGGGTTTTTTACGTTGGGGGGCTAAAATCGTCTCACCCCACTCTTGCTCGGGTGCGCCGCTGGTGGAGGAGAACGGCGCGCACGGACAGTCCTGCAGGAGGAGCGCCGGGAGATGGTCTCGCCACTCCCAGATCAATGAGACGTTCAGTCGCAGCGCCCAGATACCAAACCTCAGGGAGCCTCAGGGATTGTGCGGGAGCGACGGTAGATGGCCAGACGGTTTGAAACTCATACCTAGGGCTCGATGCTTGTCGCGGTCATCACGGCCGCGATGGAAACCGCGAATTTTTCACTTTCGGCCGGCACGCCGCGAATTTCGGGATTTCGGCTCACGAAACTTCAATGCTCCAAATGGGCTCCAGAATGTCATTCCCACTCCTAAATTTGCACAGATTTCGATGATGCAGCATGCGACAAGCACGAATTCATACTGAAATGCGACAAATTTGGATACTATCGAGACCTTCCGCGAGTCACAGATCACGGCGGCGATGATGTTGCATCCTCTCGACGCGCTAGCGGTCGATCATTAATCGAAATGAGCTCTAAAGGATGTGAACATGTCCTTGTCCAACCTACTGTATCAAAATTAGGGCATGCTGATCTGATGATTCCGCTCGTAGCTGTCGAGAAGAACTGATGTGAGTGTCTTTATTCGAGACGGAGACTACTTAAAAGCTATCGAATGGGAAAGGAGGGTAATCTACTTTGCTCCCTCAAGCTCATGCACATCAAACTATTATCGGAACAACTGCACCAATCAAGTACTACAGTGAGTCCTCGTTATTCGCGGACTCGTTATTCGCGGACTCGTTATTCGCGGATGATTGGAATGGAAAGAGCCGCTGCAGCAATCATCCGCTGAAGACCGCGTCAAGGGCTGAGTTGGAGCGATTCCCGGCGGGGCGGAATTCAAACTCAAATGAGCACTCTCCACCTATTCCTCCCACCGTCGCACAGTGGCCAATTTCCTCGAAATAGGTGGACAAAATTAGAGGTCGGAATTCCGGATATTTGAATGTTGGATGATGTTCTAGGATGGCCCAAACTCCCCGAGGCACAATCACTTCTGAACCCGAGTTGTTTTTTCGATCCGAAGCAGCTAGCGCAACATGGGTGAAAAAAGTTGTCCGACGACCCCCATTTTCGTTATTCATCTTCTCCCCAGAAAATGAAATAGAACAGCAAGTTTATTGTAAGAAAGATCGATTCTATCACTCTCCCCAATGCGGGAATGAGTCACCGAGGCACCCAACTGGTCAATATTCCACTTCCTTGCATCCGATTTTGGATCGTACAAAATTGGGAAATTTCATCGAAAATCGTCAGTTTTGAAGTTCTCCAAAAAGCATCACTTTTGTGAGCTTTTATTCTGAAAATTGCGCCAACGTGTAGGCCGAAGGGTCCACTTCAATACCCCATTCGCACTTTGTTGCGGAAATGTGCGGAAAAATTGTTCTGCATAAAACAAAGATCGAAACAAAAGGCGATTTGCCCTTTGGGTGTGAGTGAGGTGGGAGTAGTTTTCCACACCTAATTTTGGCTATAACTCGGTGCGGTTTGCTCCGATTTCATCGACCTTTTTCTGATGGATAGGTGGTAGAAATACGCGTCCCCTGGTCATTTTTGTTTTCGAATACGACAGCCGCAGTGATAACCACGTCGCGTCGAAAGTTCTTGATTTTCGCATCGAGAATCGAGACCATTGTGTCGCGCCTTGTGGTGCCGCGAGTTGGCGGACCTTGGGCTGCCGACCTCGGTTCGAGTCACGGAGTTAAGTTTCGAAGTCTGGTGTGGGCCGCACCACGTTTTTTTACTAATCGTCATCGGCTCGAAGGCGGTCTGCCACATTTGCGCTATATAGGAGGCATGCGGTCAATCTCTTGGCAACGCTGGTGAAGAGAGGTGGTTCGGAGCTCATACAAGAGCCACCAAACATGGAAGAGCCTCAGACTGACACCATGTTGGATTGGGCCTCGTCCGTGCAACTCTCGTGCGTTCTCTACAACATGATGTCGTTTTGTGGTATCGGAGAACCTGAAATGTCTCAAAACTGTCTGGAGTTCGAAAAATAAGCGTCGGAAACATTTTATAAGTGTCGGATTGGGCTTCAGGGACTCAAAACAACCAGAAATAGCTCTCCAATAATTTTGTCCACCTATTTCGGGAAAATTGGCCACTGTGCGTCGCTGGATGGTCAGAGCGCCAATTGGAATTCGAATCTTTCAGAAACTTCGACTCGTCCGCGGAGTGCTCAACGACAAGCTACTTTATCACATCTTCTAGGGGAACGGCATCATAATATTCACATGACGCCTCTCCGGAACCCTACCTTAGGAGGGCGACAATGATCAAAAAAAATGATTCACTATTCGCGGAAATCTGCCATTCGCGGAGGGTCTTGGAACTAATTGACCGCGAATAATGAGGACTCCCTGTATTTGGTTCCACTCTCAAACGCTCTTTTTATTCAAATTCCTCCCGCCCATATCTCAAGCGGGCAGGAAAATCGCGGCACCGCGATTTTAACTAGGGAATGCCGCGACTTCGCCGCGAATCCCGGACCAAAATACCGCGATGGAAATCGAGCCCTACTCATACCTTTTGAGAGAGGAGGAGCCCTTGTGTGGGATGGAACGATGGTCTACACTCTAGCGGCTTCATACTTTCTCACTGCTGCTGCAGAGCGTATGATGGAAGGTGTGAACTGACTGGCGGCTCTCTAAATGACGATGATCTTGAGATGTCTCATCCGGCCACAATCCAGCACCGCGGAGGTTCCATAGAACTCAAGCGTAATCTCGTGCATCTTCTATGAGAGGGTTTTCCGGTATCCGGTGGACGCTGAGGTCGGAGATCAAAATGCCTAATCAGATCTTCAGGGGGAGACTCGCTCCTCCACAACGCATATGCTACCCAATACGTGAACCGGGTAGGTGAACCATGAACTTGTTCTCGACGTGCCCGGACGCGGAGCTGTCAAGTTCGAGGGCTAACCTGGAGGTCGAGAAGGATGACTCCCAGAAAACACCTCAAAGTCGCCGTCCTCGTGAAACATGGACTCACCATAGCGAGCAGGAGTGCGAACAGCTGTGCCTCGACTGCGCGGGAAGTCTAGCAGGCCAAGAGCGGTGAACTAAAGCATGAGCCGTGTGTCGGCGCGGAACTTTGCACGGGATATACCAAGGCATCGCTGACGCCGGGGTTTCCTGACGGGGGTTCAGATTGAAGTCCGTAGTCGGGAAAGCGTCTGAAGTTGGTAATCATCTTCCGTCATCTGGGTTTTACGAAACCTCTCGACTTACATATCTACGGACCTTGGCACACAATGCAGCTTAATTTCTCATTTTTGAATTTTTTCTCAGCATAATCTGAAACGAGCACAATTGTCTGAAATTCTCCCGGGTCGCCAGAGAGCTTTGACTCAACTTTTCGGCCTCTGACCCGTTTCCTTCTTCGCGTCGAATGCGATTCCAGCGAACTCAACTTCAATAGAATCCGCCTTTCTCTCGGCCACTCTTTGGAGGAAGTCGGAAAAGTAGGGGAATGGACGTGAGCTTTGTAAGCACCTCGATAACGCGAATTCTCTCATAACCATCCCGTTTGATAACTGAAATGAGCGAGAAATTCAAGAAAAACGAACTTGAATCGTGGAAACGAGATCGAGTCGAGATTTGACGAAATGAGAGCGACCGATCGCAGAAAAAACATCGACAGGGTTCAAAAGCCGTTTGCAATCTAGATCCGGGCATCAAAGTCCATGGGAGCTGTGGTACGATTCCCATGCCTCGTTATTTCAAGTAGAGCTCGTCGACGATCGAAACTCATTTCAGGATGGTCGACTTTGATGATGAGATAGCCACCCTTCCATTTTGAATTGAAAGCGTAGCAAAATGAAACTCTCGCTGGAAGCCTGAAAAACACACGCGCTGATCTTGATGGCTGGCTCTACCCGGCCTCGATGAACAGCAATCATTCTGAGTGTAAGATTCGTCCACGTCGCTCTCGTTGACGCCGTGAGTATTCCTGAATCCAATGCCAAGGATCTTGAAGAGCTCCATATGAAGAATCTCTGTGGTGCGCTCCTCGTGTTGCTAGCATTTCCTGACAGAGGATTTTCCTGAATACTGTTTCCAACAATGAAATTTACCTTCATGTCAATCTGACGCGATTTCCGAGTTATCATCAACAATCTCTCATTATTACAACGATACCGATGGGAAGTTCCATGGATGTCCGCAGACTCAGACGCGGCGGCGGTCAAGGCTCTTAGGCATTGCCAAAATCTGAAGTGAGTGGAAAGTTGAAACGATGCCCCCCGGAGTCTGCACCGGAGATTTTCACCATTGTCGTAGGATCGGACAAGTGAGCCATCCCTGACACGAATCATCATCCCGATCCATAGCTCTGACATCTGGTTTAAAGCTTTCACTCAATCGGGAACAAGCTGGTCATCGTTGCTCATCCTCCGGATCGACGAAGCCCTCACGAAGTTTTCACGCGATGCAATCCTAATGAACCTCGATGCGTTTTTCGGTCGGAGATGATTTTTTCACCTTATTTTCACATGCGATACTCCGGCTGTCACGGCTAATTAGAATTCGTATCCGGGAACGCGCTTTAAGTTCCGATAAGCAATCTTTCTGAACGGGGAACGGGTCCGAGACAAACCTTCCTCCTAGATTCATTTGCCTTGGAATCTAAGACCTAAACGTCCCGGTATGGAACTCTTCCAGAATATGTGGAACAAACGCAGGCAGCTCGCATGCAGCGCCTGCTGTGCGGCAGCCATCGTCCTATTTTTTGATGAAATGTATCGAGTGACTCCAGAATCTAAAACTCCTGATACCCGAGACCGAGCCTTCAAGAGTGACCCTGCCTACTACTTAGCGATGTACGAGGAAAGTGAGAGCATAGAGCGAATCGTTTCATCTGTATCGAGGGAAGTCGAGAACATTGCGGAAAAAGGTAGTATCCAGTTGGAGCTCGTCAACTGTCACCTAAAGCGTTGGTTCAGCACGACACATCAAACTGTTCTTACGAGAACAGTTCAGAACTTCGCCGACGATGATAGCTCGACTCACGATGCTCAGATTCAACAGAAACGGAGAGTTGTTTTCCTCTGTCAAAACAGCCTCACCGGCTTCTACCATGAGCCCGCGCTTCAATCTGTGGCGACGAAATCTGGACGTCCACGTCGCTCAAATTCGGACGGCTTGCTGATCATGGTCGCTGAGAAATTCGATTCGGTGGCGGCGTCGTTTGTGAAGGCTCTGGTTTTAGCAGCTCCGAATCACTTCAAGGAGATAATTCACTTTGATAACTCGTGGAAAGGCCGATCTCCTCCGCCCATCACGTGCTTCAAGAAGCTCACGGTGAAAATGCCGCTCGGATTCAGCATGACCCTCGAAAATTCTGAGCGAGGATCTTCACTGACCAAATGCCTCTCCTCCTGGAATTCGAAGAACAACGAGAGAAAGCTTTGCCCCCACGGACTCTCCAAGCGTCAAGTGATCAGGAATATGGATTTCGTGAGCAAGCAATACCCCATATTGTTCATCCCGTTTTCAAGCAGCTCGGAGCCTTGCTTCAACCACACTTTGGGCTTCTACCTCTTCCCACGGGGTCCCGAGAATAATGCCAGGCTACCGATCTTTGTTGATAATGAGGTTACGGCACAAGCATTCGACAGGAACGTTCCCACCTCCAAACTTCGTGGACATGTATTCAACTTGACGGTATTGGGTATCATGACCCTACTCGGGATTGCCGTTTGGCTGGTGAGTGGTACCCCTTTCATCGATGCATTCCTCGGACTCCTATGCACAATGTGCAGCTCCGGAGGATGCTCGGACAAAATAAAAAACAAGGTTGTCGCTGCGGCTCTCGTTTGGAATATCGGCAATATGTTTTTCTCCTGGATACTAGTCGACGACATGACCTCGAGAATCACCGTTGCCGACAACTTTCGGATTCCGCGGCTCAGAGACTGCGTGGTGAACGACTATGCTGATCATCTGGGCAAGAGATTCGTCAAAACGGATGCGGTGTCATTCATGGAAACGATTTTGAGACGACCTTCAGGATTCCAGATAGCGGCCCCAATACTATGTGACTCGAGATTTGAGATTGGAAGAGTGCGCAGTTTTTTCGATTTCCAGAACCTTTATCAGATCAAGTCAGAGTCCTACGGACGGAAGTGGTATGTCATCCCAGCTCGGGGCCGCTACAAGAACGAAGTATGGTGTCCGGTGCAATTTCCCACGACGAAATGCGAAATCGTGAATTCTTTCGTCATAAACACTGAGTGGAACGATTACACTCTTGTCATCCTAAGCTACGACCTCCTGAACCGTCCCTTTCGGAAATATCAAAGGCTTTCACTGAAGCATTTTGGATTACTCATCAATCGAACACATGGATGTTGTGAGAAGGGTACCAGGCGGAGCAGGGCCATCGCAAGTCTTCTTCGTGATTTGGAGCCGAAGCCGATCGACGCAGAAGGTAGTGAGAGCGCTTTTCTGGCGAAATTCGTCTCCGCAGGTTCTTGCATTGCTCTCGTTTGTTATGTGTTCGAGTTTTCGCTCTCTGTCAAAGCTCGGGTCAAAGCAGGGCTGCTCCGTTCGCTGAGTTCCCTCCGCCGACGCTTTTTTCGGGATTTCCATTCGCAGACTCTAGCAGGAGCCCGTACTGGAATGCCATACTAAAAGCCCATCGACGCCTGTAATGAGCATCAAGGTGTTTGTAACTGTCTGCTACGAGAAAGGCGCTGTTCGGCTGAAAGGCGAAAAGTTCGCTGACACTTCCAGATTAGACAGTGTAGCTAGCTAGTGTGCTAGAGGGTTTTCCACTTGTGTTGGAGCTCACGTGCGACACTTCTGTTGCCAAGGCTGTGTCAAAGTCAGCCTTGGGATTCTCGATCGCGCATCGAGCGACCACTCCGATAGTCTTGTCGAAATTCCTATTAAATCTCCTGTGTTCGGGTGGAGCGGTGATTTTTTTGGAGATCTCTTCGGTACAAACGTCGCCCATGCTTGCCAGAAATCGTACGATACCAGAAATAATGGAGAACAGAATCTCATCTCGTCGTTCTTCTGCTGAAATCGAGGTCAGGATAATCAGGTAGTTTATTCTACAGAATGCAGACTGATTCGGTCGACACAGCAGGACAGAACGATTGTCGGGAGGACACGAATCCCTTCGTTCCCGATGTTACCATGTCTGGTGTCAGTGTAACTACCAACAGCGTTGTCGACGGTTCCGGCTGAGAGGAACTCCACTGATGATGTCGAGGGATGGACCGAGGTAATCAGTCGAGATACAACTCGGAAGGTAGCAAATGCAAGGTGATCTCTCGATCGCTCAAGGAATCGGCTCACCAGGAAAACATCGTATTCTGCGTGAGTCTCACTAGAAGAGTTGAGAGTGTGGTGGATGAAACCGCGACCTTCCGAGAGGCATTGTTCACAGAAGGTATCCTTTTACTGTTTAATGAGCTCTGTTCAGGATCTCCATCTGCAAGACCGATTTCCTCGAGCGGGAACATCCACGTTCGGACTGGCACTGTGAGTGAGGCCGAAGAGGTCATGGAAATATCAAGCCTCGGTCATCGCCAAATGCCGCCAAATGCAGGTAAATCAAAACTGGATAAGAATTTCCAAGGTTGATCAGGGATTCACTGAGAATGACATTTCGGATTCATTGAAGGCCAACGGGGCAATCTAGGTGCGTCGGGAGTCCGTAAAAAGAAAAGTCAACAACGGACAAGAGTCCATCCCCACGGATCGTGTCTTGCTGAACTTCCAAGGCGTTCCTCCCAACGAGGTAATTCTGTCGGAGCAATCCCATAGGGTGACTTTGTACGCCGGCTCCCCTATGTCGTACTTCAAGTGTTTTCGACTCGGACACCCAGTTGCTAATTGCAAAAGTGGCAGGTTGTGCAAGCGATGTGGATCTGTCGATCATATTGCCTCCGAATGTGGTAATGACCCGGAATGCGTTAGCTGCGGAGGGAGACATGCATCCGCGTCTGCACTGTGCCCCCTGAGAGCCTGTGAGGTTGAGAAGCGGAAGGCACAAATGGGAAGTCGTTTGAGTCAACAGCTCATGGCCGCACATCCCACCGCGAAGATTGTAATGAAGGACTACCCAGATCTGCCACCAGCAACGCAGATCTCTGATGATGAGAAGCTGACTCAACTCGATCCACCTCAGAAGACGTACGCTGCGGGAGCGCAGACTGGGGTGATGGACCTCGAGGCGGGTGAGGAGATCAAGGTCAATCTACCTAGACCGGCCGCCATTCCAAGGAAGATTAAACTTAGCAAGCTAGCTGCTGGCTAAGACAGAGCACAAAAGGGCAATACAACCTATCTGCGAAGACCACCAAAGGTCAGAGTACCAGCAACCGAATCCACTCAATGAGAAGAAGGCCTGATGAATCAAGGTGACCAAACCGGTGTCAGCATGTCTAGACGTATTGAGCGCGGAGGCATCGAGGTGTCTGCGTCGGCTCATCGATGGTTTTGGTCCGCTCTTGGAGCTCTCGGGTAAAATCCCAGCAAATCTCGATGTCACACCACGCGTTCAAGAGAAACCGGTAGATAGATGACATGGAATTGACCTCAACGATACGAGCTAGACATTTAGGTGTAATCATGACTCCCGACTTCAACTTCTCTGAGCATGCCCGTGAAATGGCGAATAGAGCGGCGGGCAAACGAATTTTATCCTGCGTTTCTTCGTGTTGAATCCTAGCAACGTGTATCAGAAATTGTTCATGGCGTATGTCCTTCCGATACTGACCTACTGCGCACCTGTCTGGTACCCCCGTTTCGAAAAGGATCGCAGACTCCTTCAGTCAGTTTGTGATCGCTTTGGGCGGATTGTCGCCTATAGATGTAAGTGTGACAGAGACACGATCGAGAGACTTGAGTTGGAAGAGCCTCAAAGTCGCAGACGAGAAAATGTTCGACTCGATTTGCGAAAATCCCGATCTGCGAGATTCATTGTTCGAGCAAAGTGTCACCAACACAAGGGCAAGCTGTACTTTCCGCCCGAATTTCTTAGCAAGGAATGACGAAGTTGATGGATTTTGAGTGGGCGTTGGTCGGTGAGACCTTGTTGTGTGATGTGGACGTGGCGTGTCATGTAGTTGACAATTTTACCTTCGTTATGACGGGTCGGGAGACGGCGGCGCGAGGCAGTGGACTCGGTTGCTTCGTCCGTTCTTATCGTAGGATTGAGTCAACTTTCACTCACAGCAGTCCGCATGGTCCAGTCCAGGCTATCAGGATGCACCTAAGTAAGATGGGTTTTGAGGGCTCTGTGGTAGGCTTCCATTGCTCGAACGTCGCACACCGCGAAAATCTTTTAGATATTCTTGAACTAATCATTCCGTCCGACTTCCGGCTGCCATGCATCTTCATGGGAGACTCTAACATCGACATTCTCTCGTCAACGGCCGCGCAGAAGACCGTCCTAATGGCTTGGAATTTGTAAGGAAAGCTGTTCATATAAACTCCTCTCGAAACTCATAGTGGCAAGACTGACGCCATTCTTAGAAGCGACTGGTTTCCTACCTGATGAACAGCACGGATTCCGGCAAGATAGATCAACCCTTACGCGCTGTCCGCTGAACGCTACCGCTAATGCGCTGCCCTGCGCGATTTTTTTCCGCTTTGGACCCAGTGTGCGTCGTCCCTGTTGTCCCCCTCCATCGCTGGCCCCGCGGTGCCCCTCGCGGGCTCTGATTCCCGGGTTGCTGCGTGCCAGCATCGTACGAGCTCGATATCCACGAATGGTCTGATTGTTGCGTAGCGCCTGCGGTCGGGTTCGTGGTTGCGGCGGTCGGTCGACGCGGTACAATCAACGGCAGTTTTCCCTCGTTTCGGAACGCCGACTTGCTCGCCGTTAGCCGTGATATCGCCAGTTCGAAGTCGGTTTTGTGCCCCATCGTTACATGGTCCCTCATCGTGCCTAGGTGTGGAGCCGGATAAGCGACGCGCTGGTTGCGCTTTCCGGATGTAGAGACGAACGGCTAGCTCTAAGCGACAAAGCTCCACATGAACATCATGGCCCAAGAATATGTCGGAAGAACGAGAGCGCGCGCTGTTGGTGACGGCTCTTGATGAGTACATGAAAATGCGCGTATGCCCAGGCTGACGCTGAAGAGCCTAGTTCGAAAGCGAACTGTCTTTGTTGTTCGGAACGCTTCTCTCAAGTTGGCCTGCCATACGTGCGCTTTAGTGGTTGCCATAACGGTGCACAAGAAGGGCTTCCCCCGAACGGTTTCCGTTGCTCTATCCCTCGGCCTTGTTGTCCTCTGTAATCGCACCACAAGCAGGTCATTTAGTGCGGCCACCAAAGGCAAACTCCTGCCCCAGCAGTGGGCAAATATGATCGTCATCAGACTCAGCTCGTTTTGTGGTTCTTGCGAGTTTTCTCCGTATTCTTCTTCTCTAGATGTTGGCAGCTGACTGGCAATGTCGTCCATTGTGGAAGCATCTGACTGCTGCTGTCGGGTGGCCATGATGCATTGCTGATGTTCGGCTGAATCCCTGTTGTTGGAGTTCGACAGTTGCTGGTTTTGCTTCTAATCGATCGGTGGTGCTCCCTTGTCGTCGACAGAAAGAGTTCAGAAACACTGATGTGATCATTTATTCTCGGGAAAGGGTTCAGTGGCGCTTTCTACGCGCGGATTTCAAACGATGGATAGTATCACAAATTCATTGGCAGGAATTAACAGTAACTGGTTCTGATTGCGCTACTTGATCCCCGACGATGCGGCTTGTGCTGGCGAATCCTGACCTCGCATCTTCCTCGATGTTTTCGATGATTCTCCTCCTTTCGATGTCGCCTTGATCAGGAGCTCTGGCGGAGTGTCTGGTGTCGATTATCGAAGGTCCACAGTCGTCCTCTGCATTCCATCCGTGTTTCGTGAACACAACGCCAAGTTCTCTTATCTGTCATGTAGCGATCAAGGCGGAACCATCATGAGTGAACAGGTAATGGCCAAACCGACTAGCAACTCGTTCCTCATGATTTTGATCCTTGTGCTCCTCCGCAATCGTCCATCGTGTGTCCAAAACCAGGATATTTGTGACGCACTCGATGCACAGCACAGTGAATAGCTAGATCTTCGCACGTGACTCTTGAGCTGTAGTGTGTAGGGCTCGGTCTTCGAGAATGAACACGAGTTGATTCACGAGGCTCTAAACTTCCACGTCGAATTCAGTATCTCGACATCATATATCAAGTGGCATTACATAGAGAGCTTGTAAATCTCGCTGAATTCGACCTTGATCCTCTAAGACACATGGTATGAAAAAGCGATTCGCGATTCGATTGCAAGAAATCCATCTTCGAAGGGCTCGCATTCAAAAAGATTCCTCTCTGAACGTTTCTGAACAATTCTATGCCAAGATCATATCTGATTACATCAACAAATCAGAACGCCCGTTTCGAATATGGATGCGAGAAAAACCCAGCGCTCTGTATTCCGTCCATTTTGGTGGAACTGGGATTTTTACGATGGGGAATGCCTTCGCAGTCTCGCGCGCGGAGAGTGTGACGCGCAGCGTGCTCCGCGCTCGAATTACGATGCGCCCTGATCGACGTGCGCGTAGAATGTCCTGCACTCGAACTCTAATGCGCATGGGATGTTTCGCGCGCTCGATGCCGCATGCGCGAAATGTTTTGCGCGTCCTTCGCTCGCGCGCAGAGCACGTTGCGCTCGAATTGACGCTGCTCGCTGATCTACCTATCTACGCGCAGATTACAATGACCTTGTGACAGGTGGGAACGCGTAAAACTTTGAACTTTGAACACTGCGACCAGAAGGGGAGGCGTCGAAATAAAGCTCATGTTAAGAGCGAGTACCTGTCATCCTGAGTCGACTTCCCGGACACCGTGACCAGGTGAGGAGTCATATGTGAAAAATCTCAGACCCTTCAGCTAAGGCTCAAAATATATCAATAGGAATGCTCCGTGGGACAACCCTCAGCTGTTCCCGACGTTTCCAACCCGAATGTGGAAGCAGCATCTCGCAAAAGCGACCGCCACATGACATCCGATTTTCTTCCTCGCGCATGTCTCGGTGACTGCAGCGTCGCTGCTTCGCTGGCATTTTTTACGGATGCCGGCCCAATGGCATGGATCAGTGTCGGATGCAAACGGCGAATCAGAGCTCGGAATGGTGTGTGTAGTCGGGTTGCTGGTGAAAAAAATACATGCCTTCGTCGTAGATCATAAAGCCTCTTCCTCTCGGTGGCACTCAATGAAACTCCTGTTGTTTGTCCATCCATACTAAATCGGGAGAAGTCAGAAATACGAAACAAATCGCAATGAAGGAGGATTCAAAATATGAAAGATAACGATGAGGGATGCATTGCATTGCAATGGGCGTCTGGGACGATTCAAAAACGCGGGATTTTGTCCGAGTCTTTCATAGAAGAGAATGGAGCGCGTTCGCTCGGAATTACTGTAGAAGGAATGCAAAATCGGAAGTTTGACCGTAAGGTACGAAGCACAGTCCGAAAGCTGGAGTCAGTTTGGGTCGGAAGCGGAAATCTTAGCTTTCCACTTGACTGAGTATTGACCGACTTCCGTTACTGTGGCTTCCGGCAAGAATCAATGGCTAGCGCCCGGTAAGTCGTACCTTCCGTCAGAAAAAATCTTCTACGCGAAGCTGGCGTATAGTGGCGACAACTGCGAATCCGAACACGGCTGTTCAATCCAGCAGGACTCGGATGCCTCGGTCCTCGAATCCGAGTCTATTTGCCGTCGGACGGATCTTTGCCGAGCCAAGCAAAATCCGCCTCGGTGCTCAAAATTCGGAATAACGAAATAGCTGCGGGTGTTGAGGGGCGAGAGATAGGAATAACGTGTGTTCGATAGCCGAAATACGTTGGTGAGCTGCTATATCAAGGCCGACCCTGATGGATATTCGATTCTGAGAATCGTCGCAAAAATCAAGCGACACCGCGAAGTTAAACAAAGTCGAAATTTCAAAGAATTGCGTTGGGAGAACATATCCTCTTCTGGTGAAAAACACCGACCTCCTGGCAGACCCATCCTAGTAAATAGGGATCTTCGCCATTACATTCTCCCGAGGCATCCCACGCTGGACGAGACGGATCGATGATGCGACAGGGCTCCAATCTCGAAGTTCGACGCTACCACTCGAGACATTGGCTCACTTGCGCTGTTTTCGGAGAATCCGAAAGCAGCATTTCGAAATTCCATCTCTCGTAGGCCATACGATTCCAGCAAGCTACCGCCCACGGATCGCTCTCCGGCAAAACCATCCACAAAGATTTCGAAACGATTCTGCTCTCCGCATTTAATTCTCACGAACATCTGCTCGACCAGGTACCACCATTTTCTAATGTATTCTCTTCATATTCGCTTCGTTCAGTGGATGCATAACCGCTCGTGGCTGAATCATAAGATTTTGTTTGAGTGTCCTGTCCGGCGTTGATGCCGTTTCCCGATTGAGATGCCTCAGCTTCAGAAAATTACTCACAATAGATCCCAACAAGGCTTTATTCATCAAGATTGGATAACAGACGGTAATGATTCTTCTCCGACTCACCTGCGGCAGTCCGGGGTCGGATATTGGCCGAGCAGGAGGTTCGCATTCTGATCTCGGGCGATAGGCGGATGGATCAGACCGTTATTTCCCACGTTTGGAGTCGGATCCGTAGCGGCATGGCTTATTACGCTCATAAGGGCCACGGGTTGAGAGAACGAATAATCTCCGAGAATTATATCCCCGTTTGTGTGTCGCCAGATAGGATACCTTATGATACTCTCCCCATTCACGTCCGGAATGGAGATAGTCGCTGCACGGCTGTCAGTGGCTGATGGAGGTGCGAGCTCAGCTTTGAAGTGGGGAGAAGCATCGCCTGGGGGCTTCCTAGTACGCCGGGGTTTTGACATGTTAACGGATCGAGAGCCGGAGCTCTGAGTTGAACGATGGCTTTCGATTGAGTCAGAATCCGAAGTCAGACTGAAACCAGCTTCAGTTTCTCAGGTTTATGTACAAGCGATGAGGAGTGGGAGGAGCTCAAGGATGCCTCCCTTTCCGTTTCAAGACGTGTTGTGAACAGCTTTGGGTCGCCCGGGATGGAGTGAACTTCCCACATTCGTCTGATTGCGACTCTGTTGAACCTTGCGGCCAAGGTCCGCCCTTTCCGTTGTATCGCATGCAGCAAATGGGCGAACACCGCCGCAGCCGTGAGGACGTTCAAAGCATTGGATGGAATTGGCTGCCGATCTTCTCTCCATCTCGCCCTCTCTCCACCACCGCATTCTTGAACTTTATGTTTGCACGGATGAGGGGGAATCTTCTATAATCATGGATCGAATCGATAAGACTTCCTGCGGTACTCTGCATTAGCACCCTCTGCGGGGTTCCGAGCGAAATTCCCCTCGAGAAAACTCTCGGGGGTTTGTTTCGACGGATGGCTCGAAGAGTCCCCACTTCATGAAACCGAATAATGAAGCGGCTTGGCTCGATAGAGAGCGCCAAATCATGGATTCACTCGTTTAGCTCTCCGTGCTCAAGGTCCGACCCCAACGTGATTTGGAAACTCCGAGATCGTCCTGCATATTATTATCTTTGAGGGGACGATTGACGAATCTCCGAGTTAGGCGATGCTTTTGGATGTGCTCAAAGATATTCCCCAGCAGCTGACCGTTTACATGGGCTTAGAATCTCAGCTGGCCTTTGTCATCGCGTGGCGTCAGTCACAGCGTCGTCAAAGAGTTCTTCAGATCACTGGACCTGATCCGCTTTCTGTTTCTCAACAGGGTGTTCAAGAGTGAATTGAATCTCTTGAACCGGTTGATGTGAGAGCTCGAAGATCTCATGAGGTAAAAAGCCGTACGGTTCTTTCGCGGAGATTGCGGAAACCATCTGGCGGCTTTCTAGATGGCGAGGATCTTGAGATCTCTCATCCAGCTACAATCAAGCACCGCGGATGTTCCCCAGAACTCGAACAGAACATCGCGTGTCTTCTTTGAGAAGCTTTTCCGGAATCCGGTCAACGCTGGCGTCAGAAATCAAGTTGCCGCACTAGATCATCGGTGGAACACTCGGTCCTCCACAGCGCGTAAACCAGCCGGTACCTGACCCGGGCAGTTGAACCATAAACTTGTTCGCGTCGTGAAGCTGTCAAGTCCGAGGGCTAACCGGTCGAGGATGATGGGTCCCAGAAAACACCTCCAAGTCGCCGTCTTCCCGATACATGGAATCACTATTGCGAACCGCAAAGCGAACAGCTGTGCCTTGACTGAGCGGGAAGTCTAGCAGGCCGAGACCGTTGAACTGGATTATGAGTGGTGTGTCGGCCCGGAACTTTCCAAACGAGTCACCAGGGCCGCTCTAACACTGGTGTACCGTGGCTTACATTGCATTCTGTTGCCGGGAAAGCGTCTGAAGATGGCAATCATCTTCAGTCAAGTAGGAGTTTCGGAACCTCACGACATGTCTGTAGAAATCGGCACAGAATGCAGCTTAGTTCTTGTTAACTACTTCTCATCATAATCTTGAATGAGCACGATCGCTTACCATTTCCAAGGGTTGCAAGAGAGCTCCGACTCGATTTTCTGGCCTCTGACCCGTTTCCTCCTTCGCATCGGATGCGATTCCTGCAAGCTCGATTCCAATCGAGCTCCCGACCACACTTTGGAGGTACTCGAAAAAATGGAAGGATGGAAGTGAACCTTGCGACCACCTCGACAACGCGAATTTTATGATACGATCCCGATTGATAACGGAAATGAGCAGAAAATTCAAAGAAGTACGAACCCTCGGGACAATATCGGGTCGAGAATTAACGAAACGAGAAAGCGACTTTCTACTTGAGAAACTTCAATAGGGTCCGAATATTTGCGCAATGAAAACCTTCACCAAGTCCTGACGCAATACAATCTCCATGAACCTCGGGGCGTTTTCCGGTTCGACGCAGACTCTACGATCTTTCGCCTTATGTTCACTTGCGATACTCCGGTTGTCAAGGCTGAGGTGGAATTTGTCCTCGTAGTCCTCGTGCGTGCATTCGCAAGATGGAAAAGATCGATAAGCCACTGATTCCAAAGAACGCGAGGAACGCATATTATGGATCGTCGTGTTCAGGATGCGTTTGAAATTCCTTGTTCCAGTTATTACGGAGACAAAAACATGCTCACCATACCACAGCGGGGACACTTCGATTGTCGTGCTGAAATTTTCATCAGAATCCGTGCGATTCGAGATCCACGGAGCGGAAATTCTGCGTAGATCTGATAAACGCGCTTCACACCCCAATCGGCGATCTCTCCGAACGGGAAACAGCCCTGACACAAAACTCCCTCCTCGATTCATTCGCCGTGGAATCTGAGACCGAGGCGTTTCGGGATGGAGTTCTTCCAGAATATCTGGAACACACGCAGGCAGCTCGCATGCAGCGCCTGCTGTGCGGCAGCTATCGTCCTATTCTTTGATGAAATGTATCGAGTGACTCCAGAATCTAAAACTCCTGATACCCGAGACCAAGCCTTCAAGAGTGACCCTGCCTACTACTTAGCGATGTACGAGGAGAGTGAGAGCATGGAGCAAATCGTTTCATCTGTATCGAGGGAAGTCGAGAACATTGCGGAAAAAGGTAGTATCCAGTTGGAGCTCGTCAACTGTCACTTGAAGCGTTGGTTTGGCACGACACGGCAAACTGTTCTGACGAGAACAGTTCAGAACTTTGCCGACGATGATACCTCGACTTACGATGCTCAGATTCAACAGAAACGAAGAGTTGTTTTCCTCTGTCAGAACAGCCTCACCGGCTTCTCCCATGTGTCTGCGCTTCTATCTCTGGCGACGAAATCTGGACGTCCGCGGCGCTCGGATTCGGACGGCTTGCTGATCATGGTCGCTGAGAAATTCGATTCAGTGGCGGCGTCGTTTGTGAAAGCTCTGGTTCTAGCAGCTCCGCATCACTTCAAGCAGATAATTTACTTTGATAACTCGTGGAAAGGCCGATCTCCTCCGGTCATAACGTGCTTCAAGAAGCTCACGGTAAGAATGCCGCTCGGATTCAGCATGACCCTCGAAAATTCTGAGCGAGGATCTTCACTGACCAAATGTCTTTCCTCCTGGAATTCTAAAAACGACGAGAAAAAGCTCTGCCCCCACAGGCTTTCGAGGCGCCAAGTGATCAGGAATATGGATTTCGTGAGCAAGCCATACCCCGTGTTGTTCATTTCGTTCTCAAGCAGCTCGAAGCCTTGCTTCAACCACACTTTAGGCTTCTACTTCTTCCCGCGGGGTCCCGAGAATAATGCCAGGATACCGATCTTTGTTGATAATGAGCTGACGGCACAGGCATTCGACAGGAACGTTCCCAGCTCCAAACTTCGTGGACATGTATTCAACTTGACGGTATTGAGCATCATGGCCCTACTCGGTGTTGCCGTTTGGCTGGTGAGTGGTACCACTTTCATCGATGCGTTCCTCGGACTCCTGTGCACAGTTTGCAGTTCCGGAGGATGCTCCGACAAAATCAAAAACAAGGTCGCCGCCACGGCACTCGTTTGGAATATCGGCAATATGTTTTTCTCCTGGATACTAGTCGACGACATGACTTCGAGCATCACCGTTCCCGACAACTTGCGGATTCCGCGGCTTAGGGACTGTCTGACAAACGACTATGCTGATCATATGGGCAGGAGTTACATAAAAGCGGATGCGGGAACATTTATGGAATCGATTTCCAAGAACCCTTCAGCGTTCCAGAGAGACGCCCCAATCTTGTGCGACTCGAGATTTGAGATAGGAAGAGTGCGCAGTTTTTTCGATTTTCAGAACCTTTATCAGATCAAGCTAGACTCCTACGGACAGAAGTGGTATGTTATCCCAGGTCGGAGAGGGGGCCGGTACAAGAACGAAGTATTGTGTCCGGCGCACTTTCCCACAACGAAATGCGAAATCAAGCATTCTTTCGTCATAAACACTGAGTGGAACGATGACGCTCTCGTCATTTTACGCCACGACCTCTTGAAGCGTCCATTCCGAGAATATCAGAGGTCATCACTAAAGACCATTGGGCTGTCCATCAATCAAAGACATGGATGTTGTGAGAAGGGAACCAGGCGGAGCAGGGCCATCTCAAGTCTTCTCCGTGATTTGGAGCCGAAGCCGACCGATGCGGAAGGTAGTGAGAGCGCTTTCCTGGCGAAATTCGTCTTTGCAGGTTCTTGCCTTGCTCTCATTTGTTATGTATTCGAGTTCTCGCTCTCCGCCGAAGCTCGGGTCAAAGCAGGGCTGCTCCGTTCGCTGAACTTTCTCCGCCGACGATTTTTCCGGTGTTTCCATTCTTAGTCTAACAGGAATCCCCACTTTGATGCCATACTAACATAAGAACCCATCAATGCCTGTCAAGATCATCAAGGTGTTTGTAACTTCGTTCGTGACTCTTTCTCCCCGGCCGGGGCCCTCATCTAGAGCCGTGCCCCTTGAGCGACTTCCGGGCCCCTGCGTTTGCCTGTACTGCTAGGATGCTATGGTATATCAAGAGGATTCGATTATTCGACGTGCGTCGAGGATCAATATGGTGCAACGCTTCCCTGCTCTCGCCAATAGCTCGATTTCGTGACCAGGGGAGTGCCACCAGCGGAGGACGCTCGCGTATGAATTCTCACAAGGGCGAGGAACAAGGGAGGCTGAATTGTGGACCTGTACTTCGCTCAGGGAGAACCGCAGCTCGCAAGAGGTGTGAACACTGCGGACCAGCACATAAGAAGATACCGGGACGTTCGACATGACAACAGTTTTCCCTTGGAGTGGGACCATGACCGGAAGACCCGCGTCTTCACCTAGAGGAATAATGACTAACCAAGAGCTGACCCATTTACACACTAGGATTCACCTAAACTGATTGTGAGAACTGTGTCTGAGCTGTTACGAGGGAGGCGGATTTCCCCGGATCAGGCAATGTGGCTGCTGGACGGTTCTCCCCTTGGTGTTTACGCGTAAAACGTCGGTTGCCAAGGCTGTTGACAATGATATAGCAGACGAAGCATGACATTAGATGCAAGAATAAACAGAGCAGTCAGTTTCGTGTAGATCCTCCAACCCAGCGTGTGCTCCTTCACGATCTCTGTAAACATGGTGGCAGCGGTGTGAAACCGAACGAGAAAGAGTCCCGTAAGCGAGAGAAATCAGTGGAGAAAGACGAAGGAGCCATGACGAAAATCCTGGACAACTTGGCGGCAAGCACTGCAATGAGAAAGAAAACCGCAGATGATTGGGTTGAGTTCAAGCCGACAGAAACAAAGAAGGATTTGAAGACAGCGTTTCCAGAGGTCTTCGGGGGAAAGCTGGGTCAAGAAAACAGGAGACCTCAGAATCTGTTTGGACCCGAGGAAGCTCAACGAGGGGCTCATAAGAGAGGTTTTCCATACGCCGGGGTTCGATGAAATTTTACCACATCTCAGTAAGATCTGTCGCAGACGCTGGAACCGCTTCGTCGAATCTGCAGAACGGGAGAAGAGTGGAAATGGGGACCGCAACAACAACAGGCGTTTGTGAAAGTGGCATCGATGGCCAGGTCGTGAGATGGTGTTTGCGGACGCGCTGTCGCGATGCCCGGTGAAATCTACAAGTTTGGGCAAAGAGGACGTTAACGTCATCGAAACTCTGGCGATCAAACCCTCGACGCTTGAAGAGTTGAGAGAAGAAGCGAAGAAAGATGAAAGGTATCAACAGCTGAGAGAGGTGATTCGAAGGGGGTGGCCAGAGTCGAAACGGAAAATGCCGGCAGCGTTGACAGAGTACTTCCCGTACAAGGAACGGCTGACACTGGAGGACGGGCTGGTGCTTCACGGCGACACAATAGTCGTGCCGCGGGAGTTCCGACCCAAGCTTCTAGAGCGTATTTGTTACGCTCACATGTCAGCAGAAAAATCGTGGCAACGAGCTCGCGCATGCGTGTTCTGGCCTAGAATGAAGAGTGACATCGAGCAACAAGTCAAGGCCTGCGCAGGGTATCAAGCGTACCCGAATCAGCCCAAGGAAGAAACCCTGATTTCACACGACATTCCACCGCATCCGTGGCAGAAGGTTGGTGCTGATATCGCAATATTGGGACAACGCAGACTGCAGGTAATGGTCTGTTACTACTCCAATATGATAGCGGCACTGGAGCTTCCGACTAACCCGACGGCGGGGAATGTCAAATCCAAGTTCAAACAGATGTTTGCCCTGTTTGGTCTGTGCGAGGTGTTGGTCGCTGATGCAGACCCGCTATTCAGGGCAACGGAATCCCAAGAGTTCGTGAATAAATGGGGTATCGGTCACGTAATGTCATCTCCGCATTTTCACCAAAGCAATGGCAAAGCAGAATCCGCAGTTAAAATAGTGAAACGAATCATCCGACGAGCAGAAGTGTCACAACAGGAATGGCAACGAGGGGTTATCGCGTATAATGACACTCCGCAAGAAAAACTTGGAGGCGCAACTCCGAGTCAATTGTTCCATTCGCGAAGATTGAGAACAGATCTGCCCGTCAGGCTCAGCAAGTTGAAACCATCGACGAAAAGTCACGAAAAAATGCGGCAGGCGAGGAAGAATCATTTGAACAGGATCAAGAAATCATATGATCGGGGTGCCTCGGACCTGCCGGAGCTCACTGTGGCAGATACCGTGATGATACGCCCAACGACTCTAGGAGTGGAAAAGTGGACCAGAGGGACCATAACGGAGAAGTTGCCTTACCGACGCTACGAAGTACGAACTCAAACGGGACAGAGGATGCTTCGAAACAGGAACCATCTATGCAGTCAAAAGCGAGCACCCGCCACAGACAGAGGTGGAGAGAAGCTCTCGCTTAACCAACCGCGACGACGAACCAGCACGATCCAAGACCACTCAAGACTCGCCACCCTGGATCACATGGGCAGATCTGATGCAGGAACCAAGCGAAGGAAACCAACAAGAAAACATCGCAATAGAGGAGCCTGAACAAAGAGAAGAAAGCTCAGTTTCTTCCGGTGAAGAAGAAGAGAGAAAAGACGCGCAGAGTGATAAGGCTAATGTAGAGATGAGTCAAAAGCGTGAACTCAGAGATAGATCTAAAATCAAAGTCCCAGAACGATATGACGAGAGCAGATGTAACCAACAGTAGATCGAAGGAGTAGACGAGCTAGGTTAATGGTGAGAAGTATGATATCGTCAAAAAATTAACGGAGGTTTTAAGTTGTAAAATAACAGAGATGAATATAATTGTGAAGTTGTGAGAAAAGGAGATGTTGACAATGATATAGCAGACGAAGCATGACAACAGATGCAAGAATAAACAGAGCAGTCAGTCTCGTGTAGATCCTCCAACCCAGCGTGTGCTCCTTCACGATCTCCGTAAACAAAGGCTGTGTCAAATTCATCCTTGGAATCCTCGATCGCGCGTTGAGAGGACACTCTGATATTTCTGTCGAAATATCTATCATAACCCATGTGTTCCCAGAGTCTTGAAGCGAATATTTTGCGTAGATACTTGCGGTATAAGCTCCACTCACGCTCGCCATGAATCGTACTATACCAGGAACTATAGAGGCCAGAACCTCATCTTGTCGTTATTCTGTTGAGAAATCTCAAATCGAGGCCAGGGTAATTAGAGAGTTTTCTTTACGGAATGATTTCAAGGACAGAATGTTGACGCATGCGGATCGTATGACATCCGGACCAGACCCTATGGATCCAGCGAGCCGTTTAATCAGGCGTCAGTACTCTAGCTCCCAAACTTGAGCTGGGTGCCGCAGTGAATGTATATCTGACTTCAGACTGAAATTATACCTCTGCCGACACTCTGAATCAAATGATGGAATCCACCAAGAAGAATCCAACCTGGCGGCAGCTCAGTCGGGGTGGCGTTGATCTGTGGGTGGGGAGTTTCCGCTTCCCTTGAACAGGACTTTGGATGTTGGCACAGATTCTCCCGAGGAGAGACTAGGGGCACTATTGCTGATCTCAACGCGAGGTCACCTGTGTATTTAGAATGGGCAGCTCCATCGAAACGGGACAGAAACTGTTCCGAAGCTTGCCCTACACCTGGATACTCATTGATACGCCATTTTCCAATCCTCATGCACACCCTCTCATTGAATTGACACGCCCTGCTTGAAATATACGGATATCGCCGTTAATCCCCGGCTAAGAACGTAGAATCTCGCTCACTGTAGCACAAGGAAAAGGCATACGAGGTTCTTCAAGCCCTGAACTGGATGTCACGAAGCGCCGCCCACCGATAGCGGGGGTCCGCCACAACTCGGCCACTGTGGCAACTCGGCCACTGCGACGAGTCGGCCGCCGCGAACCTATAGAAAAATCTCGGGCTTTTCACTCGGGGCGTGAAAGCCCTAACGGAGAACTCCGTTCTTGGCGGGAAACCGCCCCTAAGTTCGACGGGGGTACACGCGGATCGTAGATTGGTTTCGCGATAATCTCAGAGACGGTGAAGTCGATAAAAGTCTGGTCAGGAGGTTAAGACGAGGACGTGGTGGGGAATCTACAGACGTGAAGAGGAAATTCCAGGGATTGGTACTTGTGTCGTAATGTCAAGTTTCCGGGAAATTACACCGATCAGCGTAGCACTTCGTTGTTCGGGAAATTATGTAGGACGGTGGGGAGACTGGAAGGTTCGACTTCAACAACGAAGTCCAAGTCGGGGGGATTTGTCACGGTCGGTTGAAGCGGGCGGGACACGGAATTTAGAACTTGGTCTCAGAAGGATCAAGTCTTAGGTGTGAAGAGGGGCATAAGTATGGTTCGTAAGCGAAGAGATATTCGGCCATTGACAAGGAGCACAAAACGTATGTGAATGTGACAGAAACCAGCGAAGAGCGTGAGGAACGATTGAACATGCGTCGTGAGGCATATAAGATGCGGCGCGGCGTGAGGCAGTGGGGTCAACGGTTAGATCAACAGACGGAAGAGACAACGAACGACGAGGATCGATGCGTAACGTAGAACCTGAATTTTTTGCATCTAGTCCGGTACGACGCTGGGATCCCAGTCAGGTATGGGATCGAGCGGAAAAGTATTTGAGGGAACAATTTGTGACGAATGATTTTGGCTACACGTGCAACGTGTGTGATCGGTTATGGTTTCGGCGTGATTCAAAATGTGTCACAGCACGGATAGCGATTCTTTACGCACCGTTTTGCCGAACGAGAACACAACCCAGTTTAGATTATGTGGAGTCCGTGTGCATGTCCGTCGTTCACCATTGTCCCTCCAACCGTTTGTTCCCACTTCGTTCCTAGTGTTCGTCTTGTTCGTGTCACAACCGCTTCTCCCGATCGGGGTTTCCCGTCACCCCCAACGGTAGTGTCGGAGACGCTACCAACTTCAAGTGTTAACCATGGCGAAGCAAACTCGTGACAAAGGTTCCAGCGGAATACGCGGGTCTCAGCTGCGGATTTCACCGGAGTTCGGCAGCAGATCCAACATCGGCAGAAAACTAGCTAAAGGAAGCGCTCTGTGCACAGATTTTGAAAGCGCAGGATCTTATCTCACTTGCTCCCCATTTGGAGGAAAAAATAGGAATCTAGTTCTCTTTCAGCAGCGGAACAAGCCGGGGAAGCCGTCTCGGCGGAAACTCGAGAGATTTTTTTCAGAATCCATCTGTCAATCAAGTCCTCCGCAGCCACATAGGCAATTCAATGTAGTTCACGCAAGAACGAAGGCAATTGCTATTACTTGTGATGGCCTCAAATATGATGCTTCAATACGAGTAAGGCACTCCTCTCGGCATCCTGCTATCCATTCGAAACTTCCGTCTCGGCCTCTTTATGCCAAATATTGTCATAGCGTTGCGAAGAGTCCTGACGACTGGTATCGGTGTGACATAATGTTAACAAAGCTCTTCGAAGCTGAAGTTGGTGAACAATCACTTTCGGTCCACGATGTCAGAAAACTTCTTCTGAGCACATTAGGGGCTCTCCATGATACTTCGATTACGGGCGGAGGGGGTGGCGGCGGCGAAAGTATACTGACCCGCCCCGAGTGGCGCTTTGAATGAGACGCCAGGGATCGTGTAAGATGCGCGGAGCACTGGCAAGGGTTTTGCCACCCTTGTGATCATGCAGCGGGCACGTTCATCGCTTCTCTGCTTTCCTTGAGCGCTTGCATCTGTGCTCTGAGGTCTTCGAGGGCCTCTGTTGTTCTTCGTAACATGCCGCCATTCCTTGTCCCGGAACACCATCCCTCGAATTCTTCTTGAGTTATCGATTGGTCGCATGTGTCAAGTATGCTCTGCTGACGATGAACATAGGGCCAGACTGCTCACGCTGAATTGTTGCTCCAGGAAGAACTCAAAGCCAGCATGCGGCGAATCTGATGGCTGAAGCGCCGGTGCCGTATGAAAGAGCCGCTTCGGATTGCGTACGGTTATTTCAACGATGTCTCGTGATTCCATGCATGATCCGTCCGGAGAAAGCTCGTGAACTGGTGGACAGAATACAACCGTAGGACGGCGAAATGATGGTGGAAGCGATTCCAGAAAAATCTACCTGTGCTGCTTCTCCGACTACAGCAAGGACGAGTGTGTGCGTTCGGGCCGCTGCTGTCGTTAAGAGCAGTGCCGCCGCTGTTACTTTTCTCCATTAGTTCAAATTCAAACTGAATACGCGCGGTTCCTGAGAACTTCTTTCACCTCGGATAACTACTGATACGGCCGAGATTTGAACGAGCCATATTGTCAGCCTGAGTTATTAGGTAACAACGTTAGCGGTGGATTTGATCGGTTAGCCACAGGCGACCTCGATGAGCGCATTGTTCGCGCGCCCTTAACACGCGACGAGGAACGCCGAATAGCAACGCAGGTGGAGAATCTCAATAAGATCATGTCGAGTTGTTCTAGAGTTCTAGAGAGTGTTGCAACACAGACGTCATCAAGAATGAGAATACGACGCCGGCATGAGTAAGGTCAAAATTTTCATGCACAATGCACACTGAGAAACATATTTGATATGCAGCAAAACATTACTCGCTCCAGCACATAGGGAATCGCAATCTCAGCATGTACCTTGGTGCCTGTGCATGTTGTCGACGGAATGCTTGAGGCAATACGCAGGTATGCTTGCGATGCTCGAGAAGCTTGCGGCAGACCTTCAAGCGTAACAATGTCAGTTGCAGCAGGGTACAGCAGCTGCAGGCTGCCGCTTCACGGTAACGGACGAGCCTAAATCACCATGAACGCTACAGAGGCGCTGAGGGATCAGAGGCAAAGCATTGACTTTCGGCGACGTCGTGGACCAACTCATTGTCAGGGAAAACATGAACCAACGAGATTGCATGTCTCTTCACTGGGAGGCGCTGTTCGCTTTTGGCTGCGCCGCATTGAGCGAGCCGGCCACAACATCAGCACAGCGCGCAGCACTCTGCGCGAACTGCTAGCGCGCACTGGCCGGGAGAGGGTAAAAACAACAGCAACTTCCGTCTCGTGGCCAACGCACCTATAAACGGAGTTCTCCGTTGAAAAACCCAACCTCCACAGCGACGGGGTGGCCGAGTTGTCGCAGTGGCCGAGTTGACCCCGTGGCCGAGTTGACGCGACCCCGTTTTGAGTTGACGCGACCCCGTTTCGCGCTGCAGCTCGGACGCGTGGTAAGTTTCGATCGGTCTTTCTCAGTGGGGTGTGTGTTACGATGAGATTTGTCTTTCGACATACTTTTCGTCCTCAATCGTATCCAGACGGAATCAACAGAAATCGAAAGTCAACCTCGTCATTCCTCGTTGCGGGCTGTATCCTCGCATGCACGGCTGCTTTCCGTAGTATCGCTCTCCCGCTAACCATGAGCATGATTCAGGACTAATAGTAAGACGTGAGGTGGATTCTAATAAAGATACGGCGACCAGTGGCGTAGCCAGGGTGAACTTCAGCTTCATGTTCCCCAAATTCAATGAGGCTGGCCTCATCTAGGTGCGGGAAATTGTCACGGTGGATCTCTCGGTGTGTTCCGCTTACACGCTCAAGTTTTGCGACTTGAGCTAGGCTGCTGAACTGGACGCTATTGATATCACTCGGAGGTGATCATTCCCAACGATTTGAATCAAACCCTTTGAATAATTTCGAAGCCTGCACGCTCCACCTTCGCGGGCCCCTACGTGCGCTTTTGCCCCCACTTTCCGAAGCTCGGAGACTCCAGCAGTGACTTCCGAACATTAGAGGCTGGTTCTGTCACATTGAACTGAGCGAGGTCTGTTCTCTTGATTTTGGGAAGTGGTTTATCAAAGGAACTGGACGTAAACACCACTTAAGTCCTCTACACACTACCTAAATAATGTTGTACCCAAGCCCCAGAATTCCATGCGAGAAAAAGTATGGAGAAGCAAGAGCAGATGACTAGTTTCTTCCGAAGCCTGCGCGAGGAAGAATCCGAGCACCAAGGAGACAGTCGGAATGGTGAGACGGACCGAAAGAGTTCATCTTACGATATTCTTGGAAAGATTCTCCGCTTGAGGATGATGTCGACGATTCTCTCTCGACTTACCAGGAGTCAGTCACACCTGACTCAAACGGATCCCGATGAAAGTTGGCATGTGGGTAGTCCTCGGTGCCAAACTCACAATGGGCAAAGCATTTCTCAGGCAAATGCCGCGTTTGGTTTCAATCAGCCTTCAAAAATGCGCGTATATGTATGCGTATATGCGTTCCAGGGGACATAAACGCATACATATACGCGCATTTTTGAAGGCTGATTGAAACCAAACGCGGCATTTGCCTGAGAAATGCTTTGCCCATTGTGAGTTTGGCACCGAGGACTACCCACATGCCAACTTTCATCGGGATCCGTTTGAGTCAGGTGTGACTGACTCCTTGTTAGTGGAGGATGATTTCAATTTCAAGACGATCGGATTTTGCGAGTTCTCACATTTTTTCCGGACTGCCCCATATTTCTCCTGATTTCCTCTTTCCTCGGGGCGGTCTCATTCCATGACAGACGGACGATTCCCGAATGTAGATGTGATGTCGGTTTGTTCCCATCCAGTTTCCGATTCTTGATATAAGCGCTTGGGAATGTCACTCAGTAGGACACACTCACAGGACGGCTGAGGCTACTTCCAGCTCTATATACTTGTGTCCTGTGATTCAGATACGAACGGATCAGCTGCAGATATTGTTCACGAGTGCCGAGTCGCTCCAGCTTGCTCCGGAGAAGTTTTATAAATAGTCCTCATCGGACCCTCCCCTATTTCAGAGAGAATTTCGAAAAACGAGAGGGATCAAACTTTTGCTTGCCAACGGGTCGTCGAAATTCTGGAACCAGGCATGATCATCGGGAGGCGCACCAGCAGCTACGCTTCACGATGCGCTCGAATCGAGTGTGGAGGGGTCCCGGTACAGGATCGGCCCCAACAAAAGACTGATGACCAAATGAGCGGAACGATATAATCTTACAAATCGACCTATCGAAATTAATTTCTCCGAGGGTGTGTTGGAGGCTCCCACGTCAAAGAAGGCCATCGGACTTCACAGGAGCATGACCCGGAAATGCTCCGCCGTATGTAGTAGGTAATTAACGTCCGCTGGGAAGTTTCCGTTCCCTCCCTTGATGACGGCGGGAAGGAGTAGCCGCGTCAAATGCTCCAAGGATGGCCATCGGATGATGAACTTTTTACGGCCGTGTTTTAAAGTTAGGTAGGGCGAACCTCTCACCAGAGCCGACAGTAAACGCATCATAATGCTCTGCATGGTGCTGGCGGTGATACTTCTTGGCAGTAACAGCCTGGAATCATTCGATGCTATCGCGTACATGTCCATCACGAGGATGCAAATAATGTCTACAAGCGGGTACAACGCGAATGACGGTATTTGTGTTCTCATGGCGCATTCGACTATTCCTTTCACGCCAGCTGCGGTGAAAACTTTCGTAGCGTACACGTGAGCACGAACACTTTCAACTGGATTTAGGATCCTCGTTCCTTTGCAGGGATTGAAACGAGTGCTGTAAAATGTTGCGTTCGCTTGGCCTTTCTTCGAGACTATCACTGTGCTTCCCGTCACATAGCCACTCCAAACAACGATTTGGAGGATTGAAATGAATATTGTCCTCATACCGCACGGATGGCTCTTACTCCACGATCAACCACTTGTGCTGTGAAGCGGACACTCCCTCGCACTTTCCAGGCGAAACGGAGCGGTTGCAGCCGCATCGTGGACCGCAGGTGCGCCATCGGAAACTTTTCAGTCATCACGCATACGGCTGACATATTTGATCGGAGCAAGCTGGGAGTCTGTGAGCGGAGACCCATCATTAGCTCAGTTTCCATTAATTTATTTTCCAATCTGTCACATTTGATACACTGAATATGAAGGACTTTTATGTGGGCAGCTGAATTTCTCTCCTGAATTGTCGAAGTTCTGCGTCCGAGAAAGTTCTGTCGTGGTTCTGTATTTATTCAGAACTCTGTAAAGGGACAAAGCGTAGCGCGAGACCAGGGAGATGGCGGAACGAACCATTTGGGCGCTTATCGAGTGATGTATCGAAAATGCATTCATTCCGAAAGATACGAGCCATATTCAGGCACAGTTTGTTTCGGCAGGCGCTCTGCCAGGCGGGAACCTCAATGATGAATATCCAGACGACTGAAGCGTATATACGAGAGATTCTTGGACAATCCCTCTTGGACGAACGACTGCCTACATGATATCGTAGGATGAGGAATTGAGAAGTGGCAAGTTCAGACCCTCGACAGTCCGGCTTCACTGATTGTGAGAGATCTGTTTTCCCTACTTGTACACGGCCATGAAGATCCTTCGGCTCCACGTCTGAGTCGTCTCCATATCACATAGGTCACTGAAGGTGACAAACGGCTGCCCAGAACAAACCCACGGACGGAACTGAACCTCACATAGCCCCGACACAGTGATTCAACCTTCAGGACCCCCATGATGGGAAAACAAAACAAAACTTCTCCTAGCATGACATCGGACTTGCACCTGAGACGTTCTCACGCAAACGAGTCGGCTGCCCCCCGGCGACTACCCTTGCAGATTTTTACGGCAGGAGACGTTCTACCCCCCCACTACACATCGGTACAAACCCGTCACGGTATCGAGACCACTGCGAATGGCTTCGATTGGCCGCAAGCTTGGCCACCAGTACGCCAACATTAGATTGCACGCCACAGTGTGTGAAAATTTCCATACACTACTGCTCCCGAGGAATGGACGCGCCCTTGCTCGCGTTCGCCGGCAGAAATTAGGCACTATTACCTCACGCTTCGTCTCAGAGCAGACGGCCTCTGCTCGGTTTATGTTACCGATACAATTTGCCGATAGCGTAGACACCGTGGTCCCCGCGCGTCGTGACCGGCGGGAGAACAGAGGATGTCAATTGGGGGCACGCGGAGAGAACGGGCCAACGATTAGCGGCTCGCTAACGTCAGGGTCTGACATCGGCGGAATCGGCTAGATTCTATCCCCTTCTCTACTTCCGCTGTTGCAGGCTCACAGTGATAGAAGTCAAAAACTCAAAATCAACTTTTGCGGACTGGTTTTCGAAGGAGGATTTTGACTGCCTGCTTTGTACGTTCAGCATCGTAGACTCGAGTTTTGTCCACTTATCCTCGCTTGTCACTGTCGTTGCGTCTGGTGATGGTCGATCAAATCTAACATCAGCGGTAGGATACCCGGAAGACTGCAAAGGACTTCACGTCGAGGAGAGTGCGAGAACGGCGATTCGGAGGATTGTTTCCAGACCAACAAGGGGTAAGTGCCGGTCGCGAGCCAGCGAGCGCATATCTTGGGAAGCGACTACGAAAAGAGTCACTCGTACCATAGAGATCTCTAGCAATAAGTTATGTCAGACGCTAAGCATGCCAGAGTCCGGTTCGACGCCGACGAGCCGACTATGTTCTTCAGAAAGTTGAAGCGTGTCAGTGAGGCAGAAGAATGGACCGCGAAAAAGACGTATCACCGGGCTTTGGTGGAAATATCAGAAACACAAGAGTGGATCGCTACCCGATTGGAAGAAGGAATCGAATCTACGAGGAAGCCGGGTGTGGAGTGGAGTTATCCGACGATCGACAAGCTTCAGGAAGAAACCCTGAAAATCTGTGATCCGCGAAGCACGAGGCATGTGCTCTTGGACCGTTTCGAATTTCGAACGAGTCAAGTTGTCGAATCCAGTGGAACAGACGAGAAGAGCATTGGAAGACTTGTTCAAACGAGCGGTTCCAGAGGCGTCGCAGGAGACCGTGGAACTTTTCATCCTCAGGCAGCTAATCAAGTCGGCACCGGAGTCCTGGCAGCTCAGGCTCAGGGAGGCTGATTTGAACACGATTAAAGAAGTGGAGGAAAAAATCAGAACGATGCAAGACGCCGGAAATGCGAAACAAGAGACACTTGTAAGACGCAACAGAGAGAGCGTACATGAGAAGCCGAGTACAGGAGCGACTGGGATCAGGTGTGGCAAGTGTGATCTCCGTGGCCATAGAGATTCCGAGTGCGGGACGCGTTGCTTCAAGTGTCAAGAAACAGGTCATCCGCGAAGGTTTTGCAAGAGCACCGAGGAGCGAGCATCCTCCGCTACCAGACGAATTTTACCGTATTTCGACTGGAGAACCAGAGACACTGGCGAGTCGAGGGAATCGGTCAGCGAGGGAGGTTCCGAGATCACACAGGACGAGCGTCCGGAGGTGGTTGTCGCGGGAGAGACAGCGCCAGCGCAGGTACCAGAGCAGACCAACGTTCGGCGAGCCGTTCACCTGATACCGGACGAGAATTTGGAATTCAAGATCATCTTGGGCATAAGCGGTTCTCCAATCTCAGCAGTTGTTGACACTGGCTGCAAGTTCAATGCCATGCGGAGAGACACGTATGAGCAATTGACACCAGCGTGTCCGTTGGAGCCGTTTGACACGGGCATGGTGTGCATGAATGGCACCGAGCTCAAGGTCCTGGGTGAGATTCAGCTGAAGGTCGAGGTGCAGGCCAGAGAGTTTGAATTGAGATGGGTTGTTGTTGAAGGTGCAACCGATGAGATGCTTCTGGGAATGGGAGGAGCGGTCGAGCCAGGATTGGTTATGGAGGCTCGAATGCGAAGAATCGTCGGAGAGAAGCAGGAGGAGTTCGATGAGACACGACGTCTGGAAGAGATAGTCAAGAAAAATCTAGTTGTGTTTTCCAAAAATCAACTAGACGTCGGAGTAGTTCAAATCGAGCACAGAATCCCGCTGAGTGACGAAACTCCCAGAAATAGCAAGGAATATCGGATACCCGTCAACCTTGAGAAGCGTGCCTTGAGAATTGATTGAGGGTATGTTGCAGAAGAAACTCATCGAAGAAAGCGACTCTCCGTGGGCAGCACCAGCGCTGTTTCTGGAGAAGCCGGATGGATCTTTACGATTGGTTGTCAACTATCAGCAGCTGAATTGCAGAACGATCATGGATCCGTTCCCGATTCCGGACATGCGAGTTATTGTCAGGGATATAGCCAAAGGAAGGTGGTTCACGAAAATGGATGCCCGCAATTCATACTGGCACATTCCAGTCGCAACAGCGGATCAAGATAAGACAGCATTCGTGGCGATTGGCAGGCAGTTTCGGGTCAGGGTGATGCCGATGGGGTTGAAAGGTGCTCCAGCAACCCTCACGAGAGCCTTGACAAAAACGTTAAACTCGTTCCTTCGGGAAGGCGCAGTGAGAGTGTAATACGACGACGTCGTGATCGCAACGGACAAGCCGGGTGAGCAACGAGAATACCACGCGCGGCGAGGAAGACAGTTCCAGTAGAAGGAGTGCCGTTGAGTCAGTGGGCTATGGACGTCCTCGGTCCCTTGCCAAAGTCGAGTGCTGGCAATCAGTACATACTCGTTGTCACGGATTTGTTCACGAAGTGGGTCGAGTTATTCGCGATGCCGAATCAGAAGGCTCACACGGTGGTTGAGTGTCTGACCGAGGTCATCACGACATACTCGATTCCAGCTAGCATACTGTCGGACAACGGCACAAATTTCAAAAGTCATTTGGTCAAGCAGCTAGTGGATACGCTGCAAGTAAAACCGATCTACACTACAGCTTGGCATCCGCAAACGGATGGGCAATGTGAACGATTTAACTCTACCCTGATACAGACGCTGAGGAAACTGCTCGAGGAGAAACCACAGGAGTGGGACCGAAGACTTCAATTCGTCGCATTCAGCTACCGGACCTCAAAGCATTCCGTTACGGGGTATTCGCCCTATCAGCTCGTTTCCGGGAGAAAACCGCGAGAGCCAGTTCACACCCTGACGGAGCCGGAATTGTCCAATGCCTCAACATCGTTCATGAGACAATTCAAGGACGTGGAGGGATGGCGACGGATCGCCCTAGAGCGAATCAATGCGGAAAAAGACAGCCGAATTCGGATCAGCGAAGGAGCAGAGTACCGAGAAGGAGACCTGGTCTTGCTGAAAGAACATAACCGCACATCAAAGTTCTCTCCGTTGTATCGTGGACCGTATAGAGTTGCTCGGGACGAGAATCCGAACTATGTCATAGAAATAGGAGATAGAACGAAGAAGGTACATGCCGATCAATTGAAACTGTTTTCAAGATTTGGAGATATCAATAGGCTCGAATTGTGGAACAGCGAGACCCATGGAGAGGATAGATCAATTGTGAGGGTAGATGAGGAAACCGAGGAGGTTAGTGAGATAGAGAACGACGAGGTCGACTCAAAAGAATTTGTGGACGCGACGGAGGACGGGTCAAAAGAGGAATCAGGAAACGAGTCGAAATGTACGAGATCTGGTAGGCAGACAAGAACACCGGCGCGATACCAAGACTGAATTAAGAGGAGGAGAGTGTTAGGAACGGAGAACGAGAATCAGATTTGAATGAGCGCGCGATAGACAAGTTCCATGCAAGGGAAAGGGAAGAGAATCAGAACATGAGTTGTACGAAGACGCCGGTTGGCATGAAACTGAAATGAACGTGATAGTTCCCCGATGATCCTGAATCTTCAAATCTAACAAAGGTTAGGCCTATTCACGTCGAAACCCTCCGGCTAGTCAGGACGGTCTTCTGTGTTTGTCTTGTTATGTCACCTAAGATTCTGGGAGAATACCGAACTTGTCGGAGTACCTGCAATGGTTTTTCTGACTCGCAAATCCCAAATCATCTCTCTGAATTGAATGCCATAACCCATAACCAGGCGTCAGCCCCGAGTACCCTTCATGCAGATACGTCGACTCCTGACTCCGTACTCCAACCGGCTCCTTGCGGGTTTACCTCGCGGACTCCGGAATATTTGGACACTACGGGGGACTACTGTCGCACGCTCACTACACCAGCGCAATCAGTATCATTACGATTGCGCTCTCTCCGTGGCACCAGTTATGGAAATTGGAAAAATGGCAGTGGGCTAAAGATGGATGAAATAGGACGCCGAGCTTCCTATCTCGAACTGACTGATACTCCCCTTTTGCGATGATTACATCAATCCTCATATCAGGTGCGAGAATTTCCGAATGCTATAGAACTTGACCGTTCCCTCTCGTTTTCGTCCACCACTCCCATGAGAGAACTCCCCGGACGTCTCTTGCTTCAATCGCACGATTGAACTGGCACCAACTTTTTTCAATACATTCGCTTTATTCATTTCGAAAACTCGAAGTTCCCGAGTTTGACAATGCTCGCTTGAGGCCTCATGGCCGAGTCGCGAATGCGGTTTCGACTATCTGGCGAACAGAAAAAAAATATCATGGAGAACATATTCAGCATATCGCGTTTTTGGGGGGGGTGAAGGAACCGGAGAGCAATGATCCGTCTCTTTCAACAATTTGAATACATCACTTTTCTAATATCCTCAATATTTCGTGTTAAGCAGAAGTTTCTTAGCATGCTTTTGTTGAAAGTTCCCGGATACACTCCTTTCTCCAGCTCATACGAGCAGATGGCTCGAATTCTGGCCAACACTGCCAGCCCTCTCGGAACCTCTGCCAGCCCTCTCGCCCTTGACAACCTCGGAACCCGAGGTTGTCAACTTGTTCGAATGCCTCACAAGCATCCGGATCCGAACAATTTCCTCTATGTAGTTGCATCCTCAGATCTGACAAAACATTTCCAAATACTATGTACCTCGTCTTTCAACCGCAGGATTCAACAGCAGTCCGTTTGTTCACATCCACCTTCCTCTTCTTGATATTCCGTCAGGCATCGTCCGCATACAAGATAAATTTCGGCTCCTTAAACTCGTTTAGGGGATCGTTTATGAATAGAGGGGAGAGAATTAGAGCCAATACGCGTCCTTGGGGTACGCCACACATTGCTGGAGAGGACGGTCAAGGCTACTCTCGAATCTATATGCTCGTGTCCTGTGATGCAGGTACAAAAAGATCAGTTGCAGGGATTGTCCACGAAAGCTGATTCGCTCCAGCTTGTTCAGGCGGCGTTTCATGAATCGCAGTCATCGAATCCTCCCCATTTTCAGAGGGCACTTCGAAAAACGAGATGGATCCAGCTGTTGCTCGCCAGCGGGTCGTCAAATCTCTGGAACTCGGCATAATCATCGGGAGGCGCACCAGCAATGCGCTCGAACCGAGTCTGGAGGAATCCTGGTACAGGATCGGCCGCAACAAAAGACTCATGACCAAATAAGCGGAACGATCTAACCTTACAAATTGACCTATCGAAATGAATTTCTTCAAGGGTGTGTTGGAGGCCCCCACGTCAAAGAAGGCCACCAGACCTCACAGTAGCATGACCCGGAAATGCTCCGCCGTATGTAGCAGGTAATTCACGTCCGCTGGGAAGTTTCCGTTCCCTCCCTTGATGACGGCTGGCACGAGTAGCTGCCTCAAGGGCTCCAAGGCATGCCATGGAAGGATGAACTTTCTACGACCGTGTTTCAGAGTTCGGAAGGGCGAACCTTTCACGGCAGCCGACAGCAAACGCATCAAAATGCTCTCCATGGCTGTGGCCGAAGTATTTCTTGGCAGTAACAACCTCGCATCGTTCGATGCTACCGCGTACATGACCATCACGAGGTTGCACACCGTGTCTCCAAGTGGGTACAACGCGAATGACGGTATTTGGGTTCTCACGGCGCACTCGACTATTCCTTTCAAGCCAGCTGCGGCAAAAACTCTCGTAGCGTACACGTGAGCACGAACACTTTCAACTGGATTCAGGATCCTCGTTCCTTTGCAGGGATTGAAACGACTGTTGTAGAATGTCGCATCCGCTCGACCCTTCTTCGGGACCATCATTTTGTTTTCCGCCGCATTAACGCTCCAAACAACGATTGGGAGAATCGAAATGAATACTGTCTTCATACCGCAGAAATGGCTCTTCATTCACGAGTCCCCGCTTGCGCTGTGAAGCGGACGCTTCAGAGCCGCCGGAAACTTTTCAGTCATCTCGCATGCGGCTGACATATTTGATCAGAGCAGGCTGGGAGTCTCTGAGCTGACATCAATCATTGCCTTATTTTCCACAAATTCCTTATCTGATCCGTCACATTTCGAATCTGACGGCCTTCTATGTAAGCAGCTGGATTTCCCTCCGTTGTCGAAGGTGAGCGTCCGAGGAAGCGCTGATCGCGTGGTCGTTCTACTCTCTACTCTGTTGAGGGACAAAGCGTTGCGTGGGACGAGGGAGTGAGAAGGACGAACCATTACGGCGGCTACGGAACGATGTTTCGAAAATGCATTCATTCAGAAAACTCCGAGCCATAGTCCGGAAAAGATTGTTTCAGTAGACGCTCTGCTGGGCGCGTACCCTCGTCGATGAATATAAGGACAACAGAAACGTATATCCGACAGATTGTCGAACAATCACTGTTTGAGAAGCGACTACCGACATGGTATTGTAGGATGAGGAATTAGGAAGTGACAAGTTCAAAACCTCGACAGTCCGGCGACACTGATTGTAAGTGATCAGTTTTGAGCGTCACGATATCGTGACGTGGTTTTAGAGCAAGAAACAGCGTAAGTGACTTGACACTGCGAGCTGTCGGAAGTAGCTGGGGAATCGGTTCAGTCATAGTGTTGGAAGAATAGCGGAAATCGATCCGCGGACTTCCCCGGAGGAAAGCTCCCGGCCCGGTCGGGATCCTCAACGACCA